>CM026272.1:7734731-8934731 GCA_014851425.1 Senna tora | reverse complement strand
GGTCCATGACTCATGAGGTTGCTCGTGCTAGCCAAACTCCTATGATCAGAGCTTGCGAGGACTCGTAAGGAGCTTGCCTCCCATCGGGAGGATGCCGAGAAGCGCCAGCATGTGTTGCCCTCTCTTCGTGAAGCTTTGCAGGGTGTTGAGGTTCGTGCTATCGACAATCTTTCTGGGTGGCTGGAGGCTAAGAGCAAGGTGGCCGATGTTGCTGATCTCCAGGGAGATGTGCTGGCGCAGAGAATGTATGGCATGCTGCTGGTGGTTGAGCAACTTGAGCGTCTCTGCGGGGAGAGGTTCCCAGCTGAGTGGGTGGCTTCTCTGCATCCTTCCCTAGAGTTTCTTGATGGTGAGCTCAGAGGTCGGCTGGAGACTGATTCTCCTTTGAACGTTTCTTATCTCTGCCAATGGGTTGACCGCCTGTACGACCACCAGGCACTCTTCGTCAGCGGGCATGCTCCAAAAATTGGAGCTACTTCTCAACAGTTGGCCGAGGCAATTTAGGGAAGGCAGTCGGGAGATGCTGGCAACGTCGGGCCTGCGGGGGCCGAAGTAAATGTAGATCTTGGGAATGTCCAAGAATAGGATTTTGTAGAGTTTTAGGCTTTGCTCTTTGTAATAGGCGGACGACTTCCTCATTTTTTATAATTAATGACAATTCATGCTGAATTTAACTGTCGTTTTTGTATGAGTACAGTCTTTT
This sequence comes from Senna tora, assembly GCA_014851425.1. Lineage (NCBI taxonomy): Eukaryota > Viridiplantae > Streptophyta > Magnoliopsida > Fabales > Fabaceae > Senna > Senna tora. The sequence continues at coordinate 8,934,028 of CM026272.1, read as the reverse complement.
TGATTTGATTATCTTTTCACTTTTGGGTAAAAAGATTTTTGCATGGGTACCGTGTGATCAGGACAGTCGCATACTTTTCCTAGCGTGTTTTGTGTGAACGTTCGTTTTGTTTTCGCGCCCAAGGGGATTTTCACTACACTTTTGGGGGAATCTTACCTTGGCCTTAGAGGCTCTTGAGCGTTTCTTTGGGCGATCGGCCCACTGCCCTTCCTTGGGACTTATGCGAGTACTTTGTAGGTATAGGTCACGTGTTTTTCAAAAGGGAAACTTCGATTAATGATAAACAAAATGGTTACATTCGAGTAGACTTAGTCAGCCTAGCCTTAGTCAGCCTGAAAGTAAACAAAATGATTACATTCGAAAAACCTTAGTCACGCAAACCTTAGTCAGGCTGAAAGTAATTACCCTAACTTTGAAAAAAAATTGAGACGTATTTAGCTTGACCGAGAGGTGTTATGAGCGTGCAAAGTGCATTCTAGAGCTTAGGTGGAGGTTTGATCCAGGCGGGCAGACTCTTGATTTTTTCCTCCTGACTCTATACCCTTGGGGGGTTTCTCGTGTTATTCTTTGGGACCGAGGCGAGCGACCTTAACGGTCTTGGTTAGGCTTCCTGTGTAGAATGCTCGCGCTAGTTTTTGGTCCGCCATGATTGCTCCAACCCCGTGCGGTGTTGGGAACTTCATTGTGAGCTGTGCAATGGACACTACATCTCTGAGTTTGTTAAGGGACGGTCGCCCCAAAATGGCGTTGTACGCCGAAGGTGCTGAGACGATGATGAAATCTACGTCAAGGCTTGCGACCTTTGGTAAGGTGCCCACAGCTATCCAAGCTGTTATGATTCCTTCTGCAGGAACTTGGGTTCCGGAGAACCCTATGAGAGTGCCGAGGAAGGGCCTCATGTTGGCCTCGTCCAAGCCGAGCTTATTAAAAGTATCGAAGTAGAGGTCATCCGCTGAGGATCCTTGGTCTATTAGGACTTTCTTGACCTCGTATGTAACATCCTGAAAAATTGAAACCCAACTTTGACCAAAAGCCTTTCTGTTGACTTTTTGTAATGTGTTGACTTTTTGAATTTTTGAATGCCCGAATGTGTTTGTGTTTGTTTTTGCTTGTAAATAGGTTTAGAAACCCTAGCTAGAGATCAAGAGCCCAAAAAAAGCAGAAGAAAAGTGCCAGTGGAACCCTAACCCGAACCCTAGGGACTAAACTGAAGGAAAAACTAAGTTTTTAGCCTCTTTTCTTTATTGAGTTAAAAAGTGTAGGAAAGACCTATTTGACACTAGAAGTGAAAAATTGCAATTAAAGCCCTCTAGCTTACTTAAAGCCCAAGAAAGTCCAATTTAACCACCCAGAGTCATCCTAAAGTAACCTACCAAGTGCCAGCCACAAAACTTGATGAAAAATTGACATAATTAGACAAGTTACATATTTTTAAAAGGGAGTTAAAAAGGAAATTTATGTCAATTTAATCCTTGTTAATGCTTTCATGGACTTGTAATCGAATTTACCATTTTTAAAGCAAATTAAATACTCAATTAAGGTAGTTACAGCAGCCAGCAACTTGAGGAAACTGAATACAAGGAGAAAATAACTAGAAATTAGAACTAGACACCAAAATCCATTACTTTATGACTCAATTAAGTGGCCCCTAAAAGCTTTACCCACTAATACACCTAAGCTAGTTCTACCTGAGGCCGAAGTACCAAATTACCCACCCAAACAGCCCCTAAGCACGCCAGCACACCTCAAATAGGTGTCCTAATGCCAATTCGTAAGCCCCAGCCGTGTAACACCTCACCCCACTCATCATTGCAGCTTCACATGCTTGGAGACTTTAAATAACAGTGAAACCGTGAGGGAGAGGCACACCAGCTGAAAAAATGAAAGAGAGAAGCTGAGAGCTAGTGAGTTGAGGGTTCAGGAAAGAAGTTGAAGCAGTGGAGGAGCTTGATATCTGAAGGTGGCAGCTGGAGGAAGAGAAAGAAGCAGAAATTTATACACACACATACGCACTCCGAATTTGTTGTTCTTCACCAAGCTTACGCACTCAATTTAAAAGCTGAAATCCGTGTTCTTCCCCTAAAAAATCAAGGTAAAGTAGGGTCACCCTTCCTTATTCATCTCTGAGTCAAGAGCATCCATCAATGGTGGTGGTATGAGCCTCAATGAACCTTCTTCTCGCTGCTGCACAAAAAGCTCTGTTTTGCGAAGTGATGCTTTCATATGGCATAACTTCTTCATCTCTTAACCAAATTTAGTGTGTGAGTAGTCAAAAGAAAGCTAAGAGGATGAACTATAAAAGACCCCAACTGGATGTACCATCAGAGGTTTCCGTACAGAGGTTCAGAGCCTCAAAAATTTGCTAAAATTTATGTTTTCTGATGTGAAGTGTTCTCTTGTTGTGTTCTGTGTTTTCTGGTGATTTGGGTTTCGAGTTAAGTCAAGATGATTTAGTAACTGGTATTAGGACTATGTGGCGCTAGGGATTGCTATAGTCACTACTGTCTATCTACAAAATGATAGCTTGTAACTCCTTCAATGGTTTTGGAAAGACTAATTTCCAGTATAAAAAGTGATAAGAGGAATCTCTATTTTAAAATAAGGAAGTCATGAGCTTGTGATAATTTTTTAATTGAATTTTGCTAGTGAACTCTTCAAGCTACTGCTGGTTGATATGTGTACTCCCTATATGATTTGTTGAGCTCCCACAGTAGCTAAGCACCTTGAATTTACCCACCAAGTGTCCAACTCTTGATTTTGAAACCTGTAAAATGTAAAAATGGACAATTCTATGATTTTGTTGGAATTGCTAGATGAATTTTGGGATGATGCTGGGATGATGTTTCTAAGAACTTATTGAACCTTGCACCTCTCCTACACACTGAGAATTTACTTTTAGGTTTATTAAAGTAACTTAGGCAATGAAATTGGTGAGGAAACAAGTATGTAAGGTTTTGAGAAGTCTTGCTTTGCTGTCAAACATGGTTTTTGAGTAGGGGAAAGTCTAAGACCCTAGGCAGTGAGGATACCAAGAGTGAAAGAAAGAGTGGTAGGGTTAAAATACCCTTAGAGTAAGAGGTATGCAAGATAAGCATGAAAAAGCGAAAATAGTGGGTTATCCAACTCTAAAACTTGGATACTCAGGTTCTGAGAGGGTAGGCCCATCCTCCCACCCTCCAAACCTTCAAAGGACACCCACAGAACAGAAAAAGAGTTAAGTACACTTAGTTTTGGTCTGTAGAACATCAAAGAGTTAGAAAAAGGGCCTGAAATGAACTAAATTTACTGTTTTTGCCCCTTTGTTAAAAACTATGGAAACTGAGTGGTTTGAGGTTAAAATTATGTCTTTTCTGGATTTATGAGATTGTATGGTCCTATGTGCTAGCATGGAAGTGGTTAGAGTGGCCTCTAACCCTACATAAACACCAAACTTGGTTTCCTAAAGAAATTTTTAAAATACTACATTTTGCTGCAAAAGTGTGGTCTCTGTGTGGATTATTTCTGTGGAAACTGCACCAGCAAGTTCCAAATAGTCCTTTGGTACTTGCTGCACCTTGGTTCTAGCTTGAAACAGTCCAGAACAATATTTGGGTCTTCACAGGGACCAATTTGCAAGAAAAACTTGAGAAAAGCTGGAAATTCCTATTTGTACCCAATTTTTGGTTGGATTCAGTTAGGATCTTTCTGGATGTGTGTAGTAGGTCCTAATTGACTATTTTGGTGAATAGTTGTGGTTAAAAGGTCTGAAAAATACCTTGATTTCCCTTACTTTAAAGAAAAGTACCCTTTTGAAAAGATTTATGAAATTAAGGGTCTAAATGCAATTTTCTTTCTTGGAAAACTGGCTGAGACTGTTAAGTATATGTTGATGATGCTTGTGGTAAAATTTCATGACTTTTGGATGCCTGTTTGAACAGTTATGACTGTTACTTGCTATGTAAGTCATATTTAACGTTGTGGTTGACTTTGTTTGACTTTTAAGTTGACCAATTGCTGAATTGACTATTTTTATCAAGCTATTTAAGTGTGTGGCATGCAAACCCTGAAATTGAATTTAGCATGCATCTGTGACCTAAATATGCCTTGGAGGGCAGGTATTTTGGCATGCATCTGTGTTTGACTTGCATATACCCTTGGAGGGGTAAAACTGTAAATATGCCTTGGAGGGCAGGTACTTATATTTGATTTCATATACCCTTGGAGGGGTAAATTAGTAAATATACCCTAGAGAGGCAATTGAATGAAAAATGTGTAAACATTACCTGAGGATGAAAACCTATATTACATTATATGATCTTTATGAAAAGGACACACGAGGTTTGCTAGGGATACGTCCGGGACGTAGGTGCCTAGAACTAGTGAGGAGATAATCCAGTCCGAGACTGGTGATCCTAAGGTTCTAACTTTGTGCGCACACCGGGGGACGCCCTGGAATGTTGGGTAATTCATGTTAGCCTTATATGGGTAGACTTTTCCATATTGGTAAATGGTAAGTCGGTTATTGTTCTGTTCATTTGATCGCTTTAATTGATGGTAATGATTTAACCAGTTGTACAGGTCCTGGAGAGACTTGATGTGTTGCATGTAGTGGTAAACATGCATACTTTTGAAAGAAAATGACTTTCATCTGTTTCAAGTTTTTCAGCGTGAGCATATATTCTGAACTGTGCAAGTGGAAATATCTTGTAATCGATGTTTACCAAGTTTAAATTATCTGTTAATTAAGAAGGAAGTTTTCCCTGCATTCTTAATAATGCAGCTGAACCACTAATTAGTTATTTATAAAACTGGTAATCTACATTACTGGGATTTTATATCTCACTACGTTAGTGTGTTCAGATGCCCAGGTACATACTACTGCTGGAGATTGACTACTATACTTATGTCTGTATATATGAATTGTATGCAGTAGACTTAGCCTATGAACTGCTTAGGATATGTATGGAGGATTAGTACCTCGTTTTCACCTGACTTTATTTGTATGTGAATTTTGGGAGTGTGGGAGAGAGTAACAAACATGTAACTTCTAGTTTCTTAGGTTAATTAACCAACCGAGAGTACGCGATCCTTGGGGTATCACTTGACTTTTATTACTCCCACGTAAAGAGAAAAAAGAAAAAAATTTGACCGGGATTTTAAAAGTTAAGTTAAATAACCTAATTCCGCAAATAAAATCCATAAAGAAACTAGGACATTACATTATGGTATCAGAGCACAGTTATTAGAACTCTGCTAATTCGTAGGTAGAATAGCCTAGCATAAACACTGATTGGATAAACACAACTGATCATGACAGTCTGAGTGAACTGAGTCTATGATTGTGCTAGGAACCATAGACTATTGCATGTCTCCTCTATTTGCAGTATTTTTCTCTATTTAACAATATTATTGAGATTGATCACCTTAGTGATATTTTTGTTTAGCAGAAAGCTATGGAAAATACCAGGAGCGGTGCTAACAATAGGCAACCTGAAAGTGACATGGTTCGTCAAATTTTGCATGCATTTGAGAACATGGCACAAGATACGAGAGACCAAGCCTCAGCAACTACCGAGGTACTCTACCAGGCCCAGGGTAACCAGAACCATGATCAACTTGATAATGGGCACCATGAGGGTAATAACTTGGGGTGGGCTGAATTCTAGAAGGCTAGGCCTCCAGTTTTCAGAGGTACCTATGATCCCGTTGTAGCTGAGGAATGGTTGAGGGAAATAGAAAAGTTGTTTAATGTACTCCATACCCCTGATCCACAAATATTAGCCTTCACAGTCTATCAACTACAAGGTGAGGCTGAGTACTGGTGGCAAGGAACCAGACAACTACTCGAGGGTAGGAATCGCCCCTTGACCTGGGAAACCTTTAGGGAAACTTTTGTAGCAAAATACTATTCGGAGAGTGTTAAGAAGGAGAGGGAGATTGAGTTTCTGCAGTTGAAACAGAGAGGGAGATCCTTTGATGAGTATTTGGCCAAGTTTGGGGAACTTGTCGAATTCTCTACTTACTTGAAGTTTAGACATGATGAGGGATGGAAGGCGAGCCAGTTTGAGGTCGGGTTAGACCTGAACATAAAGACCCAAGTAGCCCCACTAGAAATAAAGAACTATGCGGAGCTAGTAAACAAATGTCGTATCATTAGCAAAAACTTGAGTGATAGGGCCATAGTAAACCATAGATTCAATCGGAGACCCCAAAATAACTTGAATGTGATGAAACCAAACTTCAAACCTGCCCAGGGAAGTACTAGCAGAACTACCCCTACTGGAGTGAGTCTTCCTTGATGTGCCAAATGCAGTAGGGAACACGAGCCTACTCCACCCTGCCTCGTCTGCTATCGGTGCGGGAAGCTATGGCATTTTGCTAGGGCGTGCAAGGTCAAGGATCCTGTACGGAACAGAAACTGAACACCGACTGTTAGAAGAATCTTTGGTCCAGACGGGGTTGTCAATGAACAAACTGAGGATCTCATAGACGGAACGGGTAAGATTCAAAATATAAATTTTAAAATTCTATTTGACGCAACAACCACCCAGTCTTTCATTTCTGAAGCATGTGTGAAAACCCTAAATTTCTCTACCCAAGCCTTATTGTGTGAACTGCATTTTTCTACCCCTTTGGGGAAAAGACTAATTGCTACCCATACTTGCTTGAACTGCCCCATCACCGTTAATTCTAAACTTTTTCATGAAAACCTGATCTGTTTGAATATGTCCACCATAGACATAATCTTAGGAATGGATTAGTTATCTAAGAATGATGCTATGTTAGATTGCGTTGCTATATCCATGGTCTATTTAAATGCCTGTACTGTCAAAGAACCTAGAACCTTGAGTCTAGAAGAGAGAATTAGTATAATTCCAGTGTTTAGGGATTTCAGTGATGTCTTCCCTGATGACATACATGAATTACCTCCCGAGAGAGAAATAGAGTTCTCCATAGATCTTATGCCCGGGACTGGACCCATATCTATCACACCTTACCGTATGGCCCCACCTGAATTGCTAGAGCTGAAGGTTCAAATAAACGACTTGCTGAGCAAGGAGTTTATCAGACCTAGTGTTTCACCCTGGGGAGCCCCAATCCTCTTTGTGAAAAATAAGGACGGAAGCCTTAGACTTTGTATAGACTATAGGCAGTTAAATAAGGTGGCCATAAAAAAAGAAGTATCCCTTACCCCGCATAGATGACTTGTTGGACCAGTTGCAAGGAGCGACTGTGTTCTCAGAGATTGACCTTAGATCAGGGTACCATCAGATTAGGGTTAAGAAGGAAGATATGCCTTAAACCGCATTCAGAATGCGTTATGGCCACTATGAGTTCCTAGTGATGCCATTCGGGCTAACCAATGCCCCTGCGGTGTTCAGGGATTACATGAACCACATTTTCTGACCTTACTTAGATCAATTCGTCGCATTGTTCATTGATGACATTCTGATTTACTCCCGGAGTGAAGAAGAGCATCAAGAACATCTTGCACTGGTATTGCGAGTACTACGAGAGAAACAACTATACGCCAAGATAGAGAAGTACGAGTTTTGGTTAGAGGAAGTGAAGTCTGTTAGGGCATGTGATCATTAGGCAAGGCGTAACTATAGACCCTAGTAAGACGGAGACTGTTAGGAACTGGGAGAGACCCCAAACCGTAACCGAAACTAGAAGCTTTTTGGGTTTAGCTGGGTACTATAGGAGATTCGTAAAGGGATTTTCGGAGATAGCCCTCCCTATGACTGGACTGACCCGAAAGAACACACCTTTCAATTGGTGGTTTGAGGTTAGGTTTCTGTCTTTTCTGGTTTTATGGGATAGTATGCTCCCATGTGCTAGCATGGAAGTGGATAGAGTGGCCTCTAACCCTACTTAAACACCAAACTTGATTTCCTTAAGAAATTTTCAAAATAATGCGTTTTGCTGCAAAAGTGTGGTCTCGGTGTGGGTTCTTTCTGTGCAAACTTCACCAGCAAGTTACAAATAGTCCTTAGGTACTTGGTGCACCTTGGTTCTAGCTTTAAATAGTCCAGAACAGAATTTGGGTCTTAATAGAAAAATTTGCAAGAAAAACTTGGGAAAAGCTAGAAATCCATATTTTTAGCCAATTTCTGGTTGGATTCTGTTAGGATCTTTCTGGATGTGTGTAGTAGGTCCTAATTGACTATTTTGGTGGATGGTTGTGGTTAAAAGGTCTGAAAAATGCCTTGATTTCCCTTACTTTAAAGAAAAGGACCCTTTTGAAAATATGTGTGAAATTAAGGGTCTAAATGCAATTTTCTTTCTTGGAAAATTGGCTGAGACTGTTAAGTATATGTTGATGATGCTTGTGGTAAAATTTCATGACGTTTGGATGCCTGTATGAACATTTATGCCTGTTACTTGCTGTGCAAGTCATATTTGACGTTGTGGATGACTTTGTTTGACTTTTAAGTTGACCAATTGTTGAATTGACTGTTCTTATCAGACTATTTAAGTGTGTGGCATCCAAACCCTGAAATTGTGTTTAGCCTGCATCTGTGAACTAAATATGCCTTGGAGGGCATGTATTTTGGCATGCATCTGTGTTTGGTTGCATATACCCTCGGATGGGTAAAACAGTAAATATGCCTTGGAGGGCAGGAATTTGTATTTGATTGCATATACCCATGGAGGGGTAAATTAGTAAATATACCCTGGAGAGGCGATTGAATAACAACTGAGTAAACACTACCTGTGGATGAAAACCTATGTTATATTATCTGATCTTTATGAAAAGGACACACTAGCTTTGCTGAGGATACGTCCGGGACGTAGGTGCCTCGAACTTGTGAGTAGATAATCCAGTCTGGGAGTGGTGATCCTAAGGTTCTAACTTTGTGCGCACACCGGGGGACGCCCTGGAATGTTGGGTAATTCCTATTAGCCTTATATGGGCGGACTTTACCATATTGGTAAATGGTAAGTCGTTTATTCTTCTGTTCATTAGATCGCTTTAATTGATGGTAATGATTTCACCAGTTGTACAGGTCTTGGAGAGACTTGATGTTTTGCATGTAGTGGTAAACATGCATACTTTTGAAAGAAAATGACTTTCATCTGTTTAAAGTTTTTCAGCGTGAGCATATATTCTGAACTGTGTAAGTGGAAATATCTTGTAATCGATGTTTACCAAGTTTAAATTATCTGTTAATTAAGAAGGATGTTTTCCCTGCATTCTTAGTAATGAAGCTGAACCACTAATTAGTTATTTATAAAACTGGTAATCTACGTTACTGGGATTTTATATCTCACAACGTTAGTGTGTTCAGATGCCTAGGTACATACTATTGCTGGAGATTGAGGTATAGCTCCTGGAGGTTCCCCTTCTGGGTTACTTCCAAATACTGAAGGCGGTCAACATCCTTTTCTTTTTCCCTTCGGTTGAGAATCCCCCGGGTACTTAGAAAGGGTTTGATGGGCAGGTAGCTGGGAGCTGACTCTTATTTTGGCAGTGACCCAGATGTCACTCTATTTTGGATTTTAGTAATAACTATTTTAGGCATGCGTGCCACTGACTACGATACTTATGTCTGTATATACATGTATGAATTGTATGCAGTAGACTTAGCCTATGAACTGCTTAGGATATGTATGGAGGATTAGTACCTTGTTTTCACCTGACTTTATTTGTATGTAAATTTTGGGAGTGCGCGAGAGAGTAACAAACATGTAACTTCTAGTTTCTTAGGTTAATTAACCAACCGAGAGTACGCGATCCTTGGGGTATCACTTGACTTTTATTACTCCCAAGTAAAGAGAAAAAAGAAAAAAAATTGGACCGGGATTTTAAAAGTTAAGTTAAATAACCTAATTCCGCAAATAAAATCAATAAAGAAACTAGGACGTTACATCGTAGTTGGCAATGACGGTGGTCGCTACCATAGGGTCGTCATGGATTGGTCCTTTGAGATTTGTGAGGTCGAACGTCATAGGGTCTCCTTTGGGTTCTTCACTTTTCTTTTTATGCTTCGGGGCATAGTCGAGGGCGAGTATGGAGTGTTCCACCCTTTTCTTGTTTTGCGGTTGTAAGGCGGTTGCTTTTTGCAATCCGCCCGCAATGATGATGATAACCCTGCGAGTAGGTGCTTGGTCGCTAGCTTCTCTCTAATGCTCTGTGTTAGCTCTGCTCTGCTCTTTGATGTATCTACCCAATTTTCCTTTATGGATTAGATCCTTGATCTGATCTTTCAAGTGGATGCAGTCGTTGGTCTTGTGTCCGTAATCTTTGTTGAACTGGCAGTACTTGGACTTGTCCACAAGCTTTCCAGTCATCCGCCTCTTAATCTGTGGGGGTAAATTAAGCATGTCCGAGTGGTAAATTTCCTCGAGAACCCCGACATGGGATTTGTTGAGGGGAGTGTAGCTAGTGAGCCATCCTCTGGGAGGCGTTCGAGGGCGCGGTGGTGAGCGCTTTCTATTATTTTTCTCCTTGGAGTTTTGGTACTCTGTTGTCGTCTTCTCCTTCTTTTTCTCGTGTTGGGAAAGGCCCGGATCCACATGACCCGACCTGACCCAGGGACCTAAATGAAAAACCGAAAATAAATCCAGGCAAAAATAAATATTGCGGAAGCTACTAACCTGGACGCCATCGCTAAAAGCTTGGATCTTGCCAGTGCCTCTGCTCCACCAGGGCTGTCCTCCAAACGACGAACACCGAAAAGGGCCGCGCCAAACGGAGGACTCTACCTACGAGAGGTAGAGCCACATGTCCACGACTGATGCGCGGAAGAGGACTCAAGAGAAAGAGAAAACTTATACTGAGTGGGGTTCCCAAACGGGACCCCCCTTTCCAACACATGGAATGAGCCACTAGAAAGGGGTGGAGTCACTCCTATTTATAGGAGGATGAGAGAGCTCCCATCATTGACGAAAGCAATGTGGGACTTGGAATGTGAACAAAATATTCACTTCCATCATGATCACCTAGCCCACTTTGGGCCACGAGTACGGGCTCGTGTGACATCCGATGAGAGTCATTTTCGTTTTGTTCTCTTCATCTCTCTGCAAGCTTTCCAACGAATCCCCACTTGACCCGATCGGACTCCAACATGGGCGGATATTTAGTCCCGAAGACCCCAATATATCCAACATACTCCCACTCGCACATGGTGGGAGGCCCATGACTATCCTTATCACAAAGGACTTGTCTATTTCTCTTTCTCTCGTCGTCTTCTTTGATACTCCGTGTCAGTCGTGACCGCTTGGCATGATATGTGGGAGCCTTATACTAGAAGCCTGTTAGGGCCCAGCTATAAGTGATGCTACAACCCATGTGTCTGATGATGTGACCACATGTCTCACAGAGAAATAGTGCCATGGGTTCCCTAGACGTGTTCATATACATGGCTAGTCCAATCCCTCTAAGTCTAAAATAAGACTAGGACTTCAGCCACACTCAGTTGCGATAGATATCCACATCCATGAGAACCTCAAAGGGATCACATAATGGGTCGACCTCAGGATACTATCACACATGCATATGTCAACACAATCTTCCTTTCGACCTCTTATCAGTTCAATCAAAGATAGCTGCTTTCCTGACAGTCTTCCATCGGGCCGTATTTTTCCATAGCCTCTTGGAAAGGTATCAAAGTAGCATGCACTACCTCATCTCTTCATGATAGAGTCAAAGTGCATAAGGGTACCCTTTGAAAGGATTGATGCATCCTTTCAGGGACTCACACAGCATTGAAGCAGGGATTCTTTCACATGCTTCCCTTGCGGTTCTTAAAGCACATGCGGTATGAAACGCACGTTGTGGTGTTCTCGAGCGTATGTCAATTTTAATCCTTAATCACTTACACCACACAGACCTTAGTCCAAACTCACTTAGAATCTGACCTGAGTTTTCTACCACACTTCGCTCGCTTCACATAGCGCCAAGTGGAGCACTCACGTCTGGCTACAGGCATTATGAATAGCGGGAATTCATAATTCGATCATAAGACCTCATCATCTTAGCGGATCTCATCCTAGTACACTTACTAGGGCGACTTATCAGTTCTCAGTGGTGTTTTCCTGTCCAACACTCGACGCTTTTCAGCTGCCTCTGGATATTCACACTATATCCCATTTTGGTGTTCAAGGAAAAAGCACCCAAGTCTCATCTTGGCCCACACCACCTGCGTGTCCAAGGCGGTTGTTCGTGTGAGAGAGCCAACCTCCAAAGCCTGTACGACATACTTTATATATTGTGTAATCAGTACCTCTGTTTCTTGATCCACACAAAATAAAGGTAAGCCTAGGCATCACACTTTACTTATGATCAAGGAATAGAGCTCTCACAAAGTTTGTCCTCATGACATAAATTATGTTAAATCACCCTAGTTCTAAGCAATCCAGTGTATCTAAAACACTTGTTTTATGGCTTGTATCTCTATACAGCCAACCTACCAATGCGGGTCCGTGAGGGTATAGAGCCAATGCTCTATCACAGGTCATACTGTGAGGACCCTCTCTCTGGTCACTTGATGCTTAGACTGACACAACAGGGTAGTTAACTACTGTGTAACGATGTCTCATACAAAGTTATGTTGCGTTCTCTTGTGGTACTTGGGCTTTCTTTGGTGTAAACCATAGCTGTTTGACTTGATGAGATCAATGCCACTAGGTCAACAGTTCTTTCTACGATCTATAAGTGACTTTAGATCTTCCAATCCAAACTGCCCTGTACTGCTGATGATAATGCAATGAACTCTATGTCCCTAGTGGATAGAGAAATGCATAATTCTTACTTGCTTCTCTGCAAGATGGTTCCAGTGCTTAGCAAAGCACACCAAGACGTGGATGTCCTCTCATCCAAGTCTCGTACCCAATCGTCATCAATGTTTGGCCCGCCGTTTGCGAGTCACTAATATGATGAAAACAACCGATTGTCAGCAGCGCCCTACGAGTACCTCAAAACACTCTAAACAGTGTGTTTGACCTAGCTTTGACTGATAACGGCTCACAAAGCGTACTACAAAAAAAACACATTGGAGCGAGTACAATTCTAATTGTACTTCAAGCTACCAACTACATGTATCAAAATACTATCCAATGACTCCATCTCTGACTTAGTCTAAAGACGTGTAGCAAGACTCAAATTCTTGCCTCTTGCAACTAGCACATCACTCGGGTTCAGATCCCCTCAAATGGAATCCGCCAAGAATCTCTTCTTCATAGGATTCTTGTGACAAAGTGAGTCGATTCTTGGAGCATTCTCCAAGAATCTTGACTCCCACTGTCTACACCTTTTCCTTTATCTTAAAAGATGAAAGGATAGCCATCCTTAATTGGCTAAAGCAGCCTTTGTGTCATTTCTAGCTAGCCATATGTCCTCTACATAGAGCGTGAGGGTAATGAAATACTCTCAGCTTTCTTGAAATGGAATAAGTGGTCAATTACCACGAGTCTAGATGAATATGTGAGATCTTGACAGATCCTTGAAGTCGGCATACTCTGCACTCCTGGCCTTTTGCCATGAGACCTATGTGCTCGTGCACGTAGATCCTTTCATCTAGTTTGCCATACAAGAAAAACGGTCTTGACATCCTAATCGATGTACCCCAGACTTAAACTGGTGACCAAAGCTAGAATCAGACTCTGACCACACAATGAACGAGAAGGTTTCTTCACAGTCGATACCTTCTTGTTGTGTGTACTTCTTCACTGCTTAATGTGCCTAGTAGTGGTCAATTGACCCATCTGCCTCCCCTAACTTTTGAAACCACATTTGTTCTCAAAATGCCTTGTGACGCGGGGCAGAGCCACCAAGTCTTATACTTGGTATGTCCTAATAGACTTCGTCTTTTCTTCTTCCATCGTCTTAGTCCAACTCTTACTAGTAGGGCCGGAGAGAGCCTTTTGAACTATCAAAGGCTCTACTTGATAATTTAGTACTCATCTAGTACTCCTCTTGGATTGTGCTTCGTGGAGATATGCTCCTCATAAGCATTACTCCCACTGGACTCAGCAACTGGAGATGCGTCTATACGCTCCTCTCAACGTGTTGTAGGTCCACCTTCTTTCAATAAAGATGCACATCCCAAAATCCGTCTCCCTTGCTCTAGAAAAGTTTGTCTTAAGGACCACTACATCCTTAGACTCAAATTATGTGACCGGAGTGTCTTCATTCTCACTAATGAAGACGCATCCTTTTGAGTGACCAAGCTATCTTACCAAGACACGCTACTTGCCTCTAGGGTCAAGCTTCCTATACTCACAGGAAGAATCAAGTATGTTGTATACCCTTATGGTCTCAACATACTCTAATCGGGTCTTTTACCTAACTAAAACTCATCAGGAATCATTCACATAATTTGAAATGGCATATGGTTAAGTACGAAAGTGATCGTTGGTAAAGCATCTCCCCAATAGGAACGTTCACATGAGTCATTATCAACTTAACCAACTCCAGGAGCAACTCATTTTGCTGTGGAGTGTGTGGAATAGTTAGTTGTCTAACTATCCCTAATTTGATCATGTAAATGTGAGAAAATACTGGGCCACTTGCCTTGCCCCCACACTTATCGGACCACTGATGTCCGAGTGGACTAATTTGATGAAAGCGAGTTTTCTGATTTCATGACTAAATAGTTCTCAGGTTGCTTTGTCTGTAAGGCAACATTTACAAACTAGCATTGGGAATTTGTCCTCTCAAATTCTCCTTTGCTAATACGTAATTGCGTCCCACACGCACTTACCAAATAGGTGTATCAACTACAGAGGAAGACACAGCAACCATGGTCATAAAACCAGAACTAACACTACGGAGTCATGATAAACATGTAGATCATATTATATCTTAAGTTCTCTCACGGAAAAACATCTAATAATGAGTTCCATTCAGTATCTAGAACACAAAACATTTATAAAGATAAAGAGTGGCCACTACGCAACTTCGTTTTTGTAGTTGCCCATCCTCTTAACTTCAATAATTCTTTGTTCCCGCGAGGATACTTCTGCTCCCATTGGGCAGAGGACGGAACTCTATGAACCAATGTTCATGGGTGAGAGGAAAATGATTGCTGCAAACAATTTTTTCGCATAGTGCCTTATGGAATTGCACAAGCAATATTTGACCTTTGCCAAAATCTCTTTTCCTCTCTTGTCTTTCCTTTGAACTGAGGCTAGTTACCTTACACTTACCCTTTCTCTTCCTAGCATCACATCTCTTGGACCCATTGCCCTTGTTCTTGGAGCCTAGAGCTCTAAGAAACTTTAGCCACTTAGGCTACGTGCTCGATAGATTTCACAGCCTTATGCCAACAATCCTATAGCACTAGGTGGTGTTTAATATCATCAACAAACTTGATGATATTAGTGGAGGTCGGAATGACCTATATGCACTCCTAATAGGACGGAAGAGATCTGGCAACAGTTTGAATTCACTGTTGACCAGTGGGGAGTGTGCAGGCTTACTGACACTCCTAAATTATTTTGATTTCTCCCATAAATGCGTCATCATGCTCTTGTCAGAGCGCATTTTGGAAGCATCAAACTTGACTGTAAGCTGCCTCAGTTTGGTGGCCACAGTGTCACCAAACCGGTCTCTCTAATGTGATCTACGCTTACAAGTTTTGTAGTTATATTATCAGTCAATCCTAAACGCTAACACTAATTACACAACTCCTTATTACACAACACAGAACTCTTAAAAATTGTAATCAACGCAAGACGAGTGTAGATATAGTCAGTCTCTACATTTGAGAAGTGGGGTCAACCACTCTCATCACACAGAGAGCCTATATATGTACACCTTTCACTGCTTGACTCAACAATTTTCATAGAATAGTCACATACTATTCAAAATCAATTTTGGATTCCCACTATGTAAGCGATCAAGAAGAACATCGATTCGCCACAGGCACGACCTCGAACTTCCACTTGATTACAACGCTTACGATCAATTAAATAGTCACTTACTATTTAAATTCCCACATGGATAAGCGTTTACATCGAGTTATGGGTTTGCCACATGCTACCCCTAGCTCCCACTCGAGTAAAACACTTAAGGTAATTTAAACGATCACAAATCGCTTAAATCTTCTCTCTCGTTGTGTATGTGAAGGAGTCAAGAGATGGTTATATCCACTTTTTAGACTCCAATTCACCCTAATTTCTTCCCATATTTGGATTCGTCTCGCTAAAACGAGAAAAACGACTCAAAAATCGTCTAAATCGGAGCTAAAACGGAGAAATTATGCGCAACAGAAAATTTTGCGACTGACCGTTGACCAGTGGTCAACGGTCAGACCACCACCGGCGACCACTATTTCCGGTGGCGCCGGTCGCCGGAGTCCCTCCGACCGGCGCTGTCTCCGGCGGCACGGCGACCGTCGGCGGTCGCCGGACCCCCATCTCCGGCGAGCCCCCAGCGGTGGCGGAGGTCGCCGGACCTCGGCTGTCACCGGCGGTCCCGGTCCTCCACCGGTGACCCACCGTCTTCGGCGGCGCCGGCGCCGGAGTACTACCGGTTGCCGATCGCCGCCGTCGCCGGCGACGGTTGCCGGTGAATCGCCGCCCGCGGCGGTCCATGGCGGCGCCGGTCACCGGACGTCGGCCGGCCGCCACCACAGGCGGCTCCGTCAGCCGTTGCCAGTCAAACCCCCATTCCTTCCTAAAATAGCAGCATACATCCACAGGTATATATCTATTTCGTAGGGTACACATACCTTGAATAATATATATATACATGCATGCAAATTAGGGTCTTTAATTTTGAAAGGGGAACCTAAACATGTTTCTAGGTTTTAGGGTATGGATTAACAATAAATATTGAATTAATAAATTAACACATAATTTAAATTCAAAATATCATAGGACCCTACCCTAAAATATATGAATTTCACATGTTTTAAATTAAAATTAAAACATTTCAATAAAACTGGGAATCTAAGCATGTTCCTAAGTTTTAAATAAAAAATCATACAAGACCTAAACATGTTCCTAACCCTTTTTGGTTCATCAATCCCTGGAGATCAGAGCACTAGCATAAACCTTGCTCTGATACCAATGTTGGGAAAGGCCCGGATCCACATGACCCGACCCGACCCAGGGACCTAAATGAAAAACCGAAAATAAATCAAGGAAAAAATAAATATTGCGGAAGCTACTAACCTGGACGCCATTGCTAAAACCTTAGATCTTGCCAGTGCCACTGCTCCACCAGGGCTGTCCTCCAAACGACGAACACCGAAAAGGGCCGCGCCAAACGGAGGACTCTACCTACGAGAGGTAGAGCCACATGTCCACGACTGATGCGCGGAAGAGGACTCAAGAGAAAGAGAAAACTTATACTGAGTGGGGTTCCCAAACGGGACCCCCCTTTCCAACACATGGAATGAGCCACTAGAAAGGGGTGGAGTCACTCCTATTTATAGGAGGATGAGAGAGCTCCCATCATTTACGCAAGCAATGTGGGACTTGGAATGTGAACAAAATATTCACTTCCATCATGATCACCTAGCCGACTTTGGGCCACGAGTACGGGCTCGTGTGACATCCGATGAGAGTCATTTTCGTTTCGTTCTCTTCGTCTCTCTGCAAGCTTTCCAACGGATCCTCACTTGACCCGATCGGACTCCAACATGGGCGGATATTTAGTCCCGAAGACCCCAATATATCCAACATCTCGGATCGCTCCATGTCAAATCTACTTATCAGGAATTTTCTCATTTTGTCCTTGGCAATCTGCGCATTTTCTTCCTGGATGAACCATTCTGCATGGTCCATTAGTTCCTGTAAAGTAGAAACGGGACACCTGTTGAGTTCCCCTTAGAACTGCGAGCATCGAAGGCCTTGCTTAATGACTAAGATTCCAACGGCATCTTGGATGCCTCTGACTTGGGGCGAGAGTTTGGTGAAGCGAGCCAAGAAGGCTTGTAAGGTCTCCCCTTCTTCCTGGTGAAAACCGACAAAGGAATCTTTGTTCTTCTGGTATTCCTTACTGCTGGCGAACTAGGTGAGGAACTTTTGAGCCAGTTGCTCGAAGCTATGGATCGAGTTTGTAGGTAGCAACAAGAACCACCTCAAAGCTGCCTCCTTTAGGGTCGAGGAGAAGACTAGGCATTGTTGGCCGTTCGCCATGCCAAGTATTGACATAGCCAAATTAAAAGTGTTGATATGATCTTGCGGATCAGTCTCTCCACCATAAGGTTCTATATGAAAAGGCATCTTGAAACCCCATGGTCACATGTTCGTTCATGACTTGCTGGGTGAAGGGGTGTCTCCCTTTCCCTTGGAAGTCGAAGCCGGGTCAACGATATTGACCTGAGTGAGCGGACATGCCGTAGGGGGCGTACGGGTTGTAGGTTCCTGCCCAAGGCATATGTAGATAAGATCCCGATGGGATAGGTGGTCGCGGGTAATCTGCGGTCGAGCGCACTGCTTGCCCGACGACCATTGTTGGTCCAGGTGGGATTGATAGCGGGGGAGCTAGTGCTGTCAGTGATAGCTGTGTGAATTCCATGGGTATAGTTCCGAATTGTATTGCGGGAAAGCCGGTAGGGTCATTGGAAGGTCCTACAGGTGTGTTATATGGTGCCACCGGTAATTAGACGCCTACTTTGCTTGGGAGCAGTTTTTGTTCTCTTCCCATTGTTGTTGGCGTATGGCCACTATCTCTTCTTCGAGTCAGGCTAGCTCTATCTCGCGTGGGGTCCTTGTTGGTTCTATTACATCTTGGTTGCTAGCTGGAGGGCATGGATGATGTGGCAAGCCGTAGGGATGTTGAGGGCATGCTTCCTCCATGGCTGTTGATGTCTGGACCACGGTTTCTGTAACGACTACCGGCGCCATCGAGGTATTCTGCGGCTGGGTTGTACTTGAGCCACCTACTTCGATTGTGACAACTTTAGCCGTGCCTTGCCACTTCCTTGTGCTGCATCATGGAGCACTTGCGTCGGTCGCGGCCGTAGGAATGTTTAAGTCAGCCATTTTCGGGTTTCTGAGTGTTAGGCGGATACTCCTACTCCCCGAAAAAAGAAAAGCCGTTTAGCGGCAAAGTGCTCAAGGCATTGTGATTTGAGGAAGACCGCAGTGGGCGGCAATGTAACTGTCGTTTTTGGTTCAGAAAATTTTAATTTGTAAATAAGGACTGCAAGGGTCGTAACCTTGGGGGACTTGTCCTTAGGTGAGAACCTAAGTGCCTACGTACCCTTGTGAAGGGATCAAAGTCCACGTAGTTCGTCATGGTGACGTCTATAGGAGCTGTTAGGCATGGTGGTTACCTGTTTGGGGCCGTGTTCGGCTAAGACGTGTGTAAGGTACTCCGGGTGGGCTAGCCACTCGTAGGAGGTTGCCTTAGATTATGAGACAGCAAGGTTCTCTTAGAGCTGTCGGGAGCTTTGTTTGAGGGGATCTCTAAGGCGGAGATATGCCGGTCGATGGTCGGAGCTTGGTGGTGTCGTGGGCTAAGCTCTTGAAATGACAGAGAGATGTATGGAATAAAGTAGGCTAAGAGTAGCTTCTGTATGTTCAGAGTGCGTGTCACTTGCCTCTAGTTCTGATGTCCTTCAGTCCCTCGGGTGAGGGCCTTTTAATACCAAGTGTGGGGAGGACATGGTCGACCCACGTTCTCATGAGACGTGGGTCATCCCACGATGCTTGGAGGCTCTCCACGTGTCTTGGATGGGAGCCCAGGAGGAGAGATGTGGGTACCGGCCACGTAAGGGGTAGATGAGTGGTGCCAAATGTCATGGGTGCAAGCTACTGTGGAGCTTCTGGAAGCACAATGCCACGTGTCCCAATGCAGAATATTCCGTAGTTACACTTCTCATAGCCTCCATGTCATAATACTTGGCATAGGTTAATTAAGAAAAAAATTCCTTCAACTAGTTGCACAGTTAGCCCCCCGAGATTTTGATTATAGCTACAATAGATTAACACACAAGAATGCTTTTAAGTTCAGTTTAAGAGAAAAACATGTTATAAACTATATCCAATTCCGTCTCTTGAAAGGACCATCAGAGGCAACTCAGAGAAACAAACATAATTCCATCTCTTAAGTGGTAAGCCTTCTTTTTTTTCTGTATGGCTCCAAATTACAATACGAAAGTTACAAACAAGTTCTTTATGTCACTCCGTCAATCCTGACTGAACAAAAGTACCACCTGCCATAGAATTTTAGTACATTGAAATTTGAAGATATGAGTCTTGAATCACCTAAATAAATTTGATTATGATATATATATATATATATATATATATATATATATATATATATATATATATATATATATATATATATATGGACCATTATTCTAGTGTTAATTTATCCCACAATATGAAATTGACAACCTTTTATGTAAGGCTAGGCTCCAGCCAGAGAAATCAAGTAAATATTTCAATATTATTATCAAGAGAAGTGTCAAAATAATAGAAATGACACAAAATTCTAATTAACCAATCAAGGGAGAAGTTCCTCTTTAACCTGTATTTTAGTACCATGAAAATTAAAAATTACCTTCCCTTCTCCCCACCCAAAATATTTTTCATTTAAAGAAAAAAAGAGACAGGGGAAGTGGAATGAAAATAAATCCAATAAACCATAGCACTAAGATTGATAGGGCATTAACTTGTCTCCAAACTTCTTCATTTGGTGCATTCTCGTCTGCAAGCATTATAGAATATGGTTTCCTCATGCGTTCGTTAGCCACTTTCTGCCAATACTTTGTTGTTGATATGCCACACAATTACATATTAGTTATCTGATTAGAAATGAAATTGCTAAAAATATCTAATTATTCAAGCATAGCATAATAAAAGTATAAAACTAAGTCTTCATTTAACTATGACTACTGATCAAGATCAACACATATTAATTTCCACAAGCCCCTTTATTGATGGGGAAAATGAAGCTATAAGTAATCACTACATAAATTTGAAGTATGATAATGACAACTTTTCAAGAAGTACCATTTCTAATGTGCCATCTAAATGAAATTTTCCTTTAACCAGGTCACCCATGAGACTATGAACAGGCCAATCATCCCCAAATCCACCTGGGATATTTAGCAACTCTTTGCAAAGGGCAGATTTAGCTGATAACTCTCTGCAAAGGGCAGACAAGCACCTGATAATCTTACAACTGAGTTAACCTCAAACCTTATTTTTCATGGAAGGAAGACATTGTAAGAAACATAAACAATTGATCTGAAAGGGTTCATGAAATAGCAAAGCAGCCAACAATAAACATTATGGCATATTTTACTATTAGTTCACACACAATAGTATAAGCAAAGATCTATTCTAAATATTCACAATTCAAATCTTTTTTATACTTCCAACTACTAAATAGAATCTTTAAATGTTCTAGAAGCAAAAGGATAAGTAATACAAATCTATTTGTTGGAAATTCATAAGCTAATTAAAAGTGGCTGAAGGAAGTAGACAAAATAATTACCAGGAAAGAATACGATCAACCCTTCCTATTTTCGAACAGTGTCTGTGACAGAGAAAGTATGCCTTGGTGAAGCGATTTTCTTCTCTGCCTCAAGATCACCTTCTTCATCCATGCCTTCCCCAACAATGGCTATAAAATCTTCAGTTCTTACTAAAGTACCTACAGAACCTACTAGATCTTGGTTTTGCGGAATGCGTTTGCAAACTGTTCAAGGAAAGGTTCAGCTTCACTAAGATATATTGATGATGAGAGTTTTCTATTTTCGTACTTCCTTCTGGTATACATAGCCCCATAAACAGAAAAGAATTTTCAACAACCACATCAACCATGTCCAAGAATATAGAGATCAGGATGGCTATTTAATCAAACCAAATCTAGGAAAGGAAAAAGAAATTTAGAACCGAAGATAAGAAAAGGAATCTTTAAATGAAGCTTGGAATAGCAAAATCGGAGTAATTGTGGAAGATTGTAAACACTCGGATAAAATGGGGTTTGAGAAAGACAAAGATTTGCAAACACTCAGAGAAAATGGGGTTTTTGGAGTAGATCTTCTTCTTTGGGGTAGGTTGTCTTCTCCATTGCGAATTCGAGGCGAGCTTGTGCTGGGAGTGGGAATCGAACGGGCATGTGCTGGGAGCTAATGTTTTGATGGAGCAGCGGTGTGAGATGAAATATTGAATGGGGGTGATAGAATCGAACTCGATGTGATGGATCAGCAGTGTGCGAATCGGACGAGCTTGTGCTAGGAGACTAGGGCAAGTGTGTGAGAGATGAGAGGACTCGGTGTGAAATTAAATTTTCTTTTTGATGGAGCCAAAATTTTCATTAGGTGAGTATAAGTGGCAATTGTATTTTTTTTTAATTTCAGTCTAACAAATTAATTTAGTCATTAAAATTAAATGTGTTTTACAAGAAACTAAATTTTTTTAGTTAAGTATATTTGTGACTGCAAATTGACTAATTACTAACTATTTAGTGACTGCTAATTTTACAACTGACATTTCAATCACTAAATAATTTTAATAGTTAAGAATTTAGTGACTGATTTTTACGTGAGTCACAAATCAATCAGTATTTAATGATTCTAGTGACTAATTTTATATCAGTCACAAATAGCGGTCACTAATAGCAGTTTTTCTAGTAGTGTGTACCCAGGAAACCTATCGTTGTGTCCTAAAGGTTAGGTCCCCTATGGCTCAAAAACTGGCCAACCTATAGGGGTAGGCTTTATGGTAAGCTTAAAACTGGTTTAGCTTGGGATCTATAAACCTAGAAGGCCTTAGATTGCCCCCAAACGAAGATTGAGACCCTTACTTAAGAGAGGACCCTGCCACATAATCGTTTGTGCGAATTAACCATTAAGGAAAATAACATTCTAAGAGGACTAGATAAGTCAACCACTGTAGACCGAAGCCCCACAGGGAAAGATTCTCATACCCCTCGCTAACCATTACGGACTGTTTCAAGTATAGAAGCACATAAAGAGTTAAATAAATAAAGAACTTTGGTGCATTGTGCGTAGAAGCATCCTGACTACCCTTCCCATCAATCGAAGTGGATACACTGCAAAACAAACAAAAATAGATAAATAAAAGAAACAAATAGTAATTTAAAATGAAAGCCCAAAACAATTTAAAAATTAATATTAAAGAAAGGGGCTTCACTCTCTAAATTGTCCCCAGTCGAGTTGCCAACTGTGAAGACCGCACTTTCGGGGGACTTCGAGAAGTTGCCACCAAGTTATCCCTAAAACTTGGAAAATAAAAATAGTTAATTTTTTTTAAAAAAAATGGTTTGAAAATTATTTAGGTTCAGAAGTCTGCTTGAGATGAAGGGAAGGTGTTAGGCACCCTTCTTCCCCTGTCCGAAGACGGTTACCCAAGAATTAATACATAAATTGATTTGGCCTTAAAATAATTGAGTCAAACACAAGACAAAAAAGAAGACAAAGATGGACTTGACCTAGGATGAAAGACTAGGGCCTACGTACCCTCGAAGAGGTATCAAAGTCCACATAGTTCGTGTGGCATACATGTGTGTGTGTGGGGAGACGCTTGTCAAACAAACGTCCAAACGGCAACCCAGTGCAATATGCCTATAGAAGCGTAGGCTCCTTGGCACCTATCTACCATGCATTTCACAATAAACCAAGAAGGGTGTGTTTGTGTATTGCTCGTTAGGTAGCGGACCTAAACGACGTGTAGAATCGATGTCCCTATAAAAGCAAGTGCTCCCTAGTGACAACAATTAACAGACTTAACAAGTTAAAATAGTTTAGGCAGATAAACGTGACGAGGTAGAAAGTCGGGCCTTCTGCCTCGGGTGGTCGCGACCACAAGCAATGGAGGTTGCGACCACCTGTCTTTTGTACAGGGCTCGAGACGATGAAAAACAAGGGAGGCCGCAACCATAAACAGGGGTGGTCACGACCTCTGTAGGTTGATGGCAGAGAGAAAGACGAAGAAACAACAATGGTGTTCAACAGTCAAAGGTGGTCGTGACCACAACACCAGGAGGTCGCAACCACTTAATTAAAACAGAGAGGATACAAAACATAAATAGAAGAAAAAAGACAGGGCTTTGGGACCCCAGATCTAGAACGCGATGGGGAATTTGGTCAACCCTCGGAGTGGCGCTATAACATCCTGAAATTTAAAACAAAAGTTTGACTGATTTTCTTGTTTGACTTTCTTGTTTTGAATGTCTGTGTACTTGATTTTGCTTGCAAATAGGGCAAGGAACCCTAGTTAGGGAGGGAAAAGCTTATAATTGAGGAAAAAGTGCCAGAGGAAACCCTAATACAAACCCTAGGGACTAAATTTAAAGGAAAACTTAGTTTTAACCCTTTTTGTTTTAGTTAGTTAAACTGAGTAGGAAAGACCTATTTCACCCAAGATAAATGACCTAGGACACTCTAGAGACACCATAGGATCTAAATAAGGAAACCCAACCACAAGAAAAGTCCTTAATTTCCATATTTCTCCAATAGAAATTCAAGAACTAAACTGAAAGAAATGAGAAATTTCAATTAAGACACCCTATCTTACTTAGAGCTCAAGGAAGCCGAATCCAACCATCCAAAGACACTCAAACCCTTCCTATTAAGTACCAGCCACATGCCCTAGGTGAAAATTAAGGAGCCTCAATTGGTTACACATCATAAGACAAAATAATAAGTGTTAAATACCTAATTAAAATCACTAAAGTGCCACACTTCACCTTATAACCGAAATACCAAATTGAATGCCCAAATTGATTACCCAAATATAGTCCTAATCACTGCCAGCACACCTAGGTAGTTGTCCACACGAGAAATAAGCAGAATTAAAACTAAGATACCTAGTTTAGACATGGCACAACACATTCATGAAGCTCACATGATCCATCCTACTCAATTGAAGCCTAACCAAGACATTAATGCAATTTAACCAGCCAAACACGTCCTAATAACCTAGTTACTCAGCCTAATATGTGTCTTAGGATGAATCAGTGAAGGATGAGGGCTGGACACCTCACCAACACATGCAATCACAATCATTTCCTTACACATGCACCTAAGTCTATTTAGACTAGAGAAACCGAGAGAGAGGCACTAGCTACCACCCAAGTTTCAAAGTTGAAGAGAGAGTAAGAGTGAGTTTCAGAGAGAGGAAGATAAAAGGATTGAAGCTGAAGCTCGAGTTCCAACAGCTAAAATTGGAAGAGGAAGCTGAAATCTCCAAAGCTCATTTAAAGAGGGGTTTCTTTCTCACCTTCTTGGCTTACCCGAGGCTTACAGAGGTTCCAATCCATCTTCTTTCTCTAAAATTGCAAGGTAACGTAGGGTTACCCTTCCTTCTACCCATTTGAGTTAAATTCATCCATCCATAGGTGATGGTATAAGGCTTTGTGTCAAAGTTTATGCTTGTTGCTATTTCTGAACTCTGTTTTGGCTGCATGACTTTAAATGAGCATAACTCCTTCGATTCTGAACCAAACTTTGCAAAAAAGGTGTCAAAAGAAAGCTAAATAAACGCTCTTTAAGAATCCCCAAATGCCTGTGCCATCCCAGATTTTCGTACAGCAGTTAGTGGCTCTTAAAACCACTGAAAATGCTGTGAACTCTGATTTTTAGCAGAAAAATTGTGAGTTCTGAATCTATGATTTCTGATGTGCTGTGATTTAAGCATTTGTATGGAAACTAGATGGTTGTTAAATGAATTAAATTGGATAAGAAAGTGAGGATAACTAATGGGTTTGATTACTGAATCAATCTTAGTAACTCGTGGTCCAGAAAATGAAATTGGAGAGCTAATTGATGTGTAATTGTTAAGTTCTCTTGCTGTGACATGCTGTAACTTAACCCACTATCGAATTATTCTATTACTAAACTATTTGCTGGACATCTAGACAATTAAGACACTGGAAATTGTAAGTTAAAATCTAATTAGAAGGATAAATGACTTAGAAAGGATGAAATTAAATCTTTGATGCTTTTTTGTTTCAAATTCCTTGCTGTAAGACTGATAAAACTCTTATTTGTTGGTTAACATACTGTGATTAGGTTATAAATTTGATAGATAATAGAAGAATGTTAATGCCCTGTGAATTTATATCACAAATGGGGGAAAGAGTGAAAAAGTGATGAAACTAGGCTAGAAAAGTTTAGGGGGTGTTTGGTATTGTTGCGGTTTTCAGTTTCCTGTTTTATTTTGGAAAAAAACTGAAAACTTGTTTGGCTAAATGAGTTTTATTTTCAATTTTGGACTTCATATCAAAACATAAAACACCATATAGGAAACCACAAAATGTGGTTTACAAAAATTTCATTTAAGCTTTTTTTTCAACCACAACCCACCACCACGACCACCCACCACAACCACTCACCACCACAAGCAACCACCACCATCACCACCAGCAACCACGACCACCCACCACCCACCACCACCACTCACCACCACCAGCAACCACCACCCACTACCACCAGCAACCACCACCCATAACCACGACCACTCACTACCACCACCCACCACCACCACCAACAACCACCACCCACCACCACCACTCACCATCACCAGCAACCACCACCCACCACCTGCCACCACCACCACTCGCCACCACCGCCAACCACCACCTGCTACAAACACCACACACCACCTGCCACCACCGACCACTAAGACCACTTGCCACCACCACTCACCACTACAAGGAACCATCACCCACCACCTAGTACCTACTACCACTACCAACCATGTCCACCACCACCCTCCGCCACCAACCACGCCCACCACTACCATTACCTTCCATCAACCACCACCACGCACCATCGCCCACTGCCACCACTCACTACCCACCATTCACTACTACCCGCCACCACCACCACGTATCACCACGACGCACACCCACCATTAACCACCACCACGTATCAACACCATGCACACCCATCATCAACCACCACCACGTACCACTAACCACCATTATACCACCACTCACCATTCACCACGCACCATCAACCACCACGACTCGCCACCGCCACCACACCCACCACCACTAATCGCCGACCAACCACCACCGCGTACCACCAACACCCACCACCCACCACGAATGTGCATGAATCTTGCTTCCAAAACATTCACGTAAGTATATTTTGAACTTCCATAAATATTTATTTTCTGTTATTTTATTAATATAGAAAACTGAATATATAAAACAAAAAAATAGAAAATAGAAAACAGAACACAAAAAAATAGACCACAGAATTCAATTTTCAAGAAACAGAAATCTAAAAACTGGCAGTAATACCAAACACCCCCTAGTGAGTCTGAACCCTAGAGAACTTTTCAATTCATTGAGACTTGGATGAGTGAAAGATAGTAAGCTGAGCTGAGATTTTAGTGGCATAACATTCACAACGGAAGGTGAGAGTTTGGGTATTTTGAACCTTTGAAATAGGCTTGTTGATGATGGGTAAACATAGAAATGTAGGGACCCTTAAAGTGAAATTCTGAACTAAAAGCGAACAAGGATACCTTCTGGGTTTTAGTAAGTTTGAATTAGCAATCTTAGGTTGTATAGAGGCTAAGAAGATACATGATAATTAAAAGGGGCAGAGATAGGAACCTAAGAGCACTAAACCTAAGATTTTGGTTTATAAAAGTTGGGTACTTTGGTTAAGGTTTAATAGGGCAGCCACCCTGCCTTCTAGACTCTTGAAGGAATGATTTCCGAATATAAGCAAGGTCAGAAATGACTCAAACTGACCTTAGTGCACTTAGAATCCCATTTCTTAAAGAATCACAAGAAATTGGCATTTTGCTGCGTAAGATCTGATTCTATACTTATAGAGCTGTTAAATCTTGTTGCACAAGTCATAAATTACCCCATAGTGATTAGGGTAACTTATTTAGGACCAGCAGAAGCCAGAAAAAGAATTTGGTACTAAGAGGGACTAATTTGTAGAGAATCTACTATTTTAATGTTTTAAACAAAAATTGGGTATTCTGTGTGGAGATAAGGTAACTAATTGCTTTTTTCTTCTCCATATGCTATTTGGGTACTTTCCAAAACATTGGAGGAGTCCAGAATGGGCTCTAACTGAGTTTTGACATTTTAGGGACTTATTTATAAAAAATTTCAAAGAAAGAACTCTGTGTGCAAAAAGTCTTATTTCTAATCTGTCATGATTGTGGAAATTGGTTAACCAAGTCATATTTGACCTTATGAAGATTACTGTGACTTTATCTGAAACAGTGAAAGGCCAGAATGGAAGTTGAGTCTATAAAGGGATCTTTTTGAAAGAAAAATTAGAAATTTCCAAAGTCCTTATTTTGACTTAATTTCTGGTAAAATTCCTTTGAAAACCGTTTAAATAGGTTAAGTGAATGATGAATGTCCAATGTATGTATTTAGAATGGATTGAATTGTTGAAAATGGCCTATATTTTCAATGATTTGAAAAAGGGGACTAATTTGATATAATTGAGGCAATTGGGGGCCAAGATGTGAATTTGTTACTTGAGAAGTAAGTTGAAATTGTTAATTGAACTATATATGTGCTTCTGATGAAGTTTCATAGTGTTTGGATGTCTGTACGAGAAATTATGGAAGTTGCTTGCTGTACAAGTAATGTTTGACTTCTCGTTGAGTTTGTTTGACTTTATGTTGACTAAGTGCCAAAGTTCACCTGAATGATGCAACTTGTTTAAATGTGTGGCATCCAATTCTGGATATGTGATTTAGCTTGCATCTGTGGAAACTGATATGCCTGAGAGGGGCAAATGATTTTGGCATGCATTGAAAGTGATGGTTTTGCAACTGAATAAACATTACCAGGGAAAATACATATTTTGTACATGATCTGTATGAAAAGGACACACTAGGCTAGCTAGGAATGCATCCGGGACGTAGCTGTCTAGTCACTAGTGAGGAGATAATTCGGTCTGGGACTGGTGATCCTAAGGTTCTAACTTGTGTTCACACCGAGGGACGCCCTGGAATGTTAGGTAACTTCCTGTGCCTTATTGACAGACTTTACTTGAATTGGTAAGTTGGTTTTGTCCTTTTTTATTATATTACTTTGTGATGGTAAGGTAATGGTTTAGATCAGTTGTACAGGTCCTGGAGGGATCTGGTATTTCGCATGACTGACCAAAGAATTATGATGGTATAATGAGCACTCTTTTTGTTAAAACTGTGGAATTGGCATGACTGCCAAATGTGAAGGAAAGATGGTATGATTTTGCTATTTAAAGCATTTTCATTTGTGTTTTATATCCTGAACTTATGTGTGGAAATATCTTGTAATTGATATTTGTAAGTTAAGAACTGCACTTATTCATTGTGTGTGATTGATAACTGTGAAGCAAGTTTTCGGTATTCTATGTAATGCAGCTGAACCACTAATGAGTTTTGAGAAAAGGTAATCTATGTTACTAGGATTATATATCTCATTACTTTAGTGTGTTCAGATGCCCAGGTACCACCTACTAGTAGAGATTGAAGTGGAGTGGATAGAGGTGCCACTTCTGGGTTACTTCTAGGTGCTGAAGGCAGTGAACATCATCTTTTTCTTTCCCACGAAGGACCTAATCATCCCTGGTATTTAGAAGGGATGACTGATGGGTAATTAGCAGTTAGGAAGCTGACTTTTTGGCTGTGGCTTATGAGTCACACTTTTTAGATTATGGCCTATGTGCCGGACTAACTATTTGGGCCTGCGTGCCACTATTTGCTGGATTTGTATATGTATATATATAGACTTAGTATATGTATGCTAGGTAGTGCATGGAGGTTAGAACCTCACCTTATCTGATTAGAATGTATGTTTGTATGCTAGAAATGATTATGGAGAGTGCGCGAGTGACAAACACGTAACTTCTAGTTTCTTAGGTATAAATAACCAAACGAGAGTAAACGATCCTTGGGATAGAACTTAACTTTTAATACTCCTAAAAGAAAATAAAAGAAAAATATTGGTCCGGGATTTTAAGAGTTAAGTTAATTATCCCAATTCCGGACAAAAAATCAATTAAGAAACTAGGACGTTATAGGCGCAAGGCCTGGCTCTTATTCCATAGATCCAAAACAAGCACTACTACTAGAAAAATTGCTATTAGTGATTGCTATTTGTAACTGACATAAAATCAGTCACTACAATCTTTAAACAGTGACTGATTTGTGACCTACGTATAAATTAGTGACTGAAATATCAGTTGAAAATTTGCAGTCACTAAATACTTAATGATTAGTCAATTTGTAGTCACAAATACATTTAATTTAAAAATTATTGGCTCAAAAAAAATTAGTGACTAAATTAAATAAAAAAGATTTGCCCCCAAAAAAATTTTTGCCTCCAACAAATTTTTTTCTTCATTTTTGGCTCAACACTTTCCCCAAACAATTTTCATTTCATCGTCTTTCCTCATAAACACACACACACACACACACACTAACTAGCCCTAAAATTGCATTTCATCGACTTCTCTCAGATACACACTCACTCATAGACACCTACACACTCACTCACTAGGCATCGAGAAAGGGAGAGAGCACGAGAAAGCAAGTCTTCAGATCTTCATCTTCAGATTTCGACACTTTCTTCAGTCTTCGGCGCTATAAACCATCATCAGATTTGCTTCTACAACATCGTGTTAAATATTGTTGATTATCACTCTGGGAGGTTCTTCCCTCGGAGGCGGTGGTTGGAGGCCAGGTATATGTGTTGTTTGAAAATTGGGTTTAATTAATTTCCACTATGTAGTTTTGAAAATTAGGTTGTTTGATTTTCTTCTCGTGTTCGTGAAAAATGAAAGTTCAGGGAAATCGTCTGTGTTGGAAAGTGTGGTCAGAAGGGATTTTTTAGCCTCGAGTCTCCGGTAATGCTCGATTTCTTGCTGAGCAATTTGAGCTTTGATTTGTTATCTATCAATGTCTTCATTGTATCGTAGAAATAAAGAACTCATCATTTAAAAAATAAGATTATGTATAAAATTCATAAGTTTAATTAATGAAAATTATAGAATATGTTTCTTTTTAATTAAAAAAGATGTTTAATTAATTTAGTTTATTTAAATATATCGGTAAAATCACGTTAGAAGATAAATGAATGTGAATAATAAACTTTAGGAGGAGTGTTAGTGTTAACTTAGAAGAAAATTAAAGAAAGTAGAGAATAAGGGAAGATGAATGATAAAAGTGTTATGGGTTGGGAGATTGACACGTTGAGTGGCTTTATAAACAAAGATAGTGGCGTTGTCTAACAAAAGATGGTATAAGAGATTGTGTTGTGATAGTGGTCAGCTAAATAAATTATTGTGCTATTCTATTCTATTCTATTCTATTCTATGTGTCTTGTCCAATTAATTTCTATCAATCCTGCCTATTTGATGTATGTAAATTCGCTTCCAATATCAACACACAATTGATCTCCTTTTGGGAAAACAAGATTAGTAGGGCAAAATAACTAGAGCTAGCTATGACTATGACCATATCATTTAAGGAGAGCTAGCTAGCTTATATATAGAATTTAATAGTATAACATTACATAAGAAATTAAAAGCACAGTCCTTATTTTATCAGTTGAAGGTGATTTATACTTAATAGTTACAAAGCACTGTCTATGACTATGACTATATATATATATACATATATATATATATGTATATATATATATTGACATAAATGTTAGGCTTAATTACAGTTAAGGCCTTAATACAGAATAGATTGAAGAAGTAATTAAGCTAATAAACCATTTAACCAATTAAGCCTATCTATCTATGACTATGTAGTTTAGTATGAATGAATCGCTCTATAACTCTACCCCAACAACACGCTTGGTTTTTCCTTTCTCTTTGTCTTTGTCTTTATTATCTTCCATACTATCATCATCAGTAGAAATAGGATAACGAGGGCAAAAACCAAGTTACATTCACAAGGTCATAACTTGGTTTTTCTACAATGTCCAACAACCATAAATAACTTGATTAGGATGATGATGATTTTCCATGGTTTTGTACAATTGAAAAAATAAATTTGATCTTAACTATCTATTGAAAAAATAAAGTTGCTCAACACATTCTCAATCACTGACTGAGAAGTAGTTTTAATCCCTAGGACACACCACGCCGCTGTAGAAAGAAGATGATGACTATGGGAACGATCGACAAACTCGCGGAGGCGAGCAAAATTCACAAGCAAATCAGTTGCAAGCCGACCTTTAAGCTTGCCATCAAAAAGCTCCAAGGAAGGATGAAGAGAACTTTCCCACTCGGCAGGAAACCGCTCACCTTGAAAGTGTGAGACTCAACCGTCTAGAGCATCCCATACATTCTCTCGGCCAGCCACTTCGCCTGGCGGTTACCACATCCTAGATCCGGCTCTCAGTCTCAAGACAACCCTCGCTAAGAGAACGAAGTTCCTGCAGGCGCTTTTCTGCGTCATCCCGATGGGCAGCCAATTCGTCACGGGCCCTACCTAAATTTGACTGCAAGAGGGTGACCTCTGACAGCTGGCCACTTTCGCTCGAAGACGAGGGACCTCACGAGTCAAAGAAGCCTCCTCGCGACCCAACCTTTCGCACTCCTTGTCCCTCGCCGCTAAGTTTTCATGCGCCTCCTCAAGTTGTTGCGCACACTCCAGAATGTTGTCTTTTGCTCTAAGGCTGGAGGTCAACTATTCTAGCTCCAAGCTTAACCCAGCCTACACAAAGACAAAAACCCAACTTTATACCAAAATCCAAAGCGTTTAAAAAGAAACGCACCAAAACCTAACTCAAAAGAAAAAATACTTACCAATTGCGCACGCCACATATTAGCGGCCTGTTGAAAGTCGGCCAAAGAGCTACAAACAGCTTTGAAAGCCCATACTGTGATGTCCATTGCATTTGTATCTATTTCCCTAGCAGCCCTCTTGGCTAGATTCACAGGAAACCGCTTGCCAAGAGCCATTAGGGCAAAAGGAGGCACCTCCCCCGGCGTACCCTTCTCGGGTTCCAAAAGAAAATTTTCGGGAGCCACGTCTCTAGAAATAGTGGTAGTCATTGGACTCACCACTACATTACGTCCTTCAGGAAGGGCTTCAGTCTCCCTTTCAGTAGGAGCGTCAGCCCTCCTCTCAGTAGCAGCACTGGTCTGGTCAACTGCCCCCTCCACTTGTGCTCTCTTGCTCGCTTGTTCCTTGACACTCCCAGCAGAAATCGAGACTGCAGGCTCGATAGAACGAGAAGAAGGAGAGCTCGACAGAATCACTCTCAAGGGTGAGCAATGAGATGACTTCGAAGACGGAAAAATACCCTCCATGAAAGCAACAACTTTGGCCCCACTAAAGTAGCTCTTTGTTGTCCCTTCGAAGACGGAGGAACCTGGGAAGTAAGTCGAGAATCTATTTTAGCATGCTTCTTGGGGCCCCATTCTTTCTCCTTAGCATTCTCTCCTTCTATTCTCATGTCTTTCCCTTAGAGATCCTCTTTTCACTAAAGACAATCTCCGCCAATATTATCGAGAGTAGGAGAAGAACCTTGCCTTCTCTCCACTCTTCTGCCTCCTTCAGGCACCCCAATACAAACTCCAGCAACCCTCTCTTTGCTGGGAGAAGAACCTTGCCTCACTCTTTTTCCCTTCCCTTACTCATTATCCCTGGTGCGATTCAGCGGAGGAGGAGGAGGAGGGGAAAGGTCCTCAAAATCAGTAAAATCGAAAGGGTAGAATCCTGAAAAATGAAACCAAAAAACCCTAAATCAAAGAAGAGGAAAAAGCACAGAGGATCAGAAACAAGAAGTAGGAGACAACATTCACTTTAATCTTCATTTTCCATGGCGAAAAGCTTCCAAAGCGATAAGAAAAATAGAACTCTCAGAGATCGAAGATCAGAGTCAGAGAACTCGAAGGTAAAATAGGGCTTTCCTTTTCAATCTTGGAGGTATTTATTAGGACCTGGGGGCGTGACGATTCAAATCTCAGCTACGCTCAAATTCCACAATGGAAAGAAAGAAATTATCAACTGTATCCATCCGAGGCTATAACCATCCGATCTGAGCAGGCACATATCAAAGAAGAATGGCCTTGATTTAAAGTCCTCGAGCTACATCAAGAAAAGACCCAAATACCCCTAGAAGTTTGAATGTCTTTCAAAGGACCCAAAGGGTATATGTAGAAAACCCGAAGTAGAGATTAATTATGGTGTCTCTTGGAAACACGCGGGCAATAAATAAAAGAAAAACGACTTCGCAGAGAATTACGAGATATTCGAAGCAACAACAGCCGACAGGATCCTGACACGTGGCATCCTTGACTACCCACTCCTTCAATGTGATTCCTAGTGAAACTTAAAATTCCCTCAGATGCACGCCCGGCTGCCTTCATTCCTCTGATAACGGTCAACCTCACTCCACAACAACTCACGGCGAGTGACCTTGTTCTCAATACTCTACATTCCTCTGGTGTTGAAAGTAGCTAAAAATAGAAGCTTTGGGGTGATGGACCCCGGATCTAGGAAATGGAGGGGATCATGGTCAACCCTCGGAGTGGCTTAGGGCCTACCTCCTATACCATGGATCCAAAGAAGTAACTTTAAGAGTAGAGATTGGAAAATGAGAAGTGGGTAAGTGGGTAAGTGGGAGAAGCAGAGAAAAGGTGTCAGATTTTTTACCAAAGATTTGGTATTTCGCCAGTGTGAAGACCGCGCCAGCAGTGGTGCCTATCAAAGTCACCAATAGTGAAGACCGTGCCTTTCGGTGGGCTTCAAGGAGTCGCCACCAAGTTTTCCATAAAGCTTGGAAAAGGAAAATTTGTTCAAAAGTTTAATAAACGTCACTTTTTAAAAGAATTAGGTTCGGGAGTCTGTTTGAGATGATGGGAAGGTCTTAGGCACCCCTCTTCCCTCATCCGAAGAAGGTTACCCCAAAAACTAATACTTAAATTGTTTTAGCCTTAAAAGAGTTGGATAATAGCACAAAACACAATAACATAGAAGAAAGGAAGGATAGACATGACCTAGGGTAAGAGCCTAGGGCCTATGTATCCTCAAAGAGGGATCAAAATCAAGAAAAAAACTGTGTTTGTGAGACTTATTAGGCAGCACGACCAGATGGCGTGAAGACTTGTGCTCCTATAGAAGCAAAGACTCCTTGGTGGCACTAGGGTTACACATATTGAGATAAAAACATTTGAATAAAATAACCTAAGGAAAAAAGCGAGAAGGCAGAGGAAGCAGAAAAGTGGGCTCTTCTACCTCTGAATGGGGATGGGTCACGACCCACAGCCTCGGGTCAAGGTCTCGAGGTCAGTGAAAAAGTTAGGGGGTCACGACGTATAACAGGACACGTCGCGACCCACAACCTCGGGTTAGGGTCCCCAGGCTAGGAATAAGTCAGGGGTTTGCAACGTACAACAGGATACGTCGCAACATATACATCAATTTCCTGCAACGCAAAAACAACCAAGAAATCGGTGCTCAAACAACTAAAGGGGATCGCGACCCATTTGCGTAAACATAGATGAATTTAAAATTTTGGGGTTCTAGATCCCGGATCTAGGACGTGGAGGGGATGTTGGTCAACCCACAGAATGGCTCAGGGCCTGGCTTCGGTCCTAATAGATCCAAAAAGATTTAGAAGAAAAGGGTAGTCGAATGAGCAGAATGCAAACCAAAAGAAAAAAATAAAAGGGTAGAAGATAATCTCACCAAGATCCTTGAGATTCCGGTAGCCTTTCGGTGCTAAAAAATCCCGTCCCGTCAACTGAGGCAAAGCCTCCTATTTATAGTGACCGAAAAGGCTTTATTCCAAGAAAGAAAATCCGGCCATTTATGACACATGGGTCGTGATCTAAAGACCGCGTGGGTCACGACGTAAGGATTCATACGTCGCAACCCACTTTGACCAGGTGCTTGGGGGTCGCGACCCACTAGGTTATGGGTCGCAACCCATAAGCTTCTATTTTCTTCTCTTTCTTTTTCTTTTTTTCTTTTTTTTTTATATTTTTAAATTTTTTCTTTTATTTTTTTTGTTTATTATTTTTTCCTTTGTTTTGATTGCATCATTCGTGGCCGAACAAAATGTGGTGTCCATAGAGTCCCGTCTTTGCTTTTTCTTTGCTTAAATTAAAGGAACAAGTAAAGACATGGAAAGGAAGCCAAATTTTGTCATAAAAAATAGACTTAAAAACAAAACAAAACAAAGAAGAAAAAGTCCAATAAGATCATAGAGAAAAGTCCTAGGGCTCTCTAAATGGCTACCCCTAATCATCCCCGTCCTCATCATCAGAGCTCTCCTGAGCTGTAGACGATGCCTGCCTCGAGGGAGGTCCTCCTTCTTCAAACAGGTGCAAATACTTTAATAGGGCCCTCATTCCGCCCTTCAACTCATTTACATCTCCCTGTTGCTCTCTAACCTCCCGAGTCAGATCCTCGATAGTCCTATCCTTAGCCTGGATTTCATCTTGCAGATGGGCCAAAACATCAAGAGTCAGTGTTGTCTCTGGAGTCCTAGGTGCAATGCCCTGTTCCCGCTGTTGTTGCTACTGCTATTGTTGTTGATGTTCCTGTGGAGGCGGTTGTTGTTCCTGCTGAGGTGGAGGACAAGGTATGTCATTGAGCATCTCCTCAAAGTCGAATTGCTCTGGTGGTGGGAATTCTACCATATTTTGATCCTCCTTCACCTTGTAGGTTGTCCCACACTCGTAGTAATCCAGTCCCCGAGCAGGTACTTGATGAATCTCATAGAAGGCAGTGAGGAACTGGTGGAAGCTTATTGCAGTAGGTGTGTATTTGGGCCCATGGTACAGCTTGAAATCCTCGGCGGTGCTGCGGAATTCTTGGCTCATGATGGGGGGAAGCATAGTGGAGCCCTCTGCATGATAATATAGATCATGGTGCTCATTCTTTTACTAAGGAAACCCTAGTGCTTTGCTGGCAAAACATTGCTTGCCAAGAAATTTTGCCAGTTCTTAGTCATGTGGTGTGTGCCGATCTTGTTGAGAGTGCTCTTCGCCTCCCATTTATCCCGCCCTGGGTATGTTAGCACCTCTACTATGGCCTCCCTCGAGTATTGCTCGTGGAGTGTCTGCGTAAAGACTCAGTCGGGCTCCATCCTCAGACTGTACATATCAACAAAGGTCTATGGAGTGACTGCGGGGACCATGACCTCCCTCAATATGAAGGATCGACTGTGGGTGCTGGCGCAGACCACTTGGTATTGGTACACCAGGGCGTCATTTCTCTGATTCACCACCTCCAGCAAGCCTTGGAGACCGTAGTGAAGAATCCCTTCCATGAATGAGGGGTTCAAAGTCAACCTGGCCATGGTCGTTTGCAGGATCAATAACCTGGCCAGAGTAGCTCTCCAGTAATGCTCCAAAGGCAACACCAGGGCACAGGCTACTGGCTGAGATGAGGACGAGACACCTTACCATGGTCTCTTATAGCTAGCCAATTTCTTAGAAAAGCAAACAGGTTGTTAGTTCTAGAAAGGAAAAAGGTACCCAGATGCGAAAATATGCCCCTAAGAATTAGGTTGCAACGTACAGAAGGAGGGTCACGACCCATTGTGCTACAGGTTGCGACATAAAGAGTGTTACGTCCCGACCCGATGCAGAAAATAGAAAGCCATACCTGAGATTCCAGAAACGATGAAGGAGTTCCGAATCGGAAGGGATAATCTCGGAGATGGGATCTTCCACTTTATCAGAGTGGTTTCAGGTGAAGGATCCCGAGAAATCCAAGATTTGAGAGGAAAATCAGGGTCGTAGAGGGGGTCGTGACCCACAAATGTTTTTGATTCCCCTTAAAAGCAGAATCCGCCATCGGGGTCACGACATACAGTGTATGGGTTGAGACCAATGCCTGGGTGACACGTTGCGTGTGTCACGACATACAATGTTTCTGTTTGAAAGGACCAATGCCCGGGTGACACGTTATGTGTGCATAAGTACGACTTGAAGAAAAAGAAAAAGAAATCAGCAATAGAACCCTAAATGAAAAAGAAAGGATCAAGTCAAAACTTACTGCATAAATCACCCATGTCATGCAGTAGCCGGATGCTCAAGGTAGTAATGGCAGCCAGCGCTGCCTCGCTCAAAGCGGAAAGAGGAACCAGCAGAAGAGATCAAAAAGTTGACCAACACAAGGGAAAAAGGGGACGGAGGTCTCCACGAAGCCAAAATGAACGAACACCAGCCATCGCGGTAATGCGAACGAATTGATCTCCCCAACCATGAATACTGCAAGAAATGTGAGAAAGAACGGGGAAGAGAGTTATCTGCCGTAGGAAAACAAAATCTTAGGTAGCAGGAAGCTGGGCCTAAAACAGATAAAAGAAAAGTCATAGGGAAGGCTCTATCCCTACACTCTCACAAACTTCCTCAAAACCATGAAGGAAGACCCAGACGTTCGGCACCAGTTGCGCAGGACAGACATTCAGGTAGTTAAGAAAGGACACCGCAAAAGCGGAAAAAGGAGGAACTATCCCCATTACGACAAGAACAAAAACGAAAAACCTAAATCCTACCCCGTCATGACCTGACAGTGGCATGGGGAATGGATGATGAGCAACACAGAAATGAAATCGAAGGGCATTATCAAGAAAAGCTTGACTTGCCTAGATAAAGGACGCAACGGTAGGGAAAAGACATTCAGTAGAGCAGACCCTATATGAGAGGCTGTCAGCACTAACAACCTCACCTAAAAGAACGAGGAGGGGCACCTATTCACTAGAAGCAGAAAAGAAAACCTCCTGCTTAGAATGATAAAGAGCATCTGAGTAAGGAACCTCTTCCATACGAGTGACAGGAGGGCGATTATCGCCAAAAGCCCTAAGAAATTCTTCACCAAAAAGATCTCTGCTTAAAGCCATAGAGCTATCTTCCCCAGAAACCCTAGAATCAAGGGAAAGGGTAACAGAGTGGGAAGACGAGTCATTCCCCGAAGAACGGCGAAGGTTGCGACTGGAGAAAGAATGACAAAAGGCAATACGAGCCATGGAAATGAATGAAGGAATTGCGAGAAAGCAAAAATTTCAGATAAACAAAGCAGAGCAGAGGAAATCAAAATCAGTCTTACTTACTACTTACTGTGGCCTGCGTGCCAGTACTGATATGTATATATTTGACTCACTCTGATATGTATGCTGTATAGAGGCTAAGTCCTCATTCTGCTAGTCTCTATGATATGATGATGTATGTGATGAACGTAACTTCTAGTTGCTTAGGTTAACTAACCAAACAATAAGAGAGGGATCTTTGGGATAAATACTAATCACTTATTAAAAGAAGAAAAAAGTTGAACCCACTTTTACTTAGAAAATAAGACAAGAAACTTAACAATATCTGAATTCCGCAATTGAATAAATAATTTACAGTTAAGAAACTAGGACGTTACAAAAGCCTACCTAGACAAGTTAACTCCCGACCAGGAACATAATAAATTGCCTAGATTTTATGGTTCAATTTAGACAAACTAATCCCTTATCGCTTCACCATATTGTTGGGGTAAGATTTCACTCATGACTTGCTTACCCGTTCCTTACCATAGGCTTATTGCAGGTTTCTATCCCCACTGTTATTGCACACAGGTTCCCCGGTCAAGAGGTCTTTTTAGGCTTGTATCATTGCTAATGAAGGCCAAATGTTTTTATCCTATTCAAAGAAAGAAATTGCAAACCCCAAGATAAAAGTAGAATTTTCTGTTGTATTGCCCTGATGAAAATATGATTCCAACCTTCAACCTTTTTTCAATAACTTGGGATTTTTTTTTTCAACCTTGTCTATTTTTCTTTTCTTTTTCTGATTTTCTATTATTTTTGGCAAAATCATTATTTTGGTCCTCTATATTTCATCAAAGTTCAGTTTTGGTCCTATATGTTTCAAAATGTCAATATAAGTCCTCTATGTTTCAAATTTTGTCAAAACTTGTCTTTTTACCTAACACTGTTAGCTTCCTCTGTTAAATGTTGAAGTGGACTGCTTATGTTTCTCGAGTCTCTCTCCTACATGTCCATTTAAGTTGACGTGGCACTCCATGTCACTGGCCATGTCATCACCTTCTTGTTCTTCTCTCCCATTTTCTCTTCACAAAATAGAAAAATTTTGAACCGTAATTTGAATGCCCAACAAAGTCCCGAACCCCCTATAGCAGGAAGACAATAAAACCATCACAGCAGAAGCTCTGTCTTAGTCTAAAATGAAATTGAATTTCAAAATAAAGCAACGAACTGTTAGTAAAAGAACGTAGACCTAAGTGATCGTACCCAAAATCAACCTAACTTTATGGTGTAAAATGGGAAATTAACTATATAAATGTACCTGATTTTACATCAAATAGGTTGAATATCTTGATGTAGGGAAATAAATAGAAATATAGCTAAATCCATAATTAAACGTATTAATTCGTAATATTCTTGAACTTTTGTAATATCTATTGAATATTAGAATAGGTATGTTTAATGTTTGTTAAGTGCTACAGGATTAACAGGGGATCATTAGTGAAAGTACTCCAAGTCAGGGACCAGAATGAAGCCAGAAAGTGAAAGTAAGGCATAATTAGAAAAGTCGAAAACGGAGCAAAGGAAAGGAATTTGCCACGGCGAACATCAAAAGATTCGTCGCAGCGAGAGACATAACACTTGCCGTCGTCAGAAGACCCCTGATGACGTGTCGGTGACATGGCGAACCACTGATGATGTGGCAAGTTAATTATTACATGGTGCTGATGTGGCACATCACTTATGATGTGGTAAGTGATGCTGATGTGGCAATGATGCAGGCAAGTAACTTAAATGGAGATTTGAATGAAGAACCAGTCATCCAAGGATTCAAATAATATTTAAATTCATGGTTCAAATTAGAATTAGTTTGGATTATATTAGGATTAGAATACTACTCAAAATTGGATCTCTAGGAGCACTATAAATAGAAGCTCCATGAAGTTGTGCAGGACGCTCAATCTTCACAAGTATAACTTGGGTAATTTTGTGAGTCATGAGTGGCTAGTTCTTCTTGGGTTTCCAAGAAAAACCGATGTAGGCTTAAGCCGATGGTTTCGCATTAGTGTTTAGTAATTTCATTATGGTTTTGTATTCATCTTTTTCGATTCGTACGATTGTATTTGCTTTCTCTAATATATCATTAATTTACTAGATTCTTCCATGATAGACTATGTACTAAGTTGCTAGATTCATCATTATGAATTCGTGAATATTGATGATAAGAACGAGTACTTGGGATTCCAAATTCTTGGAATTCAATGCAATTCTAATTATTGAATTCTTGATTTGTATGCGTCTCTTAATTGCGATAATATTCGTTGAATTAATTATTCCTGGTTAGGTAGTTATTCATCTAATAATATCATAGAATCTGGTGATATATGTTATTGATGTTTCCGGTTGGGGATAACGTTGTTACACTGACATAGACATGCTTTCGTAATGCATGACTATCTTGAATATGGTGAACTTTGAATGAACTAATTGATCCTGAATATCTTTGGATTGGCTGGGATTGCTGAAATTATTCTTCTTAGGACTTATTGGATCTAGTTACTTATCTGCTCTTTTATTATTATCTTAGTATCTAATTTATGTATCCCTTAGCCTATTTAGGGTTACTAACGATTAATTGTAGAATTTGCTTGGAGACTATGCGAGAGATTCGACCCTTGGGTTGTGCCCTATGCTACCACCTGAGGTTTATTTGATCATGATCGTGACGACCGATCAAGACCTCATTTGAAGCAATTCAAATTTGAGCCTGATCACTAAGCTATAGGCAATGCTTAGAAAAGAAAAAGAGAAGGAAACTAATGGGCTATATGAAAGAAGATCGAGTGAGAGATTGGCAGAAGATGGAGGCAAACTTTCACCAACATGCCTAAAATGCTAGTAGGGGTGGGTGTTCAAAGGAGAGAAATGGAGGAAAAGGGAAGAAATGAAAATGGAGAGAGACAAATATGAGAAAATCCACAGTTGGGTGCAGTGGGTGTTACGTTTGGAGAAGAGGAAAAGCGAAGAGCAAAGTGAATGAGGGGAATGAAAAAGAAATGGCAATTGGGATAGGTGTGGTGGAATCTTTCTTTCCCTACTTTTTTTTTACGTGGAGAAAAGAAGAGGAAGAAGAAGGTGATGACATGGCCACATGGAGTGCCACGTCAGCTTAAACAGACACGTAGGAGAAAGAATCGAGCCACGTAAGCGGTCCACATCAGCATTTAGCGGAGGAAGCTGATGATGTTAGGAAAAGGGACCAATTTTAACAAAATTTGAAACAAAAAGGACTTATAATAACATTTTGAAACATAGAGGACCAAAACTGAACTTTGGTGAAACATAGAGGACTCAAAAAGTGATTTTGCCATTATTTTTTGTATAAGCCCTATTTGGACTTATTAGATTCTCCTAGATGTAAACGGAGGCCATAATTTAAATAATAATTAGGAAACACCTCAAAGTTCACCTTACCCTTGGCCTTACCTATTTTTAGGCTCAAATGGGTGACTAGGGATAAGTTTATCTTCGCTTTTGTTTGGGCACAGGATCACAAAAAGGAATACCTCCATCTTCGCAGGTTCTGTGTGCTTGGTCAGCCTTGATAGACATACTGCAAGTTCTAGAAGAAAATAGGGTTAAGTAGTTAAAACGCTCAATTGATGCAGAAATGAAGAACATGGTTTAGGCTCAATCCTTTCAATAGGGTTTGGTCACACATATTGGTCTTTCATTAAATCTTTCAATATTCACCAACCTTGTGTTAATTCACTCAAGCAAACAAGGATATCCTGCATGGTTTAAGGAAATTCCTAATTGGGTTAACGTCCTAGAAGTGTTGTTTAACCAAGAACTTTCTAGTCCTAAATTTCTAAGTCCAGTTTAGAAAGCCTAAGTAGGGTTTGTTGATTTTTGAAAAACATCTTTTAAGAAAAAGTTTTCTAAGTATTACATGCTAGTTTCGTTACCTAAGATGTTACTTTATTTTGAAAAATTCACCCAATATTTTCTAGAACAAAATAATTAATACGGCAAATATGCTTACGTTTTCAATAGCAAAGTGATTCCCCCTCCCCCCGCACACTTAAAACAAGCATTGTCCTCAATGCTTGGAGTATAAGAAGTTTTAAGTCGGGAGGGTACTTAGCAGGCATCTTAGTCAGTTATTTTTTTTTGTGGACCATTCGTGGCCTAGATGAGTGTGAGCTCCTAAGCAATCATTATTAAAAACATAAATCGATCAAAAAGAACTTTTAATATTCATGCAAAAAATAATTTAACCAATTAAAAGGAAATGTTTAAAATTAACTCGATCAAACAAATTTCATAAAAAAACAATCAAAATTTCAAAATTAAAGCCTTCTCCCCCACAGTTATTTTTGCAAATAAATTTTACCTTTAGAAAACCAGGTAATTGAAATGGGGTAAGGATACAAACCTTGCCTCTCAAGGGGGCTATATGTACTCCTTGTTTAGCTCAAGGAGGTATCTTTGGAGATGCATTGCCTTGTTGTGGGCTACGACCCTTTTTCTTTGGGGGAGTGTTGTTATTTTATCGTGTAAGTCCTCCTTTGGCTTGTTTTTCTCCAACGTGCGGGAGATTAGTTCGATTGGAGTAGTTACTCTTCCCTATGTTTTTCTTGTTTCCATCGGATCCCCCCACACTTTGTCTGGTAGGTCCAGTGTTACTTTTGTTGGCTCAAGAGGTGGCTGGATAGTGTTTGTGCCACCATTGCTATTTTCA
This sequence comes from Senna tora, assembly GCA_014851425.1. Taxonomy (NCBI): domain Eukaryota; kingdom Viridiplantae; phylum Streptophyta; class Magnoliopsida; order Fabales; family Fabaceae; genus Senna; species Senna tora. Next base: position 8,890,448 of record CM026272.1, on the reverse strand, counting down.
AGAATCCTATTATCTAAAATGTTAGTTTGGCCCTCGGTGGCCGAATTAACAAGTATATCATATAGACAGTTAGAGACAAGATTATTCTCAATTAAATTAGTCTTACTGTCTATCGTGTCCATGTGGTTGACTCCATGGTCCTCAGGCAATTATTTCATCCCCTTGTATATATTAAAATCTATTTTTACTTCTCTAACCTCCATAAAGATCGTTTCTTCTTTCATGCTAATGGTGGTGTTAGCAGTCATTAGGAAGGGACGTCCCAAAATCAAGGTGGAGTCTCGAGGTGATGACTCAATGTTTAGGACATAGAATTCCAGGGATCCAAAGTCCCTTAACCTGTACTAGCAGGTCCTTGATAAGTCCTTCAGGATGGACAAGGGACTTATCAGCAAGCTACAATACAACCAAGGTCGGTTGTAGGGTTTTCATGACTAATGTCTGATATACAGACTTCGACATCACATTTATTGTGGCCCTTAAGTCTAAGAGCGCTTGCTGGATCGGTACCTTGTCGATCGTACAGGGTATAGTGAAGGACCTTGCATCTTGGCACTTTTCATGTATGCTTGGTCTAAAAATTGCAGACACGTTCGAGGTAAGTGGGAAGGGATCAATTAGTTCATTTTTTTCATGCATTATATAGGAACAAGGGAAGGGAAGGTATTTAATACTTACCTCCTTACCTTTCGGGTCGGAGCACCCATTTTACCTGTTTTCCCTTGGTCGGCTTCAACCTCTGGCTATTCGTTTTGGAGTCAGAGGGCCTTCTTCTTCTATAGAAGTTCCTTCTCCTTTTCACTTTCGCTCTCTACATCTTGGGAAGAAGTCACCTTGAAGTCGTTGTCCTCATCGTCCTGAGCAGCAGGGAGCATATTTGGTCCCTCATAGCCCTTGCCATTTCTCAGAGTGATGAGATTTACAGCTTTATGGTTTATGACAGTGATGGAGGGAATAGTGCCTCCATTTTGTGTCTGCTGCGTGCTTTGAGCATTCGATAACTCCTTGACAAAGTCGGAAAGGTTTTGATATTTTACCTAAAATGCCTCCATTCTGAACATTACATCATTGTGATTTGCGTCCATTCGAGCTGTCATTTCTTCCATTTGGGAGTCGGTTATGTCTCGTTCTTGCTCAAACTTTGTGTGAACTGCAATGCTTCCTTTTACAAGAAATTGTTTGATTTTGTCCATGGTTGAACCAAAGCTCCTCTACTCAGATAAATATGTGTGAATTTACACCAAAAAGGTTGAATATTTTGACATAAGGAATTAGTTGGAAATATTATTAAAATACACATAAAAAGCATCAATTCTTGATATTCATGATTATCCATAAAACATGTGGAATATTGGTTTGGTGCATTTGATGTTTGTTGAGTGTTACAGGCTTAACAAGGATCAATGGGAAGAATATATTCCATGTATGAGAATTGGAACCAGAGCGAGAACTAGTAGCAAGGCCAAGAAGGAGACCAAAACAAACAAAGAACGGAGCATTTGCCATGGTAAGCAAAAGTAGACTCGCCACAGCAAATGGCAAGCAGCTCACCACGGCGAGTACAAATGGACTCAGTACAGTAAGCCACATTGATGATGTGGCAGATGACATGGACAACTACTTAATGAACAAAAATAAGAAGGGATCCAGTCATACAAAGAGTTGGAGATGGATTCAAACTCGTTTGAATTCGAAAGTTAAACCATGCAACAATTACTTATTATCTCCATCTTAATCCCAGTTAAACTGTGACTCCCGGAGCATTATAATAAGGCTTCATCAAGTTGAGAGAAGATGGTTAGACACTCCATATATTTATTTAGATATTAGAGAGAGAATATAAGCGGCTAGGTTCTTCTTGGGTTTCCAAGAAGAACTAGTGTAGGCATGAGCCGATGGCTTTTCATTAGGGTTTATTAATTCGTTCTTCTTTGTATTCATCTTTTTTGATTCATATGATTGTATTTTCTTCATATCACACTTTGGTAGTTTATTAGATCCTTCCATGAATGGACATGTACTTAGTCAGCTAGATCCTTCATATTGGGTTAGTAATCATTGATTATGAGGTAGAGCACTTGGGATTCTTGTTCTTGGAAATTGAATACATATCTATTTATTGATGTTCCCGGTCGGGGGTAACATTATCATTCGAAAGGCTTTCATAATGCATGACTATCTTGAATAGAATCAATTTAGATTGAACTAGTTGAACCTACAAACCTTTAGATTGGCTGAGATTGCTGAGTTCTATTCATCTCGGGACCTGTTTAATTTCATATTGAATGTAACATCTTTGACCCTTTTGCTATAATCATTGTTTGCCCCTTTCATTCAACGAATACTTGCTTTGCTTGTGATCACTAACCAATTCCATGATCAACCTCATGATTCCACGAGAGATTCGACCCATGGGTTACACCCTGTGCTGCACTAAGATTCTTATTTGATCACGATTGTGACGACCGGTCGGAATCTCAACTTGAAGAAATTTGAAGGAGTGATTTACGACATATCAAATTGGCATCGTTGCTAGGGAATCATCGGTTAATACTGAGGTTGGTTTTTTATCGCCAACAAGGTAAGTATTTGCTTTAATTTCTGTCTACTTGCACTACACTTGTGTAGCATGCAAGAAATTTTTAATTACTCACTACCAATTATTACAACAGCAAGTGCGTGAGAATCATCTGGCTTCCACGCCATGGCAATTTGCCATAGCAAATTTCATAGAACCCATGGTTTCTATGAGATTAGGGGAGAAATGACAAGGAAACTTCGGAACTGCCAAACGTACGAGACGGATAACTGTCTCAAGGCCAATACGAAGTATTTCAAAGAGAATTTTGATCCACCATGAGGACAAATTGTGTCTCCCTTGTACTAGACAAGGGAAGAGACCACTCCAGTAGGATAGTAATTTTTTTTGTTTCAATTTAAAAAAGAACGTGAAGAAAATTGTGAAAATTTGTCAATCGCTGTGACAAATGCATGCACTTGCTGCAGCGAGTGAACTTGCCTTAAAAGTGTTGTGTATGTAAATTCAAAGTCCCACATTGGCTAGCTTTAGTGAGTAGTGGGTGAGGAGCTTATATAAATAGGTATTTGTTATATAGGTTTCTACACACATAAGAATACTAGCCTATAATCATTGGGTGTATTGGGTTTTAGGTATTTTTATGTATTGAGGAGGGTTTGTAATTTTTCCGTTCAAAAATTACAAGTAGTAAAGTTTGTCCCAGTGGGGGTCGTGGTAGTTGGTCTTCAGGCACCGAACCATGTTAAAATTTTTGTGTGTTCTTTCTCTTTTCTTTATATTTTTTGTGCGTGGCCCAACAAGTGGTATCAGAGCTTTGGTTCCGGCCTAGGGAGGAAGAAGGGAGAAACAGCAAGAGGAAGGAGTCGTCATCATCCAGTCAGCGCCACGTCAGCTATTTGGAGAGAGGTTGGTTCTGGCTTATTTTCTTTTTTTTTTCAAGTCAGATTTTCTTTTGAATTTGGGCTGTTTGTGGTGCTGGTTTGTTGGCTGTGTGAGTAGAAGTATTTAGCCAAGAGTTGTGTTAAATACAATGAACACCCTGAAGTTTGAAGTTCTGTTGTTTGAAGGGGGAACGGATTTTACACTGTGGCAATGCACGATTCAAGATTATTTGGTCCAACAGGGTCTTCACTTAGCATTACAGGATGATAAACCGAGTGAAATGAAAGAGTCGGATTGGAGTACAATTCAAAAAAAGGTTGTTAGTACAATTCGATTGGCACTAGCCCCACAGATAAAAGTGACCGTGCTGAAGGAGACATCACCGAAGAAGTTGTGGGACACGTTGGAGAGCAAGTTTGCATCGAAGACATTGACCAATCGATTGATGATGAAGATGGATTTGTACTCATTGAAGATGGAAGAGGGAGGTAATGTGACTGATCACATTAACAAATTTAATGAGATGGTGTCTAGGCTGTTAAATGCAGGGGAGACTATTAAGGATGAAGAGCAAGCGCTGCTTCTCTTGGCTTCACTACCAAAATCCTTCAAGCCTCTAGTCCAGTCAATGCTAGCAGGAAAGAGCACACTGAATCTAGATGAAGTGATGACTACCTTGAAGGAGAGTCAGAGGATGATGGGTGGTGAAGAGTCTTTCAGGGACAGTCATATACTAGCAATGGATAGTGACAGGAAGAAGAAGGGTGATCAACTTGGAAGAAATTCTTGATCGAGAGACATGAGCACTGTTGAGTGCCATTACTGTGGACAGTTGGGTCACATGAAAATGAGATGTCCAGACTTCAGGGAGGACTTGCATAGCATGAAGGAGAAGAGGGGCAGATCAAAGGGAGCTTATTCTACTAATGTGGTTTCTTATGAAGGTGAGCTAATATGAGGATGTTAGAGAATTCTGCAGCAAGGGAGGATCGCTGTAGAAACTGAGTAAGTAAAAAAAAGTTTAATAGGAGAGTTTAGTTTTTTTTATAGAGGGAAATAATGTAGGACTTTGGATTAAGGGAGGACTTGTTGTGTATGTAAATTCAAAGTCCCACATTGGCTAGCTTTAGTGAGTGAGTGGGTGAGGAGCTTATATAAATAGGTGTTTGTTATATAGGTTTCTACACACATAAGAATACTAGCCAATAATCATTGGGTGTATTGGGTTTTGGGTATTTTTATGTATTGAGGAGGGTTTGTAATTTTTCCGTTCAAAAATTACAAGTAGCAAAGTTTGCCCCAGTGGGGGTCGTGGTAGTAGGTCTTGAGGCACCGAACCACGTTAAAATTTTTGTGTGTTCTTCTTTCTCTTTTCTTTATATTTTTTGTACGGGGCCCAACAAAAAGCCCTTCCTGGCTAGCTCGCTTTAGCAAATGAGAAATAACTCGCCACAATGTTTAAACTAGAATTCAGTTTTTAAAACTGATGGGCTAAACAACGTCGTTTAGCCCATCCCACTTAAACCCCAAATGCCCAATTCCTTCCCACCACCAATAGCCTTCTTCTTCTTCTTCCTCAATCTCTCTTCACCCAAAACCTCCATAGCTAGCACCAAACCAAACCCTAGCCACCACACAACTATCGTCTTCCATTGCCGAAGCCACCACCAACACCACCAATCACCTCCACGCATCCACCGCAGCAAAACACTGCGAAAATTTCTCCCATTTACCTCCTGTTTCACCTCCTCCCAACAAACCCCAAACCCTAAACCACCGTACCACCACCGCACTATATTCACCGCCGACGAAGCTCGCCATCACTCGCGACGAGTGTCCTAAATCTTCCCAACAATCACCCTAATGCAACCAAAACCAACCCCAAGGGTATTTTTCTCCAATTTGCTCTAATTTTTAATTTTTTTTAATTTTCTAATTGATGCAATAGAACCTATAATATCTCTGATCAATTCTCTCCTGCTTGAGTTGAGAGTGTATGATTTGATTGCTTGCAATTGAAACATAGGACATGACTAGATTAGAGGAAGTGGCATCGTCACCTTAGCCTACACATGAGTAAAAATTAGAATTAATCTTTTATGCAAAGTGTTAGGATAAAGGATCAACCAATGTAGCTCCAAGAAAGACAAAAGTGGACTCACATGAACAATTCTCACGCACTTTTGTCTTCCACTTAAACCACAAGTAGGCATAGCACATTCCATGAAAAATCAACAGATGCATGTGATCACTAACTTTAATTTGAATTCAAATTTCTCCGAATTGAGGTTTTAACCGGTTGTCACAGTTGTGATCAAATAAAAACCTCAGAAGTAGCACAGGACCAACCCAAGGGTCGAATCTCTCGTGGAATCTTTGCTTTGTTCCTACAATTGGTTAGTATCTAAAAGAAAGCAGGTATTCGCAGAATGAGTAGGGATACGATAGGTATATATAGAGTGAAACAGGTTCCTAAGAAGAATAGAACTAGACAATCATGACCAATCTGAAGTTAATCAGGTTTAATTAATTCATTCTAAAATTCATCCTATACATGATAGTTATGCATTATGAAAGCCTATCTAATGATAATGTCAACCCCAACCGGGAACATCAATAACATGCATCAAGAGATTTTATGATATACGTAACAATCAACTGCCTAACCAGGAACAATTAATTCAAATAAATATAATCGAAATTAGAAGATGCATATGATCAAGAAATCAATAAATAGATATATATCTGAATCTCAAGAATTACAAATTCCAAGTGCACTACCACATGTGATTAAGAAGCAAAATATAATCTATCAATCGAAAAGGATGAAATACAAACGTCGAATGAATTAAGAAACCCTAATGAAGAGCCATTGACTCATGCCTGCACTAGGTCTTCTTGGAATCCCATGAAGAATTTAGCCGCTCATATTCTCTCTCTCTCTCTCTCTAACTATACTCAATATATAGGAATCACTAAATGCCTTTTCAAACTTGTTAGACACCTATTTATATTGCTCCGGGACCTCCAATTTGATTAGGAATAGGATGGACATAACTATTAATTGGTATGGAATTGAATATTTGAATTTAAACCAATTTAAGAGCATGTCCAAGTCATTAGATGACTCAGATCCTTCTTAAATTCGTCCATAAGGTTGTTGTTCATGTCATCAGCCTTTTCAGCCTCTAAACTCATTGTGGCAAGCATTTCTGATAGCCACAGCAAATGGTGGGGAGCTCATTGGGGTGAGTTGTCTTACTCGCTACAGCGAGTTCCTCTCTGATTGATGTGGCGAATGGATTTGCTTGCTGCAGCGAATACTTCCTTCCTTCCTTGATCTGCTCTCCAAGTGCTCTAGCACATAATCAATTATTACCGACCCGATATGAAGGATCTAGTATACTAAGTACATTCCCACTATTGGAAGAACCTAATAAACTAATGACATGTGATTAAGAAGGAAAATATAATCTATAAATCGAAAAGGATGACATACAAAAGACGAATGAATTAACAAACCCTAATGACATGTACATACCATAGGCTTGAAGAGGCTCTCTATCTCCACTGTTTGTTGCACACTAGTTCCTAGTCAAGAGGCCTTTCAGGCTTGTAACATTGTTGATGGAAACTATATTTTTTTTCACTCTTTAAAGAAAGAAAGAGTAGAAGCCTCTTTGGATAAATACTAAGTTATGACTATTTGAAAACTAAAGTTTTTCTTCTAATCCTTGAACCTTAATTATGCCCTAGGGTTTTACTTTTGTGCCCTTGCACTTTTGTACCTTTATTTTTTTGTTATTATTATTTTACTTTTCGAATAAACCATTTTGGCTCATCGAATTCCCTGGCTTTTCACACTATTGGTGGGGATAAGAAGTTTTTGACCTAGACAATCAAACAATCAATATTAATATAATATGCTAGGAGGATTTGCTTATGTAATGCTCAAAATAGGGCGATAGGGGTATGCATATAAGTACTTATATATATATATATACATGTATATATATATACATAAGCTTATATATATATATATATATATATAAGCTTGTGTTTGTGCATTGGGTACAACAGACGAATGCTTGAATCTTCCCAAGTCCTTGTGTGCTAGCCAACCTCAATTAAGACTCGGCCACTGTAAGTTCTAAACGAAAACATGTTAACGAGTTAAAACACTCAATAGATGTATATGTGTAGATCAGTGTTTGGCCTTGTCCTTACAACAGGGTTAGGTCACTCAAATTGGACTTTCAATAATCCTTCCAACTCTCTCATGCATGTTTTAATTTACTCAAGCAAACAAGAATATCCTTCATGGTAAAAAAAATTTTTAGTTGGGTTAACGCCCTAAAAGTTTTACTAAATCAAGAGCTTTCTAGTTCTATAATTCCTAAGTTTAGTTTGGAAAGCCTAAATGAGGTTCATTGATTTTCAAAAAATATCTTTTAAGAAAAGCATATTAGTTAATTTTTGAAAAATTTTCTAACTGCTACATGCTAGGTTTAATTCCTAAGATATTTAATTTTTTGAAAAATTCACCCATTTATTTATTTTTCAGAATTAAATAATTAGCAGGACCTTAAAGTCTTAAAATTTCTACACGGAGTGTTTTCCGCCCCACACTTAAAACAAGCATTGTCCTCAATGCTTTAAGAACAAGTTTTAAGATGGAAGGGTACTTGGAAAAGTAAGACAAATTTAGCAGATAGAAAATATGCATTAATTTATAGAGAGATTTTGCAGCGTAGAATAGGGATGGCTCAGTTATAGGGTTTGAAAATTCAAAATCAAAACTAAAATTGATAAAAAGAAAATTCGAACAAAAATGAATGTAAACAAAATTATCAAGAATGCAAAACTTTTAAAACAAAATTGTTAGGTAATATATTCTTTCCCCCACACTTATTTGATCGTTAATATTTTACCCACAATAGACCAGGTAATTGGGGAAATAAATACTTACCTTGCTCAAAAGACTATGACTGAAAAATAAGTGGTGTCCCTATTTGCTCATATTTTTCTTATTGCTACCTGTGCATGCATTCAAGAAAACCAAATCTACTAACAAATGATTATTAAACAATTTTATGGTTTTCCCCCACACTTAGGGTCAAGCATTCAATGTTCAGTTGTAAGGGGTAATTTAGTCCACCCCTTTCCTTTACATGTTTATCTCTATTTTAGGGGATGGACACCTGCATACAAAAATATTCATAGCAATTCAAATATTGGCCATCATTGGCCTTCAGTTAGACAGCATTCATCATTCAGTCATACATAGTCATTTAGATTACGCTAAAAAAATAACAAGAAACAAAAGACTCAATCGGAAACTATTAAAATTTAAAAGTTACTACTGCAAGGAGTGATAGCTCACTTTTCATGAATTCGAAATACTTCTAATCGAGGTTCCAACCGGTCGTCACGGTTGTGATCAAATAAAAACCTCAAGTAGCATAGGGTGCAACCCAAGGGTCGAATATCTCATGCAATCTTCGTATTAACCTAGAATTGGTTAGTATCTCAAAGCAAGTAGGTATTTGCAGAATGAGTAGGGAGTTGATGGATGTAAATTATTATAAAACAAGATCCCAAGAAGAATAGAACTCAGCAATCATAGTCAATCAGAATATTCAGGTATGATTAATTCATTCGAAATTTATCCTATTTATGATAATCATGCATTACGAAAGCCTATCCAATTATGAATGTTATCCCCGATCGGGAACATTAATAACATGCATCAAGAGATTTTATGATATTATTAAAAAAACTAATGGCCAACCAGGTCAATCAATTTAATCTAATATTACCGCAATAAGAGATACAAGCAATCAATTATTGAATTCCAGAAGTTAGAAGTCATAAATACTTTTCCATATAGACCAAAGCTTTACTAATTCGCTATGAAGGATCTAGCATGTTGTACATGTTCTTTCATGGTTGAATGTAGCAAAATAAGGAGTTGAAGATGGTTTTAAATTGGTTTTGAATTTAAATATTAAATCACATACCAATTAAAACTTATCTCCATCCTATTCCTACTCAGATAGGAGGTTCTGAAGGTATTATAAATAGACATCTCACAAGGTGACAAAGGCATCCAATCCATCAATTAAGTGATTCTCACATATTATAGATTAGGTTAGAGAGAATATGAGCGGCTAAGTCCTTCTTGGGTTTTTAAGAAGAACTAGCGTAGGCAAGAGCCGATGGCTCTTTATAAGACAAAAGCGAATACTTACTTGTTTGAGATACTTGACCAACCTTCAAGGACTCATCGGATTGATCCGAAGGTTGGCTAAGTATCTCAAACAAGTAAGTATTCGCGTTTAATTTTCTTTTTTCTTTTCTTTTTCCTACCTCAGGTTTTTCCTCCATTTTTTTTAAAAAAATTAGTTAATTATTATTTTTAAATGTTCTCCTTTTCTACGCCTCCCTTTATTTGAAAAAAATATATTCTTTTCTTTTTTATTTTCCTTTTTTCTTCTTCTTTTATTTTCCCTTCAAAATAAAAATACTTGGGTTGTCAAAATTTTCTTTTCAAGATAATAAAGTTTTATGGATAGATATTCCACCCTATCTATGGGTATGGGGTTGATTACTACCCCTATTATTATGAAAAAGTTCCGACCATCCATCAGCAAAGGTCCGGACATCAAACGGGTAGTTTCAGCAAATTCCCTGAAGAATTAGATTGGAGTGTAAGTAATCCCTATGAAAGACCTAATTTCCATGGGAGACCATCAAACCCAATAAAACCTTTAGGCCAAACCCCATCGCTCCCAATCGCAAATGACTTGGCAGAACTCAAGGATGTGCTTATCCATGGGTTCAAGGCCATGAAAGTTGCATTTGAAGAAGAACGAACAAAAACCCATAGGCAACTAGAAAACCTTGGGGTACAATTGGAAAAATATTTCCTCCTAATAGAAAAACAGATAACAAAAAATGATGATAAGATAGAGGATTTAGCCGTCCAAGCCTTGAAAATCTATAAAGACAAATTACAAGTATTCTTTTCCTTATCCCCTTACAACCATGATAATAAACTACCTAGTAATATAGGAATAGATGAGCGGCTTCCCACTCTGTTAGATTTTTCCCCTTTATCTTCCTTTGTGCTTAATGATGCCGGGAAAAGTATTGAGTCTATAGGTGTTGAAAGTTCGATAAGAAAGGATATACAACAAAAGAGCACTGAACATTCAGTCGTTCCGCCTCTTCCTGAGCGTAAAAAGAAAACCATCCAGTTTAAACTTTAAGAAGAGGAGGAACTCGAGGGAGCTGGAAGAACAGAAAATCACTATCCACCCAAGCTCACTAGTCCTTCACTTGAAAAGAAAATAGAACAACCTGAGATCCTGAAAGAAACATCTCTTGCCCCTTCCTTAGAAATTAATATTACTTCTTTTACCCATAAGACAAATAATGTTTGTGATATAGGTATAGAGAATAAAAGCCCTAAAATTGAAACCATCTTAGATCAAGGTGAAATAGATTTAGCAATAGGGATGACTGAAGGGCAAGATAAACATAGAGAGGGGAATAGTAAATGTTCTTCGAAAAGTAGGTTTCCCTTACTGTGTAGGTCGCGCCTTCAGCGGGCTTCGTGGAGTTGCCACCAAGTTTTCCATGAAACTCGGAAAAAGGAAAAGTGGTTCAAAAGTTTAAGTAAAAATGGATTTTAAAATTAGTTGAGTTCGAGAGTCTATTTGAGATGAGGGGAAGGTGTTAGGCACCCCACTTGCCCCGTCCGAAGACGGTTACCCAAAAATTAATATTTAAATTGTTTGGCCTTAAAAGGGTTGGAAAGGACCACAAAGCATAGAAGAAACCGAAGGTGGACTTGACCTAGGATAAGAGCCTTGCCTCGGGCCTACGTACCCTCCATGAGGGATCAAAGTCCATGTAGTTCGTGTGGTACGCATGTGTGTGTGTGGGGGACGCTCATCAAGCAAAGGTTAAGATGGCATCCCAGTGCAATGTGCCTAAAGAAGGAAAGGCTCCTCGGCACCTATCTACCATGCATTTACATTCAAACAACTAGCAAAACAAGAAAAGTATCTGTGTGATGATCATCAGGCAATGCGCCCAGATGGCGTGTAAACTAGTGCTCCTATAGAAGTAAAGGCTTCTTGGTGGCACTAGGGTTACATATATTAGGATAATAGAATTTTGAATAAAAGACATAGATGAAGGCAGAAAACACAGAGCCCTTAAAAGAAGGGGGGTCAGACCTATTATGGGACAGGTCACGACCTACTGCCTCGGGTACGGGTCTCGAGGTCAGTGGTAAGCTAGGGGGCCGTGACCTATTACGGGATGGGTCACAACCCATGCATCAATTCCTTTGAAATATAAGCATAGAAGAAACAACAAACTAACGGTGCTCAAAGGTTGAAAAGGGTCACGACCTCTACACCAAGAGATCGCGACCCGCTTACAAAATCATAGAGGAATTAAAGATTTGGGGTACTAGATCCCCTATCTAGGACGTGGAGGGGATCTTGGTCAACCCTCGGGGTGGCTCAGGACCTGGCTCCATCCTAATGGATCCTAGAGTATTTGAAAAGAGAGTGGTTGAATGTGAAGAATGCAAAGAAAAGAGAAAAGATGGAAGAGAATCTCACCAACTCCTAGTGATTATGGCAGCATTTCGGCCCTTCAAATCTCGATCCTAACAACAATGGTCCAGCCTCCTATTTATAGTGATCCCCGAGCATCACATAAAAGGAAAGTCGGATTTGAATCATAAATGCCTATAGGTCACAACCAATAGGGTTACGGGTCATGACCTATAACAGATCTAGATTTGATCTGAGTCTCAGTCATTAATTGCATTAGGTCACGACCTATTGGGGCACGGGTGGCGACCTAATTCTGACTCAGCAAATAGGTCGGGACCTGCATTTAGTTTTCACTTTTTTGGTGGTCGAACAAAATGGGGTGACCACAGAGTCCCCCTTTGCTCTTTTTGTTTTATGAACAGTCTCTTGGGGACTTTGATTAAGAAATAGAGCAACGATAAAATGGAAACCATGTTTTTTCATATATTAAAGCACTTTTTAATACAAACCCGAAATGACAAGTTTCACGCAAAAAGATAAAAAGGCAAGTTTTCAATAAAAATCCACATCAGCTTGAAAGAAGAAATCAAACTAAAGAAATCCTAAGGGGCACTAAAGTGACTTCCACAACGGCGCAGATCTAATCCTCGTCCTCCTCCTCATCATCTTCCTTATCTTCGGCCTCACAGGTTTGCTCGGAGTAGAATGGTGGAAGGTTGTCTGCCTTGTGCATGAGCTTGAAGTACTACAGTATGGCGCTCACACCAGCCTAGAGCTCTCTCATATCAGCATGCACGATCGTCGATCTGACCTCCATGGCCTTCATCCTCTAAGTCAAACCTACGCTAGCTATGTTTCTAGTCGGGCTCTCATCTCTAATCTAGGTCAAGCGATGCAGCAGCTGTGGATCAGAAACCCCTATTCCTTCAAGGGGAAGTTGCTGCTGCTCTGGCTGTTGCTGTTGGGGCTGCTGTTGTGAGGGAAGCTGGAGGTTCTCGATATTATGGAATATTGTCTCCATATCAATATGCACAAGTGGGAATGGCAAAGGAGATGGCTGCAAAATTTGCCATGTCCTCGTTCTCCTCTATACAGTAGGAGGTAGCAGCCTCACTGTAGTCCAGTCCTCGAGGTGGCACACCATGCTTCTGGCAGAAAGTAGTGAGGAAGTTTGGGAAACTGATGCCACGGGGCGTGTACTTGCTCCTTGGATTTAGGTTATAATCCTTGATGTTGGCATGGAAGGCTTGATTCATGGTGGTACGGAAATAAATGGCCTCCCTCTGCATGATAAGGTATTTTCAAAAAATAATGTGTTTAAGCTATCTCTAGTTTAAACTTTGAATTTATTTCCATTTCAATGCGTATTTGAATCTTCAGATGACTGGGATCCCTTTTAATTTCACCCATTAAGTTGTTGCCTGCGTCATATGCCACGTCATCATACGCTCGCTGTGGTGAATGATCTTTCGCTCGCCGTGGCGAATGGAGGTTGTAAGATTATGGGCCAGTCCACCCTTGGTGGATCGGACCCAAGCCCAATTGATGTTGGGGCAAATATATAAATAAGTTATAAATGTGGGTTATGGAGTGTAATTTACTCCATAAGTTTAAATTAATTTAAAAAATGAGTCCGTTGCGTATAAGAGAACGTGACAAAGAGAGGTGGGTGTAACAGATCACATTCATTCAGAGAAAAACAAAAAACCTCTCTTCTTCTGACTCTCTACTCTCACCAACTTTCATTGTGGGTGCATTTGCTGTGTTGCTTGCTCGGAGTCCCTACTTGGTGACCGGAGTGCACGTGGGTACCTGAATGCGGAGTCGGAGTTGGATACGTCACAGGTACACCCGTTTTCTTTCAGTGGCATCAGAGCCCCTGGTTTCTTCCGCTGTGTTTCATGAATTTATGTATTTTTCTTTCTCCTTTTGTGACAAATACATGGCATACAAATAACATGTGTTAATTACATGTTTTCTTCACCGCATAGTAATTTTTGTGCAAATTGGGTTAGTGAAAATTAATGCTTTAGGCTTCGAAATTATTCCCATTGCGTAGAGCGCGAAAAAACGATGAAAATCGATATAAAATTTGCATGAAACGGACTCCGAACGGCATCGAAACGATAATCGAAATTTCGGGTTTGAAATTTGGGTTTCCGAAAACTACGATTTTAGGCTTCGAGAATGCTCCCATTGTGTAGAGCACGAAAAATCGTGCGAAATCGACAAAAAGTTTGCAGAAAACGGAGTTCGGACGACTGAGATATTGACGTCCGAAGTTTTCCGGCGAACTTCACCGTTTCCGGTCGCCGGATTCTGGAAAACGGAGGTTGAAGGTTGAAGATGACGGTTAGCGACAGTTTTGGAAACTGCTGCTAAAAAAAAAAAAAAAACCGTCACTAATAAAAAAAAAAAAAAAAAAAGTCACTTGGCGCGGCAGTTTGAAAAACCGCCGCCTAAAATTAAATTTTGAAAATTCAAAATTCAAAATTCAAAAAAAAAAAAAAAAAAAAAAGGGACAGAACTGCCACGTGGCGCGTGCAGCCACGTGGCGGACCAGTCCGGCGCGTGGGCCACACCGCCGGACTGCTGCCGACGTCCCGCAGCCGGTGGGGCGGCGCGTATCGCCGCCGGCGGCCGGCACGGCGGCGCGTGGGGCCCACGCGCCGCCACTAAAAAAAAAAAATTTTTTTTTTTTTGGGGCGCGTGAGGGAGCGTGTGACCTCCGATTGAGGTCCCGTCTGTCTCTATAAATCCGTAAAATTGAGTTTTTCAATTTGACATATAATTCGACTATGTTTGGGATAATTTGGGATCTGCTTATGTGTTTTTTAGTGCTTTTCTGGTATTTTTTGTTTCCAGAAACAATTAAAATAATATTATTATTATTTTTTTTAGGTAAATTGAGGCAAATGGCTTCTAATAGCACTGAAAACACTGATAATAGTGCGTTGAACTACTCATATGTAAATGAGGCAGTTCCTGAATACGTACCTATGGATGAAGACCCCGAGGAGGATCCTGAAGAGGATCCTGAGGAAGATCCAGAGGAGGATCCCGAGGAGGATCCTGAAGAGGATCCTGAGGAAGATCCAGAGCAAGATCCCGAGGAGGAACCTGTAGAGGATCCCCAACCACTCCCAGAAGAGACAATACTTTCCGGACCAACGTCGGAAACATTATTTCCACTTGAGCCCCTCAACGTAGATCCTCAATTAAACTACAACGATCCGTTAAATCCAATAGTGGTCCAAGAAATTGTGGTGGAGGAAGGCGAGGAAGTCAACCAACCTTTAACCCCTGCATTAGCTATGGATATAGCTGAAAGAGATGCAGCGCGACTAACAGATATAAAAGACATAAATGGCGTACTTTCCAAATACGTCAAAAACATGACTGATAAGGAAAACACTAAATTTTACGTCAAAGTCATATTGGAATACATAAGAGCTGTAAGGGTTAGAGGCAAACCTAGAGGCCGACCTCCTAGCAAACTATACTGGTTTCTGATGATAGAAATGGTATGCCGAATAGCCGACAGACCACACCGACATAAGATATTAAGAGACGCAGTGATTGATTATATGCGAGCTTTTTTACTATGATTTTTTGGTGTTTGAAGTTTTTTTTTAAGCTCATGTATTTTCTTTGGATTTTAATGTTATTGAACATGATATTCATGCTTTTGTGATTTTTTAGTTAATGAACATTTTAATTTTATTTAATGCAATCATTGAGAATTACATGTTCATATGCATGAATTTGTGTATACTTTTTGTGAGTGGGAGCTTTTTAGAAGATGAGACTTCTAAGAGTCGTAATTTAATAAAAGCACTTATATAGAATTCTTGATAAGATATAATGATTATTGCTTGTATCTGTGTGATGGGAGATACAAACGTATGCTCTTGATCATTGATCTTGCAATATCATTGTTTTCTACTCAAGAATAATATAAGGGCATGGCATTGTATACTTTATGTGCTAAATATAACCAAACTAAAATGTTCTTTGGAACGTATCTCTATTAGAGAGATCGTTGAATAATGTGGGATCGATTTGTCACAGACTTAACAATGGCATCAAAGAACATAATAGCTGAGCTAAACAAGGGGGATAAGCTTAACGGGGACAATTGGGACATATGGCATCGTAAAGTTCAATACATCTTGGAGGAACAAGATGCAATTGAACCTCTTACCGTGGTCTTGGTCGAACCTGAGATTGGGAATACGGCCCAACACAGGAGGGACCAAGAAGCATACCAGGTTTGGAAAAGAAAGAATAGCATTGCGAGAATTACCTTGTTGAGTGCAATGGCTGATGATCTGATGTGTGAGTTTGAGAGTCACAAAACCGCACAAGCTATGTGGATAGCTTTGAAAGACAACTTTGGTGGTACCTCTACCTCCAAACTGAGAAGGTTGACGATTAAGTTCGATACCTATAAACTCAAGCCTAACACTCCAATTAAACAACATCTAAGAGAGATGGCCAACATGATCAGGGAACTGAAAGAAGCTGGACATACACTGTCTGATGAACAGCAAGTACAAGCAGTTATCAGATCGCTCCCTGGGAGTTGGGAGCACATGAAGGTGAATTTGACCCACAATGAGAACATCACTACTTTCAGTGATGTAGCCAAGCACTTGGAGCTGGAAGATGAACGCTTGGAGGCTTATAAATCATCTGGGCAAGCCTATTACACTGAGACTGCAAGTACTTCTCAGGCAAAGCCCAATTCCAAGAAGGGCAAATTTTTCCAGAGAAAAGGGAAAAAGGGTGTTTTTCAACCCAAGAAAGGCAAGAAACAATTCAAGAAAAAGGGAAACAAATGTGGCAAGAAGAAGATAGACCTAAAGAAGGTCAAGTGCTTCGCCTGCCAAAAGATGGGCCATTTCGCACGGGACTGTTCCAAACAGACCGAGAGCGAAAAGGTATTAGTGAATTATGTGAATTCACATGTTTCATATGTTTCTAGCACTGTTTTTCTAATAGAACCTATTTCTTTTTCTTGGATCATTGACTCAGGCTCCACAGACCACGTAACGAGGGATCGAGGATCCTTCATCGAATACCGTCGATTGCCAAATCATAGCAGGTGGCTATATGTTGGAAACAACGCAAGGATCGAGGTCAAAGGTCTTGGCACTTGCCAATTCACTTTGCGTGGTGGAAAGACTTTGACGCTTCATGATGTGCTTTATACTCCTGACATTCGACGGAATTTGATATCTGTTAATTGTCTTTTAAAGTTTGGGTTTCATTTAAACTTTCATGACAAGGTTGTAGACTTTTTTAACAACTCAGTTTATTATGGTTCGGCTTTTCTCTTAGAGAAGTTCTTTGTTTTGGACATTGTTGGAGATTGTAATTATAATGAATGCTTTGCTATTTCTTCTACTAATGTTGATATGAATGTTTGGCATTCTAGACTAGGACACATTAGTCAAAATAGAATGATTAAATTGGCCAAAGAAGGCATGTTAGGCTCAATTCCAAACATGGAAATGTCACTATGTGAAAATTGTCTAGCTGGTAAGGCAACAAGAAAACCTTTCGGTAAGGGAACTAGAGCTGAAAATCCATTACAATTAATCCATTCTGATATATGCGGTCCTTTGAGTGTGAGGGCGAGACACGGAGCGTGGTATTTCATTACTTTTATAGATGACTATTCACGATATGGTCATATTTATTTGATTTCACATAAGTCTAAAGCTCTTGCGTGCTTCAGACGATACCTAAACGAGGTAGAAAATCAAATGGATAATAAAGTCAAAGCATTACGCACTGATCGAGGTCGTGAATATTTGTCTGAACAGTTTAAACAACTCTATGAAGAAAAAGGGATAATCAGGCAACTGACTATCCCTGGCACTCCACAACAAAATGGAGTTGCCGAAAGAAGAAACAGAACTCTTCTAGACATGATTAGATCAATGATGGCCCAAGCAAACCTACCAATTTCATATTGGGGTGATGCTTTATTGACGGCAACCTTCATACTTAATCGTGTGCCCTCAACATCAGTCGCTTCCACACCCTATGAGTTATGGACGAAACGTAAACCAGATTTAAGCATCTTAAGGCCCTGGGGGTCAGCTGCGTACATCCATGACAATTCCCATAAGTATGGAAAACTGGGTCCCAGAGGAAAGAAATGTATCTTTATTAGATACTCAGAGCAATCAAAGGGATACGTTTTAATAGGTGAAAACGAAGATGGCACGGTGACTGAGATAGAATCAAGAGATACAAGATTCATTGAAACTGAATTTCCTAATCGAGGAGATGTTGACCGCACTGTTTCCCTTTATGAAACAACAGAACAAGACAGTGCAGAACAAATTGACAAACCAGAATCGTCTAGGATTGTCAATCTGAGTGGGAGCCAAGAAAGGTCAACACCAAGACCTGAACAAGAAAAGAAAGATAAGGGGATTGCTTCTATTAGAAGGAGCAATAGGGAAAGTGTTCCCAAACGACGCTTTCAAATCGAAGGCGAATCTTTCTTAGTTACTCCAGAGGGAGATGATGAACCTCGTTCTGTACATGAAGCCTTGTCAAGTCCTGCCAAGGAAGAATGGAAGAAAGCAATGGAAGAAGAAATGGACTCAATGAAAAAGAACCAAGTTTGGGTGTTAATTGATCTACCAAAAGGGCGTAAAGCCATTGGGAACAAATGGGTTCTCAAAATTAAGAGAAAAGTTGATGGATCAGTTGACAAATATAAGGCTAGGCTAGTAGCAAAAGGTTACACACAACAAGAAGGCATAGATTACGATGACACGTTTTCGCCAGTTGTGCGTTTTAACTCCATTAGACTTATTTTGGCAATAGTAAATAGTTTAGACCTAGAATTACATCAGATGGATGTAAAAACCGCATTTTTGAATGGTGATCTGGATGAAGAAATCTATATGGAACAACCATTAGGTTTCATTGAAAAAGGAAAAGAGTCAAAAGTTTGTAAACTTAAAAGATCCATTTATGGATTAAAACAATCATCCAGACAGTGGTATTTGAGGTTTCACAAAGCAGTAACCTCATATGACTTCCAAATGATAGAGGAAGACCACTGCGTCTACATCAAGAGGTTTGAGGGTAATTTTGTTATTTTATCCTTATATGTAGACGATATACTATTGGCCGGTAATAGTCTAGGCTCTGTAACAACCATAAAAGAATGGCTTTCATCAAACTTTGAGATGAAAGACATGGGTGAAGCAGAATACATACTTGGAGTTAAAATCCAAAGAAATCGTTCGAAAAGAATCTTGTCTCTTTCACAAGAGAATTACATCAACAAGATTCTTGAGCGATTTAACATGAAGGATTGCAAACCTATGAACACTCCTGTAGCTACTGGATTAGCCTTGAGTCTCGATATGTGTCCCAAAACCGAATCAGACAAGAAGAAAATGGAAAGAGTTCCATATGCCAGTGCAGTTGGCAGTCTGATGTATGCAATGATGTGTACAAGACCAGACATCTGCTATGCAGTAGGATTGGTAAGCAGATTCCAATCTAACCCCGGTGAAAAGCATTGGAAAGCAGTGAAGAGGATCTTGAGATACTTAAAGGGCACTTCTGACTATGCATTGTGCTATAAAGGAAGTGATTTGCGCCTTGTTGGGTATTCCGATGCCGACGTAGGCGGAGATGAAGAAGAACGAAGGTCAACTTCAGGTTATACCTTCTTACTCAACAACGGCGCCATATGCTGGAGCAGCAAAAAGCAAACGTGCATCGCCTTACATTCAATGGAAGCCGAGTTTGTGGCATGCACTGCTGCCGTACAAGAGGCATTATGGCTGAAGAGATTTATAGAACATCTTGGATTTGGAAATGAGAGTACCAATCCAGTGTTATTATACTGTGACAATACTGCAGCCATAGCCTATACTAAGGATCCTAAGTATCACAGCAAGACCAAGCACATTGATATTAAATATAATTTTGTCAGGGATTATATAGCACAAAAGATTGTAACTGTACAATACATTTCGACAAAATGTATGATAGCAGATCCCCTGACAAAGCCAATAGGTGAAAGAGTGTTTAAAGAACATATGCAAGCCATTGGCATACATAAAATGTAATATGCAGAATTCATAAATAAAGAATGATGTTCTAATTTTCTGTTATTACTTTATGCATCTATTTTGGAGTATACAATGTCTAGTATGTCGTACAGGTTGAAAGGTTGGCTCTCTCACACGGGCAACCGCCTTTGACACTCAAGTGGAGTGTGCAAAGATGAGACATTTGTGTTCACCAATAAAGCAGCCAAGAGTGCTGATATGGTAGAGAAGAAACACAAACTATATGTCGCCTTGACTAACGTGTAGCAAGTCAAGATGAGATCCGCATAAAATAAAGTTGGATCGAAGTTTGGAATCCCACTTCCAAAATACCTGTAGTCAGATAACAAACTCTTCAACGTTGACGTCGTAAATGAAAGTAGAGTTGAAGAATTTGGGCCTAGATACTGGGTGTATCTAGACTTAAGTCTGTACGGTGTTAAGATAAGAATAAAACGACATATGCTCTTATAATAAAAGAGTAACACCGTAGCATGTGTTTCATACCACATGTACTGAGAGAACCGCAAGAGGGAAGCAAGTGAAAGATCCCTGCTTCATTGCTGTGTGAGTCCCAGGGAAGAACAATTTTCCCAGTGATGTCCTTTGAACTTAGACAGTATCACGGAGATATGTTTCAGTGACTGCTACTTTAGCATTTTTACTATGATCATGATAGATGCGATCTAAAGTACTATGCTAAGAAAGCGACTTATTCATATTAAAGTGTTATTTGGGCGAAAGGAAGATTAACTGAGATATACACAACTATGCTAGTGTCTGTGACATGTCCCTTATGACATTTTTTGTTGTCGTAAGTGTGGATACTAGACATATGAGGAAGGCAATCTAAATCATACATTGATTCGAGGGGGATTAGTTCTTGCCACGTGAAAGTGTATATAGTTAAATCTAGGACATCTGAGGCATCATTTAAAATTCTAGCTACACGAAGGAGACGGTTACTTGTACTGGTCCTATAAAAAGGATTGCTAGCACAAGTACCTAAGTGAAGACGTCATGCCCACGCGGTCACGGCAAAGCACTAAGTATGAAATTGAAAGGAGGCTGAGAGATTTAACCCACGACATCTAATCCACCAAGTGTGAGTGGGAGATGTAAGATTATGGGCCAGTCCACCCTTGGTGGATCGGACCCAAGCCCAATTGATGTTGGGGCAAATATATAAATAAGTTATAAATGTGGGTTATGGAGTGTAATTTACTCCATAAGTTTAAATTAATTTAAAAAATGAGTCAGTTGCGTATAAGAGAACGTGACAAAGAGAGGTGGGTGTAACAGATCACATTCATTCAGAGAAAAACAAAAAACCTCTCTTCTTCTGACTCTCTACTCTCACCAACTTTCATTGTGGGTGCATTTGCTGTGTTGCTTGCTCGGAGTCCCTACTTGGTGACCGGAGTGCACGTGGGTACCTGAACGCGGAGTCAGAGTCGGATACATCACAGGTACACCCGTTTTCTTTCAGAGGTCTACTTCGTTGTGGCTAACTAGCCAGTCCACGCCATGGCGAAAGCTTGTCTACTTTGCTGTGGCGATTTAATTTTGCATCTTGTGGCGATCTACTCTGTACTTGTGCGGTTTGACCTTCTTATTTTTGCATTGCTACTAACTCTAGCTCTTCCTTTGGTCCCACCCTTGGTATACTTTGATTGTTGATCCCTGCTAAGCCTACAACACTTAACAAACATCAAATGCACCTATTCCACTATTCAACATATTTTGCAAATAATGAAGAATATCAAGAATTGGTACATTTAATTAGGGATTTAATTATAACTCTATTTATATGTTACGTTGGGACATTCAACCTAATTGATCTAAATTCATATATATTTATATATTTATATATTTTAACTTCTAATTTACACCCTAAAGTTAGGTTGATTTTGGGTGCTATCAAACCCGCCACACTTAAACCTTTGTAGTCCTGGACAAAGAAGATCTAAGCCTAGAGCATTCAAGATCAAGCTAACTTAACGGATTAGTGCTCCTAGTTAGAAACAAATATTTACCATGCAAGTATTCAAGTAAACTTTGATCCTAGGATCATTTCGGTCAATTAATGGTGCATGGAGAATATTTTAGAATTATTTAGGACCAATTTAAAAATTCACTCCAACACTACTAGAAAATTTACAATTAGTGACTGCAATTTTTGACAGACATAACATCAGTCACCAATATAATTAAATAGTACCTGATTTTTAACAGACATGAAAATTAGTCAATAAATTTATAAAGCTTTTAAAATTAGTGACTGAAATGTCAGTTACAAATTATTTGTCATTATATAGTCAATAGTTAGTCACTTTTCAGTCACAAATACACTTAATTAAAAAATATTACTCATTTAAAAAAATTGGTTTTAGTGATTGATTAAAAAATTATATATTTATTAAAAAAAATTGGCAAAAAACTTTTTAGTTCCCCCAAATGAAATTTTAAGCTCCAAAATTTTTTCATTCACTTATGCCCTAGCTAGACAGCATTTTAATTCACCATCGCTTTCAATTTTCTCAACATTCATGCTCAAGCACTCTATCACTCTCCATCTCTTTCAATTCTCTCAACATTCAAGAACCTCGCACGCAGAAGATAGAGAAGGGAAACGCGCAACGGAGAATGGGAAGAATGCGTCACGAAGAAGGCTCTTCGCCTCTTTTGGTACTACCCAACTCTTTTCTTCAAGTGGTCTTGAACGTCTTCCTATTCTTCTACCAAGCCCTAGACCCAAAACTTCAAAGTCTACCAATTTCTATTTTGTTTTTTGGTTAACTTTCCATTAATTTACGAATTTCTTCATCTTTTCTTTCTAATTTCTTTTTTTTTTAGAATCAGCAAAAGGGTTTCACAAATTTGAAGAGAAGAAGAGAAGAACCAGAGAAGATTGGAGTTAAGGCTGTCTTCTCTCATGCAGACGAGTTATACATAGGCCATATCGGAATCCGACTGCGAATGTTTCGTTATTCCGTTCTCTTTCTGAGTTCTTTTTTCATCTCCTACGAGCTCTGACAAGATCTAACGGCCCAACCACATTCTTCATTTCCTTCTCTAGAGGCGTGTCTCCATAGAATCACATAGGCCATATATGAATCCGAATTCATCCTGTTTCTCCATCTCCAACAAGCCACAGCGGCAACTTCTCCTTCTCTGGCTATTTCTTCCGTATCACGGTTCAAGGCTCAAAGAGGTAAATTAAATACCTGATTATCTACTTTTTAGTGCAATTTGTTTGATGTTTTTGTGTTTTACCGAATGCTAAAAAGGTGCACTAGTTGTATCTCTGAGGTCTTCACTCCCTTCTTGATTTCCTACAAGTTTAGGGTTTTGTGTGGGATTGGTTTTTCTATTTCTAACTTTAGTTTAAGTTTTGCATTCAATTTTGTGGTTTCCGCTTCTGTGAATGAAACTTCTATTCCATTTCTATCCTGCATTGCTGGGTTTCCCATTGATGAGTGTTCTATTTCTTTACACCATTGATGCATTTTGGTTTTGTAGTGTTCCATTACTGTGTTCCGATACTGATGTTGTATTTTATGATATATGACTGATCGCACCCAAAATCAACCTAACTTTAGGGTGTTAAATAGCACAAATTATAGATAAATATATAGGATTTTACACCAAAAAGGTTGAATATTTTGACATAAGGAGTAGAGCCAAAAATGTGATAAAATGTCCATATAAAGCCCTATTTATTGATATTCTTGATTATCTGTGAATATGTCAAATATCGGATAGGTGCATTTGATGTTTGTTGAGTGTTGCAGGCTTAACAAGGATCAATGGAAAGATATGTTCCAAGTGTAAGTTCCGAAACCCAAGCAAGAACTCGTAGGTCCAGAAGGAGAGTAAATCAAGAAAGGAACGGAGCATTTGCTACAGCAAGCAAATCAACTCGCTACAGCAAGCAAGGATAACTTACTACAACAGGTAAAACAACTCGCCATAGCAAGTAGGTGCACAACTGGCTGTGGCAAGTCAAATTTGCTTGCCATAGTGAGTTCAGGGCATGACAAGGTAGATAACATGGACAAGCAACCTAGTGGACGAATTTAAGAAGGATCCCAACCATATAAGAAGTTGGAGATGCTTTTTAATTGGTTTGAATTCAAATATTAAACTCCATACCAATTAATAGTTATCTCCATCGTATTTCTAATCAAATTGGAGGTCCCAGAGCAATATAAATAGGCATCTCACAAGGTTGAAAAGGCATTCAGTGTTTCCCATATTTTAGTTTAGTAGAGTGTAGAGAGAATATGAGCGGCTAAGTTCTTCTTGGGTTTCCAAGAAGAACTAGTGTAGGCATGCGTCGATGGCTCCTCATTAAGGTTTATTAATTTCATTCAGCTTTTGTATTTATACTCTCGAATTAATTGATTGTATTTGCTACGTATTGCATGTCATTAGTTTATCTGATTCTTCCGTGGATAGGGTGTGTACTTAGTTTGCTGGATCCATCACAATGGGTCAATTATCATTGATTATGTGGCAGGGTGTGAAGATCGTGCCTTCTGCGTGCTTCGTGGAGTCGCCACCAAGTTTTCCATAAAACTTGGAAAAAGAAAATTTGTTTCAAAAGTGTAATAAAAATGGGTTTTAAAAGAATTAGGTTCGGGAGTCTACTTGCGATGAAGGGAAGGTGTTAGACACCCCTATTCCCCCGTTCGAAGACGGTTACTCCAAAAACTTATACTTAAATTATAAGGCCTTAAAAGAGTTGGAAAAGAACACAAAACACAAAACATAGAAGAAAGAAAAGATGGACTTGACCTAGGATAAGAGCCTAGGGCCTACGTACCCTCAAAGAGGGATCAAAGTCCATGTAGTTTGTGTGGCAAGCAAGTGTGTGAGAGGGGGACGCTCATCAAGCAAAGGCTCAGATGGCATCCTAGAGCAATGTGTCTGAAGAGATGAAGGCCTTCTCAGCACCTATCTACCATGCATTCACGATCAAACAAGACAAGGGAAAATGTGTGTGTGTGGTGCTCATCAGGCAGCGGCGCCCAGATAGCGTGCATACCAGTGCTCCTATAGAAGCAAAGGCTTCTTGGTGCACTAGGGTTACACATGTTACTATAAAATAATTTGTATTAATAAAATGTAAGGAAAAAGGAAGAGAAGCACTTCTGCCTCTAAAAGTCATGGGGGACGCGACCTATAATATGATAGGTCGCGACCCAAGGCCTTGGGTCAGAATCCCGAGGCTATGAAAAGTCATGGGTCGCGATGTATAACAGTGTACGTCGCTACCTACAGCCTTTGGAAACAGGGGGTCACGACATACAGAGGGGCATGTCGCGACCTATATAGAAATTTTCAGAAAAAAAAAGAGAAGGGAAATGGTGCTCAAAACAAAAAGGGGTCGCGACACCTATACCAGGGTCGCGACCCATTTTTTTAAAAAAATCAAAAAGAGGAAGAATTTTGGGGTTCTAAACCCGGGTCTAAGACATAGAGGAGATCTAAGAATGCCCTTTGGGTGGCCTTAAGTTCATCTCTTACCCCATAGATCCAAGTATTTAAAATTTAAACATAAAATTCAAGTGAAGGTTGGCTGGGAAGCATCAAGATCAAAGAAAAGAAGAGAAAATTACCTTAGAGTCTAGATATCAATCTAGCAGCCTTTCAATATTCAAAAGTTTGTCCTTCAACTGAAGTGTAGCCTTCATTTTATAGGGACCAAAAAAGATCTATTCCGGGAAAGAAAGGACGACCATTTATGACATAGGGGTCGTGACTTACAAGTTCATACGTCTCGACATGCACTAAATTTAATATCTGATTAGATTCGTCACAAATGTTGTATGGGTCGCAATGCATGAACTCGATTGTCACGACGTGCACTTAATTTCAGATCTGATTGGATCCGTCATAAATGATGTACGGGCCGCGACATCTAAAGTCTTACGTTGTGACCTATGTTGATTTGGGGTCGCGACATACATGTTTATACGTTGCGACCCTATGCCTGAATTTCCTATTTTTTATCTTCTTTTCCCTTTTTACTTTATCCATTATTTTTCAAATTTCTATTATTTTTTTCGCGCAATTTGGGGCCGGACAAAATCTGGTGTCCACAGAGTCTCCTCTTTGCTTTTTCTTTATTTAAATTGAAGGAATAAGTAAAGACATAAAAGGAAACTGAATTTTGTCATTAACATTTTTTTGAAGTTTTATCATTGATTTGTCCAAAAAGATAAAAAAAAATTAAACAAACATAAAGAAATAAAAACACCAATTAATCAAAACAAAAATTAAAGCTAAAGCAGACAAAATAGAAAAACTCCTAGGGCTCCCTAAATTACCACTCCTAATCCTCTCCACCCTCTACATTGTAGTTTCTTGAAGCCGCAGCAGGTGCCCCCCTTGGGAGAGGACCTCCATCCTCGAACAAGTGGAAGTGTCTCAACGGGGCTCTCATCCCTCCCTATAGCTCACGTACATCTCTGCGCAACCCTTTATTCTCTTCTTGTTGATCTATGATCTCTCTCCGCTGCTCCCAGACATCATGGGTCAAAGCCTCAACACACCCGTCCTCAGGACCTACTGGAATGTCTTGTTCCTGCAGCTTCTCCTGTTGTCGCTCCTGTTGCTGATGTGGAGGGGAGGATGCCTCATTAAGCATTTCCTCCCAGTCAAAATCCTCAAGAAGTGGGAAGTCTGCCATATCCTGGTCTTCCTTCATCGTGTAAGTAGTGGCAGGCTCATAATAGTCTAGATCTCATGCAGGAACAAGGTGAAGCTCGCAGTAGGCCGTGAGGACGTGAGGGAAGCTTATTGCGGTAGGCGTGAACTTTGGCCTAGGGTTCAGCTTGAAGTCTTGGGCATTGTTGTGAAACTCTTTGGCCATGATAGTGGGGAAGCATAGTGGTGCACTCTGCATGATCAAATAAATGAGGGTGCTCAACCTCTTTCTCGGGGATTCTTTGTGTTTCACGGGTATGACATTGTTGTGAGCTTCCTTGGTTCCCCACAGCATTAACAGAGAAGATTTGGGGAGCACTTTGCACAAAATTCGAGCTTTTTTCCTTCTTCTTCCCATAGTTCAGGGTGTAGTTCTTCTTGGGTGGTGGCGCCTCTTTACTCTTGGCGTCAATATCTTCCCCTATTGTAACAAGGTTAGCGAAATCCTGATGTGGCAATATCGCCAAGACATCATAGTGGGATCTCTTAATGCCTTAACAAAGTAGCGGCTGGTTTTCCTTTTGCTCATTGGTGGCTGGACTTCTACAGAGGCTTCCTTCCAGCTTGAGGCATACTCCCGAAAAGTCTCATTTGGCTTCCTTTTGAGTGCGACCATGCTTTCTCTTGTCATTTCACTGTGAATATTATGTTTGGAATTACTACGGAAGGCTCTTATCATAGTTGTCCATGACTTCATTGTTTCATTTTCTTGTCTCATGAACCACTTGTACGTAGCCCCTTTCAAACTATAGTAGAAATGTGCTAGAAGAAAGGTAGGCTCAGAACTATAAGTAGCCATTGTAGCGCAATATCCTTGGATGTGGTGGTCTTGATTGGAAGACCCATCATACTTCTTAAAATATGGGATTTTGAATTTGGGTGTACTTGGATCTTAGGGAAATCAATAAGGGCGACCTCGTCTTCGTCCTCTGTTTTGGCGGCCATTTTGAGGGCTCAGCTCACCTTCTTTTCGATCTATTCTCTTATCCCTTATACAGTTTCTTTTTCTTGACATTGCTTTTCCTGTTGAGCTTTTAGAGTTGCTAGGACGGCAGCGGCATTAATGGAAATTCCTTAATTGGTCTTTGGTGACTCTTCTACTGGTATCACTTCGTCATGTTCCTCTTCACTGTCTCCATGAATCGTGACATTAGGAACCTTCTTTCCCTTGGTAGCCTTGTCTGAAGGCTCGACTAGATCTTCGTGGCTTTTAGTTAAGAATGCCATGATCTGATCAATTTTGTCGTTCAAAGTGGCCACTTGAGTATTAGTAGCACTGAGGCCTTTTTCCATCCCAGCTATTTTGTTGCCAGATTCAGCAGTCTGAGATTCCATGCTAACTTTTTTGGGCACGAGTGTAATATTGATGAGTACGTTGTGCAATCTTGGCTGCACACCTATCAAAAGAAATTTCTTTAGTAATTTTAAGGTTCTTTTTTTAGATGCTTATTTCATTAATGTCAGTAACATCAGCACTTTATGACCCCCTTCAATCTCCCTATGAGTTAGAATACCTAATAGGAGATGAAGGTTGATATCTTGCTATGGAAACTAAGTTCAACAAGCAATCATTTTGACCAGTAAGCCTTTGATTGGAGAAATGTACACTGAGGAAATTCAAACAAAGAGAAGAGCAAACTTATTCATTTATTGTGAAGGTCACATTCTTAAAAAATAAAAACGCTTCCACTAACATCTTGGTCATATTGGTCTTGGGTGCCATGTTACTGACATTAATAATATAACTCCCTTTCTTATAAGTTAAAACCGAAGGCAATAAATAGTCCCTAGCGGAGTTGCCAACTGTGAAGACTGCACGCTGGTTTGCGGCGGGGGCTCCGATGGAGTCCCCATCATGTTTTCCATAAAAACATGGAAAAGAGAAAATGGTTCGAAAATTTAAGTTAAAATGGTGTTTTTTAAATAATTTAGGTTTAGGACTCCGCTTGAGATGAGGGGAAGGTGTTAGGCACCCCTCTTCCCTCGTCCGAAGACGATTACCCCAAAATTTAATACTTAATTGTTTGGCCTTAAAATGTTGCAAAAGAACACAAAACACAAAACAAGGAAGAAAACAAAGATGGACTCGACCTAGGATAAGAGTCTAGGGCCAAGGTACCCTCAAAGAGGGATCAAAGTCCATGTAGTTCGTGGGGCATGCAAGTGTGTGAGTGGGGGAGACTCATCAAGCAAAGGCTCAGATGGCCTCCCAGTGCAATGTGCCTGAAGAGACAAATGCCTCTCGGCACCTACCTACCATGCATTATATTCAAACAAACAACAAGATAAGAAAAGTGTGTGTGTGATGTTCATCAGGCAGCGTGCCTAGATGGCGTGAAGACTAGTACTCCTAAAGATGCAAAGGCTTCTTGGAGGTACTAGGTTACACATGCTTGATAAAAATAATAAAATACCTAGAAAAAAATAAGTGGAAACATTTCTGCCTCTCAAAGCCAGGGGGTCGCGACCCATAATAGGATGGGTTGCGACCCACGGCCTCGATTCACAATCCCGAGGCCGTAAAGAGCCAGGGGTCGCAACGTATAAGAGGATATGTCACGACCCATGGCCTCAGTTTACAATTCTGAGGCGGTGAAGAGTTAGGGGGGTCGCGATGTATAAAAGGATATGTCACGACCCACATCCTCTGCAATAGATGGGGTCGCGACGTATAAAAGGATACGTCCCAACCCATACAAGCAATTTTCAGATAAGTGGCAAATAAACAACAGATAAACTGTGCTTAGAATAAGGGAAGGGTCGTGACACCTACCCTAGGGGGTCGCGACCAATTTTAATTTTAGAAGTAGCAGAAGAAATCTTGGGGTTTTAAATCTTGGATCTAAGACACAGAGGGGATCCAAGTCAACCCTCAGAATGGCCTCAAGCCTAGCTCTTATCCCATAGATCCAACAAGGTAATATTAAAAATAGAGTTCAAAGAGGGATTAATGGCAGGCGGGGAGCTACCGAATCAAAGTAAAGAAGAGGAGTATACCTTAGTGTCAATTCGGTAGCCTCTCGGTATTCAAAAGTCGGTCCTTTCAACTGAATTGGAGCCTTCAATTCATAGGGATTGAAAAAGATCTATTCCGGGAAATAAAATCTGGCCATTAATGACATAGGGGTCGCGACGTACAAGTTCATATGTCGCGACGTGCACTCAATTTCAGATCTGATTAGATTCGTCATAAATACTGTATGGGTCGCGACGTATGAACTCAACCATCATGAAGTGCAGTTAATTTCATATCGGATTGGATCTGTCATAAATGTTGTACAGGTCGCGACGTCTAAAGTATTACGTCTCGACCTACGTTGATTTGGGGTTGCCTATGCCTGAATTTTCTATTCTTTTATCTTCTTTTCCCCTTTTACTTTATCCATTATTTTTCTATTATTTTTTATTTTTTATTTTATTTTTTATTTTTTCGCACAATTCGGGGCCCGACAAAATGCAATCTCTGCACAGGGTCATACGTCACAACCCATAAGTATGTATTTTTCTTTTTCTTTTCTTTTATCTTCCCTTTCTTTTTCCTTTCTTTTTATTTTTTCACACATTATTTTACTTTATCTATTTTCTTATTTTGCTTTATAAAATTTATTGCGCAATTTGGGGTTGGACAAAATACGGTGTCCACATAGCGTACTTAGGTCTTCTGGTTTTCAGAATTCAATACAATTACTTAATTGGGTTCATAATCATATGCATAGCTTATTGTGATAATATTAGACTATATTGATGGATTTGGTCAAGCGATTGTTTGTTTAATAATATTATAGAATCTCTTGATGCATGCTATTGATGTTCCCGGTTGGGGATAACATTCTCATTAGGTTGGCTTTTGTAATGCATGACTATTATGAATAGGATAAACCTCGAATGAATTAATTATACCTGAATATCTTTTGAATGGCTGTGATTGCTGAGTTCTATTCTTCTTGGGAACCTATTTCATTCTATATTTTATACCCATCACATCCTATCTCATTCTGCAAATACCTGCTGACTTTAGATACTAACCAATTGTAGGGTTAATACAAAGATTCTGCGAGAGATTCGACCCTTGGGTTAGCCCTGTGCTACCCTGAGGTTTTATTTGATCACAACCGTGACGACCGGTTGGAACCTCGATTTCAATTAAAGTGAACGATCAAATTGGCACCGTTGTTGAGGAGTCATCGATTGATGTTGGTTACATCTTCGATGAATAGGTATTCGTCTCTATTTTAGTTCCTTTTTCAATCTTTTATCTTCTTCTTCTCGCGTTTCTTCCTTTGTTTCTATTTTTCTCTTTAGTTAGGTTGATTTTGGGTGCGATGATACTCTAACCAAGGTAGAGAGGGTAGTATTCCTCAAGATAAAGACTAGGTCAGGTTAATTAATTGAACCTAGGTAGTTGGCTAACCTATGACGTGTTTGGACTTGGGGAATGAAGTGTAAGGTTTGGGTAGACAAAATTTCTTGTTAGAGTCATGTTTCCTTTCTTAACAATGTGCCATTGAGATTAGCTACCTCAATAATCTTTGTTTTGTAGAGTGAGATATGATCCACTTAGGAAGAATGTTAAACTACAGTGAGGAACTGTGGGTGACCTTGTTGGAGTGATGTAGACACTAGAAGGTGTGCCATGCCATAACCCATGTCCTCAAGCAGTTTTGAGAAGTGGGAAGGATTAGTTGTGACAACCAAGAAGCACAACTAGAAACCCAACTTAGCATAGGTGGATTGATATTTGATGATTGTCTAAATCTCTAGACTTGTTTAAGATATTGAACGTAGTTAGAAGGGAGTTAAGTTGTTGATGGAAGTTTAGGGCGACTAACTTACTTGCGACACTCTTAACAAGGTATCCCTAAAGAAGTACTTTCTTGTTGAGAGACAAGAAAGAAGACAAAATTCTTGTAGCTTTAGGAGGATAGTACTTTGTATAATGGGAAGAAGGCCAAGTCATTTTCTCATTTGAAGTTAAACCTCGATGGATCATGGGAGAACAATGTATACAAAAACTACATTCAACTCTAAGTTTCAGAATGTTCTTGCCCCTTGGGCGACCTGGGGTTTTTTGTTTCTTGATTGTAAGTATCACATAGTAATTAAATAGAGAGTCTATAGTTTTTTTTAAAGGTAAAGAAATGGATGAGTCTAATGATACGATCAGAGGTGATTATTTGGTAAATAAGGTATATTTGATTGTACTATTTTAATCATGCCATTTCTTGTTTATTTTTTTATGATTGGTGATGGTATGAAAGAGTTGCAACATCTATGTTTTGCCATTGGTTGAACTTGACAACATTTTTGAAATGAGTCGACTATCCTTTGATTATATGGTCCTAAATTGTTTTTATGTATCTGTAACTTTATGAATATTATACATGTATTTAGCAGTATAGAAGAAATGATTCGAATGATAAGATTTATGTACTACTCTGAATCTTACTTCATTATAATCTCAATAGATCCCAGTTGTTGAAGAACTTTCTTGATGTCCCCAAAAAGATTCTAAGTTTCCCACTGGAAAGAGAAGTAGGATTCTCTAAAAGAGCCAGTTTTAGGAATAAGGCCAATTTCTAGAACACTTCATAGAGTATCTACTTTAGAGTCAACTAATGTGATAAATGCCTATTGAGGAAAGATCATTATGCTACCGAAGATTGATTTGAGATGTTTAGTGACAATGAAAACCTTTATTACCTTATGGCCATAGGAGTTGAATATGAGGTTAAGAGGATTAGGAATTTGATTTATTGACAATTATATTGCCTGATATTCTAGTGATTCAGATATCCAAGAATAAAGGGTTGGAGGCTTGAGCAAAGCAGACTCGACCTAGGTTCGGGACCTGAGAGCCAACGTACTCGAGTGAGATCAGAGTCCTCGTAGCTAAGGAGGGGCAGGAGCTTCTTGGCTTTTGAGAGTGAGGAAGTAGGATGGGCTAGGCATCGTGTGCTAAAGAGTGCTCTAGGGGATTGGATTAGAATGAATAAAGACAGCCAGGGGGTCGGTTATATAGGCCAACATGGGTAGGAAGTCCCTCTAGAATGAGCGTGAAAAATGGTTAAGTGGTAAGTTTAAATGAGATGTTGAGTGCCGAGAAGTGGCCTAGTGTCGGAGTCATCACAATGTCGGGTCCCGTATTACCATAAGTCCCTCAACCGTGAGTGTTCTATAAGAGCCCTTGGGCTTTACGGATTTATTCGGTCCTCGGCAAATAAATGAGTTTATGATAGAGGATTTTCATTTTGGGGGTATTTTTTGAAAATTCACAGCGTGTTTTAAGTCTTTTGGGTTTCTCATGCGCGAGTGCTTTTGAACGTGGCAGACTTCATGGCTTCGTAGGTGGAGCCATGTGTCATTCTCGAATAAGAGTAGTTTCCTCAGTTGGGGTATTTTTGTCTTTTCGTCTCATACTTGCTTTGTATTTTGGCGCTTCTTTGTTAAACAGTCTCTTTGTTTTCTTTCACAATTTCATTGCATTCTTCTGTGTTTTCAAGGGCTTCCATTGTTGATCACTGTTCGAGCTTTTGCTGGTCAAATTTCCTTGAGAGGTAAGGTTCTGAGCACCTTAATTTCTTTTCCTTTATTGAATTTCTGCTTCTGGGTTTCATTGTTTACTTTTCCTCTTTTCGAATTTATAGGGTTCCTCCGTCATTTTTGCCTAGGGTTTTTCTGCGATTTCTTCAATTTCTCCTTTGTTTTCCTTTGCTATGGCTCAGGCTATCCTCTTTTCTCTGATTTTCCTTTTTTTGCTTATTTGTTATTTCATAGAGATGTTGCGCCGGCTCGTGCACCTTCAGGTGCCTCGCTTTAGGTTTGAGGGTTTTGATGTTTCAGAGTCCTCAGAGAGTTCTCTTGTTGCTCTTCAGCACAAATCTCGATGGCGTTTGGTTGCAAAATTTGAACCTAAAGAATCACGGGAGATTACGCCATCCAGGGCCCCTCCCTGCATGAATCTAGAGTAGCGGATTCTGGGGCTACTCCTTCGGGTTATAGGGAAGTAGGATCTTCACCTCTGCCTACATTTGACCTGGCTGGACTGGGTTGGCAGTATGAGAGGGAGCACTGAGCCAAGGTTGTCTCAAGGACTCCTATTGATTTATTGCACGTTCGCTGGACCTCTCCTTTGTATGTTCTTGAGGAGGAGGATTTGCCCAAAAAGAACAAAAAGGGTACTCCTCTGCCAATATGTCAGATTCCTTTCGGGTGTTTCGCATATGAAGAAGAGAATATGTAGGTATATGATTCCAAGCTTGACAGCATGACAAAGCTTCGACAGTTCTGGGAGCAAGTCTTTGCTCTGCACCCTGGCTCCAATATATACGGGATACTAGGTGGTGATAAGGGTCCCCTGTGTATTATGTCTACTGACAGAGTGGGTTTGTAATGTATACATTTGCTATGGAATGACTCGATGTAAAGCCTTCGCTTACTCCCTTTCAGATGGTTGTTCTTAGCCGTCTCAACCTCTGCCCAACACAAATGGCTAATAATTCTTGGACTGCACTGTGTGGTTTCCAGTTGCATTGCTATCGTCTGAAAGTTCCGCTGACTTTGAAGCTATTTTCTTATTTTTACCAAATTGGGCGGAGCATCAAGGGGTTGTCTCGAAACTTTGTGAAAGTGCCCAAAGCTGCCGCAATTTTTGAGAACTTAGAGTCGAAAGTATGCGGCTAGCGGGAGTCATTTGTTCGCATCGTTCCGTTGGAATGAGTTCATCCTTTCTGGTTAGTCAGGGAGAATCATCCTTTATTCCCTTTAACTTAGAGTAATACGTCGCGTCTTCCTATTGTAAATGAGAAGGATTTGTCGCTGGTAAAGGCGAGTATTGTTCAAAAATATGTCCAAACATCTTGAGCAAGTAAAGGATTTAAAACCTAAGTTTCTGTTACAAGTTGCTTTTTACTTGTTATACTTTTTCTTCTTCTATCCCTGACCCTTGCACTTCATTGCTGCAGATCGGGTGCATGAGGTTGTGGAGGTTTGTATATACGCGATCCGGCATCCCACGTCGAACCCCTTAGTTGACGAGCAGGATTCGATCGAGGGGGTCTTTGTTTTCCCGTTTACCTCACTGCTCCGGCCGGATGATGATGATACTGTCCTTCCGATGGGTGCCTCCAGTTCGGTTCCTCGCGGTACAGGTACTTCTGTAACGATCGCCTCTTCTAACGGAGTTTCCACCAAGTTTTATTACTTAGATGAACCCCAGAGTGAGGTGAGGTTCACCAGGCTGGTGCCTAGGCAGCCTCCTATCTACCATGCATACAAACGAGGCAAGGTTCAACCAATTAAGAATTTAGGCGGCCTTGGTGCAAACCTAACAGACTATGAGGCTCCTCGGCAAATGACATGAATTCATAGATGACAGAAACATAAATAAATGAACAGAACACATGTATAGCAAAGGTGGTCGTGACTCAGGGAAGCCTAGGTCCAAAACCTGTACTCTGAATACAAATCCACAAGAATAAAACACTAGTGGGTCGCGACCCAATGATTTAAACAGAAACAAAAATCCAGTTAGAATAAACAATCAAACAATAGGAGTTGTGACCCACCCATGGATGAGTCGTGACCATGCAAGCCATAGAGAAGTAATCAAGAGGCAACTACAATAGTGCATAAAAATATAGGGCACTCATAAGATCGGCCGCGGCCTGCTCTATCGCATATAAAGAAAATGAAATATCTGTTCAGGAAAATGGGTGAGGGTCACGACCTACCAGGACCTAGGACGTGAACCCTAGCTCAAACCTCTCGGGGAACACCCGAAAACCATGAAATTGACCTCTTCCTAAACCTCAGAATGCCCAATGTAGACGTGTTTACCCATTGAATCTCTTGGAAAAAACTCTAATCCCTGGTCTGGCTCTCTTTTTCTTCCCCCTTTTTCCAAGTCCCCCTCTCTTTGTTGGAAAAGCCTATTTATAGACTCCAATTTGCTCCTCGTCCCGTATTTAGTGCTACCCAACCATCAAAATCCGAAGTATTAACTCTGGTGCGAGATTTCCAAAAATTTGTCTGGAATGGGTCACGACCCATGTTGCCCTAATTTGTGGGTCGTGATCTATGGTTTTCATGGGTCACGACCCAATTGCCCTAGCCCTTATTATGCCTCCTGTCGGGACTCATGTCTCGGAGACCCCGACAAGAGATCCTTTGAACGGCTGGAGGTCCCGTTCTTTCAATCCAAGCTTCTTAAAAGCTTCATAGTATAAGATATCTATTGAGGAGCCTTGGTCTATCAGAACCCTCTTGTCTTCGTATCCGTTGATTGCTACTGTGATCACCATGGGATTGTCATGATCGGGGACTATCCCGTCGAAGTCACTAAAATTGAAGGTAATTAGCTCCAACTCCTTGTCTAGCTCAAGTCTTCCCCTGTTTGGGGGGTATTCGAGAGGCATGATTGATCTCTCAGTTTTGTTCTTGGACTAGGATTGAGTAGTGGTCCCCATTTGGATTCCTCTGACAATTACCTCGACGATTCCCCTAAATGGGGGATGTCTGTCCTCCTCCATCTGGTAGTTCCGCCGATCGTTGTTCTCTCTTCTATCTCTATTGTCCCGACGTTCCAGTTCTTGGTCTCTTCTTTCCATTGAGTTTCTCCTAGGTGGGGATCTTTCATTTCTCCTTTCACCTCTTCAGACGAATTTTTGTAGCTTTCCCCACTGTATTAGTTCCTCGATTTCGTCCTTGAGGGTAATGCACTCATCTGTGGTGTTTCCATAGTCGTTGTAGAAATGGCAATACTTGCTTTTGTTGACTTTCTTATCCGGCTTCCTAGTTTTCGCGGGGAGTGGAAATTGCAACAAGTCCATTGTGTGGACTTCTCCTAGAATGTAGGATGGGGTTTTCGAGAGTGGCGTAGAGGTTGAAAATTTCCCACTCGACAGTCCTCGCCTTTGTTTTTTCCTGGAGTGATCTCCCCTTTGAGAGGTATCTTTCCTCATGTTAACTCTATGAAATAGAGTTATTTAGGCCATGATTTCACCAGTTTGATGAGGTGATTAAGTGATTTTGAGCTATGATTTGTTGCATTTTTGGAGATTTTCTTTGTTCTAGGCTTTTAGGTGTTTTAGTTGTGTGATTTGTATAGAATAATTAAGTTTTGCAGGTATTTTATTGAGTTTAAAGTAAGATGGGGACTCACTTGCACTTTACATTTTTTGTTCAGGGTCAAATGGTAAAGAAAGAAGTGGTTTTGGATATTTTTGGAAGCTAAAAGGACAATAGGAATCATCCAAGTAAGTGGCTAGGTGCTGCAGCGCCTACACAAAGCTCTGCAACATGACCCTATAAACTCATGCAATAAAGCTGAGGCACTGCAGAGCCTAATTTGACGCCGCAGTGTGCCTACGCAGGGATAGTTTCAGAAATCAATATTTTTTACTGATATAAGCGCTATTTTTTACCTAACTTGGTGGATTCTGAGCTGTTTGGAGATTCTGGGAGAGAGGGAGACCTTGGCTTTTGAAGAGGCATCGAGTTGGAAGGAATTTTTGGTAGATTCAAATGAAGAGAGAGTCGATTAAGGTTCGGAGATGGAGTTTTTTTATCTTCTTCTTTCTTGTATTTTGCTGATGTTTATTCTGAAAAACTTGATGTTGAACATGAATATGCTTGGCTAAACTCCTGTAACCTAGTATTGTCGTTTCTTAGCATGTAATTTGTGGATTTAAGCACTCTTACTTAATTTAATGCATTTTGAAGTTTATTCAGCTCGTTTTATTGTTGAGCCCTATTTGCTTGATCACCACCTAGGGTTAAGAGGAGGATTAGGGGTTTACTTCGAAGAGGAATCTTCATTTAGTCCTAGGGCTAAATACCATTTGATCTAGGCTATTTATTTGTATGATTAACTAGATTTACCCAAAGGATAGAAATATACCGATGAGTCTTACAGAGTCATGGTTAGCTTTAGCCCAATGCATTGCTTGAATTAGGTTTGCATAGGAATATACGGGATTTGATTTAGGTAATAGAACTTGTAGAGGATTTGAAGATTCCTATAATGATTTTAGAGGCTAAGACTAACTTCAAGGCATTGAATTAGGTAGTTAAGAGTGTCACTTCTTTACTTTAGTGCTAAGAACAACTATAATCTAAGGTGTTTTGCTTCTATTTGTGTTTGACATTCAATTTGCAATTAGTCCAATTTTAATTCACTTACTTTGAATTCAACATTCGGTTGTGATAGCTTGAGTTTGGTAAATATAAATGCACTAGTAATCGGTTCGTTTTAGCTCATTTCCTTTTGGATAGAGCTGTTAAAACGGGTCTGACATGCGGGTTCAGCCCGATTATGCGCAATTTCTAGAGGGATAGGTTGATAAAAAATCAGCCCGTAAAAAATGGACCCGGTCCGTTTAGCCCATTTTGTATACAGGTTTTATCGGGGAGTTTTTTTATTTAAACAATTATTATTTAAAAAATTATTTTTTAAAAGTCAGTAACCCTAAAAATTAATTATTAATTCTGGCTCCTCTTGTCAAGCTACTCAAATTTTACTGCATTGTCTCTTCACCTGTCAAGCTCCTCATGTCATATTGCTCTGATCATTGTTTATTTGTCTCTTCTCTTCTTCTTCTACCTTCTGCATCCCCTATTTTCCATTGTTTTAACTTTAATTTGTATTTGCATCTTTATCATATTATGGGAAGACATAGAATTTTTTTGAAT
Source organism: Senna tora (assembly GCA_014851425.1). Classification (NCBI taxonomy): domain Eukaryota; kingdom Viridiplantae; phylum Streptophyta; class Magnoliopsida; order Fabales; family Fabaceae; genus Senna; species Senna tora. Next base: position 8,851,956 of record CM026272.1, on the reverse strand, counting down.
TGTATCTCAAGTTAGAGGATTCATTAGAGAAAGCTACTTTAATGTAATAACTGAATACAAGATCAAATATTCTCCTTCTATTCTATTCAAGGTTTTCATCTTCCCTGTGTTCAAAATTCAAATACATCCACTAAATTTTCTGATGAGCTGGCACCATCATTGGATCATATATTTAAATCAATTTTGTGATTCTTGTCACCATTTAGCTTCGGGAAAAGTATGTCTTTTGCCCACAATACTACTATGAACCCTAAAATAATAGGTATATAATGATTTTGTATTGGCACTGCTTTTATGTACTACTTTCTCTAGTAATATAATTTGCACTCTTTTTACCAAAAAAAATTATACCTATAAAATAATAGGAAAAAAGTTAAAAAAATTGATAGTTAAAACTTATAAAAAATAAAGTGGGATGGCGGGTTGGTCCATTTACCCACCAACCCACCTTAAATGAGCAGGGTTGGAGTTTTTTGGGCCCGTTTTAAAAGTGACCCGGCCTAGCTTGTTGAAGGCCAACCCGTGACGGACCAACTCGTACAGGCCGGGTTGGCCCATTTTGATAGCTCTACTTGTGGACGATAGTCTTTACTTATCACTTACTACTTGTTGGCAGTGTATACTTGCACCGTGTCGTTTCGGCGAGCAACAAGTTTTTGTCGCCGTTGCCAAGGAGCTTACTTAAAAAATTTTTAATATTAGTGCTAAATACGCGACTTAAATCAAGCATTTTATTTATTTTTATTTGTTATTTGTTATTTCATATTCTCTAAGTTTAGTCCATTTTTAGTGGTTAAGTAGTTGTTTTTGTGTCTTTTCAAGTACTCTTTCTAGTGTATGCCTCGTGGCAAGAAGAAGAAGAAAGTTATTGAAATTTCACCACCTACTGTGCGTGGAAGGAAAAGGAGAGGGCATGCTAATTCTCATTCACCGGTTAGAAGTCCAATTACTCCATCTTCACTAGAGAGCATTCACTGTGAAGAGGCTGAGATGGCTGAGCAAAACAACCTCAATCTATCTGACTATGCAACCTCGAAATTGGATGGGTTGCAACACAGTATTTGGAGGTCATCTATTATAGCAAATAATTTTGAAATCAAGCCAGCTACTATCCAACTTTTGCAAGCTAATGTGCGGTTTGGGGGTTCAATTATTGAAGACCCCAAAAACCACATCCTAAATTTCCTAGAGATCTGTGATACTTTCAAGCATAATGGTGTTTCTAATGATGCCATTCGTCTGAGGCCGTTTCCCTTCTCATTAAGGGATAAGGCAAAATTTTGGCTACAATCATTACTAGAGGGGTCGATAACTACGTGGGAAGGTTTGGCCCAATAGTTTCTTACTAAGTATTTTCCACCTGAGAAAATTGCCAAGTTGAGAAATGACATCACTTTGTTTGTGCATTTTGACAATGAGAGTCTCTATGAAGCTTGGGAGAGATTCATGGAATTATTAAGAAGATGTCCGCACCATGGGCTACAGAAATGGCATTAGGTACAGACATTCTACAATGGGTTATCTCCTACAGTGGGAACTTCTATTAAAGCTGTAGCTGGTGGGGCTCTGATGTCCAAACCAGTAGATGATGCATATACTTTGCTAGAGACTATGTCATCTAACAAACACCAATGGCACTCAGACATAAATGTGCATGCAAGAGTTGCTGGAATACAAGATTCTTATATGTTTTCATCTCTATCTTTTCAAAGTGCTACTTTGGCCAAGTAGGTGAATTCTTTGAGTATTCAGGGGGCAGTTAAAGTCACGAGTCTTTTTTTGCAACCTTGTGAGAATTGTGGAGCAAGTCACACTTCAGAGTAATGCCCTTTTGTCTTGGAGAGTGTTCAATATTTGGCTGATAGGAACGCAAATAACCCCTATTCGAATACATATAATCCAAGTTGGAGAAATCATCCTAATTTCTCATGGAACCATAATCAAGGTGTGGGACCGTCATTATCTTCCGCACGTCCTAACAACCCACTTGGATTCAATGTTGGCGGTTTCAACCAACAAGCTAGAATGCCACCTTCACCAGTTGAAAAGAAGCCATCCTTGGAGGAGAAGATGAAGTCTTACATGTCTAAGATTGACGCCCTCATGCAAAGTTAAAATGCAGTTATCCAAAATCAGACTACACTCATTCAAAGCCAAACATCATCTTTGAGAACTCTTGAAACTCAAGTGGGCTAGTTGGCAACTGCTCTGAACAATAGACAATAAGGTACTTTCCCCAGTGTCACGGAGCCTAATACTAGGAGAGAAGGCAAGAAGCATTGCAATGCAATATTTTTGAGATCTGGAAAAAAAATGGAAGGGAATCCTAAAACAACTGAATATGAAGCGAGTAAAGCAGAAAAACCAACGGTGATTGAGAAACCACTTGAAGAGGCACATGAGGACATGCCTAAGAAGGTGACTACAAATTATAGACCTCCACCACCATTTCCTCAAAAGCTCCAGAAGCAAAATTCATATAAGAAGTTCAAGAAATTTTTAGACGTGTTTAAAAAGCTGCATATCAACATACCTTTTCCTGACGCCTTGGGGCATATGCCTTCTTATGTGAAATTCATGGAGGATATTTTGTCAAGGAAGACGAGATTAACTGATTTTGAGACCGTAGCTCTCACTGAAGAATGCATTGCCATTTTACAAAATAAGCTTCCTCCAAAGGTTAAGGATCCAGACAATTTTAACATTCCTTGCAATAAGGCAATCAGATCTGTGGTAAGGCTACGTGTGATTTAGCGGCAAGTGTCAACCTAATGCCCATTTCTATATTCAAGAAGCTGGGTTTGGGGGAAGCTAGCCCCACTACTATTATATTGCAAATGGCTAATCGATCAATAGCTTATCCATGAGGCAATATTGAGAATGTTTTAGTGAAGGTAGATAAGCTCATCCTCCCAGCTGATGAGGCAACCCATTTCTAGCTACAGGAAGAACTATTATTGATGTGCAAAAAGGTGAGCTGACAATGCGAGTCCAAGAGCAAGAGGTGAAATTTAATGTGTTCAAGGCAATGAAATTGTTTGGAGATATTGTAGATTGTTTTTAAGTTAAAGTGATAGGCATTGGGTTTTTCAATTCATGATGATGAACTTCAAGAGCATCAATTAAAATATCATCCAATTGATCTTGGTGAAGTTTTCAAGTATCCTTATGCTGAGACTTGTGATGTTGATTTTGTTGGGTGTGCTAAGGTAATAGAAGCCTCACCTTGGAAAACCGGAGCACCGCCTTGGTGCTATAAACCTTCACCATCATACTCATTGGAGAAAGATTGGATTTTCTTGCAAGGGTTGCAAGACAATATAATCAATCAAAGTGCCAACACATGGCATTTCTGCAATGCCACACCAACTCCCTTTACTACAATCAATCCAGGATAAGAAACAAAATATGAAAGTCTGGTTGAAAACTTTAAACTTAGCGCTACTTGGGAGGCAACCCAAGATGTCTTGAGTCCCTTTTTAATTTCAAGTGTGATTTTTTCTGATTTTGATTGTGTTTGTTAGATTTCTAGCTTGTTTTTTTTAGTTTTTGTGGTTTTAATTACAGGGCAAAGGTGGTTCCCAAACAAAGACCAACTACACAAGGGTGAGAATGCTGATTTAAAGAAGACAAATGAGGTAATTCAAGTCAATTTTTTAGGGGTTAATGTGTTTAGAAGGGGAAGAGCAGCTTGATAAAGGTTTGGATGTTTAAAATTTGAAGTGGAAAGTTAAGCCAATCATGAAGATTTTGAGGTAAGGTGGCAGGTATGTTGCTTTGACAGAGAATTTAAGTGAGAAGAATGAGTTATAACAGTTTAAGAACACTGGGGTGCTGCAGCGCTTCATCTCAGGTATGATGGTAAAGTTTTCAAGGTTAGGTACAGTAGCAAAGGGTTGCAGCGCCTCTTCTCTACCTCTTTTCGGCCATTTGGCCATTTTATATAAAAAAAATTATGATTATAATTATAATAATAATAATAATAATAATAATTATTATTATTATTATTATTGAATGAATTAATTTGAAAAAAATAAATTAGAAAAAGAACAAAAAAAGTAACCAATTTGAATACTATTCCGAAATCCCTTTCCCAAACACTCTTCCCTCTCCATAATCCCTCTTTCAACCCTCACACTTCTTGGCCAAAACCCATCATTGCCGCCGTGCCCAGCCAGCCACCTTCCGGCCATTCGCCGCCGTCGAGAGCCACCACCCACCTCCGTTTAGCCACGCATTCACCACCACTCTCTCCCTATTCCACCTTTTTCGCACATCTTCTTCCATTCTTAGCAAATCCCACCATCCACTGCCACGTTCGACCATTTTCAACCATCATCCACTGTCTCCAACCTTGTTCCATAATGAAATCACCCACACCATTGCATTTCTCAAGTTCACTGACATTCTCACAACTCTCGTCCTAACTTCGGTCAAACCCCGTCACTTCCACAGCCAAACCCTACTATTTTCGCTCACTCCACGCCGTCAACCCCATCGTTGTTCACCGTGTGTTACTGCAGAGCTTCGAGTTAAGCATTTTCTTGAATGTGGTTGTGTTCTCGACTCATTTTTTTTATTAATCACTTTTCATTTTCAAAATTTCTACTCTCAGGTATGCTTCTCCCTTTTAATCTTGCTCTTTCTTTCTTTTTTTTAACAACCATTGTTTTATTTTGATGCTTACTTGTTGATTTTTTGATGAAATAATGCCTTGGATGTTTATGAAGAGATTATGCTTGTTAAGATTTTTGAATTTGGGATTTTATATACTTTGATATATGCTTGTTGGGAAAGTGTGAGTGCGAGTCAGTCTTGGGTGGTGGATTTGTGATGATTTGCTTGCTTATTAATCTCTTTTATCACCTCTGCATTTACTTGAATTTTACTAAGAAGAGGTTGTGAATATGGTTGGGTTGAAATGTAGTGATTATTTATGCATTTTGCTTCTCCTGTATGATTCATTAGTGCCTACTGAGGCATTTTAGCAGTATACGTTGTTATGAACACTAACATTAGGGGTGCCAAGTATTGAGTTGAGTGTTTGAAACTGATTTTGTCTCCATTAGTGCTTCAAGTTGAACCTCCCTAGGGCCAGATGGCGTTTGATTGAGTTTTGTTGTGATAATGACCTTGTATTGTTTACTCTCATGCTTATTTAGTGTTTAATACAATTTTTATTGTAGTGCATGGTTGATGAAAACACTTATGTGGTAGCTGATTAAGCATTCAGAAGACAAGGCACACCCACCTGAGTACCATGATTTGCCGCCATTTAAAATCATCATGTTAAAGCATTTGTTTGTCCTTATCCTTTCTTTTATTTCTTTTACTTTTTTTATTATTTTTCTTTTGTTTTTGTTTTTCTTCAATTCTCTGCATGCGTCCTTGTTATTTTGCTTGATATCTTTTCTATTTGGCAATACTGGCATTCATCAATGTGCTTGGACAAATGTACTTTTATTTTATGCTTATCTGATGATGCACTACTTGACTAGGCTTGTAATTAAGCGCTTAGGCTTAATTACAATTTAGTTCAATGTGATTAATGTGGCTCTATTATATGATGTCTTAGCCCCTACAGGTTCCCATTCCCTTTGACCCTCTTTCATATGTTTTGAACATTGGGGATAATGTTCATTTTAAGTTTGGGGGTGGGGACGCAAAATTTGAAACTTTTGCTTTTGCTTAAGCCTAAGGTAAAATTTTCTTTTGTGCTAAATGTGGCGGTGTTGTGTTTTTCTCTTGTGGTCTTTGTGATAGGCAAAACCCAATGAGGATTTTGTTTACACTTACAACTTAGGACTAACTGGAAATTTATGTCTGTGTTTTGCAATGAATAAATCTTTGAGTATGACTAATTTCTTAATTGCTTCTGGAAAACTTTGAGCACAAGGTAGCTAGGCAAGAAATGATTGTAGGTTTTAAAGGAAAATGCTAGAATAGCTCAGTTTGTATGATTATCTCAATCCTAGGGCTCTAGAACATGCTCTATACCCCCTTGAGGCAAAATCCTAGGTTTTGCATGAACTAGAGACATGATTTAGGTGTTTCATTCTGTGTTTGAGCCCTTCAAGACTTGTCCCATAATGAATCTTATCCTTCGCACTCATTTTGAGCCTTATTAGAAAAACCTATGATAAACTTTTAAAAAAAGTTACCCGCATAAGCTTACCTTACCTAGCCCAAAAAACCAGTAAATTACCCTTTCAAGAGGTTAATTAAGCACATGTCATTAGAGACACTGAATGATTGAGGAGTACGGGAAGTACCAGAAATTACTTATTAACATAGTCATAAACATTTACACATACTTATAACATTATACATGAAAGATAGAGCTTTGTAAAAAGATGATAATCTACAATTCTAACAATTATAGATACATGTATTAAAACATTTGTTCTCATCCCTTGCATATATATGCGTATACAAAATATACCAATTAACCTTCCAAGAAGATATGCTAAGGTTAATGGTTACAAAGGCATGTACATACATGAGTTTACAAAAGTAAAAACTATATGCTTCTACTTAATCTAATATCCTTCTTCTCGAATGGTCAAGCTACCCATAGCTCCTGTCTCGTCCCGTAGGCATTTGGGTACCTAGTCAGCTGATACACACCACCGTAATGAGGATAAACCCCAGTAATCAAAACTACCTGTTTTCAAACTCATTGTTGTGTACCACTGTGCCTTGCATAGAAATCTCTGCATTCCTTTCTGATCATAAATATAAAACATGGATGTGATGTTTAACTTAAAACTTATGCATGTCATACTTTTCATGAAACATTTAGCATGGAAATTCATACATGTTAGGGCATATGAAATGGAATGGCATACTTACATGTCAAAAAACATTTAATATGAGGACATACGTCTTAAACATGATCTTACATGTTTGAATGGTAGAGAAATAACAAACATTATAAAACATATGGGCCTTCGCCCCATTTAATGAAAAACATAGGAGCATAGGGAGCACCACCCAGTGGATTCTCGCACATACACTTCTAGTGGCTTTTGATAAGTAAGAACCTATAGCAATTAAGCTATTTCTGTTCTGTGTACTATCTGGAGCGTACCCCAGTGGCTCCGAGTACTATGAGATCACCCCCTTTTCTCGGTAGGTCGTATCTCAACATCTGTTGTGCATCACCCCTTTTTCTCGGTAGGTCGTATCCATTTCTGGTTGGTTCTACTTAGCCAAGAGAGTCACTTCTACTTAAAATTTGGAGATTCCCGTCTCTTTTTAACGGTTCTTCTCCTCTTAAACTTAGAGATCCCCGTCTCTTTTTAATGGTTCTTCTCATATTCGTTTATGTACATCTTCCCTTTTTGTATGCTATCTATACAAATATGAGATGAAATTTCTAGGTCGCAATCATGGTTAATCAAATTTTAAGCATGTCACTCTTGATTTGGCCATACAGAGTCTACTAGCTTAAAATTAAACAACCAACACGGTGTTTTTGAGAACATTGTTTGGTCTATTGGATGTATTACCATCCTAAAAATTGGAACTACCATGGAAAGGCAACGGTTGTCCCATACCAATAGTTGAACATTCAATTATGGACCTATCTATTTGCAACACGTATATGTAAGATACTTACTCGTCTCTTTTCTATTTTATTTCTCTCTACCCTTAGCTCATATTACTTTCTAAACATAGAACATAATGTATAAGCATCTCATGGGGCATTTGAAATCCTTTTTGAAGTGTTAATGAAGGAACTTTTGCAAAACAAAGTGTTTCAAGTTCATTTCGTAAATTTGCAAACTTTGTAAACTCATAACTTTCTCTATAAAACTCCAAAAATTCTGAAATAATTATGACATATATATGAATATAAAATATAATTGGCTGCCAAAGTTCAGCTCAAAATTTGTATGTTTTCCTCCTCAAAATGTAGTTAACAGTAGCGGTCTGATGTGACAGGGCAGCAAACTTGACTTTTTTGTATCCTTGCCAAAACCATACGAAATGAGTTCCAAATGATATGAGAATTTCCAGATCCTATATCTAGGACCTTAGGAATCTACATATAAAACTTTAGCCTTTAAATCTTTCATTTGGCATCTCAACAACTAAATGAAAGTATGAAAAACAATAAATATTTTCTGCATAAGTTCTTGAAATTCAAGTCTGCAAAATGGGTACCAAACAAGATCCAAAATTAAAGAAATTTGGCAATCATGAATGCTAATGTATCTAGTTTTGGCCTGCCAAATTTCATGATTGTTAGAGCTCATTAAGTATGATTTTCACATTTTTCTTCATGCAAGTCGACTGCTGTAGCATACCAGTCGACTGGTTCGTCTCTATTACGTTTTTGGACAAGAAAGTCGACTGGTTTGGGCTGGCAGTTGACTGGTATGTTCTTGGGATGAATTCTGGGTAAAAAAGAACATGGAAGTCGACTGCTACGTTAATTTCTGGGTTTTTAAAGTATCTTTTCTCAAGAATTCAACCAAGAATCCAACCATTCAAGACATGGAAGTTTTATAAACTTGTTTTCTATCATTAACACGTTCAAACCCATGAAAAACTAGCCCCGAAACATGGTTAAACAAGCTTAAATCTGAATTTCAAGCTAAAACCCATACCGATTTCCAAACCCTTCTTAATTATCAAATTTCCAACTAAAATCCAAGCATGCATTCATCATCTACATCCATTCTAAGTTCAAAAATCATAAGGAAGCAGTTCTAAACCTCTCAAATGGCTTAGAAATCCGAAACTCAGTTTTGGGCCATTTCTTGAAAACCTAACTTCAAAAATTAGAGAGGTTGGTAGCTTGATTACCTTAATCTGAAGCTTAATCTTTGTTTAGTTGGTGCTTAGCTAACTTCCTACGGTTTAATCCTTGCTAAAAATTGGATTCCTAAGCTTGAACTCAACCTTGGTGCTCCTCCTTCTCTCTAGCTCTCACTCTAAGCTTAGTGCAAAATTGTGGTGTGCTTTGGTGTTCCCACCATTGTGGGTACGTGTAAGAGGTTGGTGCTACCATTAGGAAGAGAAAATTCACTTCTCGCTATCACACACCACTTTTTCCTTTCACTTAAGTCTCTTTCTTTTTAGTCCTTCCCACCATTTTTTCTTAAAATAATGCATTTCTAAACGCTTTGTAAATGCAACAATCAATGTCACACACAAGCATTGAGTTAGATTTAGTTAACAAACAATTACTCCATTAACTAAAAAAGGCAGATGTTACACCAAGGTTGAAAACTTTACATCTTTTCAGTAATGTGGAAAGCCTAAAGGATTCGACGAGCCAAAAAGGCTTATTCGAAAAGTGAAAAAAAGTAAGTACAAAAGTGAAATAAAATTCAAGGGCATAAATAAGGTTGAAGGATGAAAAGAAAAGCCCTTAGTTTTTGAACAATCAGGACTTAGCATATATATGCAAGAGACTTTTGCTCTTTCTTTATTTAAATAGTGAAAAAATTATTTGGCCTTCATCAGCAATATTACAAGCCCAAAAAGAACTCTTGACTGGGAACTTGTGTGCAACAAACAGTGGAGATAGATACCATCTTCAAGCATATGGTAAGAAATAGGTAAGTATGTTATGAGCGAAATCATACCCCAAATTATGGTGACGCTATGAGTATATTGGTCCGAAATGATCCTGAAGAAATTCTCAAGCATGATTAATTACCCGAAGTGATCCTAGGATCAATTTTACTTGAGTACATGCATGGTAGATTTTTATTTATGATTGAGAGCACTAACCCTTTAAGTTAGCTTGATCTTGAATGCTCTAGGCTCAGATCTTCTTTGTCCAGGAGTACAAAGGTTTAAGTGTGGAGGATTTGATTGCACCCATAATCAACTTAACTTTAGGGTGTTAAATAGCGTAAATAATAGATAAATATATACGAATTTAATCCAAAAGGTTGAATATTTTCACATAAGGAATAAATGAGAAATATGATAAAAATGCCCATAAAAAGTATCGATTGTTGATATTTTTAATTATCTGCAAAACCTGTGAAATATTAAAAAGGTGTGTTTGATGTTTGTTGAGTGTTGCAAGCTTAACAAGGATCAATGGGAAGAATATATTCCAAGAATGAGAACCGGAACCAAAGCAAGAACTAGTAGTAAAGCCCAGAAAGAGATCAAGTCAAGTGAAGAACAGAGCATTCGCCATGGCAAGTAGAAGAACTCACCACAGCCAACAAGAACAAACTCGGCACAGCGAGCCATACTGATGATGTGGTAGATGACGTGGACAATAGCTTAATAAACGAAAAGAAGAAGGGACCCAGTCATTTGAAGAGTTGGAGAAGCGTTTGAACTCGTTTCAATTCGAAAGTCAAACCATGCAACAATTATCTATTATCTCCATCACTAATTCTAGTCAAGCTGTGACTCCCAGAACTCGTGTAGGCATGAGCCGGTGGATTTTAATTAGGGTTTATTAATTCATTCTTCTTTGTATTCATATATCATTTCTGATTCATATGATTATATTTGCTTCATATCACATGTCGATAGTTTATTAGATCCTTCCACGAATGGACATTTACTTAGTTTGCTAGATCTTTCATATTGGGTTGGTAATCATTGATTATGAGGTAGAGTACTTGGGATTCTTGTTCTTGGAATTTGAATACATATCTATTTATTGGGTTCTTGATTGTATGGATCTTTTATTGCGATAATATTGATTTGCATTAATTGTTCTTGGTTAGGCAGTTGATCATTTACAATATCATAAAATCTCTTGATTCATGTTATTTATGTTCCCGATCGGGGATAACATTATCATTACATAGGCTTTCATAATGCATGACTATCTTCAATAGGATGAATTTAGAATGAACTAGTTGAACGTAAAAACCTTTAGATTGGCTGGGATTGCTAGGTTCTATTCTTTTGGGATCTGTTTGATTACATATTGAATTTAATATCTTTGACCCTTCCTTGCTATAATCATCATTTGCCCCTTTCATTACACGAATACTTATTTTGTTTAGGATTACTAACCAATTGTAGGATAAATCCGACGATTCCGCGAGAGATTCGACCCTTGGGTAACACCCTGTGCTACTTTGAGGTTTTTATTCGATCACGATCGTAACGACCGGTCGGAACCTCGACTCGAAGAAATTCGAAGGAGTGATTTATGACAGATCACTTGGATTTTGAAGAGGCATCAGGTTGGAAGGAATTTTTGGTGGATTCAATTGAAGGGAGAACCGATTAAGCTTTGGAGATGGAGTTTTTTATCTTATTCTTCTTCTTTATTGTATTTTACTGATGTTTATTCTCAAAAACTTGATGTTGAAAATGAATATGGTTGGCTAAACTCTTGTAACCTAGGATTGTAGTTTCTTAGCAAGTAATTTGTTGATTTAAGCATTCTTACATCTTAATTTAATGCATTTGGAAGTTTATTCAGTTTGTTTTATTGTTGAACCCCGTTTGCTTGATCACCACCAAGGGTTAAGAGGAGGATTAGGGGCTTACTTGGAAGAGGAACCTTGATTTAGTCCTAGGGCGGAATACCATTTGATCTAGGCAAATTATTTGTATGATTAACTAGATTTACCCAAAGGATAGAAATATACTGATGGGTCTTATGGAGTCATGGTTAGCTTGAGCCGAATGCATTGCTTGAATTAGGTTCCCATAGGAATATAGGGAATTGATTTAGGTAATAGAACTTGTAGAGGATTGGAAGATTCTAATAATGATTTTAGAGGCTAAGACTAACTTCAAGGCATTAAATTAGGTAGTTAAGAGTGTCACTTCTATACTTTAGTGCTAAGAACATTTACAATCCTACGTGCTTTGTTTCCATTTGTGTTTGTCATTTAGTTTGCAATTAGTCTTATTTTAATTCACTTACATTGAATTCAACATTCGGTTGTGATAGCTTGAATTTGGTAAATATGAATGCACTAGTAATCATTCATTTTAGCTCAATTCCCTGTGGACGATACTCTTTCCTTATCAATTACTACTTGTTGGCAAAGTATACTTGCACCGTGTCGTTTCGGCGAGAAACACCTCTTTTTTGAGATTTCTTTCTCATCTTCCTGGAATTTTTGCTCCTTTATGGCAAAGTAGACTTTTTCCTTCCTCACAAGCTTTTCTGGCCTCTCCAATAACTCTGCCATTGTCTTGGGCTTATTGGCAGCTATGGAATGGTAGAAAGATCCTCGAAGTGCTATTTTAACTGTATGGATGGCTACCGGATCTTCCAGCCCCAGTATTTGTAATACAAGCGGGCTAAGAAGTCTGGGAGAGCTTCACTTTTCTCCTGCCGAAGGTTCGGGAGATCCTCCTTTGTCTTCTTCCACTTTTTGCTCGTGGAAAATTGATTAAGGGAATGATCGGCATGGTCATCGAAGCATCCGATGGAGCACTCCAGTAGTGTCAAGTACCAATACAACGCCGGGCCTGTGAGAGTTAATGAAAACATATGGCATTGTTATGGGTCTGAGGCATTGAGAATGGACATGGCCGAGTTGAACGTGTTGATATGATCTTTGGGTTTGCTTCTCCCCCTTATGGTATGATTTTCATGAGTATCTTGTAACCCATGGGAAAGGTGGCCTCCATGACGTGGGGCATGAATGGATGCTTCCCCTTTTTTTGTTATCCTCCTGGGGCCGTGGTTCCTCGTTCTCGGTGGTTGAAGTAGGGGTACGGTTGAATCGTTCCGCCTTGGTTCAACGATGCTCTAGCTGTGATTTAAGCTCCACCGTGTATGGTGGGTGTCATATGGTACCTGCAAGATAAGAGGGGTAGTGTAGGTGTGGATTATTGTCGTAAGAGGGTACCTGAGTCCCATACATATGGGATTGAAGATGCGTGAATCCCTGGCTATGTAATGGTTCTGAGTTCGGTCATGCACCCGGCATTACTGCATTCTAAACTAGTTGTCCTATTACGTACGGGGGTTAATTTTCGCCGGGGTTGCCGAGTTGATAGTCGGTTATGTAGTCCCTAGTTGTTGAGATTACCGCGGCGGCTGATGTATACTCTGGGAGTAGAGGTGGCAGATTCTGGAAGTAATTCTCCCAAATATGTTGTTGCTTTTCCAAGAATGGATTTCTTAGATTTTCTTGATCTATTCTTGGGGTTTCTTGGTGTTGTCGAGTGTCTTCGACGTGCTTGACTGCTTCTTCCCGTACCACCTGGGCGACATTTTCTAGGATGTCTTGTGCTCCTCTAGTAAGTTGTTACAGGTATTGCACCTGCTCCCTCAGACTCTAGATTTGCGCCCTGTTTGACCTTGGATCTGCTTTTGCTGCTTGTTGAGGGCTAGAGGAGTCACTCCTCTCTCTCCGCGAACATATCGTTGAAGGAAATTCTATACGTCCATCCCTTTTGTCTATCTGAGGGAAGAATTCTTCATCTTCTTGTTATTGTTTGTGTGCTGATGGTGGTGGTGTGTTTCCCCTCTAATTCCTTCGTGGGGCTCACTTGAGCATGTAGCTCGCCAAAGGTTGCTTGCCGTTGGTTGTGACCGCTTTGTGTGATCACCATCTTCGTACAAGAAAGATGAAGAAAGGATGTGTGAGGGAAACACCAAGGTGGGCTCCACTGATATTCCGGTGACTCAGTGTGAAGATCGCACTATTCCGCGGGCTTCGAGGAGTCGCCACCAAGTTTTCTACAAAACTTAGAAAATTAATAATTATATTATTTTGGCCTTAAAAATGAAATAAACATACAAACACATAAAATAGAGAAAAGACAGACTGGACCTAAGATGAAAGCCTAGGGCCTACGTACCCTCCAAGAGGGATCAAAGTCCTCGTACTTTGTGAGGGCACGCATGTGTGTGGGTGTGAGGATGTTCACCAAGCAAAGGCTAAGATGGCATCCCTATGCAATGTAGCTAAAAGAGTATAGGCTCTTTGGCACCTATCTATCATGCATTCAATCAATAAGCAAGACAAGGAGGTGTGTGTGTGATGCTCACCAGGCGGCATGCCCAGGTGGTGTGTACAATCAATGTTCCTATAGAAGCAAAGGCCTCTTGGTGACGCCGATTAATCAAATAATAAGAAAATTGACTTTTTGGATAAGAAAATGGAACAAGGCAGAGGAATCAGGCCCTCTGCCTGAAAACAAAGAGGGGTCGCGACCCCCTATAGGGGAGGTCCCAACCTCTTGTCTCTGCATAGGCGGAGGTCACGACCCCATAATAGGGAGGTCGTGACCTATGATCTCCAACATCAGATAAGAAAAAGAATTCCAGGAAAGAAAGAGAGGGTGCACAACAAGCAAGCAAAGATCGCGACCCCGACACCAAGAGGTCGCAACCTTGGACAAAATAGTCAAAAAACAGAGATGTGGGACTTAGAACTCCAGATTTCGGATCTTGAGGGGAACATGGTCAACCCTCGGAGTGGCATAGGGTCTCGCTCATATCACATTGATCTGGAATAAGTTAAGGAGAAAATGTGGTATATGCAATTTCAAATATGGATATGGCAGAAGCTCACAAATTTGGTCACTTACCATGTTTTGTTCACTCAACAATTTGGCAACCTCTCGGGGTCTCCCCTTTTCGTCTTTTCAAACGAAGTGAGGTTTCCAATTTATAGGGAGCTAGAAAATCCTATTAAAGGAGAGAAGAATCTGGCCATTAATGGCCAAGAGGTCACGGCCATGACATGTGAGAGTTGTAACCTTTTGGTGATTCGGATTTGACCTGATTTAGTCATAAATGCATGGTTGTCGCGACCATGAATCCATAGGGATTGCAACCTCTAGTTCTTGATTTGACATTGAGTTTTTTCATGAATGTTAGGTGGTCGTAACCCTAGCATACATGGGGTCACGACCACTACTCCCTCATGAAGGAGACAGTCTGCGGATGTCAGCTTGGTAGTCACAATCTCTAGCCATAGGGTCCCCATTTCAACATTTCCCTTTTGACGCGAGAGATTCTGATTATTAGTGTTAAGTGGAAAATCATATTAGACCACTTTCAAACCATGAAAAATTAGCAAAACGCAGGGCGAGAAAGCTTTGGATCTCCTATACACAACCTCTCTAACCTTGTCCGAAAATCATAAGTAATTTGGGAGATATAAACTTTTAAAGCACAATTGCCCAAAAATTGTTTAAAACAGTGTTTTAAGATAAATAAATATTCCCTAAATCCTTAAAAAGGAGTTAGGTCATAAGATGTTTATCCTTTGTTCCTGGGATGGAAATAAAGGATTAGAGACTAGAATCAATGGAAAAGGAGTTGTATAGAGGGAGAAACAATTTCACGAATAGGAGTGACGTTCAGGACGTCACTTTGCAACGTGTTCTAAAAAACCATAATTGTGAAAGTTACTGGGAATAAAATACACAATCGATTTTGACCAATTCCCTAAGGTTAGAAAGCTCTGGACGTCTAGTTTTGGGAAAAAATAGATCACTCCATTCGGAGTTCAATTGAAACTAGAATCTTGCGTCGAAGGCACACTGCCCGAATTCAAAATCAGTTCAGGCAGAGATTTTTATAAAAATCATTTGACTCCATTAAAAGACTCTGAAATTAATTAAAAATTAGAGATGTTCTCAAGATATCAGAAAACAAGAGAAAAATGCAAGAAAGTAAAGATCTATATCGCAACAACCTAAAAAAAAACAGAGAAGTTGAGCAACCACATTCAACTAAAACAAGAAAGCATAAAATTGAAGAGTACTCCCTCAAGTACCGTTCATTGTAAGTTTACCTTTCCATATCTACGCATTCTTGACTCCATAGTAAAAAGTCATAGGTGGTTGGTACTTGAGGCAGGCAGGAGTACCTAATGCTGACAACAATAGGGCTCAAGGTAGGCAAGAGTCCCCAAAAAGATGAGTTGTGATAGATGCTTGGTACTTTAAGCAGCACCACAGGCCAATCATAGTGGGACTCTCGAGATTCAAGGTAGACAAAAATCCTCGAAAGATAGGTTCTGATAGACACTTGGTACTTTTAGGAGTACCACAGGCCAATCGGGATGAGACTCTCGAGATTCAACGCAGGCAAGAATTTGTGACAAATACTGAATACTTTCAGGAGTACCTCGAGCAAATCATGGTGAGACTTTGGAGATTCAAGTTAGGCAGGAACCCCCGAAAGATAGGTTGTGATAGACACTTGATACTTTTAGGAGTACCTCGGGCCAATCATGGTGAGACTTTCGAGATTCAAGACAGGCAAGAGTCCCCGAAAGATAGGTTGTGATAGACACTGGATACTTTCAAGAGTACCACTGGCCAATCATGGTGTGACTTTCGAGATTCAAGGCTGGCAAGAATCCCCGAAAGATAGGTTGTGACAGACAATTGATACTTTGAAGAGTACCTCAGGCAATCATGGTGAGACATTCGACATTCAAGGCAAGCAAGAATCCTCGAAAGATAGGTTGTGATAGACACTGGATATTTTTAGGATTACCTCGGGCCAATCATGGTGATACTTTCGAGACTCCAGGCAGGCAAGAATCCTCGGAAGATAGGTTGTGACAGACACTGGATACTTTCAGGAGTACCTCGAGCCAATCATGGTGAGACTTTCGAGACTCAAGGCAGGCAAGAATCCCCGAAAGATAGGTTGTGATAGACACTAGATACTTTCTGGAGTACCTGGGGCCAATCATGGTGAGACTCTCGAGATTCATAGTAGGCAAGAATCCCCAGAAGATAGGTTGTGACAGACACTGAATGTTTTTAGGAGTACCTCGGGCCAATGATGGTGAGACTTTCGAGACTCAAGGTAGGAAAGAATCCCCAAAAGATAGGTTCTGATAAACACTAGATACTTTCAACAGTACCTTAGGCCAATCATGGTGACACTTTCGGGATTCAATGCAGACAAGAATCCCTAAAAGATAGGTTGTGATAGATACTAGGTACTTTCAGACGTACCTCGGGCCGATCATGGTGAGATTCCCAGGGCTTAAGGCAAGCAAGAGTCCCTAAAAAATGGTTTGTGATAGACACTTGGTACTTGCAGAAGTACCACAGGGTAATCACGGTAAAGATTTTCGGGGCTCAAGGCAGGCAAGGGTCCCCAAGAGATAGGTTGTGATAGACACTTGGTACTTTCAGGAGTACCATAGGCCAATCACAGTATGGGTTCCCGGGGTTCAAGGCAGGAAAGAATCCCTGAAAGATTTTCCTGCTTCCCAGCTTGCTTGGGTACCACAAGTGATTAAGAAGATGTTCCTGCTTTCCAGCTTGCCTGGACTTCATAGGTGATTAAAAGGATTTTCTTCCTTCCCAGCTTGGCAGGACTTCACAGGTGATTAAAAAGATTCCCATGCTTCCCAGCGTGCCTGGACTTCAAAGGTGCAGAACAATTTTAAAAAGGAGTTCCCTGCTTCCCAGTCTGGGCTGGACTTTCACAGGTAGTTTAAAAAGATTTTCGTGCTTCCGAGCTTCCCTGGACTACATAGGTAGAGGACATTTTTGGAAATAAGTTCCCTGCTTCCCAATCTGTGTTGAACTTTCACAGGTACTTTAAAAAGATTTCCCTGCTTCCCAGCTCGCCTGGATTTCACAGGTAGAGGAAATTTTTAGAAATAAGTTCCCTGCTTCCCTGTCTGGGCTGGACTTTCACAGGTAGTTTAATAAGATTTCCCTGCTTCCCTACTTGCTTGGACTTCACATGTAGAGAATAGTTTTGGAAATAAGTTCTTTGCTTCCTAGTTTGGGTTAGACTTTTGAGCGGGAGCGCAATTGGCCCATTCCTGATTCTCCTCTAACTCGATGGTCCACCAATTCTTAGTTGTAAACAAGAATTTCCCTTTTTGATGGAGGGATTGACAAGTGAATTAACTTTGAAAATTTTTTTAGCCTTAGAGGATTTTTGACGAGTTAATCTTTGAATTGATTTTCCCTTAAGAAGTTGCTAAGAGACTCTACTCTCAAATTGGGGGAGAATTAGTTATGGGTAGAAAAAGGTGCATTTAACTATTCTATGACAAGGTCATGAGTCCCAGATGATATGTGAAAGTATGTGAATTTGTCAATCTTACTCCGGAAGTAAAGCAACACGCTCTTGTAGTGAAAGGACAGGAAACCCAATGGAGAAACGGATTCTTGATACAACTGAAAAAGTGAGCTATTGAATTGCCCTCAGTTACAACCCTGATGGCCGCATTGACAATGATGGGTTACCATAAGTATACATGCATAATCCTTTGAGGATAACATGATAGAGGGGAAATCAGCTCGAGGAGGTGGGTCCCCCAGTTTTAAATGTTTATTGAGTTTTTTTAATGTGAGGAATTAGTAAGGTCTTTTTTTTATTTAACCTTAAATCAATATTTGAGTTAGCTATACTTCAGCGAGGCCTTTGTTAGTTTAAAATGTGGCCTTGGGTTACAAGGCTCTTTGCAAATCTTAATTTCCAACCTAATGTATACCGTAGTTCACTTGCCAACCAGGTGTGAAATGGGCAAGATGACAAGCCCGCCATCCGTTGCGGAGATATAATGAGAAATTCAAGTTACCATTGCTTTAACCCTTTTTATTTGACAGCCAACGAGGTCTTTTACATTGATTAGCGGGCTTGAACATCTGCCTTAGTGGGGTAGGTGCCCGAACCATAACCAACTATGGAAATCCATATTGGCCTTCAATTCCCCCATTTTTTAAAATTTAAGAGCCACATCGGTTAGCAGGTCTGAACAACCGACCTTTTGGGGTAAGTGCTCGAACCATAACCAAGTGTTGGAATTTAGATTAGTCCCCCCCCACCGCCCTTTTTAAGAGCTACATTGGCTAGCGGGTCAAAACACCTTCCCTTTTAGGGTAAGTGCCCAAACCATAATCAAATGTGGGAATTTAGATTAGTCCATGGTTTTCCCCTTTTTTTAATTTTAAGAGCCACATCGGCTAGCTGGTCTAAACACCCACCCTTTTGGGGTAAGTGCTCGAACCATAACCAAGTGTGGAAATCCAAACTACCTTTTGGTTCCTGCCTTTTTGGACTTTAAGAGCCAAATCGGCTAGCGGGTTTGAACACCCGCCCTTTTGGTATAAGTGCCCAAACCATAACCAACTGTGGAACCCTTGATTGGATTTTGATTTGTTTTTTATTTTAGCAAGGCCCCCCTTTTAAATTGTTCATTTAGATTAATTGCAAAAATGCTCTCGTTATTCCCCGTTTCACAATGGTATTGGGCAAGGTGGTTGATGATGGAGGAAGGTGTTCCCCTTCTGACAGATGATTCACTGGTATAGACTAAGTTGAAAAATTGACCCTCCCTGGTGGATGCCAGTTAGGGGTATTTTGCAGTGTTTGAAAAAGAGGGAATCCCTGGCGTCCTTAGTATAGCCTACTCATTTGCTAAGAAGGGCATGATGTTTTTATTTGTGTTTTTTTCATGGTTAATGTGGTGGAGTGGGATAGATGGCCACCCTTAAGAATTTCATGGTCAAGCATACGAGCAGTACCCCATCTTGTCAGTCAAGTTAAGTCCCAAGGTAGCCTTATTTAGGTAAGGCCATTAAAAGTGTAAGGCGTAGAGAAGGTTTCCCTTTTATTCCCCAGGATAGTTTTGAGAAAACACATCCCTTACGAGTCATCTTGATCGACCATGTTTATCTTAGTATGTTTTCGCTTTTTCCTTTTGGAAAATCAAAAGATTTTTTTATTTATTATTGCTTTCAATCTGATTGGTCACCCTTGTCAACACGAGGGAAATTGCCTGTGAAAATTGAAAAATTTAGAGTGAGTTCGAATACATATCATGTGATTTCTTTCGGCACTTACCTTAGGTTCAGCATCCATACCTTTCAGTTCTCTTTGGTCATTCCTTAGTTGTACAGAGAAATCGAGGTTTGTACTAGATTGTAGGAACGTCAGCTCCCCATGCTAGCATCGTTACATACAAAAACAATAATTGACTCGTCTTGATAAAGTTGGAGTAAATCACTCATAACCTTGAAGAGCTCAACTCCTGACACCTCGGCACCAGGCAAGGGTCAAACACGGTCGTCCCTAGCTCATTGGTCGCTCTTCTTCTACAATGGTGGGGTAGCGGTGGCTGAGTCGCAGGACATTATTTGTATGGATGCTTCTTTCTAATCTTGGCCAAAAGAAATCACACTTTGGATAACAAGATCTAAAATAAAACATGCAAACTGAAGAAAACATGATTAATGCAAAGTTGTTATAATTGCATTTGGATGACACTAAGCTTACCCCTATGTCTCCATAAACTAGAGCGTTCAATGGGGCACAGGCTGATATCATTTTACGAAAGCATGAGCTCATCGTGCATGTATCGAGGCCATTTGGCGAAGGAGCTTTTACCATCTCTGGAGATGCAAAGAATGTCTAGACCATAAGTGGAGGCCTTGAGATGTCACTTGTTTGACTATAGTTTAGGGTAAGCTTCAAGGTGAAGAATGAGTGTATACTTTGAGACAACAATTCCCTTGGGCTTTGAAGTAAGTCTAAAGTGGTGGTTCGTTAGAGCAAGTATTTGTGGTTGAGACATGACCTAAGTCAATGATTCCTCGAAGCTCAAGATAAGCACAACCCTAAGAGGACCACTCTCCAGTGCCGGCAGTGGATATCAAACATGCATTAAAAGGTATTTCTCAGTGCAGGTTTTGAGACTCGTGATGGTTATGAGCTAAAATGCTAATTCCCCAGTGCAGGCATTGGGTTTAAGAGGACAACTCTCTAGTGTAGGCACTGGGTTTAAGACAAATGTGAGTCGAGGACTCATAGGCTTTGTGGTTCGAGCTATAAAGAGGATCTCCCAGTGCATGCATTGGAGTTCATGGTGGCGTTGGACTATGATAAAGGTTTCCCCATGTAGGCATTGGGTCTCTGGTAGAATGGCGAATGGTAACCCCCACAGTGTGTCACAAGCACCATGTGATGGCAAACTCAGGTTAGAATGATAATTCCCTGACGCGGGTGTTGGGATACAAGGCATGACCTAAGACAATAACTTCTAGCTCGAGCACTGGGGTTTGAGACAAATGCGAGTCGAGGACTCATAGGCTTTAGGGTTTAAGCTATAATGTGGATCTTCCAGTGCATACATTGAAGTTCGTGGTAGCGATGGGCTGAGATAAAGGTTTCTCGATGTAGGCATTGGGGTCCTTGGTAGAATGGCAAATAGTAAACCCCATAGTGCATCACATGCACTATGTGAATGTAGACTTAGGTTAGAATGATAATTCCCTAACACGGTCATTGGGATACAAAGCATGACCTAATACAATGACGTATAGCGCAAGGACTAGGGTTTATGCATGAGCTAAGAGGATAATTCCCTAATGAAGGCTCTTGGGGTTCATGACAAGTGTTGGATGGTGACTCCTTAAAAGGGTCAACCCCTAGTGCAGGCACTTAAGGTTCACCATGTGTTGAGAGGGTCACTTCTTAAGGTGGCCACCAAGGTTCATAGCATCTTTAATACAAGCACTGATTGTTCCCAAGTGCGAGCAATAGAGTTTGAAATGGCTGTGATTCAAAGAGTGACGTTTACAGCTCACCAGTGCATGCACTAATCATTCCCCAAGGTGGGCCTTAAGATTTAAAATAAGACTTAGGACAACAGTTTCCTCGAGCAGACACTAGGATTCGAGATAGACAAAGGTCGGTACAATGATTCCCTGGTGCAAGCACAGAGAATCTAACAAGTATTGAAAGGGTGATCCCCGATGTGGTTCACTACTTCCATTCGATGCCAGTACTTTAGGAAGGCGAAGGTTCCTAATTAATTGCCCCGACGTCTTGGATGACCAAGAGTGTGCTTGAACTAGACTCAAAACTTATTACACCCATATCAGCTCGAGTTGGCTTCTACTTGCACTCGTGCCGCTTTTCTTGTGATGACCAAACTTATTCCTCGGGCCAACTGACTCTCAAGTGTCATCCAAGTGAAACTACAACATATGTATGCAAATGCAAAATACAAATAACGAGAAACTAAATGAGGCTAGAAGAGAGCAATAAACAAAGCAATAGACATTTTATTAATTTATTTGGAAAGGCATTTGAAACTTCCTAACTTTCTATCCATAAATACAAAGATTCAATGGTGAAAATTAGTTGACAAATGTGTCGCGAAAGCCTAAAGCTCATCGCATACCTATCCTAGCCTTTTATTCATGGGACACCCCGATTCATCTCCTAGTGAAGGTGAGACTTGTGGGTGGATAAGAGGCTGTATCAAGTTCTGATCCCATGTCATATTTCTTTCTTTTTCCGATATGACTATGACGATAAAAAGGAAAAGGTAAATGGTAGTGCATGATTTCAAAGAAAATTTTATATACAATGTCCAAAAATTATAAAAAGAAAAAGTGAAAGAAAATTTTATGTGCAATGCCAAGAAAATTATAAAAAGGTGTATGCAATGCAATGCGTACAATGGAATGAAGGAGTTGCTCCTTGTGTCCTAAAGGTTACGCCCATAGGGTTTTGAAAAAACTGGCTGCCTTATAAGGGTAGGCTTTATGGTCAACTCATACATGGTTTAGCTTGGGATCTAGAAACCTAGACGGTCTTTAGATTGCCCCATCAAAGATGGAGACCCCAACTTAAGAGAGGACACAGTCACAGAAAAATCTGTGCGAATCCACCCTTAAAGAAGGTAACAATCTAAGCAGAGTAGATAAGTCAACCTTTGTAGTCTGAAGCCCAATAAGGAAAGATTCTCACACCCCCATTAAATATTATGGATTGCTTCGAGTATAGGAGCGCATTAAGAGTGGATAAGTAAAAGAATTTCGGGTACATGTGAGCAGCAGCATCCTAAACTACCCATCCCTTCCACCAAAGTGGATACACTTCAAAACAAACAGAAAAACAAATATGGCAAATAAAAATAAACAATAATCCAATATGAAAGGCCAAAACAATTTAACTATTAATTTTAAAGAAAGGGGCTTGACTCTCTTAATAGTCCCTAGCGGAGTCGCCAACTGTGAAGACCGCGCCTTTATACGGGCTTCAAGGAGTCGCCGCCAAGTTTTCCACCAAGCTTGGAAGAGGAAAATAAGTTCAAAATTTGAATAAAATGGGTTTCAAAATTGGTTGAGTCTAGGGGTCTGTTTGAGATGAGGGGAAGGTGTTAGGCACCCCTCTACCCCCGTCCGAAGATGGTTAACCCAAAATTAATAATTAAATTTTTTTGGCCATAAAAATGAAATAAACATACAAACACATAAAATAGAGAAAAGACGGACTTGACGTAGGATGAAAGCCTAGGGCCTACGTACCCTCCAAGAGGGATCAAAGTCCACGTAGTTTGTGAGGGCACGCATGTGTGTGGGTGTGGGGATGTTCACCCAGCAAAGGCTCAGATGGCGTCCTTGTGCAATGAACCTAAAAGAGTATAGGTTGTTTGGCACCTATCTATCATGCATTCAATCAATAAACAAGACAAGAAGGTGTGTCTGCCATGCTCACCAGGCAGCACACCCAGGTGGCGTGTCCAATCATTATCCCTATAGAAGCAAAGTCCTCTTGGTGACATCGATTAATCAAATAATAAAAAAATTGACAATATGGATAAGAAAATGGAGCAACGCAAAGGAATCAGGCCCTCTTCCAGAAAACAAAGAGGGGTCGCGACCCCCAACAGGGGAGGTCAAAACCTATTGTCTCTGCATAGGAGGAGGTCATTACCCCTGAGCAAGGAGGTCGCGACCTTTGATCTCCAACAGCAGATAAGAAAAAGAATTCCAGGAAGGAAGGAGAGGGTGCACAACGAGCAAGCAAAGGTCGTGACTCCTACACTAGGAGGTTGCGACCTTGGACAGCAAAATCAGAAAACGTAGATGTGGGACTCATAACTCCATATTTGGGATCGTGAGAGGAACATGGTCAACCCTCAAAGTGGCGTAGCGCCTCGCTCATATGCCATTGATTCGGAATAAGTTAAGGAGAAAAGGTGGTATTTGCAATTTCAAATATGGATACGGCAGAAGCTCACAAATTTGGTTACTTAAGTTTGGTTCACTCAAGAATTTGGCAGCCTCTCGGGGTCTCCCCTTTCCCTCGTTTCAAACGGAGTGAAGTTTCCAATTTATAGGGTGCTAGAAAATCCTATTAAAGGAAAGAAGAATTTGACCATTAATGGCCAAGAGGTCGCGACCGTGGCATGTGGGGGTTGCGACCTTTCGGTGATTCGTATTTGATCTGATTTATTCATAAATGCATGGTGGTCACGACCATGAATCCATAGGGGTTGCGACCTCTGGCTGCCTGATTTAACGTAGATTTTTGTCATAAATGTTGGGTGGTCGCGACCCTGCCATATAGGGGGTCGTGACCACTACTCCCTCATGAAGGAGATAGTGTGCTGATGTCATAAGATTTTAATCCTTTGTTCCTGGGATCGAAAAAAGGATTAGAGACCATATTCAATGGAAACAAAGTTGTGTAGTGGGAGAAAAAATTTCACGAATTGGAGTCACGTTCACGAAGTCACTTTGCAATGTGTTCTGTAAATCCATATTTGTGAAAATTACTGGGAATAAAATACACAATGGATTTTGACCAATTACCTATGTTTAGAAAGCTCTGGATGTCTAATTTTGGGAAAAAAAAAGATCACTCCATTTGGAGTTTAGTTGAAATCAAAATCTTCAGTCAAAGGCACTCTGCCCAGATTCAAAAGTAGTTAGAGCAGAGATTTTCATAAAAATAATTTGACTCCATTAGAAGACTCGGAAATTCATGAAAAAAATCATAGATTTTTCAAGATATCAGAAAACAAGAGACAAATGGAAGAGAGTAAAGATCTATATTGCAACGACTAGAAAAAAATAGAGAAGTCAAGCAACCACATTAGAATAAAACAAGAAAGCATAAATTTGAGGAGTACTCCCTCAATTACCTTTCATTGTAGGTTTACCTTTCCATGTCCATGAATTCTTGACTCCATAACATCTTCTTTCTTCTTGCCTCCTCTTGCTCTTTTTAAACCTAGCCTCCTCCCTCTTAACCTAGCCTCCTCCCTTATTATTAGCTAGGTTTTCTTCTTAAGTGTTTTGGGCTTGGCCCATTAGTACTAGGAGTAGGTCATCTAACATTTTTTCTCTTCTCTTATTTTTGACATAATAATGATATTTTTGTATTTCATTTATTTTTATGCTTTTTAAGCTTGGACAAAATAGGGTGTCAACAAAATCCCCTCTTTACTTGTCTTTCTTCAAAAGTGATGATTTGAGAATGAAGTCCAGCATTGCTGGAGGAAGCAAGTAAACACAAAGGATGTCGTATTTGTGCGAGCTTTGATGAGAGCAGTATACAGAACCAAATTTGACGAGGTCATCTAACATTTTTTCTCTTTTCTTATTTTTGACATAATAATGATATTTTTTGTTTTTTTGTATTTTATTTATTTTTATGCTTTTTAAGCCTGGACAAAATAGGGTGTCCACACCCATATATCCAAGAAAGGGTTCGGGGGTTGAAGAAAGTGGACGTGAGAGCCTCCATAGTCGAGTGACATCAACTTCCTCGTAGTTCACGTGGGACGGGAGCTCCCAGGCTTTTGAGAGCGAGGAAGTATGATGAGCTAGGCACCTTGTGTAAACGAGTGCTCTAAGGGCTTGAAGTGGAATGAATGACGATGGCCCAAGGGGGTTGGTTATATAGGCCAGCATGGGCGGGAAGTCCCTCTAGAATGAGCGAAAAAAAGGGTAAAGTGGTAAGTTTAAATGAGACGCCGAGAGCTGAAAAGTGACCTGGTGTCCGAGTCATCACGATGCTATGTCCTGTATTACCATTGCCTATTATAATTATTGAAGGAATTAAGGATAGAATGTGAACTTGAGCTTAAATTCTAGAAAGTCAACATAGGGATAGATACTTAATGTTTGTGAAGGACTAAAAGAGATCATCAAGCATGTGATGGGCTAGAAATGTTTTAAGGTAAGAAGATGAAGGTTTGAGGTTGCATAAGGGTTCTATGCAATCAAATTATTGACTAGTAGGAGTAAGTATCAACTCCCTAAAAGTGGTGACCTCTTAGGTCAATTGAGGATGATGAATTTAGGTTGACATATTTGTGACTAATATGGTGATCGAGGGATTGAGGTTACTAGAGGAATATAGGAATTTTAATTTATCTATGCTAGTTTATTTGATGAGACTTGTCTAGATAAATTGAGGATAGGGTGTAACCAAAGGATTTATGTTATAAAAGGGTAACTAGAGGACGAATCCTTTAGTCCCTATAAGACTTAAGGATTCAAGAGGTCCTCGATGAAACAACAATGTCTGATATAGGACTTAGTTTCTGAAGTAGGAATGATTGGAGAGGAAAGGCATTAGTGGGAATACCTAAACATAGAGATGTTGTATGTGCTGTCAAGATATACCAAGACTTCCTAAGGGAAATTGGAATTGCGCAATGGAAGCATGATGCTCAAACATGAAAAGGGCTTTTGGCATGAAGCTGAATACCTATTCTTGTCTCGTCTTTAAAGTTTTGAATAAGCTAAGTGAACCATCCAGATCCTAGATCCTTTACTTAAGGCATGCACTCAAAGACATAAGAGAAATGGCATCAATTTTTTTATAAAGGGATATGCTGATAAGAGGAGGGAACTATTTGTGTTTAATGAAATGGGCCATGATTTCTTAACAGTTTCTTTAATTACGAGAATTTGAAAGCGTTTTAAAGTCATGAAACTGAATTTAAGATACAAAATGACCTTTTCAGATTTTGAAAAGAGTTTATTCATTTTCTTACTAAATTGTTTTACTGCCATGTTGTCAAGTTATTCCTATGCTATGTTTTTCATGTCGTACAACTCTGAAAGTATATTTCAAATCCATCACATATTCTTATCACCAATACAGTACAATTGTAATAAAGTTTTCCCATCATTCTAATCCTTTGAAAATCATTAGCGTTGAGGTCAAACAATTACAGGATAAGGTCGTTCCTCTAATGGGGAAGTCCTTTCAAGTGTATTGAATGAGTATGTTCTAATTTCAAGGACGAAATTATTCATTTGTCACATAAATTTCCCTAGTGAACGGAGCAAAATGGGGGGATGAGATACGTCCATCCAATAACATACTACTATGCCATTGAAGTACCAATGACTACTCAACCAAGATTTCTCTTGAGACGCATCATTGGAGTATAAAATCAATGGGGGGAAATGGAGACCAACAAACGGATCTCACATTAGCCATCGCTACATAGTTATACTTCTTGAAACTCTAACAACAACTCAACAAAGATTGAAATCAAAGGAACAATTATTAGAAACTCAAAAGGATTAAACCTACTCAATCTACTCCTATCACGGTTCCAACGTATCGTGGTAGTGACCGAAGTACACTTGATCGTGCTCACGAATTCGAATTACTTCGAATTGAGGTTTCAACCAGTCGTCACGATTGTGATCAAATAAAAACCTCAGCTAGCACATGGTGTAATCCAATGGTCGAAGAAGAATAGAACCAGGCAATCATTGCCAATCTGAAGTTATTCAAGTTTAATTAATTCATTCTAAAATTCATCCTATTCATGATAGTCATGCATTACAAAAGACTATCTAATGAGAATGTTATCCCCGACCGGGCACATCAATAGCATGCATTAAAAGATTTTATGATATACTTAATGATCAACTGCCTAACCAGGAACAATTAATTCAAATAAATATAATCGCAATTAAAAGATGCATACGATCAAGAACCCAATAAATAGATATATATCCGAATCTCAAGAACTAGAAATTCCAAGTGCTCTACCACATAATCAATGATTACCGACTTGATTT
The DNA here is from genome assembly GCA_014851425.1 of Senna tora. Classification (NCBI taxonomy): domain Eukaryota; kingdom Viridiplantae; phylum Streptophyta; class Magnoliopsida; order Fabales; family Fabaceae; genus Senna; species Senna tora. Next base: position 8,824,206 of record CM026272.1, on the reverse strand, counting down.
GAAGAATCTAGTATACTAAGTACATTCCCATTCATGGAAGAATCTAATAAACTAATGACATGTGATCAAGATGGAAAACACAATCAATAAACCGAAAAGGATGAAATACAAAAGACGAATGAATTAACAACCCTATTGAAGAGCCATCGGCTCATGCCTACACTAGTTCTTCTTGGAAACCTAAGAAGAACTTAGCCACTCATATTCTCTCTACACTCTAAACTATACTAAGATGTGTGAATCACTTAATGCCTTTTCAACCTTATGAGATGCCTATTTATATTGCTTCGGGACCTCAAATTTGATTAGGAGTAGGATAGAGATAACTATTAACTGGTATGGAATTTAATAGTTAAATTCAAACCAATTTAAAACCATCTCTAACTCCTTAGATGACTAGGATCCTTCGTAAATTTGTCCATAAGGTTGATGTCCACGTCATTAGCCTTGCCATGATGCACAACTCGCTGTGGCTAACAAATTGGCTCGCCATAGCAACTTTTTTGGTCACTTGCTGGGGCGAGTTAATTTGCTTGCTGTAGCAAGTGCTCTGTTCCTTTCATGATTTGCTCTCTTTCTAGGCCTTTCAACAAACATCAAACGCACCTATCCAATATTCCATGGGTTTTGCGGATATTGAAGAATATAAATAAATAGTTCATTTTATGGGGATTTAATCAAATTTTTGGCTCTACTCCTTATGTCAAAATATTTAACCTTTTTGGTGCAAAATCACATGTTTTTATCTGTGCTATTTAATACCTTAAAGTTAGGTTGATTTTTGGTGAGATCAACACTCGTTCTCAATCCTCAAAGGCTCGAATTTCCACAGAAAGCTAAGAGAATGAATCCATGGATGAGACTGCCTACTACCTTTCTGACTCAAGCCTCTCACTATCACCGATTGTGAGTCCAAGAGTGAAACAGATAAAACCGTGAAAACCGAATATAAAATAAAAGATATGATTCTTCCATCTACCCAACTATGGCTCAAGCTATACCTCAATACTCCCAAAAGGGAAGAGAGATCTAACTTTGCATGTGAGGGAAGCTACTTGATAGCCACCTCAACCCCACACCCATGGCTAGAAGAAGAATGCGAAAGAAAAGAAAAATAGACAAAGAAATAAAAGAGCAAAGTTCCTAATCACTAAATGAAAAGAAAAGTTGGTATTATGTGTTGTGTGAAGGTGTGTGCCCCCTAGCCTCTATTTATCGGCAAGAGGCTAGGGTTTGCCTCTAAAATGGGCTTAATTAAGCCTAAATCCCATTCTCCTTCATTATCTCCATAGGTGACGGTTCGCTAAGAATGAGCTAGTGTTGCTCGCTCTATGCGAGCCGGTGTTTCAACCAATGCCTTGCATATGTACTCGCTTACACCGAGCTATGATGCTTGCAGTAACTGATACAGTGTTGTTTCCTCTTTTGCTCCAAATTGCTCTAGTTTGAGTTGCTCTAGCCTGTTTCTTTTGTCTTCTAGTCCCTCTTTCTTTTATTCCTTACTCTTTGGTCTTTGAGGAATCCTAGACAATACGAAACCTTGCATCAAAGTCCAGTAAAAAGTATTCCTCAAAGGACTTGCATAAATAAAGCATTAAAAGCACGATATTAGCAAGAAATAATGTCAACACCCTTAATAATAATTAAGGCACAATTATATGCATAATGAAAGATTAAGCAATATAATGTATGCCATTTAAGCACTAAAGTCAGTAATGATTTAGGGTGCGATCAATTCCTCCACACTTAAACCTTTGCACTTTTGGGCAAAGCATCTATCAAAGGAAAGAGTTGAGGTTTTTCAAAGAGCTCTTTCTTCCCTCTCCAAGATAAACGTACTTCAGGCCTGAATAACTCTAGTATTGCACATATGGACATAAGAATCAACTATTTTTAGCTATTGATCGTCAGATTGTTTCACACAGACCTCACAGTTAGGATTCTTTTTCACTCAAGTCTGCCTTATTAACGCTAACCATAAGCTTGGGAAATCTCTCTATCTCCACTACGAATATTGTTGCAAAGATACATCAAGAGAACATTTTAGGGTTGTAATGGATGGATGACGGCTAAAATGGATGATATGTAAAGAAAAGAAAGAAAGATGGATAACTATGCCCTTATGGAGTAATCGTTTTTTTTTTCCTTTTTGGGTATATGGTTGACTATTTTTGATGTTTTTGCTAATTGCTCTCTCTTCGAAATACTATTCCACTTTTGACCCTTATTCTCAATTTATTTTCTTTTTGTCCAACATTTTTCTAGTTTTCTGATTTTTCCTTTGCTTTTCTGTTTTCTTTTCTTTTTAACGAGTCTACTAGACTTGGGTCTTTTCTTTTGAGCACTAGCGGAGCAATTTAGCTATATCGATATATAATTAACCAAATTAACCTTTTATGAGTTCAAATGATTATCCTTGTGGATCTAGCTTGTAACACCCCAGTTCCAGACCCTTTAGAAATCAAAGTTTGAGTATAAAGAACATATCTTTAATCTAGAACCGGTGTGTTACTTCTACTTCTACTTCTACCCAAATTTATTTTAAGTTTTTACCCGTTAATTAGTTAAGCAACATATGTTTAGGTTCTATCTCTCGGGTATCTCTTGCGCATACCAAACCTACTGCGGAAGCATGCATCACAAATAAATATCATAAATGAAAACTTCTTATCATTACTTATTAACATAGTCATAAACATTTACACACACTTATAACATCATACATGATAGATAGAGCTTTGTTAAAGATATTAATCTACAATTCTAACAATTATAGATTATAACCTTTAACTTACTTATTCATAAAAGCTCTAACCTGCCATCCACATATACATACAGGTATTAAAACATTTGTTCTTATCCCTTGCATATATATGCGTTAACCTTCCAAGAAGATATACTAAGGTTAATGGTTACAAAGCGATGTACATACATGAGTTTACAAATGTAAAAACTATATGCTTCTACTTAATCTAATATCCTTCTTCTCGAAAGGTTAAGCTACACATTGCTCATGTCTTGTCTTGTAGGCATTTGGGTACCTAGTCATCTGATACACACCAACGTAATGAGGATAAACCCCAGTAATCAAAACTACCTGTTTTCAAAATCATTGTTTTGTACCACTGTGCCTTGCACAAAATTCTCTACATTCCTTTCTCATCATATATATAAAACATGGATGTCATGTTTAACTTAAAACTTATGCATGTCATACTCTTCATGAAACATTTAGCATGGAAATTCTTACATGTTAGGGCATATAAAATGGAATGATATACTTACATGTCATAAAACATTTAATCTGAGCACATAGTTCTTAAACATGATCTTACATGTTTGAATGGTAGAGAAATAACAAACAATATAAAACATATGGGCCTTTGCCCCATTTCATGAAAACATATGAGCATAGGGAGCACCACCCAGTGGATACTCGCACATACACTTCTAGTGACTAATAATAAGTAAGAACCTATTGCAATTAAGCTATTTATGTTCTATGTACTATCTGGAGCATCCCCCAGTGGATCCGAGTACTATGAGATCATCCCCTTTTCTTGGTGGGTTGTGTTTTAACTTCTGTTTGGTTCTACTTAGCCAAGGGAATCACTTCTACTTAAAATTTGGAGGTCTCCGTCTCTTACTAACGGTCCTTCTCCTTTTAAACTTAGAGGTCCCCGTCTCTTTTTAACGGTTCTTCTCCTTTTAAAAGGTCCCCGTCTCTTTTTAATGGTTCTTCTGCTTTTAAAATTAGAGGTCCCCAAATCTTTTTAACGCTTCTTCTCATATTTGTTTATGTAGATCTTCCCTTTTTGTATGCGATTTATACAAATATGGGATGAAATGTCTAGGTCCCAATCATGGTTAATCTAATTTTAAGCATGTGACTCTTGATTTGGCCTTACAGAGTCTACTAGCTTAAAATTAGACAACCAACACGGTGTTTTCGTAAACTTTCATCATCAATTGGATGTTTTACCATCCCAAATTATGGTTCAACCGTGGAAATCCCAACGGCCGTCCCATACCGACAATTGGTCAATCGATTATAGACCTATCTATTTGCAACCCATATATGTAAGATACTTACTCTTCTCTTTTCTATGTTATTTCTCGCTACCCTTAGCTCATATTACTTTCTAAATTTAGAACATAATGTTTAAGCATGTCATGGGGCATTTGAAATCCTTTTTGAAGTGTTAAAGAAGGAACTTTTGCAAAACGAAGTGTTTCAAGTTCATTTCGTAAATTTGCCAACTTTGTAATCTCATAACTTGTTCGATAAAACTCCAAAAATTCTTTAATAATTATGACATGTATATGAATATAAAGTATAATTTTCTACCAAAAGTTAGCTCAAAACTCGCATGTTTGCCCCCTCAAACTCTAGTTTAACAGTAGCGATCTGATGTGACAGGGCAGCAGATAGGACTTCAGTAAATGCTTGCCAAAACCATACAAAATGAGTTCCAAATGATATGACAATTTGCAGATCCCATACTTAGGATCGTAGGAATCTACATATAAAATTTTAGCCTTTAAATCCCAAATTTGGTACCTCAAAAACTAAATGAAAGTATGAAAACCAGTAAATATTTTCTGCATAAGTTCTTGAAATTCAGGTAAGAGAAAAGCGTCCTAAACAGGACGCAAAATCTATGAAATTTGGCAATCATGAATTGCAATGTTTCTAGTTTTAGCCTACCAAATTTCATGATTTTTGGAGCTCATTAAATATGTTTTTCACATTTTTCTTCATGCAAGTCGATTGCTATAACATACCAGTCGACTGGTTCGTCTCTGTTTCGTTTTTAGACACGAAAGTCGACTGGTTTGGGCTAGCAGTCGACTGGTATGTCCTTGGGATGAATTCTGGGCAGAAAAGAATAATGAAGTCGACTGGTTTGGCCTAGAAGTCGACTGCTACGTTAATTTCTGGGGTTTTAAAGTATCTTTTCTCAGGAATTCAACCAAGAGTCCAACAATTCAAGTCATGGAAGTTTTATAAAATTGTTTTCTATCATTAACACGTTAAAACCCATGAAAAACTAGCCCCGAAACATGGTTAAACAAACTTAAATTTGAATTTCAAGCTAAAACCCATACTCATTTCCTTACCCTTCTAAATTATCTAATTTCCAGCTAAAATGCAAGCATGCATTCATCATCTACATCCATTCTAAGTTCGAAAATCATGAGGAAGCAGTTCTAAACCTCTCAAATGGCTCAGAAATCCGAAACATAATTTTGGGTCATTTCTTGAAAACCTAACTTAAAAATTAGAGAGGTTGGTAGCTTGATTACCTTAATCTGAAGCTTAATCTTTGTTTAGTTGGTGCTTACCTAAATTCCTACGGTTTAATCCTTGATAAAAATCGGATTCCCAAGGTTGAACTCAACCTTGGTGCTCCTTCTTCTCTCTAGCTCTCTCTCACTCTAAGCTTAGTGCAAAATTGTGGTGTGCTTTGGTGTTGTCACCATTGTGGTTACGTGTAAGAGGTTGGTGCCACCATAAGGAAGAGAAAATTCACTTGTCACTCTCACACACCACTTTTTCCTTTCACTTAAGTCTCTTTCTTTTTATTCCTTCCCACCCTTTTTCTTAAAATAATCCATTTCTATATGCTTTCTAAATGCAACAATCAATGTCAAGCACAAGCATTGAGTTAGATTTAGTTAACAAACCATTATTCCATTAACTGAAAAAGGTGGATGTTACATAGCTATCCTTAAGGTTCAAACGGGTTAGCAAAGGAATAAATGGTGTTTAGGGTGAGTATTTGGGATAAAGCGTTAAGAATTGAATGCCTCTATCTTCTCTATCATGCAAGAGAATATCACAAGTTCTAGCTAATGCTATTAATAAGGGCAAATACACTCTCAAGATATTTCATTGAATAATAGGTGCTTGGGGTAAAAGACCTTCCAACTGGTTGGGGTTCTCTCAGTTGATCAAAGCTTTAGATAAATTCTTCAGTCATAGATACGCTTTTTTGAGCTATAAGGGGTAAAGCTAATTTCTAATAAAAAGTTTAAAACTAAACCAAATAAAAAGTTAAATAGAAAAAGACAATATATTCTTTGTTATTTATTCAACTCCTCCTCAACTAAAATTAAGAAGAGTGCTAGATTTAAGGTGTAAATATTTTGAGAAGAAAAGAATTGATCCTACTTAGGTGAATGGAAAAATAAAATGCAGAAAAGTTAAAAAACAGGGGAATTTACTCCTGCCTAACTCGCTTAAGGCCAGTAGGTTGTCACTCACTATAGGCGAGTGACACAGTGGTGATATTCCACTATATGTTTATCTTTTTAGTTTTTGAAGAATAATTTTTCACCTAAGATTTTCGAAAAAATTAGAGGGATATGAAAAATAATGGCCATAATGATATGCAATGTATGCAAGCGACTAGAGTAAGAACAATTTAAGCAAAAGCAAGGCAGATAATTTCTTTTCTTTCTCCCCTACACTTAAACAAAGCATTACTCTTAATGTATAAAACATTAAAAGTAATATCTTAATTAACTGTTGGGTTAAAAAAAATTGTAAAAAGATAAGTAGTAAAATAGGATTTGATTAAGACCCAAATTAAAAATAATTTATTCATTACTACTACTGCTACTGCTACTAACCACCACCGCCACCACCACTACTACTAATTCTAGGGGTGTAATCCTATCCTAAAACTACTTTATCAAATTTCGATTAGAAAAGAGACAACCTGATTAATTCATGGAGGCTTCAGGTCCTCCTTGAAATGTTTCAGTTGGCGGTAGTGGCCTGCATACATTCTTCCGATTTGTTGCAATACAGCTCCACACTGCCACAAGGGTGAATTCCAGCAAGAGCAAAGGGCCCAAAATACTTGTACTTCTTCTTGCCTTTCTTCAAGAAGGTCTCCACCATCATCACCTTGTTTCCAAATGAAAATTTTGCTCCCCTCTGCCTGATCCTTGGGTTTGGGGGGTTTTTTGGGTTTCTCCTAACCCTCCTAGGTCTAGGGTTAGGATTGTTCAAGTTAGGCTTGGTTGTCTTGTTCAAGTTAAATAGCACAAATTAGCCGCTCATATTCTCTCTCTCTCTCTAACTATACTCAATATATGAGAATCAATGAATGGCTTTTCAACCTTGTGAGGCGCCTATTTATATTGCTCTGGGACTTCTAATTTGATTAGGAATAGGATGGAGATAACTATTAGTTGGTATGGAATTTAATATTTGAATTGAAACCAATTTAAAAGCATCTCCAACTCCTTATATGGTTGGGATCCTTCTTAAATTCATCAACTAGGCTTCTTGTCCATGTCATCTACCTTGTCGTGCCCTAAACTCACTGTGGCAAGCAAATTTGGCTTGCCACAACAAGTTGTGCATCTACTCGCTTTGGTGAGTTGTTTCACTCGCTACAATGGGTAGTCCTTGCTTGCTACCGCGAGTTGATTTGCTGGCTACAGCGAATGCTCCGTTCCATTCTTGATTTGCTCTCCTTTTGGGCCTTGCTACAAGTTCTTGCTTTGGCTCCGGTTCCTTTACTTGGAGTATACCTTCCCATTGATCCCTGTTAAGTCTGCGGCACTTAAGAAACATCAAATGCACCTATAAAATATTCAACATAATTTACGAATAATAAAGAGTATTAATAAATAGTTTTTTATGGGCATTTTATCACAGTTTTTGCTCTACTCCTTATGTCAAAGTATTCAACCCTTTTGGTGTAAAATCATATATATATTTATCTATAATTTCTGCTATTTAACACCCTAAAGTTAGGTTAATTTTGGGTGCGATCAATGCTGCAGGCTTAACAAGGATTAATGGGAAGATATGTTCCAAGTGTAAGATTCAGAACCCAAGCAACAACTCTTAGCAAGGCTTAGAAGGAGAGCAAATCAATAAAGGAACAGAGCATTCGTTGCAGCAAGCAAATTAACTCACAATAGCAATCAAGGACTACTCGTTGAGCGAGTAAAATAACTCGCCACAGCGAGTAGGTGCACAACTCGTTGTGGCGAGCTAAATTTGCTTGCCATAGCGAGTTTAGGGCATGACAAGGAAGATGACATGGACAAGCAACCTAGTATATGAATTTAAGAAGGATCCCAGCCAGATAAAGAGTTGGAGATCCTTTTAAATTGGTTTGAATTCAAATATTAAATTTCATACCAATTAATAGTTATCTCCATCCTATTCCTAATAAAATCGAGGGTCCTAGAGTAATATAAATAGGCATCTCAAAATGTTGGAAAAGTATCCCATGATCTAGAGATCACACAATCAGTTTAGAGAGTAGAGGGAATATGAGCGGCCAAGTTCTTCTTGGGTTTCCAAGAACAACTAGTATAGGCATGAACCGATGGCACTTCATTAGGGTTTATTAATTTATTCTTCTTCTGTATTTTATCCCTTTTTATTAATCGATTGTATTTTGCTTTCTAATTACATGCCATTAGTTTATTCGATTCTTCCATGAACGGGCTAGTACTTAGTTTGCTTGATCCCTCAAAATGGGTCAGTAATCATTGATTATGTTCTAGGGCACTTGGAATTCTTGATTTCTTGTAATTCGAATATAATCCATTAATTGGGTTCTTGATTGTATGCATCTCTTAATTGCGATAATATTTATTTGAACCAATTGTTCCTGGTTAGGCTATTGATTAGTAGGTTTATCATAAAATCTCTTGATGTATGTGATTGATGTTCCCGTTCGAGGATAACACTATCATTATATAGGCCTTCGTAATGCATTACTATCATGAATAGGAAGAATTTTAGAACGAATTAATTAAACCTAAACAATCTTAGATTGGCCATGATTGCCTTGTTCTATTCTTCTTGGAATCCTGCTTCATATTATATTTGACCCTTTAAACCATTAACTCGCTACTCATTCTGCGAATACCTGCTTGTTTTTAGACACTAACCAATTGTAGGAACAAGACGAAGATTCCATGAGAGATTTGACCCTTGGGTTGGCCCTGTGCTACTCTAAATATTTATTTTATTTAATCACGATCGTGACGACCGGTTAGAACCTCGATTCAAAGTAATTCAAATTTAAGTGACGATCAGCACCCAAAATCAACCTAACTTTAGGTTGTTAAATAGCGTAAATAATAGATAAATATGTATGAATTTACACCAAAAAGGTTGAATATCTGGACATAAGAAATTAGATAGAAATATTATAAAATGCCTATATAAAAAGCATCACCTCTTGATATTCTTGATTATCCGAAAAACCTAGGATATTGGATAGGTGCGTTTTATGTTTGTTGAGTGTTGCAGGCTTAACAAGGATCAGTGAGAAGAATATATTCCAAGCGAGTGGCAAGCAGCTCGCCATGGCAAGCATAAAAGGACTCGCCACAGCGAGTAACACTGATGATGTGGCAGCTGACATGGACAACAGCTTAATGAACGAAAATAAGAAGCCACATAGTCATATGAAGAGTTTGAGGAGCGTTTAAACTCATTTGAATTCGAAAGTCAAACCATGCAACAATTATCTATTATCTCCATCTTAATCACAGTCAAACTGTGACTCCCAGAGCATTATAAAAAGGCTTTATCAAGTTGAGAAGAGAGACGACACTTCATAGAATTATTTAGAGAGTAGAGAGAGACTATGAGCAGCTAAGTTTTTCTTGGGTTTCCAAGAAGAACTAGTGTAGGCATGAGCCTATGGCTTTTTATTAGGGTTTATTAGTTCATTCTTCTTTTGTATTCATCTTTTCTGATTCATACGGTTGTATTTGCTTGGTATCACATGTCATTAGTTTATTTGATTCTTCCATGAACGGGCGTGTACTTAGTTTGCTGGATCCTTCATATTAGGTTGGTAATCATTGATTATGTGGTATGGTAATTATGAATTCTAATTTCTTAGAATTCAATACAAATCTATTTATTGGGTTCTTGATCGTATGCATCTCTTATTGCAATAATATTTGATTAAATTGATTGACCCGGTCGGGTGGTTATTTGTCTAATAATATCATAAAATCTCTTGATTCATGTTATTGATTATCATTAGATAGGCTTTCGTAATGCATGACTATCTTGAATATGATGAATTTAGAATGAACTAGTTAAACCTAAAAACATTTAGATTGGTTGGGATTGTTGAGTTTTATTCTTCTTGGGACATGTTTAATTACATATTGAATATAATATCTTTGACCCTTCTTGCTATAATCATCATTTGCCCCTTTCATTCCACGAATACTTGTTTTGCTTCGATCACTAACCAATTGCATAATCAATCCGATGATTCTGCAAGAGATTCAACCATTGGGTTACACCTTGTGCTACCCTGAGGTTTTTATTTGATCACGATCGTGACAACCGGTTGGAACCTCGACTCGAAGAAATTCGAAGGTGTAATTTTCGACGAACATCAAATAGGCGTCATTGCCGAGAAATCATCGGTTAACCTGAAGTTTGGTTATGTACATGTGAAACCCGATATTTTAATCCCTAACGTCGATGATGGTTCTTAGAAGAAAGAAGGTCATCATTGGGGAAAAAAATTAAAGGAAAACTACGCAAGGGAAGTACTTAAAATATATAAATAAATAAATAAATAATATTAAATAAACAAGTATTCGTGGGATAATATGACATTGATAGATCTTAGAATGAAATAAGATTTTTGGGGCCAATATTATGATTTTAATAGCTTTATAGTAGATAAATTATAATAAATATTAAAATTAGGTAGAAAAAATATAAATTAGTTAAAAAGTGATCATATGAATTATTGTGAGCTTATAGTTTAAAATTGGGAATTTTTGGAGATTAAAATTTTACCTGGTAGAAAATTCTTATATGAATTATAGTGAGCTTAAGCCTCATTCTCAGATATTTTTGTTAGGCTTATGATTAGCCAAAAATTTTAAAACGTTCCTATTCTTACCGACAATTAAATCTAGATAAGAAAATCCCGTAAAAATTCATTTTTACCATACTCCAAAGGTTGCCAAATGTCCAAACTACCCTTAAATTCCCAACCCAATTTACGAAACACTCATTTTTCACTTCCAGGAGATCTCCACGCGCCATTTCCTTCATCTTCTTCTTCCCTTCTTCATTTCTCTCTTAGGGCAAGAGAAAACCACAAAGATTCTTCATTTTCATCACTTTTCTTGATTTCTCCTACCAACCTAAGGCTCTCTCAAGCTTCCACCACCATTGTTGAGCTTCAAGGAGCTTGGGCAATCCTCTCAAACTCCTAAATTCGGACTTGCACAAGGTGAGCTTCTAAAAACTTGATTTCATCCCTTAAGTCATGCGCTTCTCGATATAAATGAGTTACCCATTGATAGTATATCATCCTAGGACTATTTTAGAACATAAGAAACACACAAATCACAAGTTACATGTATGTTTCTACAATAGGGTTCACAAGTTTCGAATTTTACCATTTTTAGAGAAATTTATGGATTTTATTAGTTTGATTGGTATGTATGAATTTCAAATGAATTGTTTAAACATCATAGTCGATTTGGAAGAATGCCCAAAGGTTGCAATGATGATTGATGAAAATTTTATGAAGGTGAAGAATTTCTATTTTTGGTAAAACCTCCATGGATGGAGTTTGAGAGGTGAGAGAGCTTGTGAGCTTGCTTACTACTTCACTAATTGTTTCAAACTAAAGGGAATTTCCAAATGATGACCATAGGCTAAGTAAATGGTTTTAGTATGTTGGTTAAAGGTAGTAAAGTATATGTAGTGAATTTGAAAGTATGTATGGAACTAGATATTGATTGTGTGTGCTAGGACTCAAGTGTTGGGATACTGCTTGAAAAATATTTTTCCCAACATCAAGTATCTCCACGAGAAAAAGAGTGCTAAAGAGGATTGCTATGTAAAGTGGCCAAGGTGAGGGACTCTCTCTATCTTAGATCCTAGAGGAATGTTTGCATGTGTGAATTGCATGAAAAACATGTTTTAGTTATGGTTATGGAATTGAATGTTGGATTGCATTCTAATTGTTGCATTTGGTTAAGTAACTGTTGTAATTGTGTTGTTATGACCATGTTTGAGTACAACTTATTATTGAATAAGAGATGAATATCTTATATGCTTTATGAATGATTTGTGTAAAGGCATGATGTCAGTTAAGGATGTGTTCATTTGACATGGATTGCTAATGATTGGATGTTGTGGCATTGAGCCATTGTAAGTGGTTGTATTTGTAATGATTTGATTGTCCTTATGAATGCCATTGTGTTTGATCAAGACAAGAAAGGGATGAAGGGCATGGGAAGAATAGTGGTGAACCATGTTGCCTGGCCTTATATTGAATGACCAAATTTAAGGCGTCGTGTTTTGACTGCCATGTGGCCTGGTGGGTAGCTAACGAGTGGGCTCAAACAATTATGTGAATGTGTGATGAGGGGATTACAACACAACCTTTGGTCTTGCGAGCATGAGATGGTTTTGGCCACATTCCACATTAGATCAAGCCAATCCCTCTCTTGTTATGAAAGATTTGACAAGGTGGGAATGTTATCCCGAGAGTTAGGTGGTTTGGTCGCGCTCCCCCTTGGACCGGGTCAATTCCCCTCCTTACAACCCAACTCTAAATGTGTGAAGGAACTAAACTGCCAGTGACTACTCTTCCATTTAATTTGGCAATTTCTACTCTTACGGGAGAATGTGTTGTGACTTCTTTAGTATGTTTGAAATGTCCAATTATTGTGGACAATAGATCTTTTAAAGTCGATCTTATTTGTTTAAATTTATCAGGTATTGATGTAATCTTAGGAATGAACTGGTTGCCTAAAAATCAGGTGGTCCTAAATTGTTGTGAAAAATCTGTGACTTTCGTAGATACCAATACTGTTAGTAAGGGAAATGAGGGAAAGAGTCAAAGAATGAGTTTTCTATGTTCGTCTAAAGTAGACATTCAGCATAAGCTTGATAATATTCCTATTGTTGAAGATTTCCCTGATGTTTTTCCAGAGGAGATAAATAATCTTCCTCCCGAAAGAGAAGTTGAGTTCTCAATAGAGTTAATCCCTAGAACGGGACCGATCTCTATAACACCATATAGGATGTCTCCTCCCGAGTTAGGTGAATTGAAGACACAGATAGAGGACCTTCTAAGTAGGCAATTCATTAGGCCTAGTGCCTCACCATGGGGTGCACCGGTATTTTTCGTGAAAAAGAAAGATGGGAGTTTTAGAATGTGTATCGATTATAGGCAGCTTAATCGGGTAACTGTGAAGAACAAGTACCCACTTCCTAGGATAGATGACCTTTTAGATCTGTTATGGGGAGCCACGGTGTTCTCTAAGATTGATTTGAGGTTGGGGTACCATCAAATCAGAGTTAAGACAAAAGATATTCCTTAGACTGCCTTTAGAACTAGATATGGGCATTATGAATTTCTTGTGATGCCATTTGGTTTAACTAATGCTCCAGTCATTTTTATGGATTACATGAACCGCATCTTTAGACCCTACCTCGATCAGTTCGTAGTAGTGTTTATTGATGATATTCTTGTATATTCTAAGAATAGGGAAGAACATGAACAACACCTTAAGATTGTGTTACAAGTGCTTATGGAGAAGCAGTTGTGTGCAAAGTTATCCAAGTGTGAGTTTTGGTTAGAAGAGGTAAAATTCTTAGGTCATGTTATCTCCAAGGATGGAGTAGCAGTAGATCCTAGTAAGACGAATGCAGTAGCCAATTGGGAGAGACCTAAGACAGTAACCAAAATTCGTAGCTTTCTTGGATTAGCAAGTTACTATAGGAGATTCATTCAAGGGTTTCCGCAAATCGCGTTGCCCATGACAAGGTTGACCCGAAAGGGTGTACCTTTTGTGTGGACCTTAGATTGTGAGAATAGTTTCCAGACCTTGAAAGAATGGTTGACTACCACACCGGTGTTAGCCATACCTGATCCTTTCGGTGAGTTTGAGTTATCCACTGACGCGTCCAGGAAGGGATTAGGCTGTGTGTTAATGCAAGAAAAGAGGGTAGTAGCCTATGCTTCTAGACAGTTGAAACCTCATGAGGAGAACTACCCGACTCATGATCTAGAGTTAGCCGTCATAGTGTTCGCCCTAAAGATATGGAGGCATTATCTTTATGGGATTAAATTCGAGATATTTAGTGATCATAAAAGTCTCAAATATCTCTTTGATCAGAAAGAATTAAATATGAGGCAAAGGAGATGAATGGAGTTCTTAAAGGACTATGACATTGAGTTATAGTACCATCCGGGGAAGGCAAATGTGGTTGCCGATGCTTTGAGTAGAAAATCTCTACATATGTCACAATTAATGGTTAATGAATTGAAGTTAATAGAGAAATTCAGATATTTGAATCTTTCCACCTCAATTTTATCTGATAGAATTTGTTTGAATCAATTGAGGATACACTACCAGAAAAAGCGTTAATTAGAGACGGAATTTTAGTTTCCATCTTTAAATAATCCGCCTCTATTCCGTCTTTTTTCCGTCTCGAGTCATATTTTAGAGAAACTGGTTATAGAGACGGAATTGGTCTCTTTCCGTCTCTAATCCGTCTCTAACAATATTGTTTGCAACATGGGATTAGAGACGGATTGGAGACGGACAGAGACCAATTCCGTCTCTAATGGAATGTTGCAAAAAAACATTGATGGAGACAGATTAGCGACGGAATTGGTCTCTGTCCGTCTCCAATCCGTCTCTAATCCCATGTTGCAAACAATATTGTTAGAGACGGATTAGAGACGGAAAGAGACCAATTGCGTCTCTAATCCGTCTCTAGAACACCTGAATTATATATGATATAAATTTAAATGGAAACAAATTGTTGTCATCCCTGTTCCATCTTCATATTTGAGACGGATTCTCAAACAGATGAACCGTGTCTACTTTGCGACGTAAATACAACACATGAGAGTAAAAGAAATCCGGAAATACAACAATAGACTTATAAATGGTTGTGCACAGTTCAAACATCTAAAAGGTTCTACACATTTAAAACACAACCACAAAAGACTAAAATTCTAACAAAGTTGCACACCCATGCATCCAAAAGACTGTTAAAATTCCAAAAACAAAACAATAAGTCAACATTAATGTCATATTCATAATATTTAATCTCTCTTGATCATGTTGGCATCCTTACTAATTGTCCCTTGGTGTACCTTGGTCTCCTTGAAACATAGAAAATAACTGACCAAATAAACGATCATATTCTTCAAACTTATCTTTATAGCCAGCTATTACTTCTTTTTGCTCAACTGTTTGTTTCAGACTAGCATTCACTTCTTTTTGCTCATCAACTGTTTTTTTCAAAGTAGCATTTGCTGCTTCTAACCGCTTATCTATTTCTTCTTGCAATAGATAATGAAGCTCACTAGCTTGTGAAGTAGAAGCCCCAGTTGAAGAGCTACCAATTTCAGTTGCCTCTGATCCAATACCAAAAACACGACCCTTCTTATTTTTACCTCCCACCGCCTCTAACCAAATTGCTGTCTCTTCATTGAGAGAAATTGTATCACTTGATGCACCATCAATAGGTGGTTGAGAAGATCTAGCTGCCTTGATTCTTGTATATTCAGCCTGCAAATTAAAAATCAATTGACAAATTTTAATATATCATCTACAAACACACTCAGCTTTTAAGGCCAACACAAGAAATTAAGTCTTTCTACAAGTACCACTTTAAATTTCATTTCAGGCACGTAAATACAATCTCGGTCCATATTAGAAACAATAATATTAGATCAACATAGACTTGTGATCAAACAAACAAATTAAACTCTTAAAAGTTTCAAAGTCAAATAAAACACACATACTATAATTTTACATCCTTCATTCAAGTCATGAGGCACAATTAAAAAATATTTCAATCCTCAGTTCTGTGATTCAAAACCACTCATAACGTAACCTTCATTTATATTATTAGAGAATATTTTCTAGAATCAGTGAAAGAAAGTCAATCTATCAATAAGTAATAACATCAAGTGACCCAATAATTCTCCTTGCACAACAAAGATGGAAACAGAACATCCAACTTCTCCCATCAAGTGACCCAATAATTCTCCTTGCACTACCTTAGATTCTTATCCCGCAAACCCACAGAATCTAACAAAATAAAAAATTCGAAAAGTATTAGAAATGAATTTATATACTTACACAAGCATCTGCAGATCTTTGGTCAAGAAATTCACCATTTTCTTTCCTTGTATGAGTGCGCTTAAATAGGTCAAAACATGTTGGTTCTCTCTCCAATTCTTGCCTCTACCATTACCACAAAATAATAGTTTGTTGGTTAAATAATTAAAATCCAAAGAAACATTAAATAAACTAACAAATTTCAATGAATTTAATATTTTACCATCCTTGTTTTATGCTCTGTTACAGGAATAGAGCCACAACTGTGTATAGTACCACCCTTAACAGAGGCTCGATTCTTTTTGGCTTGCTCTCCTTTTATCTTAAATTCTTCACTGTTCCATATCTCTTTCAGTTGATTCAAAACCTCTTCTGAAATCCACAACGGTGGGTCATTACCTTTATTCACTCCATCGTGCACAGCCCATATCAATCCTCGAAGTCGATTACCAGCCTTTTTATTCCAATTTTTCTTAATTTTCCTGGCATGTTGGTCTAGCCACTTGTAGGATTTCTGGATACAAGAGACAAAGTAAAGTAAAAGTTTAAGTGATAAGACAAAATAAAAGGTTCAAAGTAAAGTAAAAGTATAAGTGATGAAACAAACCGCCCATTCCTCGAATCACATATCCTTAACTTGCTGAGGAGTTCTTTTCCAATTGTAATATGGCCCAGTATATTTTTCATGGATGATCGTTGTTATCTCCCTAACAACGTCCACTACAGGGTAAAATCTACACATTCCAACAAGTATTTAAACTCCAATGCATTGTTGACAAATATACTTGAAGAAAAATTAAATAGTATAACTAAATGGAAATTAATACTTACGAGTCATCATTGATCGGATAAATCCATGTTTTACCATCTATAGGATCCTTGCCCCAAGGTTTACCACGAAATAAATCTTGGGGGACATCTTCAGGCTGTATGGTAGCACCTTGTTCCTCCTCCGGTAGCACATGAGCATTGGATTGAGACGAAGATGGTGGGGAAATATGAGGTGCTGGAGTCATTGTTACACCATGCATGGTAGGTGAAGGAATGCTTAGGTCGTTAGATCGGCCCCCACCCCTAGATCGACCCCCACCTCGAATCATGCGTCCTCCTCTACCACGGTGAGACCGACCACTAGACATCTATATATATAATAAAAAGAACAAACGTCAGTAGTAAAATATAATATCTAACATCATAAAAGAATTGAATAGAAATTTCAAAGAATCAAAATTCAACTAAAACAGTAAAGCAACCTTCACATTAAAGGGTAAGAAAATTACCTAACTACAAGGAAGACAGAGAGGGTAAGATCGGAAAAGATCAGCTTAGCAAAATAAGTCAAATCTAAAGTAAAATGCAAATTGGTTCGAGGTGTGTAAACTAAGTCAAATCTAGAGTAACTTAACAAAATATTATAATATTCAAATACTCAAACATAATAAACTTGTGAGTTCTACTACATATTTTTATATATAATAAGACAAATAACTACTCGTCTTCTAAGTCATCATCTTCATAATCATCTTCAGTATCATATTCAATAAATGCATCTTCGTCTTCTTCTTCATTTGAGTCTGAAGCTAGTTCAAGTTCATCATTAAGTGCACCTTCACGATCAAGTTCATTTTCATTAAGTTCATGACTGGTAAATGGCACATCAACTTCTTCAAGTGCACCCTCACGATCCCATAGAGTTGGAAGTTTGTCAATGATAGTCTCTGCCGGTACAATTTGTTCTATTTCATCGCTCTGATATGTATCATGGTTAACTTTAACGCTAGGAGCGTTAATTGTGCTTCTCGCTTTTGTTTTAATTACAGTCATCCAATCAACTTTATCACGTCTTGCAGGATAAGGAGCATAATACACTTGAATTGCCTGTTGTGCAAATATAAATGGATCGTATCTGTTGTACCTTCGTGTTCTTTGAATTTCAACAATTCCATTATGGATGTCCATGCCACGACCCAAGGTTGGATCAAACCATTCACAACTGAACAACACTAAACGTTTTGGTGATTTCCCTACAAACTCCAATTGGATTACTTCCTTAAGTATGCCATAGTAGTCGCGCTCTGGTTGTTCATAATCAGATCCCTTGGTGCACACACCACTATTTATAGTGGATTTATGACGACCTCATGCTTCTGTGTGGAACTTGTACCCATTCACAAAATACATTGGCCATGTTTGTACAATACTCTTGGGGCCCCATGCAATGACTGTTAAAAATTCATCACTCACACCATTATTCGGGTTTAGAACCTATTCAAAAGAAATCTTTCAAATATGATATTAAGGTGTAAACTAGGATATTTTAAGTAGATTTCTCAATGAAAACTTACATATTGTTGAAACCACTTAGGAAACTCATCATACATCTTTTGATTCACCTCAAGATCTGTAATTTGAGGTGTAGACGCCTTCAAATCCTCAACATATAGACTGCACCCATACATTCCATTAATTAATCACAGAAATAATTGAACTAATACAGAATTTTGTTTTCAGTTGAGTAAAACTTACACTCGGAAAGGTTCCACTTCATCACAATTATCAAGAACATAATTTGTTGCAGCTTTCATTTCATTCTCTTTTAAATAACGGGTCTTACATTCTCCAGCTGCGCGTCCTGGATAGTTAAAAATGGAGAATGATTGTTGGATTGAATCACCGCCATCATCATTCCTTGAAACCCTTGTTCTTTTTGAGTTGATATGTGACTCAAAATATTGTGAGCAAAAATTTGCAGTCTCCTCAATGATGTAAGCCTCACATATAGAACCTTCGACACGAGATTTGTTCTTGACTTTCTTCTTCAAATTGTGTAGGAACCTAAAAAGAATAATTGTTATTATTCATATCTAAAAATTAACAAATAAGAAAAAGTTTCAGTCATCACCTCTCAAATGGGTACATCCAGCGATATTGAACTGGACCACCAACTCTTGCTTCATATGGTAAATGAATCGGTAAGTGTTCCATCGAGTTAAAGAAACCTGGAGGGAAGATCTTTTCCAAGTTGCACATTGTTACAACAATGTTCTTTTCCAACAATTCTAGTCGATCCACTCTCAATGTAGTTGAACAAATTTCTTTGAAAAATTGACTAAGCTCGGTGAGAGTATTCCAAACAACTTCTGGTAGAGATTTAAGAGCAATTAGAAGTAAACACTCCATAAAAACATGACAATCGTGACTCTTCAACCCAAACAACATAGACTCCTTAAGGTCAACACATCGGGCTAAATTAGAAGCATAGCCATCCGGGAGTTTGAGTTTCTTAACCCATTCACATACAGCACGCTTTTGATCCTTATTGAATGTATATTTTGCCTTGGGTTTCAAATGTTTGCCATTGTGTTCCACTAGCTCCAATTCTCTACGCCGACAATATTCTTGTATGCCCATCCTAGCTTTTGCATTGTCTTTTGTTTTGCCCTTTGTGTCCATTACAGTGTGAAACACATTATCAAATACATTCTTCTCGATGTGCATGACATCTAAGTTGTGTCGAATGAGATTCGTTTTCCAATAAGGTAATTCCCAAAATATACTTTGTTTTGTCCAATTGTGTGTCACTCCATACCCATCTATATTGTCTTCACACCCATGCTCAGTAACTTTTGGAACATTACAAACTCTTTCCCAAACTTGGTCCCCATCCAACCGCAGAGGTGGTGTGGATTCTTCACATCTATTCTTCATAAATGTAGTTTTATTTCTCCTATACTGGTGAGTTCTTGGCAGAAATTGTCGATGGCAATCAAAGAAAGTGGTTTTCTTACCATTCTTTAGAGTAAATGCTTTTGATTTCTCCATGCATATAGGGCACGATAACTTACCAGCAGTCATCCAACCAGACAACATTCCATATGCTGGAAAATCATTAATAGTCCACATAAGCGCCGCCTGCATTTGAAAGTTCTGTTTTAATGAACTATCATAAGTCGGAACTCCCTCATTCCACAAGACTTTTAATTCATCTATCAATGGTTGCAAAAACACATCTATCTTGCTCTTTGGATTTTTAAGGCCAGGGATGATCAAAGATAAAAACATGAACTCTTGTTTCATGCACATCCAAGGTGGAAGGTTATACGGAGTGACAATGACAGGCCAACAAGAATAATTTTGTCTAGATTGTCCATAAGGAGTAAAGCCGTCAACACATAGACCCAACCTAACATTCCGTGGATCTTGTGCGAAATCAGGGTAAGTTTGATCAAACACTTTCCATGCCTCTCCATCTGATGGGTGAGATAACACACCTATTTCCCGACGATTATCATAATGCCACCTCATTTCTTTAGCTGTGGAAGATGCAATAAATAGCCTTTGAAGTCTCGGAGTTAATGGTAAGTACCACAAGTGCTTCTTTGCCACCTTTCTACATCTACCATGACTCTTCCTTGTTATTGTTTACCTCTCCGCCCCACAGAATTTACATTGATTTTCATTCAAATCATTCTTGTAATAAAGCATGCACCCATTAGGACAACAATCAATTTTTTCATAACCGAGGCCTAATTTTGACACAATTTTCTTTGTTCTATAGAAATTATCGGGCATTTGATTGTCATTGGGTGTTATCTCTTTCGACCACTGCACAATTCTATTATAGCACTCCTCTGAGAGGTTGTAGTCTGCTTTGATGCTAAGCAGTCTCGTTGCTGCTGAAAGTTCGGAGTGACGAGTACATCCCTCCCATAAAGGAGCTTGCGCAGCAGACAACATGTCATAAAAAGCTTGAGCATCAGCGTTTGGAGGCTCCTCTACATTTTGGTTAAAAGATGACCCAGCTGCATCGATCACCATTGTCTCATATCGATTCAAATGTTCCCCACCATTCTCTTCAAAAACATCTTGATCATTTACTTGTGAATGAGTCACTTGAGGGACTTTTGGCAATGATTCCCCGTGGGAGGTCCAATGGAAATAATCGGGCTTAAATCCATACTGGTATAAATGCGTCTTCACAACATCATGACAATCAAATCTCCTATTTTTACACTTTCTACACAGACACCTTATCTTTCCATTATACAGATAAGTTGACAATTGACAAGACTGATCTAAAAACTTGTCAACGCCTTTCATAAAGGCATCAGTGAATCCAACTCGACCAGGAAGCACTCTATCGTACATCCATTGTCAATTTTCAGGTAAATCCATGTTCTGTTCCTATAAACCTATCATATTTAATTATAAAACTATATGTCAATACTTGGAAAAGAAAGAATAAGGTTAAAGAATAATCTCTATAATCAAAACACAACTTTCATCTCTATATGTCAATTTCTATAAAGCAACTTCTAATCTTTTATATAGAGCTAAGCTACACAAAATAGAGAAATCAAGTAATATCTCCTTCGAGGAGCTAAGTGAGTAGTGATGAGTGAAACAAAGAAATGACAGGTATTCAGCAGTAGTGCATCCCCAACCCTATAATTTTGAATTTTCCAATTCCAAGCATGAACATACCAATAATACCAGCAAAAGCAGAGTATAAACTGAATAATTACCCTATACTAATAACATAAAGAAATGGGTCAAATATGAACTTACCTTCTAATAACAAGATCTCGTGAATCTTTGTTGTCTTATGCCTTTCCAAAACACTTAATGGATATCACCTTTACCTACAAAAGAGGAAATTAATTAAATAGATGAATTAAGTTCAATTATGAAAAAATGGCAGAGAAAGTAGCTACAAAGAAAGAGGGGGGCCGAGGTGGAAAAAAAGAAAAGAGGAAAGAACAAAAAGTGAGAGTGAAAGTAGGGTGGATGTGTGTTTTTCCAAGAAACACAACTTTGATGCAATTGAATTTCAAAGCAAAAGAACTGTTAATTAAATCTTTGTGCAAAAGTAATTAAAAGAAATGTTAATATTTAATAAAATTATTGATAATAGAAGGATACATATTGAAATAAAAAAAAAATCCTAAAATTAACTGTAGAATATTGAGAGGAGATGTCTATCTTGTGTGTACGTAACAGAGAAGAGAAATTATGATTACTATTTTTTTATTTAAAATAATTTTTTAATTTTAACTATTTAATTTAATTTGAATAGTTAAAAACAAGACTTTATGTTCAAGTGAGGCTTGAGTCTTTTGGCAGAAGTGGATGCATTTCATTCATACATCTACTTTGTGCGCCTGAGAATAAAATATGATTAGAGAAGCCCAAGTACTGTTGGGTTTAATGGAGGCCCAAGCCTTACATAAACTAATGTAATAATGAATTGATCCATCATTGTGTACTTCTGAGTTCTGACCCAAAATTAAGTCCAAAACATACACACAACTCGTGGACATGGCTGTACAGAGTACTGATAACTTATATATGTATTCTGTAACATGCTATCCATTTTTAATTTAATGGTTAAATTAATACAATTAAATTATAATAGTCATACACTCACACGGGAAATAGTAATACCTTCCATAAACAGCTCAAACTTGGAGAATTGGTAAGCAAGCCAAGCATTTTGGATTCCTTTCTAATCTTATTTATAATAAATTCATCTAATTCGTCAAGTTGTTTAAAATTGATATTTCATAACTAAATCAAATTATACTCATCATTCATCAAGGTTCAGTAAAATTTAAAAATAACTATTTTTTTTCTCACATGTATCATTTTATAGAGACAATATTGTTTTAGGCATTGTCGTGCATCAAGTGTGGACATTTCTTCCAGCGGAGATTCGAACTCGGGTTCATCACGTTGTGAGGGACTAATCCCTTTTACTATACCTAATTTATTTTAATTCAGTTGCACTTTTTAAATATATTTATGTCTAAATATTTTAAAATAAATAAATAAATTTGGTCAACATAATTTAAAAAAAAAAAGGGTCCAACTCAGACAACCACTGAAAATTAATTACGACTTTTGGCTTTGCTATATATTCTTAAACCAACTGATAAATTTCTTCTTACAGACTCATTGAAATCACAATGTTCTTCTTGGTGCTTCTGCTCCTATCCTGAATGTTTTGGCATTTGTTTAGTTTAATTAAGAGTAAATTAATATTTTGATCCCTGAAAAATACATTTTCTCTTTATTTTAGTCCTTAAAAGATTGGAATATAAAATTTTGATCCCTGAATAAAATTTGTATTGTTGTGAGATTTGCTTTCGTTAGTGGAAGAGTCAAAATTTAAGTACTCATTCCACTCCTTAGCTATATATAGCTTATTCATTTTCATTATGGAATCTACCAATAATCACCTCCAACACCAACCTCCCTCCCTAATTGACACCGCCAACTGCTATGGGTTTCACGGAAGCAGCACTATCACCCCAACACAATTCTCTCTGTAAGTTCACTATATTATAGCTAAGTTCACTATCACCTCCTGTCCACAATTCTCTCTGTACTAACTACAGCTCACACTTAATCTAACTAACTAGTAACTATATAACAATCTGAATTTATAATTTGATTATTCTTATATTAATTTGCATGATACATGTTTGATTTATAATTTGATAATTCTATTCCATTTCAGAATTAGCTCCTTTTTATGCAACTAACCTAGCCTGTATTAGTTATACACAAAAATCAAAGATGAAAATTGAAAATAGGAAGACAAGACTAGTAGTTGGGATGGGAATATAATAATGATTAATGAATAAAGCAGTTCCAACAGCAGAAGTAGTTGAGAGCAAACATATTGTATAAAATCAAAAGCAAATGACAAATAAATACAATACAAAGTACAAATGGAATTAGAATCTAGCTATCTATAATACAAAATACCAATATTTTCTATGTAAATATATACACTAGCAATAGTATTTCTCGATTCTGAGCCCATTTTCATCAGTGATAGAAGACTTAGTCAATTAGTCTTGAATCTTGACCATTTCAAATAATTAATATCTTATAGGATTCTCTTTTTTCCATGCTTCATCTCACATTCCCGAGTGATGTTAAGTGATGCTTATTCAGTTATTCTCCCCTCTCTCACTCTGCTTAGTTTAATTTTATTTAGTTTAATAATTTTGATCTTTCTATTTTCTTTCTGTCATAATCTTCTCTTCTCAATTCTCTCTTCTGTTAGCCTTAATTTTTTCTAGTCAAATACAGAAAGTGATAAGTACAGTATAGTGCACTCATGAAGATGAAATGACACATTCCAATAATTTTATTTGATTTATTGCACAAAGTGCCTAAGTCATCAGTAGGTGGACCTAACAAAATGAGGATAAGAGTATCCAATGCACAAGAAATAAATTTGCAAAAGAGGATAAGAGTATCCATTGCACAAGAAAAAGCAGGGTTAAGGTTGTACTCACCAAAGAGGAGCTAGAATGGCTTATACTTGAGCTCACTACCCACAAACAGGGGATGGGACTTGAACAAGTATTGCAAGAAATTCACAGAAACAGAGCAAAAATTGAGGGATCTAATTGGAAGCCTTCTTTGGATACTATCACGGAAATTCCTGAAGTTCCTCAGATGATGGACACTTGATTTTTGTCTTCTTCTTTTCTCCTTTCTTTGATTGTGCTACCTAGCTCTGTGCCTGTGAATCATACCTACATTTTGTAAATCTGGTTACTTGTATACTACAATTACTTGATATATTTTATCATAAGTCAGTTTAGTTCTATTCTATTTGATATATTTTATCTTGCTTGCAAAACACACACACACACACATATATATATAGTGTTTTCAGTTGAAAATAAGACTTAACATATTTTTTCCATTTGTAAAAAACAGAAATTATTTTTGAAATTAGAAATCAAGGATATATGCACTTACTCTCTGTATCCTTGAAACAATTGAGGTAACTGGAAGTCTAAAAATATTGAACTTGTACAATCTTGAGAGACCATCGCCTCTGCGCGAGAAAATTTCGAGCTGAAAGCAATGAACATTAGTGAAAGGAGATGAAGAAATCGACTTGAAGAAGAAAAGAATGTGTATTCCTTGAAGACAAAAAAGAGATGCAGAAATCGAACCAGCTAATGAACATTAGCAGAAGGAGGAGTTGACGATAGAGTGAGGTGCCGGAGTCGCGGATTTTGACGGCTACAAGCAGAAGCAACGAACAAGCAAAGACGGAGGAGCAAAGACGGTGAAGACGGATTTAGGGCTCAAAAAATGAAAAGAGGGAAAGCCGTCTCTATTTTGTCTCGTCTGTTAAAAAACGACGTCGTATGGCTTAAAAAATTTTTTACTAATCAGAGACGGAAAATTTCGTCTCTATTTCCGTCCCTAATTCCCCGCCAAAATTTTTTGTTTCGCGCCCTAAAAAAATCAATCTATTGAGACGGATTTGGGGCATATTAGAGACGGAATATTCTCTCTTTATATTCCGTCTCTAACAAAAAAATATGGCAAAATTCAAAATTGTGTGTTAGGGACGGATTAAAGACGGACTTGAGACGAATTAGAGGGGGATTTTTTCCGTCTCTATTTTCCGTCTCTAAATACCAGTTTTCTAGTAGTGATAGAATGTGACCTTCGGGCTCAAATATTAGAAGCTCAAAAAGATGATGAATTCCTAAAGTCTCTAAAGGGCCCAAAGGAATTCGTTGAGTCATCAGATGGGTTGGTAACATTTCAGGATAGAATATACGTCCTGAGTCAAGGAGGACTAAGGGATAGGATATTAGAGGAAGCACATAGGAGTAGTTATACTGTGCATCCAGGTACCACTAAGATTTACCAAGATCTCAAGAGGAGATTCTGGTGGCCGGGAATGAAGAGGGATATAGCTGAGTATGTCTCTAGGTGTCTAATTTGTCAGCAGGTGAAGATTGAACATCAAAAACCTGCGGGATTGTTACAACCCTTAGACATTCCCGAATGGAAATGGGACCAGATTTCCATGGATTTTGTTGTAGGTTTGCCTATGATTCAATTAGGAAATGATTCTATATGGGTGATAGTGGACAGGTTAACTAAATCTGCACATTTCCTACCAATTAAGATCAGCTTCTCACTAGATAGGCTAGCTCACCTGTACATTCAAGAGATAGTGAGGTTGCATGGAGTTCCATTAAGTATTGTTTCAGATAGAGACCCTAGAATCACCTCTAGATTTTGGAAAGCCTTGCAGGAAGCTTTCGGCACAAAGCTGAATTTCAGTTCTGCATATCATCCTCAAAGTGATGGACAGACTGAGAGAACCATTCAGACTCTAGAGGATATGCTTAGGGCATGTGCTCTAGAACAAAGGGGGAGTTGGGATAAAAACATTCCTTTAGTGGAGTTTGCTTATAACAATAGTTTTCACTCCAATATAGGAATGACTCCATATGAAGCCTTTTATGGGGGAGAGTGGAGGTCACCAATTTCTTGGTTTAAAATCGATGAAAAACATTTGTTAGGTCCTGAGTTGGTCCAAGAAACCACTGAACAGATAAAAATGATTAGGGAAAAGATGAGGAAAGCCCATGATAGGCAAAAGAATTATGGTGACAATAGGGGGAAACCGTTAGAATTCGACGAAGGGGATCATGTTTTCGTAAACGCTTCTCAAATTACAGGTAATGACATAGCTATAAAGTCAAGGAAGTTAAATCATAGATTTATAGGGCCCTATCAAATTTTGAAAAGAGTCGGTTCATCAGCCTATCAGATTGCAGTACCTACATTTTTGTCAAATCTCCACAATGTTTTTCATGTGTCACAACTACGGAAATATATTCCAGATCCTTCACATATTTTGGATGTTAATACAGTACAATTGAAAGAGAATTTAACTTACCATCCTAGACTGGTAAAGATCATCAGTTCGAAAGTCAAGCAATTGAGAAACGAGACCATCCCTTTAGTGAAGGTTTTATGGGAAGAATCTTTTCTTCAAGAGGCCACTTGGGAGAAGGAAGATGTAATGGGACAATCATATCTGGAATTGTTCAAAGAAATAGGTATGTTGTAAATTTCGATGACGAAATTTTAAATAAGGAGGGAGGAATTGTAACATCCGCCTCTCCAAGATGATGGATTGATTGTTTGTTAGATTAATCAAGTTATTGTATTTGTTTGATGCATTTAGAAGCATGTAGAATTGCATTAGCGCTAGAGTGACTAAGCTTAGAGGGACTTAGATGAAAGGAAAGACTAGTTTAATGGAAATGGGACTCGGATGTAAAGAAAAGTGATATGGGGATAACAAATTATAATTTTAGCCAAGGGTCACAGTAACTAAGGGTATGTTTGGTACAAACACCAAACAGTAAAATCGTGGTATTTCACGATTCCCAAAAAAACTTTACATCATATTTTATACATACCAAACACACTTTTTTATCATACTTTTTCTCTTTCCTAATTTTTCTCTCTATCTCTCTCCTTACTTTTCTCTACAGTACTTTCTTTTATTCTACAGTATTTTACTCTACAGTACTTTCTTTACAGTACTTTACATCTGTGCATCTATACCAAACGTACCCTAACAGAATTTTGAACACATCCCGCCAAGATGTCAAGAATGAATATAAAGATTCAATTAATATTATGATGATTACTAAGCAACCCTAGGGACTTAATTGCCAACTTTTCTTGGAAGCCTTGAGTCACCACACCGACAAAAGAAAGGCAAAGGCTCCAACACACACACATGCACTTCATTCATACAAAACAAGAGAGAGAGAGAGGTAGAGAGAAGGTGTAGAAAGCTTGGAGGTTAGGATTGAAGAACTCGATTCCAGCTAGGAAAATTCGTAGGAAAGTATTTACACATCAGAAGAAACGTAATATAAGCACGGAAACAAGATAATCAAAGCATCCTGCCCCTCATCTTCAAAATTCATGGTTTTAGCTCAAATGGAGAAATTTTCGAATATGATGTTTTAAGCTGAAAGAAAGGATTAAAACTTGCATTTCTGAGTTTTTAGAACTTGAACGGATGCTTAAATGATGTTGCATGTATGCTTGGATGCTAGAAAATGGAAAATTTGTCATGGTTTTGGGTATGGGTTTTGGTGTATCTCCATATTGAAATTTAAGCATGAAAAAGCATGTTTTGAGCTGAAATTTTGATGGGTTTTGTTGTGAAAATGATAGGGATTAGGTTCCATTAAGTAAATTCTTTTGATTTTCAAGTGTGGGGCTATAATCTGGTCAAAAAGAAGTTTTTAAAACCATTTTCGCCCCGCATCAGCCGACTGATAGCTAAAACAGCTAGCTGATGTGTTCATAATTTACCCAGAAAATTTTCCAGATTATGAACAGCCGGTTGATAGCTTAGAACAGCCGGCTGACAGGTTCAATTTTTCTAGAAATGTTCATATTTTTGCCCAGAAACATTCATATTTTACCCAGAAATTTCCAGATTTAGAACAGCCGGCTGATGGCTTAAGAACAGCCGGCTGTTGTGCTTCTAAAGTGGTTGAATTAGCTCTCCAGAGAGCTATCAGGCGGCTGATAGGTCCTAACAGTCGGCTGATAGGTCTCTAGAAAATTTTATTCTTCAAAATTAAGGGTCAATCAGCCGGCTGATGGCCCCAATCAGCCAGCTGATAAGTCCCTGTTTTGCATAGTGAACTTAATCACTTTAAATGATGTTTTAAACACTTAATTTCGTTCTCAAACATGATGGTCAATGATTTTAAAGTAATTTGAAATATGAATCAAGGGAAAATAACATAGAAAGAAAGAAAAGAGAGCTGAGTATTCAATATACATGTATCGGTAAAGAATGGGTCCATGATCGATTGACCAATTGTCTGTATGGGACGACTGTTGGGATTTCCATGGTTGTGCCATTATTTGGAATGGTAAAACATCCATCGATTAAGAATGTAATTTTACGAAAACACCGTGTTGGTTACCGAATTTTAAGCTAGTATGCCCTATGTGGCCATCTAAGAGCGACATGCTTAAAATTAGGCGAACCATGATTGGGACCCATTTCTTTCCAATATATGTGTATGTGAATAGCATATCACGGAGATGAATTGTTGACTCTTAAGGAAAGATACCATGCATATATTAAATTGTTGATCCACAGGGAAAGACACAATATATGCAATAAGTTGATTCTTAAGGGAAGACGCAATGAATCCTAGGAATGTATGTGTTCAAGGAATTGAATAGTTGATCCTTCGGGACAACAAGATGAATCCTAGGTATATTTAAATGTTATGGGAGGCAAATTGTTGATCCTTCGGGAAAGAAGCAAATGGTCCTCTAATTATGAGGGACGAATTGTTGATCCTTCGGGAAAGACGCAAAGGGTCCTACAATGATGATGAATGTATGGATGTGTGCGAGTGCTCGCGTTGCGGCACTCCCGATGCTCATAAGTTTTATGAAATTAGGGCTAGATGCCCACATGTTTATTATGTGTTATTTCAGAACCCTTGGGATTATGAATGATGATGGTATGATGAAATGTTTTATGTATATTCATGTTTCTTTAGTTTATGATGTTTTGTAAAGATGAGGATGATACTAATCCATACCATACCAATGAATGATTTGAATGAGTGTTTTTGAAGGGATGTATCAAAGGTTGCAATCACAAGAATACATGCTATGCATATTTATGTTTTAAAGAAATGAATGATGAAATGCAGGGATTTTCTGTATGATGATACAGTGGTACACATTAGCGGTTCTCAAAACAGGTTGCTATGATTACTGAGATTATAAATCTCACGATTACGTTGATGTGTATCAGATGCCTAGGTACTTAGTCACATTGGAGGCCAAGCTGGAATGGAGGCATGATCCAGTACTGGGCTGGGTCGTAGTGATTAGTGATGTGATTGTACATGTAGTGACTTATCTGACGCCTTCTCAAGGAATATGATCATATAGTACATGTTTTTCTTTTGTTTTTGGAATCCCTATTCCCTTGACTTTGTCCTTTAGTATCTTTTTGGAAAGGTTACAAAGTCCTAGTAGTTAATATGTATAGGAAGGGATGGAGGACATATTTTGGGTATGTATATGAACGGTATGTAAGTAAAGACTAGAGTCTTTATCCACTAGTAGGTTAAGGGCTAAGATCTTAAGATGGTTGCTATCCTTAGATCTTCTCCCTTCATGGGATTCTAGCTTTGATGATGGATGGTATGTGTATGATGTATGTTTATAGTAAATGGAAGGTTATGTAATGAAGATGTTTGTGCTTGTTTTTAATTTAATACTTCCGCTGAGAGAGACGAGTGAGATACCCAAGAGTAGCAACCCAAACCAACTCAACTTAATTAATTAACTTGGTAAAATTTTAAATGAACTCTGGTAAGAAAGGCTAGTAACACACTAATTCATATCAACTATACACTAAAATGGACGTAGGGAATTGGGGTGTTACAGGCACGTGCTATCATTTCTATTAAAGGCAGTAGGTACACGTCAACGATCCGTTTTTCATAGTAGAGGCTATTCTGTCTTTTCCCCCTCCCCTCCTTTTTTTTTATTTCTCTCAACTGCTTCGTCTTTATAACTTCTCTTACTCTGCTTGTTGGCTCATTTTCCGCTTTTAAACTTCTCTTCTTAGTTTCCCTTATTCTCCGATCTTCTTGATTTCCTTGCTACCATGGCTCGCACCCCCCGTCATCATTCTGCTTCTCAACGTGATTTTCTCAACCGTCGTACTTTGGTGAATGCTTCATCTTCCCCCTCTGTTTCTGCTTCCCCTTATGTTAAGGCTCATACCACGGACAACCATATGGCTGTCGATAGGGATCCTTTTAGCGAGGAGTCCCTTAGGGCTTCCATCGAAAGTTTCCCTCTGATTACATGCATGGAGGAAGTTCCCTATTCCCTCACCGCTTATAATCCCGTGCAGGAGAACTTCTTTTCTACTTCTGGTGAGTAGAGGCCCCTTCCTGTTTCTCTAAGCGAGGGTATTGAACTTAATAGTCTTTCGACTAGGGTTCGTCTTCTTGAGTGCTATTATCCCTCTCCTCAATCCTTCTTTCAGGAAAGTTAAGTTTCTCTTGAGAATGCCATCAAATTTCATTTCTGCATTGCTAACTATTCATTTCCTATGCCGTTGCATGGACATGATGGGGTAGGGTTCTTATTTCTTTTGTCTTTGTTGCTGAAGTGATGGGGGTAGTTCCTCCTTTCTCTGATTTCGTTATGTCTTTCTTAAATTGCATCAATATTTGTCCTGCGCAATTAGCGCTGAATGTCTGGGCTTTCCTCTGAGGTTTTGAGGAGATTTGTGAGAGTGTGGGGGTAGAACCTTCTCTATGGTTCTTCTTTCACTTGTTCCAGGTTCAACTTCGTTCTGCCCAAGATTTTTTTTCATCCGGCATGCTACTTCGTTCCCCGTTCTTTCTCATATATCCCACAATGTACGTCGTTGGGGTGGTCGATTTGTTCGTATAACTGCGGTGGCTGGTTTTCGTCCATTTTGGCTTCCTGCGAACCTCTGGCCGCTTTTTCCCTTACGTTGGTCTGCCTTTCGGTCTCCCCCGTCAGTTCCTTTGTCTGACTTAAGTGAAGTCGAACAGGTTGTTGTTTGCTATTTTGACAACTTAGCCCCCACAAGATATGGGTGATTTATGCGGTAAAGCTCAGTTTCCTTTCTTTCTGTGGTTCATTTAATGTCTTGTGGTTCGTTTACTGACTTGTGTTTTTCCTTCAGCAACCCGTACTTTTGCATAGTGGCAGGCAAATCAGAGGCAAGCCGTTGACATGTCTTCTCCTCCTAATTCTTTAGATAGGGCTATCGGTATTATAGTTGCCGAATCTATTTCTCCTCGACCAGCACCGGGTTTTAGCGGTGAAACCTCGTCATCCGCCCGATTGATTCAGACTTCGGTGCCGGCTAGCAGTTCGATCTTTGAAAGGTTGCGCTCTCATCGAACTAGGGAGACTTCTCATTGTTTTAAAAATGAGGCTGTCGTGGAGAACTCTCGATGTCGAGGGATGGAGCCTATGGGAGAGCAGAAGGAGAAAGCCCCATGTTTGTCAGGGGGACCGGTCTTCTACATGTGTGAGCGTTGATTACCTTCCTTTTCCCCGGATAGTGCGGGAAATTTTTTCTGTCATGCAGCAAGAAGGGTCTCAGAGTGATTCTGAGCAAGACGGCCTGGCTCACACTATTAGATTTTGTGTGTCCCTTTTGTTCGAGGCTGTGTCAGGTCTCCAGGGGGCAGGGTGTTAGCTGACTTGGCTGAGGTATCGAGCTTCCTATTTTACTTGTGCTCTTCGTTTTTATCCTTTGTGCTAACTCTTTCTATGATCATTGTTTCAGTGAAAACTTACTGCCTTCAATTCGTTACGGGCCCAGGATATGCTAAGGCAAGCTTCTACCCTTGGAGAGTTGAACAGAGTTCGGCGAGAGCTTGTTCATGCTCGGTGGACTATTCGGGAACTCGATGAGGCTTTGAGCACGAAGAATTTCATGATCTCCAAGATGAATCACGCGAGGCTTGGTCATGTTGGCTCATCCGATGTTGGTGTTAGCGGTGTGGAGCAGGAGCCTACTTCACCGTCGGGTCCTCCACCTGGGTTTGATCAACTTGTGAAGAAGAGCAGGGAGGAGGAAGATAGCGAGGACGACCAATTTTAATTTCTTTTTGTAAAAATATAGTTCTTCTAGGACTCAAAGGTTATTGTGGCCTTATAGGCTATTGCCTTGTA
Source organism: Senna tora (assembly GCA_014851425.1). Lineage (NCBI taxonomy): Eukaryota > Viridiplantae > Streptophyta > Magnoliopsida > Fabales > Fabaceae > Senna > Senna tora. The sequence goes on along the minus strand of CM026272.1, from coordinate 8,791,503 downwards.
TCTCCGCTGGATTTAGGCGTCCTTGAATGAGTTTTTATGTTTACAGACTTTAATCATGCTTGTCTTGTTGGATTGTTTCCTTCTAGCCTTTAGTCTTGACGTTTTGTCTTTTGATCGTATTGTTGCTTAACCACTTTGGGCTTTCTTCTGTGATGATATTGAGGGTGCCCTTGGCCTTATAGGTGGGGACTTTTTGTGCCTTTTGTGAGGGCTATGGGGTACCCGAGGGCCTTATAGGCTCAAACTTTTTATGCCTCTCTGCGAGGGCTTGAGAGTTCCCGAGGGCCTTATAGGCTGAGAATTTTTTGTGCATCTTTGGGGTGCCCAAGGGCCTTATAGGCTAGGACTTTTTATGCCTCTTTGTGAGGGCTATGGTGTGCTTGGGGGCCTTGTAGGCTGGGACTTCTTGTAGATTGTTTGTCCTGCTAGAGCTGCTTCTTGGTCAGGCCATTTCTTTTGCCGAAGTATCCTTTTGTTGATGTATCTTGCCTTAAAGTAAGGTGCCTCTTTGTGAGGGATTCGGGGTGCCCGAGGGCCTTATAGGCTCGGACTTTTTGTGCCTCTTTGTAAGGGCTTTAAGGTGCTCGAGGGCCTTATAGGCTAGGATTTTTTTGTGGCTTTTTGTGAGGGCTTTGGGGTGCCCGAGGGCCTTATTGGCTGGGAAATGTTTAGTGATATCCCTTCAGGATGGCTATGTTCCACAAGCTTGGGAGGGGGCTGCCTGTTAATGTGGCGAGTCTGTATGCTCCATTCGCAGTACTTTGGTCACTCTGTATGGGCCTTCCCAATTTGGCACTAGCTTTACTTGTGTTAAGTCATTTCTGTTATTAATGGCTGTCCGGAGCACAAGGTCACCTTCCTCGAATCTTCTTGATTTAATTTTTGTTTTGTGACATCGAGCTATCTTTTACTGATAGGCTGCAGCTCTGATTTGCGCTTGTTCTCTTCTTTCCTTTATTGTGTAGAGGTCAGCTGTCGTTGCTCTCCAGTTTTCTTCAATCTAGTAATTGGATGCTCTTAGTGTTGGTATTTCCAATTCAGTGGGAATCATGGCTTCTCGGCCAAATCTGAGTGCATTTGGGGTTTCCCCCGTAGCAATCTGCGGCATGGTTCTGTAAGACCATAGTACTGAGGGTATTTCTTTCACCCACTTGCCCTTGGCGTCATCTAGTCGTTTTTTGAGTCCCGTGAGTATAATTCTATTTGCTAGCTCAGTCTGTTCGTTAGTTACCAGGTGTTCTACTGAGGTTCTCCATAGTTTGATGTGCCAGTCTTTGCAGTAATTTTTGAAGGTTTCGTTAATGAATTGCCTTCCATTATCAGAGATTAGGACGTGGGGAGGTCACGGCTTATGATATTATGCCATAAGAACTTTTGGCATTGCAGGGATGTGGTTGATGCTACCAATAGGGATGTAGTTGATGCTACCAGTTCTGCTTCGATCCATTTGGTGAAGTAGTATACTGCTACTATCAAGTACATAACCTAACCCAATGCCGGAGGGAAGGGTCCTAAGATGTCTATTCCCCAAATGTCGAATGGCCATCGGGATGAAATGATTTGTTGCTCATTTGCCAGTATATGTGTGTAGTTGTCATGCTTTTGGAAGTTGTCACAGCATTCTACTAGTTGTTCAGCATCCATAGTGATCGTGGGCCAATAGTAGCCCGCCATTAAGGTCTTTCTTTTGAGGGCCATAGCCGCCTGGTGGCGTTCGCACCACCCGGCATGTATGTCTTGCATGATGGCTTTCCCTTCCTGGAGGGTGACTGTGAAGACTGTGCCTTTCGACGGTGGGCCTCGCGGAGGTGCCACCAAGTTTTCCATTAAAACTTGGAAAAGGAAAAATGGTTTAAAAGTTTTAATAAAAGTGGTTGTTTTAAAGGAGTTGGTCGGGAGTCTGCTTGAGATGAGGGGAAGGTGTTAGGCACCCCTCTTCCCCTGTCCAGAGATGGTTACCCCAAAAACTATAACTTAAATTGTTTGGCTTTAAAAGAATTAGAAAAGAGCATAGAACACAAAACGTAGAAGAAAGCAAAGATGGACATGACCTATGAAAAGAGCCAAGGGTCTACGTACCCTCAAAGAGAGATCAAAGTCCACGTAGTTCGTGTGGCATGCATGTGTGTGGATGTGGGGATACTCATCAAGCAAATGCTCAGATGGCATCCCAGTGCAATGGGCCTAGAGAGACAATGGCCTTCTTGGCACCTGTTTACCATGCATTCACAATCAAATAAGTCATGGAAAAGTTTGTTTGTGAGGCTCATCAGGCAGCACGCCCAGATGGCATGAGAACTAGGGCTCCTATAAAAGCAAAGGCTCCTTGGTAGCACTTGGATTACACATTTTGATGTAAAAGATAATTTGAATAAAATAACAAAAAGAAAAAGAAGAAAAATGCAGGGGAGGCATGCTTTTCTGCGTCTGAGATGAAGGGGGTCGCGACATATAGGTGGATAGGTCGCGACCCGCGGTTTCGGGTCAGAAACCCGAGACCAGTGAAACGTCATGGGTTGCAACGTATAACCAGATACATTGCGACCCACAACCTCTAGACAAGGTCCTGAGGTTAGTGACAAGCTATATGTCATGACGTATGATGGAATACGTTTCGACCCACACTCAAAATTCCAGAAAACTAAGAATAGAGGAAGATCAGGAGGCCACCGGTGCTTAAAAGGACTTCTGGGTCGCGACCCAGTCACGGAAAAATAGAGTAGGAAGATTTAAAATTTAGGGTCCTAGACCAAGAATCTAGGACGTGGAGGGGATCTTGTCAACCCTCGGAGTCGCTCAGGGCCTAGCTCCAGTCCAAGCTCAGGTAGTTATCTATTTCTTCTATTGTTGTGTTTGTTGTTATTGTTTCCTTGGGGTTGATTCTATTGAGAACTCCCTTGATTCTCCATGGCATTGACTGAGAAAGCCTGAGGGGTGGCTTGCACAAAGTTTGTGCTTTTCTCCTTCTTTTTCCCATAATTTGGAGAGTAATTTTTCTTCGTTGGTGGTACTTGTTTGCTCTTGGCATCAATATCTTCACCAATTTCAACAAGGCCAGCGAAATCACGATGTGGCAAAATCGCCAAGACATCATAGGTAGGATCATTCAACGCCTTAACAAAATAGTGACATGTCTCCCTCTTGTTCATTGGTGGTTGGACTTCCACAGTTGCCTCCTTCCACCTAAAGGCATATTCACGAAAAGTTTCGCTTGATTTTCTTTTAAACGCCACCATACTTTCCCTTGTCATTTCACTATTAAAGTTATGCTTGAAATTGCTGCGAAAGGCCTTGATCATCGCTGGCCAAGACTTCATTGTTTCATTCCCCTATCTCATGAACCACTTGTAAGCGGGCCCTTTTAAATTGTTGTGGAAATGAGTAAGCAGAAAAGCAGGCTCTGTGCCATAAGTAGCCATTGTGGCGCAGTATCCCTTGACATGGTGGTCTGGATTGGAAGACCCATCGTATTTCTCGAAATGTGGGATTTTGAATTTGGGTGGGGCCTGAATTTTAGGAAAATTAAAGAGGGGAAGATTATGTTCATCCTCTGTTTGGGCACCCTACTTGAGGTCTCTGCTTACCTCTTTGGCAATTTGTTCCCTTATTTCTTCAGCAATTTCTTCCTCTTGGAGTTGTTTTCCCCTTTGTGCCTTCAGAGCTGCTAGAACAGCGACAGCATTAATGGAGATGCCTCCATTTTTCTATGGTGGGTCTTCTAATGGTATATCCTCATCGACCTCCTCTTCATTATCCATGGTGACTGTTGGTATGACATGGGACGCCTTCTTTTCTTTGGCCATCTTGTTTGAAGGTTCAGCTTGACCTTGGCTATTCTTAGTCAAGCATGCCATAGTTAGGTCAATCTTGTCGTTCATCATGGCCACTTGAACATTGGTAGCGCTGAGCCCTTTCTCCATCTTAGCTATTTTGGCAGAACATTCTACAGCTTGGGAATCTATGTGAGGTTTTTGGGCACGAGTGTAGTATTGATGAAATGGTTGTGCAATTTTCGTTATACACCTGCCAAAAGAATATTAATTTTAAAATTTCACTTTTTATTGATTATTTCATTAATGCCAGTAACTTTGCGTGTTGTGACCTCCCCTCGACTTCTCCATAGGTTAGAGTACCCAATGGGTAATGAGTTGATAAACTTGCTATGGAAACAAAGTTTCTCATGCAATTATCATGACCAATGAGCCTTTGACTTAGGAGGTGTACACTGACAGAGACAAACAAAAAGATACTTTTATTTATGTTAAAGTCATTCTTACAAGAGTCATGCTTCCACTAACATTTATTCTTAAGGAAGTCATATATTTCTTTATTTATATTCCAAATTCCATAAGTAATCCTATTACTACTTCCTGGCAGCTTCCTCCATTGCTTCAACCTCAAGAAACATCCTTGGAGCTTTTGCCAAGTCTGCCCAATGGCACATTTCAGCATAGTCACGGTGGAAAGTGTCGTCTAGGTGCCGATTTTCCAGGCTTTCCATGTGATAGTGTTCCACTAATTGGCACAATTCTTTTTCTTTTTTTCAAGCTTGCTCGACGAGTCTATGCCAATTCAGCCTTGAGAAATTGGTTCTCCCTCCTCAACAACCTCAGTTCTTCGGCTTCCAGAGCCCTTTTCCTTTCTTCAAATTGGGCTCGAGAGGTCTCAGGTCTCATGGTCACATTGGTCTTAGGCACCATATTATTGACATGAATAATATAATCTTTTGCATAAGCCAGAAATGAAAACAATAGAGAAAAACAATGAAGAACAAATACAGTCATTTTATTAATTAATTTAAAATGGCATTCAAAACACCCTATTTTCCATCCATAAATACAAGATTCAATGGTGCAAAGTAGTTGACAAAATGTGTTGCGAAAGCTATAAGCTCATCGCACACTTATCCTAGCCTTTTTATTCACCCACGACTACATCCTCAGCATTGCATTCCAACGGTTGATCAAGATTCAATTGAAGATTAATAGCTCCTCTAACTCTTGGGGGATCTGAGGTAGGTGAATCTACCATTTCGCCCTCTTGAAGGCTTCAATGAAAGAAAGCACTGATAAGTTAACAAGTTGTGTCATCTGCTCTTTCTTCTCGCGAACTCTGATAGCTTCATTTTTCCATGGCTCTATTTCCTTCTCGAACTCTTCTATGACTTAAGCTCTTGCTTCGCACTTCTTTTGCAATTTCTCCTTTGTTAGGCTCATGGCTTGAAGTTGGAGATAAACCCCTTCTAGTTGTGTCTTGGCAACAGCGTCATTATTGAACATTTTTGTTTGCAAGTCGCGATTTTGGGATTCGAACTCAGCGATGCGAGTTTGGAGCGCTTATGCCCTTAATTTCTTGGCCTGAACTTCTGTGGCCAGTTGCATTCGATCTTTCGCTTCAAAGCCTTCTCAATATTCAGCCGATCATTTCCTTGAAGAGGGTCCAGAGGGGAAAACTTTTCTATGACCATGTCGTTGAGCCTCTCTTTCAACCAAGTCTAGAACTCATAGGTTGGTGTTAACCCTCTATCTCCCAACTCAACTTTGCCCTTGAATAACATGTTATCCTAGGACCATGAAATTAACCTTCTTTGGGCTGCCTCAAGTCCCTTGAAAGAGTGGGCCAATTAACTCCTCTGAGGGTATCCTTTGGCGGTATGTCAGTTGGGTGTGTGCCAAGGAAGGGTTGTAGTTAATTGCTATTCTTGGTCCAACCAGAGGTACATTGGGATACTAGTCACAACTATATAGTACATCATCCTTGAGCCACCATACTAACTTCCACCGTATGTCATGCTCTTCAAATTGTGCTAGGAATCTCACCCAACTTGGCCAATAGAACCCGTTATCCAGTACTTTTCTAGCTGTCCTTTTTCCGCTAAAATGCTTGCCGCACGACAAGTTGTGACAAGCAGTTCGGATCACTTCTTGTTCTTCTTCTGGGACACACCTTCGAATAACCTGGTCAAAACACATCCTCGATAGGATTGGGTCATCCTAGAAGTAATATTTTGCGTCGCTCTGGGGGACTTATTTCCAACTTAAGTCCAGGGGCACATAGCTCCCATAGAGTTGGGGGACTTATGTAGTTACCGAATATTCCTCTCTAGACACATGGCACCATGTTATGGCTCCGAGTAAGGCACTAACCCATGATCCCCTAGAACGTTTCCGCTAAGAAGACGTGGAGTACGGCCTTCCCCACTATGAGGATGTGAGGCACCCACGTCCTCTCTGCCACCAAGGCTATAAAATAGCCCCTAACTACGTAGACTCAGATCATCATGAATACTTTCACTCATCCTCCTATACACATACAACATCTCCAGAGATTCCACCAAGCAGTTCCACCATTGCTGCCCACTAGTTCATCATCATCTACAGCATCCATCATCCACAAGCAACCTCGCTCGCCTACCTTGCATACACGTCCTAGCCGCACACGGCAGCTACAGGTAAGATCCTCGCCTAACGGCTCCTAAGGACGTCCCTTTAACGAACTACGTGGACTTTGATCCCTTATCAAGGGTACGTAGACACCTAGGTCTCCACCTAAGGACCAGTCCCCCAAGGTAAAGACACCTTGTGGTTCTTTATTTCAAGTAAAGATTCCAGTATGTCAAAAATGAATCTTATAATATGCATAATGAATGATTAAACAATATGATGTATGCCATTAAGCACTAAAATCAGTGATGATTTTAGGTGAGACCAAGAATCATCGGGATATGGTGATATGACTTTAGTACTCATATCTTGTTGAGGGACACCTTAGATAGTACATGATTTGTGGTTAGCTACCACCAAGTGAGAATATTTCATTCATGTAGTGTTGTAGTGATACGTGGAGTTGTCCATTGGGCGACGCTCTCAATTACTCTTATTTTCTCTTAACATTTAACATTCGGCATTGCCGTACTTTAAAGTTTTGATCGTTTCTCTAAATTCCATAAAGATTTAATGTTTGATCATGTTACATGAATGTAAAAGAAATGTTTTTATTGTAAATGAAAAGTTTTGGCTGTATGACTTGGCATTCCCTATTTCTCTTATCTGTATAAACTTGGCAAGTATAGCACACAAATTTAGTCATTGCTTGCAAAGCATGAAACCAGATAAGAGAAAGTTTTTATGTTACATCCAATAGATAATGATTTTATGACTTTTTAAAAAGAAGAATGCAATGATTTTTTCGTATGCGTACGGTGGTACAAGCCAATAGTTTTGAACATAGATTGCTTTACCTACTGGGATTAATTTCTTATTATAATTGCTAGCATGTATCAGATGCTTTAGGTTGCATGCATAGTTGAGGACCGAGGAGGCGATAGTGCATATTTTGTTAATAAAGGATAGTTGTCATTTCAATGTTCATGATAGGAAATAGCATATAAGTATTATAGTTGTATGTGACTAATTCAAGATCCATAGTAGGATCATTGCTATAAGGAAACCTGATAGGCAGGATTGTTGCCTCCTGTTTCCCTTAGATGTGACTAACTATAATTACTTTATTATCACAATTTGTATATGTATATGATGAACGGAAAAACTTATTATGCATGTGTATGTTATATGTTTTGTAATTTAAATTTAAGTTTTATTTTCGTTGTAATAAACAGGACTGGCCCGAGAGTAGCAACCCAAGCCTAATTGATTATTTTATAATGACTTAGCAAAAGTTTTAAATTTACTTGGGTAGAGAAAGTAGTAACTCACCTACCTATTTTATGGTATTATAATTATCTATATTATTAATTAACTAAAATGGACTATAAGATAAGGGGTGTTACACCTACAGGTTGATTTTGCTATATCATAGATGAAACCTAAATTAGTCATGTTAATAGGCGCCATTTTACCTGATATTGTTAATAAAAATTAGTAATATTGTAGTAAAAGATGCTAACTCAAGTACATAGGTGTCAATATGTAGAAAGTGCCAAAAATGAATATTTAATGCATATTATTGCAGACAGGAAAACAAAGCAGGGACCAAACTGAAGAGAATAGGAGAAGCAGGAAAAGTCAACGCTTAGTCAACATGCAAGGTGTGCTTGCTACGGCGAGAAGGCAAAATTATGAGGTAGAGACTTTTAAATTTAAATTTCAAATCAGAGCAGTTGGGGACATCAATCGGAATCAAAATCAAAAGATTGAAGCTTCGAATTTCAAATAAAATTAGAATATATTATTATTTTACAAAAGATATTACTATTTTGACTAGGATAAATAATATATTCCTAATTGTATTTATATTAGGATTCTCCATTGTAACACCTATAAATAGGTGGCGGTTAGACTTAGTCTGGTATTCCTAGGATTCTCTTAACTCAGCCTTGTGTTCGTCAAGATCATGAGTAGCTATGCTGCTAGGTTGTCCCTAGGGTAGTCTATATAATTGCTTGAGCTATGAGCTCTAACTGTTCGGAAAGTTATTTAGATGTTTACAGTTTATCAACCTCTGGTTGTGGTTCTAGATCCTTACCGTAGGCGGATCTAGGATTCATAATTGGATTAAATAGACCTAGCATTCTAGGTCTGAGTTGATCAGCTTGAACTAGATACCTCCTTTTTATTGTTTATTATTATAAATATAATTTGGTTTTTCGAAATTAAATGTGTTCCTCTAGTTTTCATACATCATTTTAATGCGGGTGCGACATTCTCGGTTTGATGTGTACCTAGGCCCTTTGAGGCATTCGCAGGGGTATCTTCGAATGAAAAGGTTCGATAATGTATTTCTAAATAACCTTCTCCTATTTATCTTTCGAAAACTAGCACGGATAGTTGCTTGGGAACTGCTGAAGGTTCCACGTGATTCGACCCTATGTTTGCTCTATACTACATTCCTAGGTATTATTTAATCCTAACTTGAGATGAGTCAGGGGGCAATATTTTCAATCAGAAAAACGTCCTCATCAATCACTTAGTGTAGTGGGTACACTGACGCGTTACCTCCAAGATACAATAGTCAGTACTCGCCTGTTTCTCTATAACCTCTACACGTAGAAGGTTGACATGACTCTTTCACCCACATATTTCTTTATCCAAATAGCACACAAATATTATAGACACATATTGTAATGGAATAATATTCCCTCTTTGGTTTACATGGCTCGGAGCTTCTAGAAACTCAATGAAACCTGGGTGAGTGACACATGGCACCACTTGCTAGCCTCGAACGTGTTGTACACCCACGTCTCCCCCAAGCTCTCTAGCAGAAGAGTCGTGGGGCGAGTATCAAAACATGGGACATGCACTGACCGGTGGAACGTGGGATGACCACGTTCCTCTCCCCTACGAGTATAAATAACTCTCACTCGGGTGACTAGGGACACACAAGATCACTCATAGGCCCTGGATCGTCAGTCAATGTGCTATTCGAAGAAGCCTTGACAAAAATGCACGACTATGGAAGACAGCTGATACCTAGCGAAGGAACTCTCACCGGCTTCTCAGGAAGTAGAGTCCGAACAAGTAGAACCCTTAGAGCATGGCTCACCATAGGGACCCTCCCTAAAGTCTCCCAAATAGAATCTCAATTCATTATCTCGACAACACTGTTAATCTACAACGCGATCCTTGGTCGCCAAGCTCTCAACAAACTCAAAACATTCATATCTACTGCCCACCTCTTGATCAAATTTCCTACATCCTACGAGTTAGGAAAAATCCGAACTCACAAACAAGAAGTGTATGCTTGCTACTTAGCCAATCTCGCAAGAAACATGAAACCTCCCAAAACAAACCCGGATGAAGAAAAGGAAGCCCCAGAAATTGTAGATCTCCGAAATGAAATACCAGGGACACGCCCACAGCCCACAAAGGACCTTATTGGTGTAAGCTTCCACGAAGGAGATGGAAGCAAAGAAGTTCATATAGGAGCCTTCTTGGACCACACAACCAAGAAGAAATTACAAGAACTACTAATAGAATATCAATATGTTTTCACCTGGACCACATCAGACATGCCTGGAATCGACCCAACACTCATTTGCCATTCCCTCAATCCTAAGGAAGGCCTCAGTATGATGTAGAAAAAGAGACACTTCGGAGAAGAAAGACAATGGGTGATCAATGAGGAAGTACAAAAAGTCTTAGATGCAAGATTCATTAGGGAATCACAACACCCCAAGTGGTTATCCAACGTGGTTATGGTGAAGAAAGCGAATGGGAAATGGCGAATGTGTGTAGACTTTACCAATTTAAATAAGGTCTGCCCCAAAGATGCGTTCCCACTACCCAACATTGACAAAATGGTAGATGGGACCGTCGGACACCGCCTGCTGAGCTTCTTAGATGCCTTCTCTGGGTACAACTAAATCCAAATGAATCCAAAAGATCAGGAGAAGACATCTTTTATCACAGAAAAAAGAGTTTATTGCTACAAGGTCATGCCATTTGGTCTAAAAAATGCAGGTGCTACTTACCAAAGGATGATAGACATGGTCTTTAAGGACCAAAATGGCCGAAACCTGGAAGTCTATGTAGATGATATGGTGGTAAAATCTTTAGAGGTTGAACAACACCTGCGACACATAGAAGAGATATTCCTAGTTTTGCGAAAACGTCAAATGAAGCTTAACCCAGCCAAATGCGCTTTTGGAGTGTCAGCGGGAAAGTTCCTAGGATTCATGATTACAGAAAGAGGAATTGAAGCCAACCCTAAAAAGTGCACCGCCATCTTGAATATGGAACCACCCTGCTCCATCAAATATGTACAATGGCTTAACGATAGGTTGGCCCCACTCAATAGGTTCCTATCAAGAATGGCAGATAGATGTCTTCCTTTCTACAAGATCTTGAAAACATCGCCATCCTTCCAGTGGACAGAGTAGAGTGAGCGATCTTTTCAAGACCTTAAAGCTTACCTAGCCAAACCACCAATACTAGCAAAAACCATAAATGGAGAAACTTTGATACTATACTTGGCCGCCACCGATCACGCCGTAAGCTCGGCCTTAATCTGGGAAGAAGGATTTGAGCAATACCCAGTATATTACACAAGTCATATCCTGGAGGGAGCCCAACAGAGCTACCAACAGGTGGAATAACTAGTACTCGCCCTGGTCCACTCAGCACAAAGACTCCGACCCTATTTCCAACAACATACAATACTGGTCTCGATCGGCCAACCCCTGCGTCAAATACTACAGAAACCAAACCTTGCGGGACAAATGACCAATTCGACAATCGAACTCTCCAACTTTCATATCAAGTATGAGCCCAAGCGAGTAATCAAGGCCCACTTATTCGCCAACTTCGTGGCTCCAATGGCACTGTAAGAATGCCCTAAGAGGGACGCCTTAACAATGGAAGCAGAGACGAAAACAACTCAAGAGCAACAGCCAAAAAAACCCTCTTCGGCTAGTCTACATAGATGGCACATCAACCGAAAAATCTGCGGGCACCGGAATCATAACTTAAAGCCCCGATGGAGTCAAAGTGGAACAAGCTTTGCGCTTTATGTTCCCAGCATCTAACAATCAAGTTGAATATGAAGCCCTCATTGCCGAACTGACGCTAGCTCACGACCTACGTGCCACAAGGGTCAAATTATTCAATGATTCTCAACTCGTGGTCGGCCAGCTCAACGGGGATTTCGAGGCCAAAGACACCACGATTACCAAATACGCGGAATGCGCTTATAAAGAAATCGACAGATTCGAGTCTGTCCTGATTACACGGATACTCCAAAATTTGAATGCACAGGCAGACGTCCTCTCTAAACTGGCTACCATGCCCCGTCCAAGTAGGTCTTAAAATCGTCCTCCGGACCACCTTGCAGACACCCAGTATGTCGCAAGAAGCACTCCCTATTTCTATCAACGACTCTTGGATTGCACCAATAAAAATATACTTAAGGGAAGGTACACTGCCTGAAGATAAAGAACTGGCTAGGAAGATAATAAGGCCAGCCGGCCGTTACTTCGTCTAGGGAGAAGACTTGTATAGAAAAGGCTTCTCCTCACCACACCTACAATGCATTCCCCCAGAGGAAGCAAACTATGTACTCTGAGAAATCCACAAAGGGGTATGCAAAACTCATCAATCTTCCGGGGCCCTATGAAAAAAGGCTCTTCGCTTAGGGTTCAACTAGCCAACCATGAGAGCGGATTCCGAAAAATTGGTCATGAATTGCGACCAATGTCAATGGCAGACCAGTTTTATACACCTACCTCCAGGAGAACTGAAATTCATCGAGTCTCCTTGGCCATTCGATATATGGGGAATGTACATCTTAGGGCCCCTTCCAAAGAGCACCCTACAGAGAAATATCCTAGTTGTAGCAGTAGAGTATTTCTCCAAATGGATCAAGGTAGAACCCTTGGCCACCATCACCTCTTGAAACATTCAAAAATGTCTTTGGAGAAATATAATATCTCGCTTCGGGGCACCGCACGCCTTGATAACCACAAAAATCGACAGTTCATCAGCGAGAAATTTAATGAACTTTGTAAAGAATGGAAAATTGACCATCGAACGTTGATAGAATACCTAGCAGCAAACGGGCAGACAGAACGAGCCAACAAAATAATACTAGAAGGACTATGAAAGCGCTTAGAGGAGGCCAAGGACGAATGGGTAGATGAACTCCCTTCCGTCCTGTGGTCTTATTGAACGACCATCCACACAGCCATTAGTGAAACCCCTTACGCGCTCACATACGGAAAAGATGAGATCATCCCAGTAGATATCGGAGTACCTTCTAACCGAGTCATCAATTACTCTTACTCAAATCCTCAAAGCCTTTTGGTTAGCCTAGACATAGCTGACGAACGAAGAGAAGTAGTAGCCCTCAAAGTAGCAGCCCTCGAAGTCGCAGCATACAAAAAGTACTTAGCTTGAAACTATTACTAAAGAGTTCACCCCTGAAGTTTTGGGGGAGGTGAGCTCGTTATGCGAATGGCTAGAAACAACAGGCGAGATCGCCTTCACGGAAAGCTAGCCCCAAATTAGGAAGGCCCTTATCGAGTTATCTGCATCGCCTAGCACGGCGCCTACAAACTAGCCCACCTATTGGGGAAACCACTTCCCAACACTTGGAATACTACCAGTCTCAAGAAATACTTTGCTTCAGTGTAATTTGAAATTCAAAGGTATGTGCAGTAAATGTTTTGTTTCATTATTTGCAAATATCATATTTCCCAAAAATGAGAGACTGACTCGTATTTCCATTTAAATTCGTTTACAAAATATGGATAACCAACCTAGATTCACATTAGCAAAGGCATGCCCCTGAACAAAAATACAAAACAAGACTAAGATTCCTAAGGAGGGTTTTCGCCTTCAGGAACGTCTTGAGCAGACGTCGACTCCCCAATCTGTTCATCGACATGGTAAGAGGATCACTCCACAAGGGGTTGTACAACCTCCGAGGTCGCATTCATAGAATGAGAAGCCTTGGGCGCAATATAGTGGGCGTCTAAGTCCAGGGGCGAGTCAGTGTTACGGCAAACACAAATCTCATCCCCAAATTTCTCCCAAGAATGATGAAGTTGCTCCCTAATCTCTGGGGGAACCTTGATTCCCATAAGATCCTCCAGCTACGCTATGCCATTCTTCATCCTGTAATTGGAAAAACACAAAAAATCATGGCGAGAAGCCCTCTTCAAATCCTCATGTTTTCTCTTCAGCTCTATATCCTTCTCCTGAAGCTCTGCCTCCAAGACCTTGATCATTTTCTCGAGGTCTCCATTCTCATCCACCAAGGAATAAAAAACAATCTACATAGAAAAAATAACACTCTCAGCTAAGGCAAAACACAAACACAAAATACAAAACGAACATACCTTCTCCATTTGCCGTTGGTACTCTAAGCCAGCCAAACGCCCCGACATGCGAGCCATCCCCTTTGCCATGCTTTTAAACACAAAGTCATCACCATACTTAAACGGAAAATGTTGGCGGGCCAAAATGATGCGCTCAACATCAAAAGCGAATGTCTCACCTTTATAAATGATACCCTCCAACGGAAAATAAACGGGCATCTTTTCAGGGTGTATAGGGGTATAAGGAATCCGGTGCCGAGGGTCCGCCTCATGGTCGACCGTGCCTCTTTCTTTGACATTCGATAACCCCTCCGCCTAAGGAATCCAAGGCCGAGGATCCACCTCATGACCGATCGCCCCTCTTTCCTCGACATTTGGAGACCCCTTAGCCCGCCTTCGCTTCACACCAGCAGATTTTTGTTTCCATTTCTTGCACGGCATTGTAGGCCCTCCCAACCATCCTCTTTCGCTCCCCAGGAAGAGCACTTATCCTACCTTTTATGCCTCCTAGGTCCATTCCTGCCAATAACTAAGTCAGATGGCGCAGCCAAACGAAACATACTACAAAGTCAGAATTCTTTTCCAATTCAGCTGCGACCACCTTCGAGCCACTGAGTATATAGTAAACAGTGTCCTCGTACGACTCCCATTCAAATCTTATCCGGGTGAGCGGATTCGACCACTTGAGAGGAAAGCGAGGACGCCAATTCTCAGTGCGCACCCAACAGAGTCAAACACCTTTTGACCGGAACGACTTTGAAAAAATACGATCACCAATCTTTGTTATTACTTGGCAGATCAGTAATGGCGAACTCTCCCACGTGAGCCTGGAAATAAACCCAGCCATTCCCTTCACGTGGGCCGTACAATGATAGGAAAACATTGGGCAAAGCGACGAAATTATTTCTCTGATACAATCGCTTGAAAATGCTCAACTGATACTAGGCGTTCGCAGTCAACTTAGCCAGGAAAACATTGAGAAGGTTCAACATAACCTCCATAAGGCAGAAAACGGAGGGATGATGGCAGCATTATAGGGTACACAAGTGGGAAACACAAAGCTAACATCGTCGCTCCAAGTAATGGTCTCACCGTCTCCCATGGCCCTTATCTCATATCCCTCGGGATGGGCCAGGGCAAAATGTTCTTACCAAATCGTTCCAATGGCACGACCCGACGATACCAACGAAACTTTCTTCCACTCAGTGGATGGAATGTTGGCAATATACCCTAACTCCGGTTCCGAGGTATACCAGTCTCGGTAAACTTGGTCGGGAATCGCCATCATCATGAGATCTTGACCTTCCGTTACTACGATGGTCCACAAATCAACAGAATCCCTCAATTGGATCAGAGAATCTATCCTGGTTCTAACTTTATGCTTGGCATTCTTAAGTAGCACCGACTCTATGTTCGGATCTATGGGTTGAAGATGGGAGCCAGAGGAAGTAGAAGAAGCCATCATTATTCCCAAAAGTCACTTAAGAAGAAGAAGAGATGAAGCTGGGAAATGGTGAAGCAAGAGTGGAAAAATGAAAGCCAGGCAAAAATAAAGTAAGAACCCAAAAATAAAGGAAGAGCAAAAAAAACCAAAAGACGCATGAAAGAAAAGTACCAGAAAACCCCTGGACGTTTTAAGTTCCCTTATAACCCCGAATGGCAAAAGTGGAAACACACCATACGTACCCCCTAGGCGCAATGATGGCATTCCTCGAAAAGACGCGATCGTCTAATGAAGGGAAAGGATTACGGCACCTCGAAAACTTCCGGGGAAAGACAAACTGACAACCAACAAGATTCAAACACGTGGCACCCTCAACTCCCGCCATCGTTTCAAGTCGTTGTTTCAAGTTTAAAACTTCAGAAGGATACATCGCACCTCGGGAACCCATCCCGGAAGGAAACTTGTGCAAAGTAAAGACAATCGCACACATGAGGCTGTTATCGGATACCTGGCTTACTCTAAGTTTGCGAGCGATCAAACACCTGTAGACTTGGTGGACTTATGTAATTGCATAATATTCCCTCTTTCGTACATGTGGCTCGAAGCTTCTAGAAACTCAATGGAACCTGGGTGAGTGTCGTGTGGCACCACTCGCTGGTCTCAAACGTGTTGTACACCAACGTCTCCGGCAAGCTCTCCAGCAGAAGAGACGTAGGGCGAGTATCGAAACATAGGACGTGCACTGATTGGAGAAATGTGGGGCGACCACGTTCCTTCCCCTCCGAGTATAAATAACTCTCACCCGGGGAACTGTGGACACACAAGATTACTAGATTTAGAATACCCTAGTGCAACTAGAGCAATCCTACCTCATCGGAGACCTCTACTCTAAGCCTTTACACACATTACCTCCAACAGGCGGCTCGCCCGCTCGGAGCAGTTACATATCCTAGCTGCACACGGCGGCCAAAGCTAAATCCTTAGCTAAATGGCTCCCATGGATGTTTTTTCCCTGACCTACATGGACTTTGATCCCTTAACAAAGATACGTAGGCACCTAGGTCTTCACCTAAGGACAAGTCCCCTAAGGCAAAAGCCCCTTGCAGTCCTAACATTTTACTATGAAATTGTCCATGGCAAAAACGACAATTACTCATTATTATCTATGTAAGCTTATGTTAAACCATTTCTTGTACCCGTGTCAAGACTAGTTACCCATTTATATAGTATCACTATGCTTCTCATTCTTCATAGCCGTTGTCTCTCATTAAATCTAAATAAAAGACTTTAATTATGTTTTAATTGTGTAAAACTTTGCAGCCATAAAATCTAAATAGCCGTTGTCTCTCCCGAATTAGGGACGTGGGAGAAGGTGAAGAACATGGGTCGAGCACCATGCACAAGAACGTGGGTCAACCACGTTCTTTCCTACACCAAGTATAAATACCCCTCACCTGGGGGACTTAAAGAAGAACGAAATCATCATCACCAAAAGTCTAATCGACAGGCATCAAAGCACACTTACTCTCTTAAAACACGCTCATTCTCTTGCTCTAAGCATTATCCAAAGACCCTTGTTCTCTCCTTCCTCTATAGGAAACCTCCAACAGGTGGCTCGCCCGCCCGGAGCAATACACACGTCCTAGCCGCACACAGCCACTATAGGTAACACTCCTGCCTAACAGCTTCTATGGACGTTCCCTCTTTGAACTACCTGGACTTTGATCCCTTAACAACGGTATGTAGAAACCTAGGTCATCACCTAAGGACAACTCCCCTAAGGTTATGACCTCTTGTGGTCCTTATTTGCAATTATGAATTGTCTGAACCAAAAATGACATTTACACTAATTATTTGAAAATGAAAATGAAAGTAAGAAAAGAGAGTAGGTAGTGCTTAACAACAAAATGAATAAAATTTTAATACCTTGTTTTTGGTTTCTTTTTATAATTAGGTACATCATAGATGATTTTACAATCCAATTGAGGCTGACATAATAATTATTCTCTTCCATCTCTCTAGTTTGTTTTAATTTGTGAATGCTTAATTTATATGAAATCTACAAAGTAGCTAGATGAGATGGCCTCATTACTTATATAGTCTCTAAGATAGTTCTATACACAATACTTGTTTAGATAATTGCAGGAGCAAAGTGGTGGACAAGCTAAAATGTGCAAGTTGTTGTATGTGCTATGTGCTTAAAGGTGTGGTTCGCCAAACAAAATAGTGGGGGAAAAATTAGGCAACAATAGAGAAGTACAATTATTTGAAAGGCACACTTAAATGTTTTGTTGTTAAAATAGTGCTTAGATAAAAGATTTGTGGTGTTGATGTGTGCGATGTAATTTTCAGAGTTGCAGACACACATGGAGGCCACGTTCAATTAATCCTTTCCAAACTGCCATTTTCTACCTTCAGATATCCAATCCCGATCAAACCAGGTAGAGTGTGAATGTGAAGAAGGGAAATTCATAGCGATTGCATCAAAGGTTTTCATATCTAAGTATTTGATTGTGGCCTTTTGTTGGATGACTGTGATTCTCATCATTCACGCAAATTCAAGCAAATTTAGTGACTGATCCTCCATTGACTTCAATCAAGCTAGGTTAGAACTTTTAGATATATATGCCCCATCATGGCATACCTACAAAGTCATATATATATATATATATATATATATATATATATATATATATATATATATATATATATATATATATATATATTATAAGTAGAAGAAAGGAAGGTAGAGAGAAAGAAAGACAAATGCAAAAACCATACTACTTCCTTCATCAGCGAATCCTGAAATTTTATCATGGATTTCGAAGTTTATAAATAACCATGTTATTTCCTAGATAATGGAAAATTTATATATGGTACTGTAATAGAATAATGTTTGAATGGAACCATAAGAGAAGCAATGGAGGATTAATGACTTACAGATTCAAAGGTATCCTGAGGCTCCTTCATTGTAAACACAAATTAAGACAGACTCTGATCATCAATCAAATAGAAAAGTATGTGAGAAAGATTTAATTGAAAATTTTCAACTAAAATTAAGCAAATCGTGTTTAATTTGAATTCGATCATGTAACTAAAATATCAACTTTGAAACTACATTCTCGCCCTAGTAGTCTCTCCATTGTCTAATTTAATAATCTAATTCTCGCCCTGTCTCTGTCTCTGTTATTCTCTTTTGGCTTCTTCTCAGGACTTGATAGGAATACTCAAAGAAAGCATAGACTCAGCACAAACGATGATGGTGAAGCGCCTGTGCCTGCAAAGGACGTTAAAAGAATGAAACATATTAGAATATGAATTAAGACAAAAATTAAAAAAGTACCTTTGTGGTGCAAAGGCATATTGTTAAATTTGTTATGCTGGTGAGATGAAGTTCTCAACGGCAAAAGTAAGAGGCAATGGTTGAAACTCGATGGTGGTGACGAGTGGTTTACGGTGAGAATCAAATATCGTATATTTTTTGGAGGAGGGTTTGAAAATAAGATTTTGAGTAGAAATGAAGAAGATATGTTTTGGAGGAGGATTTGAAGATAAGATTATGAATTAGAAATTCAAAATTAAGTTATAATAAGGATTTAAAAGTTGACTTACACTAATTAGGGGATTTTATTTTGTATGTTTAATTTAATTGATTGAATATTTAGTTAGTAATTTTCTTTCAAGGTGGAGCCTAGTTGGCGCCACATAGATGCCACCATGGCAAATGTGCAAATGGTTATAGAAGGTAACGTGGCAGAAGTTGGATTAACGCCTTTTACTATTTTTTATAAAATAGATATATGGTTTATTTTTTATTTTATTTTTTGAATATAGAGTTACAATAATTTTAAATTCGGACCGAACGATTCGACCGGTGCATTGTTGACCAACACAATTCATATCCTTCAATTAGATCGGGTTGTAATCGATTCGGGTATGACCTAAGTTAATCCGTTGGTTTTTAGTTAAATCAAAGACTTACTGTAATCTGCAATTCGGATTTTTTTTAAGCAATGTGTTGTAGGATATTATTATAAATTAATAATAAAATTGAGTTAGAAAATAAATCATTGATGGCCGTTGAAATCAAGCCATTTGATTTTAATTAAATGTAATATTTTGTAATCAAAATTGACCTTCTCCCACATCCCTAATTCGGGAGAGTTCGCAGGAAAGCATGGGTGAAGGCCACGTATGAGACAATCGAGTGGTGCCACGTATCACTGATCTGTGGACCGGTTAAGCTTCTAGAAGTCCAGTGCCACGTGTCCATAGGAGGGAATATTATGGAGTTACTTAAGTCCCTCAAATCTATGGGTGTTGGGCACCCGTGGACTTAAGTTATCTTTTTGCAAAGTATTAGGGGCAAGGTCGCCCGCCATGAGCTGTTTGTAGAGTGAGAATGACCACTAATAAGAGGAATGGGGGCAGTCGAACGTGTATCCGAGAGAATTCGAGTTTCTCTGGAGATTATTTTGAAGGAGTGGGTAGCCAAGGATGCCACTTGTCAAGATCCTAGCGGCTGCCGTCACTTTAGATGTCTCGTAATTTACCTGTGAAGCCATTTTTTCTCCATTCACTACAAAAAACAGAGTATCTAACGACGGTTAATTACCCACGGTTATGGCCAACTATGGTTAAATTCAATATTGCATTTTATTTAACCACGGTTGTTTTCCTACAGTTAAAACCTTGGGCAAAAGTGACAAATTTAAAAAAAAATAAATAAATAAAAATCGTTTTGCCGCTACCCTCTTTTTTTTCATTAGGCGCCTTTTCTTTCCCAAACTCGCCATGCTCAGACCTAAACGCTCTCTTTCCCAAACACCACGCTCTCTTTCATTAACTCTCGTTCCTTCTCCAAGAGCCACGCCTTCACCTTTCACTCTGCCCAAACCTATCACGTTGCGTGGTTGTCACCGTCGGAAAACTGAGAGCAACGTGAACGATAACGGGACATTAGTGAGCGGGGTACTATTTTGCTTCACCTTTCATTATCTCTCGTTCCTTCTCCAAGAGCCATGCCTTCACCTCGCTTTGCTTTTTGCGTTTTGCTTCACTTCATTCGTTTTTCACAGAATCAACACTTTGCTCCCTGTTTTCTGCAAATCGACGGTAAGTATTTGACCTTGCGGCCACTTTGCCCCTTTCTCTGGTGAAATTGACACTTTGCCCTAAACTTGATCTTGTAGTTGTTGGAGGAATAGCATTTGACCTTGCGAGAACTAGGTATACGTTTCATCTTCTTATTCGACCTTTCCCTTTGATTTGTGGTTTGTGGGTTTTAGATTTTTTGTGGATGTCAAGTCCCTTTGTTCCTTTTCTGATGTAATCTTTTTCATTTCTTATAAATAAGTAGTCTTCATCTTTTTCATTTCTCATTCACGGGACAGGGCTATAGGTCCAAAGAATAAGAAAACTACATGAAAACTCAGAAGGTTAAGGAGGCCCCTTATTAATAATTCTCTTCTGTTTTAAGTTATTGGTTGCAGTTGCAATACAAATAGGGAATACACCGCTAAACAATTATCCTATCCTTGAAACCATCATAAATCAAAATTAGACCATGTAAAAAAAGAAGAAGAATGATATAATTATATAAATACCTCAGAAGATATTTAGCACAGCTAATTCCTACATCCTTTGAAATGAGGCAATCAAGAAGCATTTGATGGTCATAGTGTATCTGCATATCAACAAGCAATTGACAAGTTAAATCAATAAGACTACTATTTTTTCCCGATTAAACAATTTAACATAATCAGTAGATAATAAACCAGATAGCATATAAAACTTAATTCTGAGAGAAATAGATGGAAAAGTTGCACAGGCTTAAAATATGTTTTTCTCACGCTAATGTATGCAAATAAAATATTAATAATGCACAAAATATTTGCTCTTTCTCCTTAATTACAATTTAAATCTCTATTGATTCTGAGATGTTTAATTTTAATTTGACAATACAATAATGTGTTTAGTCAAGACTATATATTTTTAGGAAATGGAAAAACAAAGAGCCCAAATAATATTCCTAGAGACAATTTGGTATGGGAAGTGGGAAGATGCTAATATGGATGGTCCCTTCTTCTGCCAAAAAGCTATACAAAACATCTCTGGCAATTATACAGCCAGCGTGTTTAGTTGAAGATCATATATATCTCTTTTAATTTCTAATTGGTTTTATTGTGTAAAGAGGGCACATCTTTCTCATTTCTTATCTATTTGGAACCTTTTCTTAGCTTGTTTTGATGCAACTCACATGCACATCACTATGTAGCTAGCTACTAAAACGTTCCAATGTTCTCTACACATACAATTATTTTCAAACTTTGATCACTACACTCTATATATGTGAGTTGTCACTTGTCGCCTACCCAGTTTTTCGCTTTCAATTATAATCCTAAAATGCAGCTTCCTCTTTGTCAAACCTATGTATTCCATCAACTTATCAGAGGGGATCCCTTAATGCAGCAGGTCACAAAAAAAGACAAAGTAAAATATAGTTACTTACTGTTGCTGTAAACTAGATGTTATGCCAAGTAATTGCAGTATCACTTCAAACAATAGATCATCCTACCGTTAAAGTGAAGAGAGAAGAAATTCAAAGATATGTAAATTAAAAAAAAAGGCATAAGATAATATATTAATGAATTCTAGCCAAATTAAACTATTGAGTCCAATGAATTTATGCATCCATATGGTTCATTAGTACTAGTGTTAATTAGCTGCCTAGCCTTGGGATAATTAACTAGTTAGCTAGCTATCTAGTGTTGTAACATGACCCCTTTGCTTTAATTAGCACAGTGGACAGGAATTCTAATAACAACTGGGATTATAGTTTCTTAGTCAAATTAATTAACAATATATATATATTGTTAATTTGGCGTTAATTTTTATTTTGAATTGTCATTTTGGTGATGTTGTAACGTTATAGTGAAATTAATAAGTCTCTTGATATTATGTTACTTGCAGGCTTTAGTTTACTCATTATGCCTTCATTAAGTAGAGAATCCTTACATGAACATGTGAAACCTTTTTCCTTGGCTGTGCAGTGGTTGAAGAAGAGTGGAAGGAAGGCACTTTATGCTTCATTGGAGAAAATTAAGGAAGGTAAATTATGTTTTAATTTTAACCCTTGTCAACTATAAAGAAATAATAAAGGTTGAGACTTGAGACTTGACAATATGAATTGAATTCGCTTGAGTTTTCTACACCTGACTTGCTAATCTCAGTAATTTATTTTCTTTGACTTTTGGTGTTTTATGCTTTGGTTTTATTTTTATTCTCAGGAAATAACTCTGTTAAATTTAATTTAATTTGCATTGCTCTCTATAAACCTTTTTATGGACTCAATTATACTAGTTACATTTTTTTAACTCTTATTTTTATGCTCCAGGTTTAATAGTTGCACCATATGGATCTTTCAGCCTCATGAATTATTCCCAGACAAGTTAATTTCTTGTTATAGCATAACATGGTCCCAACTCTTAGTTGTTGTATAGGGTGGTTGTTCACATCTCTATATTTCATATATTGCTTTCATTAATTTATTTCTTTAATGATTAATATGTTGGAAAAGTGAAGATGAAGTCCTTGGTTCAATTTTTATGCTACTTCAGGTTCAGTAAGACAAATATGGAGAATGAGCTTGGTCTCAACTTGAAACAAAGTTGATTATCTATTCTCTCTTGTGTTTCTTGTTGGACTTTAAAGAAGTTGACCTAATAAAGAAGTTGCCCAATACATGTTAATAGGATAATTTCCTTACATTTTAATGTTTTGAAATAACAAGCCTAGCTTTAAGGAATAATTATAGATTCCTTCTCTGTTATATATTCTCAACTCCTTGTTGAAAGTGATTTAGGGAATTCACTTTTAAAACTAGTCGTGGTGCATAAGTTAGTGAGATTCCCTAAATGTATAGATTCCCATTAGGCCATATTTCCAACTTGCCTTGCGTTTTGCTTTCATTTTGCTATTTCTTAATATTCCATTTCAATTGTTCTTTTTCTACAAAAAAAAGGTATCTTTCTTTCATATTCTTTAATGAGCAACAACTGAGATTATAGTTTCTTATTTATTTATCATTATCCTTAGCCCATTATGACTTCTTCCTATTTTTTTCTCTTGTGAAAACTTATTTTTTGTAGGTTCAATTGTGGCTTGACTAAATTGCAAGGTTTCTAAAGTTGTGCTTTCATTTCAAACTACATTAATATAGTCGAAACTTGAAAGTAAGTATGATAAAAGTAAATATTTTATTATTAAACTCTTTGATTGAAATATTATCATATTTTCATGCATTGCTATTTTGCTACATTTAAATCTAAGTTGACCTTTAGCTCAAAAAATTTTGTTGACATGTTTTAATTCTAATATAGTTCTATTGTTGTGTTCACTTTGCAAAAATTATGCATTTTTATTAAACTTTCAATTTTATGCCTTGGAGGATGGCAGAACTTGATTGTATACCACTAAAATATTGCTTATATATACCCGTGTTGTTGTATCAAGCATTTTTTTTAATTTATATTGTTCTTTATCTATTTTTCCTTCAAATTTAAGTGTTATACAAGGTTAGGTTATGGAATAAGTAGATTAATCTTAGGTTAAGCATTGAATTGATTTCTTATTCTGAATTAGGTGTGGTTATGGATAGAAGTTGGATTAGTAGACCGCGCTATTCACCAGAATATGTTGCTAGTGTAGAAGGTTTTCTCGATTTTGCATTCTCTAGGCCTTATGTGGAAGGGATTGTGAAATGTCCATGTCTCTCATGTGGTTTTAAAAAGTGGTTTACGAGGGACGTTATGTTTGATCACTTAATATGCAATGGGTTCCCATTGGGGTACACTACTTGAATTAGGCATGGTGAATGGGTAGAGGAAGATGCTCCTACTACTCCTTTGGTACAAGTGGAGCAAGTAGGTGGGGAAATGCAAGATTTATTACACGATGCCTTTGGGGTCTTTAGAGAAAGAAATATTGATGAACCAGGGTCATCTCACCATCCAAATAGTGAGGTGCACATTGGTTCCACTAGTGGAACAAATGAGGAAAATTGCAAATTCAATGACTTGATGAATGATGAAAATCAAGAATTGTATGAAGCTTGTGCGAAGTATTCAAAGCTTTCCTTTTTCGTTAAGCTTTATCACATTAAATGCTTATGTCGAGTGAGTGATAAAGCTATGGACATGATTTTGGAATTGTTGAGGGATGCATTTGAAAATGCAAGGCTTCCGAAATCATTTTATGATGCCAAAAGGACCATAAATAAGTTAAGTCTTAATTATCAAACTATCCATGCTTGTTCAAACGAATGTATGCTATATTGGGGGGATGATGCTGAACATGACAAATGTAAAACATTTAATACTTCTAGGTGGAAGACAAATACAAGGGTGGATAGTAACAATGGACGTGGTGGAAATAAAAAACAAAAAAAAAGAGACCTGCAAAGGTGTTACGCTATGTTCCACTTACTCCAAGATTGCAAAGATTGTATATGTCCACTAAAACAGCTGAGCATTTAAGGTGGCACACTACAGATCGAAACTTAGATGGTCTTCTTAGACATCCAAGAGATGGTGAAGCATGGAAGTCATTTGATGCTCAATACCCAGGATTTGCTGAAGAACCTAGAAATCTTAGACTTGGGTTGGCTAGTGATGATTTTAATCCTTTTGGAACAATGAGCACTAATTATAGCATTTGGCCGGTTATTTTGATTCCATACAACTTTCCACCATGGATGTGTATGAAGCCAACATCTTTAATGTTGTCTATGATCATACCTGGGAAAAAAATGCCTGGAAATGACATTGATGTGTATCTACAACCACTAAAAAAAGAATTAAATGATTTGTGGGTCGAGGGCATTGAAACATTTGATTCTTCAACTAACCAGAAGTTCAAAATGCGGGCTACATTGTTATGGACTATAAGTGATTTCCCAGGGTTAGGTAATCTATCTGGATGGAATACCTACATCGGCTATGCTTGTCCATCATGCAATTTTGATCAAAAGCCTATGAAACTCACCAATTGGAAAAAGTCCTGCTTCATGGATCATCGTAGATTCTTGCCAGCACAACATAGTTATATATTTAAATTGAAATTGTTTTGATGGGACAACAGAAAGACGGGATCCTCCAATTCAACTAGATGGTGCCATGATACTGAATCAAACAGAAGGAATTAATGTGACATTTGGTAAGCCTCCAGAGTCAGATTTAGTAAGAAAAAGACCACATGCAAGAGAGACCCAACAATGGAGAAAAAGAAGTATTTTTTTTTCAATTGCCATATTGGGTTAATCTCAAGTTGCGACACAATTTAGATATGATGCACATTGAAAAAAATGTAAGTGACAATGTGTTGTATACTTTGTTGAATGAAGCTGGAAAGACAAAAGATAACTTGAATGCTCGAAAAGATTTGCAATGTTTAGGAGTGAGACCAGAGTTATGGCCAGATGCAAATGGGAAACATAAATCTACTTGTTTTACTATGAATAATCAGCAAAAGGATGTTTTCTTACAAACATTAAAGGATGTGACAGTGCCAGATGGTTATGCATCCAACATTTCCAGATGTGTTGACATGAAGAATCGTAAAATCTCAGGCTTGAAAAATCATGACTCTCATGTACTCATAGAGCAGCTACTTCCAGTAGCATTGCGAAATGCACATATTGACCCTAAGGTTACTGCAGTTGTGGTGGACTTGTGTGTGTTCTTTACGAAATTATGTTCTCCTGTGTTAGATATCAAAGAGCTTGACCAACTTCAAGAAAAAATTGTGGTCACACTTTGTTAACTAGAGATGTTATTCCCGCCTTCTTTCTTTACAATCATGGTGCACTTGGTGGTTCACTTGGTTGATGAAGCAAAACTTGGAGGTCGAGTTCAGAATCGATGGATGTATCCTATAGAACGGTATTCTTTAATTTAATTTAGTTTTATCAAAAGTATTGTTTTCATTTTTTATTTTCTTTTGTTTTGACAACTGTATATATAGGTACCTTGGACATTGTAAGACATATGTAAGAAATAAGGCTCAAGCAGAAGGCTCTATTGCTGAGAGTTATCTAGCTGAAGAAATATTGAACTTTTGTTCAAGGTATCTAGATGACATAGAGACAAGATTTAATAGGTCGAGTCGTATTGACGATAATGTTTGTACCGAGAAGTCAGGGTCACAGATTTTCCCGCAATTAGGGCGTCCAGTTGGTAGCATCTTAGACTTTGAACTAACTCTTACTGAAAGATTACAAGCACATCGTTGTGTCTTGTTCAATTGTAAAGAAATTGATGGGCTTGTTCAGTAAGTGTTACACACTAATCAATCTCTTTTTAGTTTATAAAATAATGTGGCTACGTAAATAATCTAATAAAATATCTTGTAGACAACATGGAGATGACGTTAAAGTTATGCTTCGCCGTCATACCAGATATGCGGTGGCGATTGACAAGCATGTCACAAAAAAATTTGCTAATTGGTTTAAAGATTATGTAAGATTCAATTTGTTGTAAGATATATATTTTATTAAAACACCAAGTGTATGTTGTTAAAATATTTTGTTAATTGTTTTAGATTGGCAAGAATGACAATGCAAATGTGTCGGATGATATCAAATTCCTTGCACGTGGTCCTCAATGAATGTCTAGGAGATTCAGTGCAGTAAATATTAATGGCTTTAGGTTTCAAACACTAGTAAGAGAAGAAGGATTGAAAACCCAAAATAGTGGTGTATGGGTGTCATCACAAACTAGATGCTATGAAAGTGCAAAAGATGCGAATGTAGCACTTGCAAACCTCTTATACTATGACAAGTTAGTAGATATCATCGAATTGAACTACTATGGTCATATGAAAGTTATGCTTTTCAAATGTTTGTGGGCTAACACTAGAGGGATAAAGAAGGATGACTTTCAGTTTAATTTGGTTAATTTTTCCCGATTGGTTCATACTGGAGATCATGTAGACGATGAGCCTTACATATTGGCTTCAGATGCTCAAATGGCTTTTTATGTGGATGACAAAACAAACTTGCCATGGAGTGTTGCAATCCATGTGAAGCCTCGAGACTTATATGAAATGGGTGATGAAGTAGACATTGATAAAGAAGATAATGGTCGTCAAATTCAAAAGGCACATATAGAGCAACAAATAAATTCAATTTTTCCTGTTGACATTGATAACTTACAATTGTTAAGGAGTGATAAAGAACATATTTCTGATCAACCAGCTAACAATGTTGATGGAGTGTTTGATAATAGTGATGAAGATGACATGGTTTGTTTATTACTTTGTTCTACATATATAGTCTATCATAGTTTTGTTTATATTTTACATGGTTTTGCTATTATATTATTCTAATCATATCTTTTTTATTGTCTTTTAGGATGCAACATAAAAAGCGTAAACGATCATCTAGAACTAGACTAAATGTTGATGCATTGATACAAAAAATATATGAGGCCCCTCCTGCACCAGCTGCTCCTCCTACACAACCACTTGGCACATCTTCCTAACAAGAAATGACTGTGAATTCTGCTCGAGTTGAGGCCCCACCTACAGTAGCTGCTCCTCCTACACAACTCGTTGGTACTTCTTCCAAACAGGAAGATGTGGATTCTGCTGAACCTGCATCTGTACGAGTTCCCAGTGAAGAGCAAGGTTTGAACAAAGACTGGACAGTGGACATTATTCGTAAGTATCCAGTTTGAATTTATTTTTATTGATCTATTACAATATATATATTTTTCTTATTGTCTTATTCTATGTTATGCATGAAAGATGAAAATGGACTTATTACACAAGAGAGGATGAAAGCAAAGAATGTGTGGAATTTACCGAGGGGAAAGAAGGTGATTTGTCAAGTTAATGAATTTGGGCAAGGGCTTGGTGCTACTGGAGGTTTAATTGGATTCTGGTTGGGAAATATGGCTACGGATTGTGAGCTAATTCCTCTAAACTTCTGTAATTGGAAGGAAGTGCCTAAACAATATTTTAATGATGCAATTTCACTCATTGAGGTAAGAAGTGGATTTTATGTTGTTCGTCTTTATTTGTTTTTATCCACTTGCTTGTAATTAACATTTCAATGGTTTTAAATTCAGAGTAAGATTGCATTTTGAGAACGCAATGGATTAAAGTGGGCTTGGAGATCATTAGGGGAGAAAAGAAGGGACTATAGAAGTAAGCTATCCGGGATAATAAAAAAACTTCAAGTAAGAGACGAGATCATGAAAGCTCGTCCTCCATAAGTACCCCAAGACCAGTGGAATAGCTTTGTCGATTACCGACTAAGTGACAAATGCATTGTAAGATTTCATATATAACTTGTAATTTAATTTTTTTTATATAACATGATTAATTTTATTTGTCTTTCATGTATAGGAGATGTGCATTTAGAACCAAGAGAATAGGAAGAAATTAAAATTTCCTCACACGGGTGGTTCCAAAAGCAACACAAGAAGAAAGAATGAAATGGTGATTTAAAATTTTGTTCGTTCATATATTAGTTGCTAGTTTTTTTTTAAAATGTTAAACAATGTGATTACTTGTTGTTTTTTAGGAAGTAAAAAAAAGGCCGACCAGTGAGTCGAGCTGAGTTATTCATTGCAACCCACACAAAAAAGGATGGGAGCTATGATAATGATGATGCCAGTGAGTCGAGCTGAATGGTAATGTATTTTGAGTTTTATTCTTTTTGCTTTAATATATTTTTTACCTTAGCTTTATCTTTAGTTTACGTGCTTCATATCAGCATATTGTATTAGATTTCAGGCTTTTAAGAATCATAAAGTTGAACCGAGGAATAGAAGAACATTGCAACTTTTGGAAGTTGTTTGACATATTTACTAAGTAGCTTTATGTTATTTTTAGGTTGGAAGTAGTTTGTTGCTTTGCTTAGTAGCTTAACTACCTAACGTATGCTTCTGTTCTGTCAATTACTTAACTAACTTATTAGAAAGATGCGATTAGTGATGCTTCTTTACTAGAGATATGGGGTAATGTCTCTATGGTGTCAAGCATTTAGGTAGGAATTTCTGTTTATTTCTTTGTGAATTTAGACTGTGTTATTATTTAATGGCATCTAACTTTTGTAATGATTAATGCCCGATAGCCTAATGGCCTGTTACTGTTAAATCCTTGTTAAAAGATGTTAATTCTTGTTTGTGATGGGTGTAATAAATCTCTATGGTGTCAAGCATTTTCATGTCTTAATATTGATAAGGGACAGGTACTTGCTGTTTCAGCTTTTGTATCTTAGAATGATGCTTTAAGTGTATATGCAACTTGGTTCAGCTTCAATGAGCTCACCTCTAATCTTAGCAACTGTGATAATGTATCCAATGGTTGCTTTTGTTCATTATTTTATTGTTTGTGGTTTAAATGCAATAGTTACCACTTATCAACAAATTTACCATATGGTGAACCATGTACACAATCATTTATATTGTTATTAATATACTTACTGAACTACTTTTATTTTTCCATCATGCTTCTGCGTGTTGTTAGAATATGCTGATGGGTAAAATAATGCATGTTTGAATTTTCAGGAAAAAGTTTCAAAAAAGCTTCGTGAGCAAGAATCTTTAAAGTCATACACTGGTGTCGTTTCATCAGATGATACATTGGGGCAAGTGCTAAGCAAGGAGCATTCTGGACGAGTTCGAGGGTTAGGACTAGGTCCATGCCCTTCTCAAGTTTTTGGGCTACCCAAATATCAGTTCAACGACTTAAATTTCAGTTCTACAAGTAGTGCACATTCAAATGAAGGATCCTTGCAATCCGAGCTAAGTTCAGTGAAAGAAGAGTTAGAAGCTCTAAAAAAGGAGCGTTAAATGGAGCAAGTTCGTATGAAAGAAAAGTTTGAAGCTCTAGAAAAGGAGTGTGAAATGGAGAAAGCTCAGCAATAACACATGGTCAAATATTTAGCTTATCACATGGGAGTAACAATACCATCGGTGATTGTTGGCGAGGTACCATGTCCTGCAACACAGGTAACATAAATGTTTCTTTTCTTTACAACAATGTTAAAATAGACACTACACATTTTATAAAATCTAACTGTCTTTCTTGTTCTAATTATAGTGATGTAGGCAGTGCAGAAGCATCACGTCGACAATCATCTAGAGCTAGTCATGATCCATGATCTTATATATTGATGTAGTCATCTACAATCAACTAATTAATGTAGTTTTATTTTGATGTTAGTCATATTTAATTAGTTTTATTTTGATACTAGTACTAAACTTTTTAATTGTTATTAATGTATCCTTTATATTTTGAGATTGAGAATTATGTTGCCAAGTATTTTGAGTTTCTATACAGTTGAAACTTTATTAGTAGTGTTGAAGTCATCTCAAATTCTATTCTGTTGTCAAGACTTCATTTTGAATTTATATGCAGATGAAACTTTATTAGTAGTGTTGAATTTATCTTAAATTCTATTAGATTTCATTTATTTATTGTTATTGTTGCTAGAGTTTATTTATTGGAATTTATCTTGAATAGGTTTGAGTATGAATGTTACAAAGAAGGAAAAACCTAAGAAAATTTTTTTTTTAAATTCTAACGGCGGTTGTAACCGTCGCTAGAAATAATGAAAAATGCCAATGAATGGCGACGGTTGTAACTGCCGTTAGATTACTTACTCTAACAACGGTTCCAACCGTCGCCAAAGGAAGCATAACCATTATAAATATGGCGACGGTTGCAACCGTCGTTAGAGTAAGTAATCTAACGGTGGTTGGAACCGCCGTTAAATTGATGGACTCTAGCGACGGTTGCAACCGTCGCCAAGAAGGCGTAAAGTGGGAGAAGAAATTGGTCCTCTAGCGACGGTTTTAACCACCGTTAGGTAAAAAGTATGCCCAACGACGGTTATTCTAACGGTTGCCTTAACCGTCGCTAGAGGTGTTCCCGACGCAGCGTTTGATAACGGTTACGCAACCGCCGCTAGAGTTCTAGCCACAATCACAACTACCGATAGAGACCTGTTCTAACCGTGGCTAGACATCATCGTTAGCCGTTGCTTCGGGGTTTCCACATCTACGCTTGAGGTCTATTTAAGGACATTTGGGCTTCCGAGGGTATTTGGGTCTTCTTCGATGTGACTCGAGGACTTTGAATCTGGGTCGTTCTTCTCAATGTGTGTCTGCTTGAATCGGATGGTTTTAGCCTCGACTAGGTGTAAGTGATAATTTCTTCCTTTCCATTGTGGGTTTCAAGGGTGGCTGAAATTTGAATTGTCGCGCCTTCTAGGTCCTTATAAATACCCATGAGATTGAAAAGGAAAAAGCCCTATTTACCTTCGAGTTTTTCGATTTCGATCCTCTGTCTCCGAGAGTTTTCTATTCCTCTCATTGCTTTTGAAGCTTTTTGTTTACTTGTTTGCTGATTGCATTTTGCCATGGCTAACAAAAATGAAAGTGAGTGTTATCTCCTTTTCTCATTCCTCATCTTCTGCATTTTTTCTGATTTTAGGGTTTTCTGATTTTCAGGGTTGTATCCCTTCGACTTTACTGACTTGGAGGACCTCTCCTCTCCTCCTCCTCTGAATCGTATCGGGAGAGTAACCAGGGTAGGGAAAAGAGACAAAGACAGGGTTCTTCTTCCAACCGAGAGAGGGTTACCGAAGTTCGCATTGGCGCACCTGAACGAGGTAGGAGAGTGGGGGGAGGCAGGGCTCGGGTAACACCACCGAGGATCATTTTCAGTGAAAAGAGGATCTCCAAGGGAAAGAAAGGAGGAAAGAAGGAGGAAACCCTAAAGAGAGAAAAGAGAGGCCCAAGAAGCGTTCTGAAACGGATTCTCGGCTTTCTTCTCAAGTTCCTTGTCTTCGATGGTGCAGCGGAGGGCTACTCTAGTGGAAACCAGAGTTGCTGCATCGGTGGAGGGTACTTTTTCACCTCCAAAGCCAACTCATCGCTCACCCTTGAGGATGATTTTGTCGAGCTCTCCTTCTTCTCGTTCTACTGAGCCCTTAGTCTCGAGTTCTGCTGGGAGCATCAAGGAACTGGCGAGCAAGAAGGCTCGATTGGAGGGACCAGTCGAGCAGGCTGATGCTACTGCTGTTGAAAGCGTGGCTGAGGCTCCAACAAAAAGATTAAACATCATTGAGAAGAGTATTTCAACGGCGACGAGCGGCCATAATGAGCCTGTTGCTGAGAATGTAGTGGTGATTCAAATGGATACCACTGCTTCCGGAGATGCGGCTCCAGAAAATTTTGGCTTGGACCCTTCGCAAGCTGTGTAAGGGCCGTCGAGGGAGGAGGTGTCCCCCTTTGCTCCAGTAGCCCTTGATAGGCGTTTTCCTGTAGACCTAAATGAGAAGGCTGCTAAGGCAATAGATATAAATCCTTTTGGCATTGCTCTACAAGCTTTTGAGGGCGCCGCTAATTCTTTGGCTAATTTCCATAAGGCTGGAAATATGTGGCAGGCGCAAGTGGTGAGTATTTGAATTTTCTGCTTTTGAGCGTAAAATGTTAGCATAATATTTTCAAAGTAATACTCTTTGCTTCATGTAGGATGGGCTTCGCACGGATCGGAAAAAGCTGCTTTCAGTTATTGATTCCAAGGACAGTGCCCTTGAGCATTTTCGACAACAGCTCGAGGAGGTGCACAAGCTTTTGATTGTAACATCCTGACTAAGTTTATCCTTTAAATAGATAATTTAATATTTATTAAGTTTTAATGATGCTGAAATTACAGAAAATTTAAAACTTTTATTAATATAATTGAAATGCTGAATAACTATCTTCTATAATTTACAAACGTCAATGTCCTTTAATGTAATTCCTAAAAATAACTTCATCTAAACAAATATACTAAGTCTTACGTAGGCTCTCATCAAACCAAAACTGCTCCTTGCAGCATCATTCGAGCAAATCCAAGTAAGATAATTTCCATTCTGCAATACCTGAATATAGTAGCATCATGAGATAATAATCCCAGTAGGACAAGTAGATACAAATTTATAAAACATTTCTGCTACTATACTCAGGGCTATGCCAAAACACCTCACCATTAATTATAAGTCATACAAGCATTAGTTTATATAATATAGAAGAATGCGTCGTAGACTAGAAAATTACCTACCACTTGATCTATTACAATTTGTTACCTTGCATGAACAGGAATGAACCCTCCATATAGAAGCTTCTCCACACATGAGTACAATGTATTTACCATCTCCACACAGGAGGACATTGTATATTCCCACATAGGAATCTTCTCCACACGGGAGGACACAGGCATTACCTAACTCCAGAGCGTCCTCTGGTGTGCGCACATAGCTAGAACCAAATTCTCAACACTTTATAACAAGTGCACAAGATTATCATCGGTTTGGAATCATGACATGATTGTTATTAAATAAACCTTTCATAAGAACTAAGTCTTAACCTTATGATAGATCTAGTTAATAACCAATCACGTCAACACAACTATGGCCTTCTAACTATACGACATTCATACCTAAAATAGCCACAATGTGGATTCTCTCTACCTCACCCCATAATAAGGCAAAGAGGACCATTCCATAACTTCAGTTAATCAAGCATACCAGTTCTTAAAGCAATCATCCTTTTCATCAAGTAAGACATTATAATTTAGATATATTCTATCTACTCATGCAGTACATAAATCATTAGCACATTTACCCCCATAACACAATATGAGCGTGCCAATCTCAATTAATCAAACTATTGCTTATCATATGGCAATAAATAATATTAAAAAGGTGAGGGCATCAATTGTCCTACCTCGTCTCCATGCTACTCTTAATCTTTCGCAAAATAAGTGTTGGTTTCCTCCTCTCGGAAGCCATATCTTAATCTAATGCATTATATTGTAATACAAATGCATCAATGTTTGTATTCAACATAAACCAGTCCAATCTTAGTTTCACACAACAATAATTTCAATGACTAGGATTAACTAATAATCACAACCCACTTGAGCATTGAAATGTAAACATATAAAGAGTTTCAACTTCACAAGAACTCATCTCATGTCATAATCACATAAGTTATACTTGAACCCAATAAAGGCATTCCACTTACTTTTCATACGACTAGTAAAGTTGCAATTTACATAGAAGAGTACCATCCAGCATTTATTATTTAGAAAACACCTTAAACTCAATAAAAATATATTTTCCCTTATTATTCATACTCTTTCATGTCATAGTTTTAAACTAAAATTTTCCCCAAGTACCCAACTTCATAGCTATCATGTTTAACATATTTCAACACTTATCACAACAACATAAATACAACATCTATTATTTTATAGCTCAGGTCTAGATCACACTAATGCCATACTATTCATTACTCTCTTCAAGTGCATCAATTTCCTAGTTTCTATTTCTATACACTTGCATTCAGTATATATATACACCACAATCTATAAAATCTCCGTAAATTCAACACTTATCAACACTAACGGTTCCTTTGGAAAGATGAGTTTACTATTTTGTTAAATATATAAACTCGCAGAAAGAAGCTAAAACATAATACAACTCTGTTATTTCTAACCAACAATCATCCATATAACTCAAAATTGCATCTTTCATTATTAGTCAGCAAGTTACTTATTAGCCCAACACTATTTCAACAATAATACCGACACCTGAGCTTTTCGCTTTTTAAATAGAACAAGTTATAAATTATCATGGAGTTCAGAGTAGCTTCCACTAATTTCAGTTCTAGCAGGAGAATAACATGTTATATAGATTACGCAGACAACTTTAAACAAACAATTTTGTCTTCTCCTTCAGAATTATTTCAATCAAACAAAACTCGAGAACTACAAATAAATTAAGCCTTAACTCTTTCAATCATCATATTGGACTCACAAAAATAGTGTAACAAGCAAGAATTCACACTAGCAAATTACAAATCAAAAGAATAAGAAGAGCAATTGGTGCTAAGAAGGTTCACCTCTTCTGGGCTTAAACAGTGAGGAGAATTACGAAAATACCAAGTGATGCCCAAACGCAACTTTTGGCGTTATCGACTAAACTTAAACGGCGGTGTGTCACCCATCAGTCATGAGTAACGGTGGTCACGGCAAGATTTTCATCCCTCTCTCGAATTCGTTCTCTCTCCCACCTCTCATCTTTCTCTGTTTCTCGATCTCACTCTCTCTTATCTCTCGGTTTCTCTCTCGGTCACGGTGGTGTGAAGAGAGAATGAATGTCTCGATAGAAATAGGGTATGGGTTTAGGTGAGGTAATAGTTGATGTTATTTTCTTAAGGGTTAAGGGTTTGGTATGCGTAGGGCATGTGTCCAAATAGTTTAGGTGTTTCACTTGAGTTTAGCCACCACTCTCAAGAATGTTTATAGGAATTGCACGTATAGGTTTTAGGTGTCACTTGGAGGAGGGTATTCTATTTTAACCGCTTTTTATTTTCTTTTGTATCTCTATGAGTCCTAAGATTCTAAATAATTATTCACTTAAGTCCCCTTCTAATATTAATATTTTAATCTCATTTTATTATTACTAATAAATTCCCCTTTCTCTCAATATTTAGAAATCTCATATTTTAATTAATTTACTTATGTATTTTTGGGAGCAGGATGTTACATTGATGATAAAGGAGAAAGAGTGCATGGGCACGGGTTGTGAGCTGAAGTCTTTGACTCACGAGGTCACCCGCCTTCGGGCCGACAACGGCCAACTTGCCGAGGTCAAGCTTCTACGATCAAACGTCGAGAGGGCTCACGGGGAGCTAGATGCTCGCCGGGAGGATGCGGAGAAGTGTCTGCAGGAGCTACATTCTCTTTGCTAGGCTTTGAGGAATACCGAGGCCCGCACGCATGAGAATATGGTGGGCTAGCTGGATGTTAAGAGCAGGATTGGGGACACAGCTTATCGTCAAGCAGAGATGTTAGCAGAAAGGATGTACGAGATGCTGCTAGCGGTCGAGCAACTCACACTTCTTCGTAGGGAGAGGTTCTCTGCCGAGTGGGTGAGTTCTCTGCATCCTTCCTTGGAGCTCTTCGATTGTGAACTTAGGAGTCGACTTGCGACTGATCTACCCGTGGACTTTGCCCGCCTTTGCGAGTTGGTTGAGCGTCCTTTAAGCCTTCATCTTCTTTCCGTCACGGCCGGGCGTGTTCCTGAGATTGGAGTTACTTCACATTCAATGGCTGAGAGCATGGTAAGGGTGCCATCGGGAAACGTTGGCGACCCCAAGCCCAGGGAGCCCCCTATTGATATTGACCTTGGGGATGCCCCAGAGTCGATTGTACTTTGTAGGGTCTTTTTTTATGCCAAGTGTAATAGGAAATTGCCTTAATACATTAATGAAATGGCTTTTGTCTAACTTGCATTTATTTGCTTTCTCCTTTTACTTCTGGGTAAAAAGATTGTTATACAAGCACCGTGTGATCAAGACAGTTTTGCATGAGTTGTGTAATTTTGCTAGCATAGTTGGTGTACGAATATTCGTTTAGGGATCCATGTGGGGTTATTAGATTCCTGAGAGGTTACTTGGACAATTGGCACTGTCTCGTGGGGAATCTTTGCGTGATCTTGGTAGTTCTCCAAGTATCTAACGGGGGTCGGCCCCTTTTTGCCTTAAAAGGGCTTTATCGTGAGTTTTGACTTCGCGAACTTGGTTATGGCTCACGTCTTTATCAAAAAGGAAGTTTTGTTTAATTGTAAGCAAATTGGTTACATTCGAAAACCTAAAGACCTTAGAAGGTTTGTTTTTCTAAGAATGATAATTCGAAAAGACAAAGATAATTTTAGCCAAAATGCCTAGTGGGCGAAATGTGAAGTTCGCAAAGGAGTTCAAGCAGGGACTTTATCTGGGCAAGCGGACTTCTCAAGTTCTACATCAGACTCTTTGTCTTCTGTGGGATTCTCGCATGATTCTTTAGGGCCAAGGCGAGCAATCTTGATGGCCTTTGTCAGGTGTGAAGATCGTGCCTTCGGCATGCTTTGTGGAGTCGCCACCAAGTTTACCATAAAACTTGGAAAAGGAAAAATTGTTTCAAAAGTGTAATAAAAATGGGTTTTAAAAGAATTAGGTTCGGGAGTCTACTTGAGATGAGGGGAAGGTTTTAGGCACCCCTCTTCCCCCATCCGAAGATGGTTACCCCAAAAACTAATACTTAAATTATTTGGCCTTAAAAGAGTTGGAAAAGAACACAAAAACACAAAACATAGAAGAAAGCAAAGATAGACTTGACCTGGGATAAGAGCCTAGGGCCTACGTACCCTCAGAGAGGGATCAAAGTCCACATGTTCGTGTGGCACGCAAGTGTGTGAGTGGGGGACTCTCATCAAGAAAAGGCCCAGATGGCATCCTAGTGCAATGTGCCTAAACATACAAAGGCCTTCTCGACACCTATCTACCATATATCCACGATCAAACAAGACAAGGAAAAATGTGTGTGTGTGGTGCTCTACAAGCAGCAGGCCCAGATGCCGTGAATACTAGTGCTCCTATAGAAGCAAAGGCTCCTTGGTGGCACTAGGGTTACACTTGTTACTATAAAATAATTTGTATTTATAAAATGTAAGGAAAAAGGAAGAGAAGCACTTCTACCTCTAAAAGTCAAGGGGGTTGCGACCTATAGTATGATACGTCGCGACCCACAGCCTCGGGTCAGAATCCTGAGGCCGTGAAAAGTCATGGGTCGCGACGTATAACAGTGTACGTCGCGACCTACAACCTCTGGAAATAGGGGGTCGGGACATACAAAGGGACACGTCGCAACCCATACAGAAATTTTCAGGAAAAAAAAAAGAGAAGTCAAACGGTGCACAAAACAGAAAGGGGTCGCGACACCTACACCAAGGGGTCGCGACCCATTTTTTAAAAAAAAAATTGAAAGAAAAAGAATTTTGGGGTTCTAAACCCCGGATCTAAGACATAGAGGTGATCTAAAACAGCCCTCTGAGTGGCATTAAGTCTATCTCTTACCCCATAGATCCAAGGATTTGAAACTTAAAAGTAAAATTCAATTGAAGGTTGGCAAGGAAGCATCAAGGTCAAAGAAAAGAAGAGAAAATTACCTTAGAGTCCAGATATCAATCCAGCAGCCTTTCGATATTCAAAAGTCGGTCCTTTCAACTGAAGTGGAGCTTTCAATTTATATGGATCACGACTTACAAATTCGTACGTCATGACGTACACTAGATTTCAAATCTGATTGGAATGGGCCATAAATGACATATGGGTCACAACGTACATGTTCTTATGTCGCGACCCGCTTTGGCACTTGGGGGTCCTGATGTACAAGGTCATACGTCGCGACCCATAAGTATGTATTTTTCTTTTTCTTTTCTTTTATCTTCTCCTTCTTTTTGCTTTCTTTTTATTTTTTCAGACATTTTTTTACTTTATCTATTTTTTTATTATTTTTTATTTTTCTTTATGAAATTTTATTGCACAATTTGGGGTCAGACAAAATACGATGTCCACAGAGTCCCCTCTTTACTTGTCTTTCTCCAAAAGTGATGCCTTGAGGATGAAGTCCAGCATCGCTGGAGGAAGCGAGTAAAGAGAAAAGGATGCCCCATTTGTCCAAGCTTTGATGAATGCATTTAAGAACCAAATAAGAATAACTATGAACAAACACAAGGAACACCTAGAGAAAATCTAACACATCCTAGAAAAATTCCTAAGCCAGCAGTGCTATGACTCATCGTCACCCCTGTCTTCGGCACCTAACACGTAAACCCGAGGTAGGTAGAGTCCTTTAGTTGCATCATGATGGTGAGCCCTATCGAGGACCCAGAGCGCTATTAGCTAGAGGGATAACTAATTGGTGCTGAAACGCTAAGAAAATCTTCCCGACTATGTACCCTAAAACATGAAAATAATGAGAAATGGTATTCCTAAGTTTGCACCAAGGAAAAAGAGACAAAAATCCACTTCATCTTTTTAGACTTTCTATTGTAATTTTGGATGCCGTAAATAATCTTATGGCGGGGCTCGTGGGTCTCCAAAAGTTATGGGTGTTAGATTTCAAAAAACTCAATGGCGAAAATTGATCACTACAGAGATCTTGACGGGATGCAGTCTCAAAAAAAATTCATGGGTGTCAGATTTCGAAGCACTTATTGGCAGAAACTGATCACTACGGTGTCCTTGGTGGGCAAGAATCCCCAAAAGTTATGACTGTTAGTTTTTCATAACACTCAACTGCGAAAGCTGATCACTACGAAGATCTTGACGGGCAAGAATCTTCAAAAAGTTGTGGGTGTCAGATTTCGAAACACTCATTGGCGAAAATTGATCACTACGGAGTCCTTGGCAGGCAAGAATCCCCAAAAGCTGTGGGTGTAAGCTTTCGAAACACTCAACGGCAAAAATTGATCACTACAGCGATCTAAGAGTCCCAAAAGTTATGGCGTAAGATTTTCAGTTGTTCTCTATGAGCACCGAAAACTTATTCCCCCGGAGATCTAAGAGTCCCCCAAAAATTATGGGTGTCAAATTCTCGAAGCACTCAATGG
The DNA here is from genome assembly GCA_014851425.1 of Senna tora. Classification (NCBI taxonomy): domain Eukaryota; kingdom Viridiplantae; phylum Streptophyta; class Magnoliopsida; order Fabales; family Fabaceae; genus Senna; species Senna tora. The sequence continues at coordinate 8,751,792 of CM026272.1, read as the reverse complement.
CTTTCCATGAGTACTGAAAATTGATCACCACGGCAATCTAAGAGTCCCCAAAAGTTATGAGCGTCAGATTTTCAGTGGCTTTCTATGAGTACTGAAAACTGATTCCCTCGAAGATCTAAGAGTCCCCAAAAATTATGAGTGTCAAATTCTCGAAGCACTCGATGGCTTTCCATGTGTAGCGAAAACTTATCACTATGAAGATCTAATAGTCCCCAAAAGTTATGGGCGTCAGACTTTCAGTGGCGTTCTATAAGCACTGAAAATTGATCCCCCCGGATATCTGAGTCCCTAAAAATTATGGGTGTCAAATTTTCGAAGCATTCGATGGCTTTCCATGAATACCAAAAATTGATTACCACGGAGATCTATGAGTCCACAAAAATTATGGGCATCAATTATTTCGGTGGCTTTCTTTGAGCACCGAAAACTGACCCCCCCAGAGATCTAAGAATCCCCAAAAATTATGGGTGTAAAATTTTCGAAGCACTCAATGGCTCTCCTTGAGTACCGAAAACTGATCACCACGGAGATCTAAGAGTCGCCAAAAATTATGGGCATCAGATTTTTGGTGGCTTTCTATGAGCACCGAAAACAGACCCCCCCCCCCCAAAGATCTAAGAGTCCCAAAAAATTATGAGTGTCAAATTCTCGAAGCACTCGATTGATTTTCAAGAGTACTAAAAACTTATCACCACGGAGATAACAATGAAATCTTGAGAGGACATTTTTTTAAAAACAGGTTCCCTACTTCCCTAGCCTAGACTGGGCTTTCACAGGTAGAAAACATTTTTGGAAATAAGTTCCTTGCTTCTCAGCTTGCTTGGACTTCATAGGTGATTAAAAATTTTCCTGCTTCCCAGCTTGCCTGAACTTGACAAGTGATTAAAAATTTTCCTGCTTCCCAATATGCCTAGGTATCACAGGTGATTAAAATTTTCCTGCTTCCCAGCTTGCCTGGACTTTAAAGATAATTAAAAGATTTCCCCTGCTTCCCAACTTGCTTGAACTTAACAGGTGATTAAAAACATTTTCCTACTTCCCAGCTTGCCTAGACTTCGTAGGTGATTAAAATATTTCTCCTACTTCCCAACTTGCTTGGACTTCATAGGTGATTAAAAATATCTTCCTACTTCCGAGCTTGCCTAGACTTCATAGGACATTTAAGAATTTTCCTGTTGTTCTGAATTTCTCGGGTTTAGCAAGTGATAAAAGGATTTATGCAAAAAATGCATTTTCTGTTGCTCCAAGTCAAAAAGGATTTTCCTGCTGTTCCAACTTACTTAGGTTTAGCAGGTCTTAAAAGTATGTCAAATATGTCTTGCCTACTTCTCCAACTTGCTTGGGTTTAGCGGGTCTTAAAAATATGTCTTGCCTGCTTCTCCAACTTGCTTGGGTTTAGCAGGGCTTAAAAATATGCCAAATATGTTTTGCCTACTTCTTGCAGGTAAGGAAAGGATTTTCCTGCTGCTCAAACTTACTTGGGTTTAGCAGGTTCAAAAGACTTATGCAAAATGGAAACACGAATGTAAAAATCACGGGTATTATGCGATCATCGCACAATAATCACTTCATGACTTATGGAAGTATCGTGCAAATGGATGCACGTGCAAATGCAGCAACAATGCTAATAAATTAATCAACTCACATGTGAAGAAAATGTCTAGTCAAACAAATCACATGCAAAGATAATGAACATATGCAAACATAGTGATAACACGAGCAGATAAGAGACATGCATACAAACATAGTCTAAAACATGACTTTATTTATTTATTTTTATTTGATCTTCTTTTTATATTAGACTTAAAAGGGAAAATGGAAACAACATTTGGGGGGTACTCATGCCCCGACACTTTGAGAGGAAGTGATTCCTTAGCCTACTTAAGGAAAGAATGCTGCGGGCTCATTGAAATCCTGACAACCAAAAAGATGATTCCCCAATCCAACGATAGGAGAATTGAGGAAGATTCGAGGAACTAGAGACCCTATACAGACAAAAGCATATTTTAGAACACTGGGATCCCAACACTAGATGTAGAGGGAATGATTCCCCAGTCCGCAAACAGGAGATTCAAGAGAGAACTTGGGACATCAAAATCCCAAGATGAGCAGAGAGAGGTATGTTTTGGGATACTTCGATCCAAACACTAAGAACAAGATGATTCCCCAGTCAATGTGCGGGGATTGAGACTGCATTCAGGAGAAGGGGATTCCCCGGTCAAGAGATTGAGACATGATGATTGATTGTAAAGACTATTGTCCTAATAATAATAAGGAAAGCGAAGATGAACGAAGGTAAACATCATTCGACCACATCTTAATTAATTTTTTTTCGAAAATTAAGTGACGAGGATTTAGAAAAGCTCATATCTTATTTAGAAATTTATCTTGATTCTGAGTATGGAATACTAATCAAGCACTTCTTGTTTCGTCAATATTAACTTGGTTTTGGCCATTGAAGATCAAGTAAAGAAGTAAATCAATACTTTGGTCCCAATTAGCGAGAACCCAATGGAAAAGTAGCATTGTCGAAATGACTTGTTTCCATTTCTCAAAATCAAGCATCGTTTCTCCCTCATGTTTTAATTTTAAAAAATTTACAAGCAGATGTGATGTACAAACTCAATCCATGTTAAAACGAGATCACTAAAATTTTAAAACACCCTGCCTGAAATGATAGTCCAATAAAGGTTTATCAAATTAATCTTGGGACTAATGCAAAAATGTCTATACGATACACATGTGGAAAAGCAGAAATCCATTAGAAGAATGAATTCCTATTAAGAAAGAACGAGCCGTCCTAAGTGATAACATTGACCACCTGGCTAATAATAACAAGATACAATATATATATGCATATAGAATTTCGAAAGAATGACCATTGTGGGATGAAAGTGGGGCTTTTCTGGGCTATGGATTTTTTGCTACAATTAATGATTGGGGTTTACAGGGGAGAAAAGGGATTCGCCAATTTTTTTGAAAAAGTGGGTAAAAGGTCTGGGGGACAAAGATTTTCCCCAGCTTTATTAAAGGTTTAATTTGGATGACAATCAAGAGATTCACTTTTATCACAAGATCTAGCTTAATGCTTCCTGGAAAGAATATATTTCTTCCCTTGATTGTTAAGATCAAAGTATTTCTCTCATTTTGTTTTATTCAGCCCTAAACTCGACATTTGAGTTAGCTAGAGATCAACGAGGTCTTTGTAAGCCTGTAACGTGGTCAAATGCGTGCAAAATGTGGGCTTATGAAAGGGAAAAAGGGCCCAAAAATTGTTGTGGGAACATAATGAAAATTCTTTAATTGAAATTGCTCTAACCCAGGAGCTTTGCATTAGATAGCTAACAAGGTTTTCGAACATACTGAGCTGCCAACTAGCAAATACAACCGACCAAAGAACAAGTAATTCTCTCATTGGCCATTCTTGGATTATTTTCACTCAAATCTATTCTACTAGCTGGTTACCATAAGCTTGTAATTAATCTATATCTCCACTACAGATGTATTAATGTAATAGATCGAGAGGTCTTTAAAAGCTTGTAATGATGGAGGAATGGCTAATGTGGAAAAAGTGTTTAAGAAATGAAGTTAGCAATTATCAAGCATGAAACAATAGTTTCTTGAATGAGCACGATAAATTTGACCTAAAAATGGAAGATGCTAACCAAACAATCATTCTCTATCCGCCAAACGAGATTGCCCTAAATCTTCTCTTTCTTTTTTTTTTCTTGTGCACTTTTATTTCTTTCTTTCTCTCTTTTTTTGTTAATAATTATTTTATTCTTTCTTTTCTTTTCCTTCTTTTCTCTCAAGCCCTTTTTTGGCTTACTTGAGTCGCTAGGCAAATCCAACCCACGAGAATGAGTGGTCAGACGATATATGCAATAGGTCAAAATGCAATACTCATCCAAGAATCACATGATGAAATGTGTTGAAAATTTCTAATAAAGGCTCAAAATTGGTGGCAAAAGGAAATATAAATGGGGTTTGTGTTTGGGAAAAAGGGAGGATGAAATGAATGTCTCAATCCCATATATCAAACTAATGCATGTAAAGCTTCAATTAAGATTAAAAACAAGTTCTAGAACCGGCATGAGCAAACAGATTACACTCAATGATAATTAATTAAAAGAAATTAGTGTTTGGCTCAAATAACTTCCCACAAGGTTTGACTCTCACATTGGTCACTTGCAAAGCCAATTGAATACTAAACTTGCATAGTAAACAAAGCTCTTATCTTATATCGTGAGATATCCTTGTTCCCCAGGGTTTACTTTAATGTCGTGTAATTTTAAAAACATACGCATTGTAATTCCATAATATGTCCTCCTATGGACACGTGGCACTGGCCTTCTAGAAGGTTTACCGGACCTCAGATCAGTGACACGTGGCACTGATCAATGGACCTAGACATGGCCTCTCCCCACAATCATCCGCATACTCTCTCGTAATGGAGATGTGGGTAAAACTCTCCAGATCGTGGGTCGACCACGTTCTCCCCTACTCCAAGTATAAATATCCCTCACCCGGGGGACTAAGGAGGGAGAACCCAGAAGAAATCGAAATAGTACTCACAACACTAAAAGCATACCACGATATCATCGTTACCTGAAGTCTACCTAACAGACATCAGTTCACATTCACTCCGTTAACAGGATACACACATCCTCTTGCTCTAAGAAACATACAGAGACCCTTGCTCTCTCCCTCTACCTACGAGGTACCTCCAACAGGTGGCTCGCTCGCCCGGAGAACACACACTCACGTTCTAGCCGCACACGGCCATTACAGGTAACATTCTTGCCTAACGGCAACCATGGACGTTCCCTCTTCAAACTACGTGGACTTTGATCCCTACATAAGGGTACTTAGGCACATAGGTCTTCACCTAAGGACAAGTCCCCCAAGGTTACGACCCCTTGCGGTCCTTATTTAATGTTATGAATTGTCTAAACCAAAAATGACAGTTACATTGGTGCCCACCGCGGTCCTTCTTAGACCATAATGCCTTGTGCATCTCGCTGCTAAACGACAATCTTTTTTTCGAGGAGTAGGAGTATACATCTAACTCAAAAATCCATTTTTCCTTTTTTTTCATTACAGTCTTACTACAGGTAGTACTCGTATGGCGAACACCAGCAGACCACCCAAGCTGTCACGCGACCGATAGAACATCGTTATCAGCGATCAAAGCAAGCGGCAGCAAAAGATACAACTCACAGCCTTTGGAGAAGTAAATGGCACAATGGAAATTGATGAACCAATAACTATCACAACCAATATTGTGGGCTACAAGGTCAAGAGGGTATCGATAAACCCCAGGTCAGCCGCCGACGTGCTCTTCATGGAAACATCGGAAAAAATGCATAAGTACGAGGGTTAGCTGGTACCAGACACAGAAACCCTTATTAATTTCTCAGGTCGAGCCGTTGAGACATTCGGAACCTTCACAACTTGGCTCACCTTAGGAGTCCCCCCAAGGGTCGCTCGCACCGAGGTTAGATTCACTATATCAATAGCTTCATCAACATACAACGCAATATTGGGTTGCCCGACCCTCAACAAGCTCAAGGTCATCGCGTCTACTGCCCACCTAACAATAAAATTCCCCATGAATGGAGGAATAGGAGAAATACGAGCAGACAAGGATGAAGCCTGGGCATGCTACCTGACAAATCTCCCTGAAAAAGGAAAAATTGAAACCTGTGGTTATCACGAAAGGAGTGCCCCAGAGGTGGTGGACTTGCGAGATGAAATAACAGGAGCTCGCCCATGGCCCACCGAAGATCTCGTCAATATTTGCATAGACAAAGCAAATAACAGGTAAATTCAGGTATGAGCCCTCCTGGATCAAGTAACCAAAGAACAAATTCAGAACCTACTCACTGAGTATAAGGATGTGCTCGCTTGGAGCGCCAAAAACATGCAAGGGATAGACCCAGCACTCATCTGTCACTCCCTCAACACAAGAGATGGTCCCGACGTCATTCAGAAAAAGCGGCACTTCGGTGAGGAGAGACAGTAGGTGATCAACGAAGAAGTACAAAAGCTACTCGACGCCGGTTTCATTTGAGAATCGCAGTATCCTGAGTGGCTCTCCAACATAGTCATGGTCAAAAAGGCCAATGGGAAGTGCCAAATGTGCGTAGACTTCACCAATCTGAACAAGGCCTGCCCCAAGGATGCACATCTACTTCTCAACATCGACAAATTGGTAGATGGAACAGCAGGAAAAGACCACCTTCATCACGGACAAGAAGGTATTTTGCTACAAGGTCATGCCTTTCGAACTCAAGAATGCAGGTGCCACCTACCAAAGGATGATGCATATAGTCTTCAAAAAGCAGATTAGCTGAAACCTTGAAGTCTATATCAACGACATGGTGCTGAAATCCCTAGAAGTCGAGCAACACCTCCAGCCTTTGGAAGAAATCTTCCTATTCCTAAGGAAACACCAAATGAAGTTGAATCCCACAAAGTGCGCCTTTGGAGTATCAACAGGAATATTCCTAGGCCTCATGATCACACAGAGGGGAATCGAGGTCAACCCTGAGAAATGCACGGCCATCTTGAACATGGAACCTCCTCTGTTGATCAAAGACGTGCAGAGGCTCAATGGAAGGCTGGCGGCCCTCAACATATTCAAGTCCAGGATGGCTGACCGATGCCTCCCTTTCTTCAAGATCCTGAAAATTGTACTGGCATTCCAGTGGACAGAGCAATGTGAAAAGTCCTTCGAAGACCTAAAAGCGTACATGGCTAAGCCCTTGATATTGGCAAAAACTAAGAAAAGGGAAACCCTAGTATTATACTTAGCCACCACAGATCACGCCGTAAGCTCCGCCTTAATAAGGGAAGAAAGAGTAGAACAATACCCAGGGTATTATACGAGCCATGCCCTGCAAGGAGCTCAATTATGGTACCAGCGAGTGGAAAAACTAGTGCTGGCCCTTGTTCATTCAGCAGGAAGACTCTAATCGTACTTTCAACAACACATAAACATGGTCTGAACCGACCAACCACTACGACAAATACTGCAAAAGCCAGACGTAGCAGGAAGAATAAAAAACTAGGCCGTAGAACTCTCCGAGTTTGATATCAAATAATAGCCAAGGTGAGCAATCAAAGCCCAAGCCCTAGCAGACTTCATCGCCGAGATAACTCTGTCAGAATGCCAGAAGGGGGACGCCCCGGCAGAAAAAACAATGACTGACGCAACACATGAGCCACAGCCAAAAAAATCCCCATGGCTAGTCTATGTAGACAGCTCCTTGATCAGGAAATCCGTGGGTGCCAGAATCATTGCCGAAAGCCCCGACAGAATTAAGGTGGAACAAGCCCTGCGCTTCATGTTCCTAGCCTCAAACAACCAAGCTGAATATGAAGCACTCATAGCCAGACTAATGCTAGCTCACGACCTAGGCGCCTCAAAGGTTAAGCTATTCAGTGACTCACAACTGGTGGTTGGACAACTTAACGGAGATTTCGAGGCAAAAGACGCTACCATTTTCAAATACGTGGAGCGAGCCAAACAAGAAATCAACATGTTCGAATCTTTCTTGATAACACAGATACCGCGAAGCCAAAACACCCAAGGTGACACCCTCTCCAAACTATCCACCACGCCAAGTTAATGGGGCCTCAAAACGGTCCTCCGAACGACCCTACAAGCACCTAGCATAGCTCCAAATATGCTACCAATAGCAATCGATGCCTCCTAGATGGCCCCCATAAAAGCGTATATAACAGAGGGCACGCTACCTGAAGAAAAGGGATTAGCCAAAAAGATAAGGAGACAGGAAGCTCGATATTTTATCTTGGGGGAAGACTTGTACAAAAAGGGATTCTCATCCCCACACCTCAGGTGTCTTCCAACTGAAGAGGCTAACTATGTCCTCTAAGAAATCCACGAAGGCGTATGTGGAACCCATCAATCTATGAGTGCCCTTCGCAAGCAAGCACTTCGCTCGGGTTTCTACTAGCCCAGCATGAGAGCAAACTCAGACAAATTAGTCACAAATTGTAATCAGTACCAACGGCATGCCAACTTCATACATCTACCTCCCGAAGAGCTAAAACCCATCGAGCCCCCGTAGCCATTTGATACTTGGGGAAGGGATATACTCGGACCTCTCCCGCAAAGCACATTGTAGAGGAAGTTCCTCATAGTGGCAGTCAACTATTTGACGAAATGGATCGAAGTTGAAACACTTGCCACTATCGGGTCCCAAAATGTCCAAAATTTCCTCTAGCGAAATATCATATCCAAATTCGGCCGTCCCCACACACTTATCACCGACAACAGTCACCAATTTTTCAATGAAAAGTTTTAAGACTTTTGCATAGAATGGAACATTGACCATCGGACAACATCAATTGAGTACTCGGCGACCAACGGTCAAACCAAGGGGCGAACAGGATCATACTCGAAGGTCTCTGAAAATGCTTAGAAGAAGCAAAGGAAGACTGGGTGGACGAACTCCCTTCAGTCCTATGGTCCTATAGAACAACAATTCATTCGACTTCCGAGGAAACACCATTCGCCCTGAACTACGAACAAGAAGATATAGTCCCTGCCAATATCGGGGTACCCTCAGATCGAGATTTGAATTTTTCTGATGCAAATCCAGAAAATCTACTCGTCAGTATAGACGTGGTCGAAGAATGTAGGGAAGCAGTGGCGCTCAAAGCCGCAACATACAAATAGGTTCTTGCCCAAAACTATAATAAGAGGGTGCACCTCTGTAAGTTCAAAAAAAGAGACTTAGTCCTACGGACAGCAATTAACAATAGACAAGATTGCCTCCACGGGAAGCTCGCACCAAACTGGGAAGGCCCATATTGAGTTATTGGAATCGTCTCCCATGGTGCTTACAAATTAGCCCATCTGTCGGGCGAGCACATACCCAATACGTAGAATGCTAGTAGTCTAAAAAAATATTACACTTTGTCTTAAGCTACTTTAGCTATCCCATTTCAAGAAATGATGTGTACTCATTACGATTAATGAAATATCATACACAATGCGATCGATCGACTCTCGTACTTGTCAAAATTTCTTGATGACTTACCTTCAAAAGGGGTGGACTCATCCGCCCCGTATGTACGAAAGAGAGAGGTCTACAGCCTCCTGATACAAAAATGTATATACAAAAAACAAAAGAGGTCTATTGCCTCGAAATACAAAACACCTAATCTAGAGAATGCCTTCACTCGGAGAACCCGATCGCTCAGCAACATGGACGTCGAATTGAGGGATGATCGCCTCGGCCTCCCTATGAGGATTTGGGGGAATAGTATACTCCTCTATCCTCAATGGGGAATCAGGGCCACGGCGAGCACGGAACTCACCCCCAATCTTCTCCCACGACGGGTGAAGTCTCGCCCTTATCTCTGGAGTAACTGAGATAACCATCAAGTCCTCCAATTGTGCGATGCCATTGTACATCCCGTAATTGGCAAAACATTAGAAGTCTAAGCAATGATCCCTTGCGATCTCTACATTCTTCTTGGCAAGCTCAGCCTTCTTCTTGGCAAGCTCAGCCTTTAACTCCTTCACTTTGTCGCTTAACCGAGTATTCTCGTCGAGCAACTTCTCCACCACTCCCTGTAAGTTTTTTCGGACGTTAAGCTACTTAAACAAAAGCTAGGCGAAACAAAACAAAAAAATCCCTAGCCCCTCCATTTCATGTTAATAAGTGAAGCCCGCCAAGCGGCTAAGCAACAACATGACCTCCTTGGTCATGTGCTCTAACGCATAATCATCCCCATAGTTTGTCGGATAACTTTGACGGGCCAATATGACCCACTCAGCTTTAAAGGGTATCGATTTCCCCTTAAAGATGACACCCAGACCCAAAAACCTGACGAGCATCTCTTCGGGGGGCACAGGGGTAAAAGGTAATTTTTTACGCTTGTGAGACTTAGACTACCATCGTCACCAACCTATTTCACATCCTCATCAGTAATCTAATAGGCCTCAACCGCCTCGGCTTGAGCTCGCCCCCGCTTCCTCCGACGTCCACCCACCGGAACTTCTAGTCTCTCTTGGATGCCGCCCAAAGTTAGCCCTGGCACGAAAGAGACAATGAGGAGAGGTAACAATATAGAACAAAGCAACACGTTGCCAAAGGACTTACCATAATTCTTTCTTGCGATCTTGGACCCCCTCAGGCATCCAAAAACACTCTTCTCATAATCCTCCCGATTGTGCAGCACCCAGAGGGTAGGATGCGATCACTTAAGGGGAAAACATGGACGCCAGTCCTCAGGACGTTTCCAACACGGACACACGCCTTTCTTGGGAACAACTTTGGAGAAATATGATCTCCATTCATGATTGTTGTTCGACAAGTCGGTAATAGTGAACTCCTTAGGATAAGCCTGAAAGCACACCCAACTGCGCGATTTGTGCACGGCATAGAGACAAAGAAAGACGTTGGGCAAAGCCTCCAAATTATTTGCCTGACACACCCGCTCGAAAATGCTAAGTTGGAACCAGACATTAGCCGTTAGTTGGGCAGGGCAGACATTCAGAAGATTGAGCATAGCCTCCACGAACCGCAGAAGGGAAGAACCATTGTGGCAATGTAAGGAACGCAGAGAGGAAGGACAAAACTCACACCATCACTCCAGGTAATGGTCTCTCCTTTCTCCATGGCCCGAATCTTGTATTTCTCAGGCAAAGAACCACTCCACCTAAATTTTCTCAATATTTGGACCCGTCGATACCAACGATTCCTTATCCCTCTCCACCTCCGGAAAGCCATCAAAGACAAGGCTCGGGATCAGCCGCATGCTACGCCCCTGAAACTAGAGAAGGAAATGTGACCGACGCAGGCTCTTGACCCTCTTTGACTAGAACCCCCTGAAGGTCCGTAGAATCCCGCAACATAATGAGAGCCTCGACCCTTTTCTTGATCTCCTCCATTGGCACAGTAAGAAGGGCCTGCTCAAAATTTAGCTCCATTACCTGAGGATGAGAGGCGGTAGCACTAGAGGAAGCCATTTGAAAAAATGATGAACAAGAGTAATAGGAGCGAATTTCCAAGAAAAAAGAGGAGTGGTCAAATCCCCTCGAACAAAGAGGTGCAAAGATTGAAAGGCCAAGAGGCGTGAGAGAAAAAGTCCAGAAAGCCCCTGACCTTTCAAATCCCCTCAAAGCCTTCCAAGGGCATCTCTGGAAAGTCACCTTCCCTCCAATGATGACGTCTCCTCAGAAAAACGTGAGCATTTCTGCAGACACGGCTCGAGAAACTTGCTAAGAAAGTCAAGCGAATGACCGTCTAGATCTGGATGGGTGGCATCCTTGGCAACCCACTCCTGAAAAACTCTAGAGAAATGCAAGCGCACGCTTGACCACCCCGTCTCTCATGATTAGCGGTCAATCTAGCTCCACGAACAATTCATGGCAGGCGACCCCGCTCCCAATATTCTGCAAAAGGCAACTAGTCCACAGGCACCCACCACCCATAGACTTGGTGGAGTTATGTAATTCCATAATATGCCCTCCGATGGACATGTTGCACTGGCCTTCTAAAAGGTTTATCGGACCTTAGGTCAGTGACACATGGCACCGCTCGATGGACCCAGACATGGCCTCTCCCCACAATCACCCGCATACTCTCCCGCATTGGAGACATGGGTAAAACTCTCCAGATCGTGGGTCGAGCTCAAGGCTCAAGAACGTGGGTCGACCATATTCTCCCCTACTCCAAGTATAAATATCCCTCACCTGGGGGACTGAGGGAGAACCCAAAAGCAATCGAAACAGTACTCACAACACTAAAAGCATACCACGATATCATCGTTACCTGAAGTTTACCTAGCAGACATCAGTTCACATTCACTCCGTTAACAGGATACACACATCCTCTTGCTCTAAGAAACATACAGAGACCCTTGCTCTCTCCCTCTACCTATGAGGTACCTCCAACAAGTGGCTCCCCCGCTTGGAGAACACACATTAACGTCGTAGCCGCACACGGCCATTACAGGTAACATTCTTGCTGAACAGAAACCATGGACATTCCCTCTTCGAACTACGTGGACTTTGATCCCTACACAAGGGTACGTAGACACCTAGGTCTTCACCTAAGGACAAGTCCCCCAAGGTTACGACGTCTTGCGGTCCTTATTTAACGTTATGAATTGTTTGAACCAAAAATGATAGTTACACACATGAAGGGTTAAAGTGGCTAACAATGGATGATAGTGTTTGGATAAATGAAATGAAAATGTTCCTCTGTCTCTCTCCTTTTTTTGACAATTGATTCCCTGAAATAGACAAAGTCGAAAGACTACCCATCCCAGGTGAATATTGACTAGGTTTAGATTTTGAAAACTCTAATCCTGGGCCCAATTGGGGGTGACTAAGGGTAATTTGTGTTTGGGAAACCCAAGAAATGCCTCATATCCTTGATATAGCCTACTCATTCTCTTTTATTAAGGGCTCTTATTTTTATTATTTTTTATATTTTCATTATTTTTTAATTCCCCGGAAAACATGGCTAAGACTAAGGTGTGTGAAACATGTTACTTATGAAGTGGATGGATGTATAGTGAGTGATACTTCTCAAGAGACTCACGACTATGCATACATGTGGTATCCCTCTTATCAAACAATTTAATCACTAATTAGATGGGAACCTCGTACATCCAGATGCTCGAGGAGCACATGAATAAGAATGAGAGAAGAGTATAATGAGAAACATAGAGAAGATGGATGATGACTAAATATGGAAAAGACATTTCACTTCATTCCTAAATTAAGACTGGCAAAGTACATTCAAAAGATATTAAGGCATTTCAAATTATTTGATGTCACCCATTCTAACATTTCTAATCAAGCATGTCGTATTTTACCCTCTTTGCGTATCTACCTTCAGACTTAGGAGTTAGGGTGATTTCTCTAACACCTCCATTTTGAACCTTGTTGTTCCTCATTAATATCTAAACATTTGATTGAAAAATGCTACATGTGTCAATCGAATGACCAGACGCATTTGCATGGTACTCACATGAAAGTTCTGGCTTGTACCATCTGGGGTACGGAGGTGTTAATGGAACCATGGGTCTTGGATTTATTATCCCTTGATCCCATAATTATCTGAATAATTCCAGTTAAGACACTCCATAATCCAGATATGATAATCTCCCAGTGCATGCACTAGGGATTTTAAAACAAATAAGATTCTAAAATGATGTCTCTCCGACATAGGTATTGAGTTCGAAGTATGACTTAAAATGACAATTCCCCAGTGTAAGCACTAGAGTTTGTGACGAACACAAGGGTACTACGTGGAATGATGGTCACTATGCCGTCAATGAGCGAACATGGTGGTCCTCATAGTATGTCGTGGGGTTCGTGACACATAAGCTAGAAAGATGATTCCCTAGTGCAAGCACTGGATCTCATGGCAGCCATGGGATAAAGATGACGGTTCCCCAGTGCGGGCACTGGAGTTCTAAACAGACACAAGATGATGACTCCTTATATAGGGATTCGAAGCACGATCTAAGGTGATGATTTCCTAATGGGGATACCGAGATTCTAGACAAGTATAATAGCTAGGGAAAGACATGGTCTTAGAATCATGATTCCCTAATGCAAGCACTAGGATTTTAAGGCAGACACAAGTTTGAAACGACAGTTCCCCAATGAGGGGCCAAAACATGCCCTAAGACAATAATTACCCGGTATAAGCATTGAGGACTAGACACGTATTGCCCGCACTGGGGTCTAAGATATGACCCATATGGTGATTCCCCAATGCAAGCATCGAGGTTCAAAATAGATACAAAATTACGGGGCAATTCCCTAGTACAGGCACTGGGTTTAAGGCAAGAATGATAGTTCTAAGGCGATGGCCCTCTCTATACTGGGAATTTAAAACGAGGGTCCCTCAGTGCAAGCACTGGGGCTTTAAGGCACAAATGAATCTAGAAGGGTGATTCCTTAGTTACCGTTTAGCTTTGAAAGCCAGACTCGTTCTTGAGGCCGAACAATTATCGGATGCCATCCCAATACAATTATAGCTATGAATGTAATGCAAAAATGCGAAAAATAAAAGAAAAGAACCAAGTCAATAAAAGAGTATGAGAGAAATGACTTCAGCACAAATACCATGTTGAGTTATTTGGAAAATAATGCAATAAAGGGTCCTCATAGGTATCTTGATGAAGATTTCTTTCAAGAAAGATGTGGTTACATTTGCAATTATTTTGAGGATCATTCTCTGGACCCCTTGTCATCTCCTTGTTAGTCAAAGGATTCTATGAGGAGTGTAAAGAAAAGTTTCGTTACACACGCATGGGGTTTCTTTTGCTTTTAGTCAAATGTTGTGGTCGGCAAATGAGATTCTTAACAAAAACAGAGATTCCTCAAAGTATGAAAATTCATGATTAGTAGGAAAAAGAATATTTTCTTCACTTTAAACATCTCAATTTTCAGTCTCAACCTTGACTCTAGCTCGCGTGAGGCTTGCTGGTAAGAGGCCAAAAGATTGACACTGTGTGTCTCAATAATTGTAAATATAGCCACTGTTTACTAACTATGCAGTCAAATGCTAATACAATCCTATGACTTAGGAAGTAATGTGGGAGAGAAAACATCCTCATCACATGTACAAATATTATTCACAAGAGGAATAGAAGAACAATGGTGGTCTACATTAGAAACAAATGTGTGGTAAAAAAAGGAAGAAAAGGAAAAAAAATTATACAATGCAAATAAAAGTTATGAGAAAAAGGAAAAAAAAATTTTATATAACGCAAAGAAAATTTTATATATATATATATATAAGCAAAGGGAAAAGTGATTTCTTTTTCTTTTATTGGCAATTCAAAAGACAATTTTATACAGAATGCAAAGAAAAATGAACATTTTTTATTTTTTATATATACAATGCAAAAGATTTTCTTTTTTTTATATATATATACGATGCAAAGGAAAAGTGGTTTTCTTTTCTTTTATTCACAATTCAAAAGAAAAATTTATATGCAATGCAAAGGAAATTACAAGAAAAATTAATTTTTTTTAATACAATTCGAAGGATTTTCTCTCTTTTTTGTATATACAATGCAAAGAAAAAGTGGTTTCTTTTTCTTTTATTCACAATTCAAAAGAGAATTTTATATGCAATGCAAATGAAATTATAGAAAATAAATAACTTTTTATATATATACAATGCAAAGAAATTTTTTTTATATGTATACAAAGCAATGGAAAATTGGTTTCTTTTCCTTTTATTCATAGTTCAAAAGAAAATGTTAAATGCAATGCAAACAAAATTATAAGAAAAATGATTTTTTTATAAGAAAAAGGAAAAATTTTGTTTAATACAATATAAAGATATTTTATATATACAATGCAAAAAGAGTGGATTACTTTTCTTTTATTCACAATTCAAAAGAAAATTTTATATACAATGCAATGGAAAATTTTAAAAAAAAAAAATGCATGTGATGCTATGAGAGAAGGCTCCTATTTTTTAAAAAAAAAAAAATGTATGCATGCAATGGACTGAGGGAGTTCGCTCCTTGTGTTCTAAGGGTTAGGTCCTTAAGGTTTCAACACTGGCTGACCTTATAAGGGTCGGCTTTACGGTCAACCCATGCATGGCTTAACTTAGGATCTAGAAACCCTAAAAGGCACTTAGATTGCCCCCACCAAGGGTGGAGACCTTGTCTTAAGAGAGGATCCTATCATAGAAAAGTTTGCGAGTATCAACCCTTAAGGCAAGTGACAATCTAAGGAGTAGATAAGACAACCTTTGTAGACCTAAGCCCAACAGGGAAAGATTCTCATACTCCCTCTAACTATTACGGACTGCTTCGGGCATAGAAGCGAATTTAAGGTGGGTAGATAAAGAAACTTGTGCACTTGTGAGTAGGAGCATCCTAACTACCCTTCCCTTCCACTAAAGTGGAAACACGGCAAAAAAAAGAGAAAACAAATATAACAGATATGAACAAACAAGCATCCAACATTAAAGGCCAAACAACTTAAATAAGAATTTTTAAAGAAATGGGCTTGACTCTCTAAAGATCCCCAGCGGAGTCACCAACTGTGAAGACCACGCCTTTGGCGTGCTTTGTGGAGTCGCCACCAAGTTTTCCATAAAACTTGGAAAAGGGAAAATTGTTTCAAAAGCGTAATAAAAATGGGTTTTAAAAGAATTAGGCTCGGGAGTCTGCTTGAGATGAGGGGAAAGTGGTAGACACCCCTCTTCCCCCATCCGAAGACGGCTACCCCAAAAACTAATACTTAAATTGTTTGGCATTAAAAGAGTTAGAAAAGAACACAAAACACAAAACACAAAACATAGAAGAAAGCAAAGATGGACTTGACCTAGAATAAGAGCCTAGGGACTACGTACCCTCAAAGAGGGATCAAAGTCCACGTAGTTCATGTGCCACGCAAGTGTGTGAGTGGGGGACGTTCATCAAGCAAAGGCTCAGATGGCATTCTAGTGCAATGTGCCTAAAGAGACAAAGGCCTTCTCGGCACCTATCTACCATACATTCACGATCAAACAAGACAAGGAAAAATGTGTATGTGTGGTGCTCATCAGGCAACGCGCCCAGATGGCGTGAATACTAGTGCTCCTATGGAAGCAAAGGCTCCTTGGTGGCACTAGGGTAACACTTATTACTATAAAATAATTTGTATTTATAAAATGTAAGGAAAAAGGAGAAGAAGCACTTCTACCTCTAAAAGTCAGGGGGTCGCGACCTATAATATGATATGTCGAGACCCACGACCTCGGGACAGAATCCCGAGGCTGTGAAAAGTCATGGGTCGCGACATATAACAGTTTACATCGCAACCTACAACCTTTGGAAACAGGGGGTCGCGACATACAGAGGGACACGTCACGACCCATACAGAATTTTTCAGAAAAAAAAAAAAGAAGAGAAGGCAAACAGTGCTCATAACAGAAAGGGGTCGCGACACCTACACTAGTGGGTCGGGACCCATTTTTAAAAAATTCAGAAAGAAGTGAATTTTGGGGTTCTAAACCCCGGATCTAAGACATAAAGGTGATATAAGACAGCCCTCTGATTGGCCTTAAGTCTATCTCTTACCCCATATATCCAAGGATTTAAAATTTAAAAGTAAAATTCAAGTGAATATTGGCAAGGAAGCATCAAGATCAAAGAAAAGAATAGAAAATTACCTTAGATTCCAGATATCAATCCAGCAGCCTTTCGGTATTCAAAAGTCGGTCCTTTCAATTTATAGGGACTGGAAAAGATCTATTCCAAGAAAGAAAATCTGGTCATTTATGACATTTGGGTCGCGACGTACAAATTCGTACGTAGCGACGTACACTATATTTCAGATCTGATTGGATTGCGCCATAAATGACATATGGATCACGACGTACATGTTCTTACGTCGCGACCTGCTTTGGCATTTGGTGTTTGCAACGTATGAGGTCATACGTCGCGACCCATAAGTATGTATTTTTCCTTTTCTTTTCTTTTATCTTCTCCTTCTTTTTCCTTTCCTTTTATTTGTTTACACATTTTTTTACTTTTATCTATTTCTTTTATTATTTTTTATTCTTCTTTATAAAATTTTATTCCGCAATTTGGGGCTAGACAAAATGCGGTGTCCACATCAGGCTAGCTGCGTATCATGCTCACGCTAGTTTCTGGTCTGTCGTGATTTCTCTGATTCTGTGCAACATCGGGAACTTCTTGTTGAGTTGTGCCATAGACACAATAGCTCTGAGCATGTTAAGGGACGGTCAACCTAGAATAGCATTGTATGCTGATGGTGCCGAGACGACGATGAAGTCTATGTCAAGGCTTGCTACCCTTGGTAGAGTGCCTACCGATGTGCGGGCTATTATGACTCCTTCTGCTGGGACTTAAGGACTCGCTTTACCTCATAGTTTGCTATGACCGCGGTTATAACCAAGGGAACATCATGGGTCGGTCCTTGTAGGCTCGAGAGGTCGAACGTCATTAGATCTTCTTTGGGCTCTTTGTCTTTCTTCCTTTGCTTGGGGATGTAGTCGAGGGCGAGTATGGAACGCTCCAACATCTTCTTGTTTTGGGGTTCTAAGACAGCCCCCTTTAGCAATCCTCCTATGATGACATTGATGACCCCACGAGTGGGTTGTTGTTCGCTATTGTCCTCTGACCATTCCACGCTGAATTTGTCTATGTCCTTAATGTACCTGCCCAGCTGTCCTTTTCGTATTAAGTCCTCGATGTGATCCTCGAGATGTATGAAATCGTTGATCTCTTGACCGTAGTCCTTATGGAACTGGCAGTATTTGGACTTGTCTACAGGCTTTCTAGTTTTTCGCCTCTTGATCTGAGGAGGGAAACTGAGCATATCGGAGTGGTAAATTTCTTCTAGGACTCCAACATCAGACTTGTTAAAGGGCGTGTAGCTAGTGAATCGTCCTCTTGGGGTTGAACGAGGTCGCGATGGCGAGCGCTTCCTGCTACTCTTCTCCTTCTAACTTTGGTTTTCAATTGTTCCTTTTTCTTTCTTATTTTCCAACCGCTCTAAGTCATTTCTGCTTACTAGGAACTTCTGCATTTTGTCCTTTGCTATCTGCGCGTTCTCCTCTTGAATGAACCACTCTGCCCTGTCCATCAGTTCTTGTAGAGTGGATACTAGGCATCTGTTGAGTTCACCGTAAAACTGCGAACACCTAAGGCCTTGTTTGATAACAAAGATGGCGACCATGTCTTGGAAGCCCCTGACTTAGAGTGAGAGCTTCGTGAATCATGCCAGGAAGGCTTGCAGTGTTTCTCCTTCTTCTTGGTGGAAACCAATGAAGGAATCTTCGTTTTTCAGGTACTCTTTGCTATTGGCGAACTGAGTGAGGAATTTCTGAGCCAGCTGCTCGAAACTGTGGATTGAGTTTGTGGGCAGTAGCAAGAACCATCTTAAGGTTGCTTCTTTCAGAGTGGACGAGAAGACTCGACATTGTTGTTCGCCTATCATATCCAGTATCGACATTGCTGAGTTAAAGGTGTTGAGGTGCTCCTGTGGGTTGGTCTCTCCTCCATAGGGCTCTATGTGGAAAGGAATCTTGAAGCCCATGGGGACGTGCTCATTCATGACCTGTTGAGTGAAGGGGTGTCGCTCTTTCCCTTAGAAGTCAAATCCAGGCCATTGATATTGGGTAGACTGCGGATGTCCCATAGGGAGCATGTGGGTTGTAGGCGTCTGCCCATAGCATGTGCAGGTAAGAGCTCGGTGGATAGTTTGGGACAGGGGGTCGCAAATAGTCAGTAGGCGGACGCACTGCTTGTCTGACGACCAGTGTTGGTCCAGGTTGGATGATTGGTGGAGGAGCTGGCGCGGTGAGCGATAGTCGAGCGAACTCCATTGGGAGAGTTCTAAATTGTATAGAGGGCACTGGTGTCAGATTTGTTGTTTCTGGTGCTAACATGTTTGGTGGACCGACGAGGGCGCTGGTGCACTGAGCAATGTTGCTGCCATCTGGGTGTTTGCAGTTGCTTGAGGGAGGCCTCTGCACATTTCCTGTTCACGTCGGCAAATAGATGCTATCTCAGCTTCTAGTCGGTCTATTTCATTTTTGTGTGTGGTTCTCGTTGGGTCCACCTATCCTTGGCTATTACCAAGCGGGCATGGGTTGTGTGGCATGTCGTACGGATGTTGGGAACAAATTTCCTCCCTAGTCGCTGGTGTTTGGATAACGTTTTCTGCAATGGTCACTTGGGATGCCGTGATGTTTTGTGGCTAACTTGTGATCGAAGTTCCTGCCTCCACTGTGGTGGTGTTGGTTGTTCCTTGTCTGTTTCGCGTATTGCGTCTCGGAGCACTCGTGTCGATCGTGGCAGCGGGTGCAGTTGAGTCAGTCATTCGTGGAAGCTACATGTTGAGAGATTTAAACAAAAAATGGGTTTCTAAGTGTTAAATGTATACTCCTACTCCCCGAAATAGAACTATCGTTTAGCGACAAAATGCGCAAGGCATTTGTGGTCTGAGTAGGACCGCGGTGGGCACCAATGTAACTGTCATTTTTGGTTCAGACAATTCATAATTACAAATAAGGACCGCAAGGGGTCATAACCTTGGGGGGCTTGTCCTTAGGTGATGACCTAGGTGTCTACGTACCCTTGTTAAGGGATCAAAGTCCACGTAGTTCAAAGAGGGAACTTCCATAGGAGCCATTAGGCAGGAGTGTTACCTGTAGTGGTCGTGTGCGGTTAGGATGTGTGAGTTGCTCCAGGCGGGCGAGTCACCTGTTGGAGGTTTCCTATAAAGGAAGGAGAGAACAAGGGTCTCTGGATGATGCTTAGAGCAAGAGAATAAGCGTGTTTTGAGAGAGTAAGTGTGCTTTGATGCCTGTCGATTAGACATTTGGTGATCATGATTCCATTCTTCTTTAAGTGCCCCGGGTGAGGGGTATTTATACTTGGTGTAGGGAAAAACGTGGTCGACCCATGTTATTGTGCATGGTGCTCAACCCACGTTCTTGAACTTCTCCCACATCCCTATTTCGGGAGAGTACGCGGGGAAGCATAGGTTAAGGCCACGTATGAGACCATCGAGTGGTGCCACGTGTCACTGATCCATGGTCCGGTTAAGCTTCTAGAAGGCCAGTGCCACATGTCCATATGAGGGAATATTATGGAGTTACAATTAGAATTTGAATTTACAAATGATAACAATTATTTCAAATTACTTAGGTATTAAAGTCTGAATTTGATTTTCGAAATTAAATAGATAGTCAACTATGATTTTGAATTTTTTTTAAATCTTTACAATTGATTCTCTTTATTGAATTTAAATTTACAAAATCCTTTTGGTTAATATTATTGATCCCTCTATATTGTCGTGACCATTTTATTCTTTTTGGTATATAAATTTTTATTCATTTTGTTGTTATTATTTTGTTTTCTTTAAGTTCAATTTTGATTAATTTGGATTTTATTCTTTTATTTTTTTCTAAGAATAGAATTGACTTTTTTCTTATCCAATTTTTCAATTAGTTGTAATTTTAAAGACGTGGTTGGAATTTTTTAGAATACATGTAAATATTTTGTTTAGTACTAGATCTTTTTTATCATAGATTTTTTAAATATTAGAATCTTAATTTTCTTTTCATTATTTACCAATGTTGTAAGAATCGAATCGAACAAAGACTTGGACAAGTGTTCGGTTCATGGTCTAATCGATTTTATCGGTCGAACTGTCGCTCGAACCGAATGACGCAATAAATAATAATTATTCTTAATATATAAAATGACATCACTCAAGTTTTAGGTTTCAAAATACATAATTTTGAAGTTTTAAATTACTTGACTTCTCAAATTTTAATTTTCAAGATTTTTTTTAATTTCTTTTTTATGTTATTTTTTTTATTTTTTTAATAAAAAATTGGATTGGTTGGACCACCAGTTAAATCCGGTCCAACAAAAAAAATAGTTTTTGGGTCTAACCGACTCGCCTTTGCATCTGGTTAGTGGATGGATCGTCCGGTCTGGTCCATACAACACTGTTATTTACAACCATAAATACTTTTTTTGTAGATACCATAAATACTTTTAATGATGAAGAATCTTAACAATTTATCTCATTTTCCTAAATCGTAGCTAATGTTTGATTTATAACTTCTCAATTTTCAAACACTAATATTTTTTTGTACCATTGTATACTTTTTGTTATTAATATTATATTATTTCATTTTTTATGAAAGTTTGAATCTGACTAATATAAAAATATTTTCTTTTATCTCTTTTTTAAATGTCATAGATATGTTTAATATTGATTGAAATCTTATATTGTTTCACTATTAAAAAAAAATCAATTTTTAGTGACGGTTTTTTTGTGATTTAGTAACGACGATTCCACTGACCGTAGTTAAAGTTACCGTCAGGAATAATCCTAGCGACGCTTGACACAAGTGTGGCAATGACCGTCAGTAAGTCTTGCAACGGTCAAAACCGTCGCTAAAAACTATTCTCAAACCATCATTATTATATACACTTAGCGACAATTTCAACCGCCATCATTTCAATTGCCGATTTCACTCACTTTGGCGACAGTTTAAACCGTCGCTGGTTCACTGTTTTTTCATTAATTTCCCGTTATTAAAAATTTTAATTTCTTGATTATGACGATAATTTTAATTTCTCTATAAGACATAAATATTCATTAAACCAAAACAGTTTTATTTATACTCAACATATATTTAAAGTTTTACAACCACTAAACATAACCATAATCCATAATCACCAAGTCAATAAGTATAAACTAAAATAAAACAAAATGTTCAAGACCATATAATGTTGTAAGCTAAGTTAGTCTCATTGGTTGATGTCAAGGCTAGTTTCCTACCAATGCGTCATCTTCCGGTTGAAATTTAATTTGCCACATTGTTGGTTGGTATGTGTTATTTCCTATGCTTCTGCATATAGGAAGAAAATTGAAAATCAAAACTTAACAAGAAATAATTACTTTCTTTTTTTTTCTGAAGATCCAATTTACTTTCTCTAATACAGGAAATACGCATGATGCTTCTACACCCATAAAATCCATCAATACTCAAACATAAAAGTTTTTTTTAGGGACAAACTTAAAAGTTTTAAAAAGCATATATATGCAGAAAAATTTAACAATATTTTTCTTTAAGTGCAAAGAACACCACCAAGTATTCAGCTTCTTCACTTCATTCTATGTGAATTTGGGAATATGTACTATGTTACTATGCTTTTTAGGTAACATCCCATGAGAAGATGGAAAACTGAAAAAAAAAATTCTCTAGGAGAGAGGGACAATTACAGATGATTGCAACTTACCTAATGCTAGGTGGGCTAGTTCCAAACTTCGATCATGGATGATTAAGGCTATAAAAACCTTATTAATAATAGTAGTAGAAGTAGAAAAATAACCCTGTAGTGAAGGGAAAACTCTAAATTGCAGTAATGAGTTGAATCAACCTATATTGCCTGCAATGTAGCCAAAATGATTAAGCATTATTTTATAATACTCTAGAAACAATAGTTTACAACTTCACTTGATTTGAGTGCCAATATATTCAAAATTCAAACAATGGTCTAGAGTGATATGTCTTTCTAACCAGAAATACAACAATAAACTTGAGCTAAAGAGACTACTTTTACTAATAAAAAGATAAAATCATAAATATTTCCTAACAATATTATTTTTCGAATCTTCTGCAGTTCAGGGAAGCTGAGTTATTTTATTCCCTCACAATTTAGGCACATACATTGATTGTTAAAGTAAGACAACTCTGTTTTCTCTAATGATAATTATTAGAGTTAAAACTATAAGAACACCCAGCATGATTTAACACTAGAAAATTCATAATCTTAAAGCTACATTCATCCATATACCATTAACCTAAAACTAATAAAGTTCCAATTCTCCTTAAGCGACAGTCAATTAAGGATTTGCAAAATGTAATAATAAAACATAGAAAAAGGAATATCTAAGATTATCAAAATGTATTAAAAGGAATAGTGAAACTAATGAGGGTTAAAATTAACTTTACTAAATGATATAATTTTTTACTTTGACTAAATACTATTTGTGTATATTAATAACAATAAAGTCATATATAAAACCTTTGTGAAATTATTATTGTTAAAGTATAGTTGAGCTAATAAAAGAGTTCAAATAAGATTAAAATACTCTTTCAATTATTACTGCAAGAAATTATAATAACAAGGAATAACATTTTGTTTATCGAATGTAATCATTTTGTTTACTTTCACCTTGACTAAGGCTACTCGAATGTAACCATTTTGTTTACTTTCAGCCTGACTAAGGCTACTCGAATGTAACCATTTTGTTTACTTTCAGCCTGACTAAGGCTACTCGAATGTAACCATTTTGTTTATCATTAATCAAAGTTTCCCTTTTGAAAAAGACGTGACCTATACTTGCAAAGTACTCGCATAAGTCCCAAGGAAGGGCAGTGGGCCGACCACCCAAAGAAACGCTCAAGAGCCTCTAAGGACAAGCTAAGATTCCCCCAAAAGTGCGGTTGAAAACCCTTTGGGCGCGAAAACAAAAATGAACGTTCACACAAAACACGATAGCAAAAGTATGCGACCATCCTGATTACACGATACTCATGCAAAAGTCGTTTTGCCTATAAGTAAAAAGATAACCAAAATCAAAGAGACTGTACTCGCACAAAACCTTTTTGCCCAGAAGTAAAAAGAGAGACGATTAAATTCAGCATGAATTCTCATTAATATCAAAAATGAGGAAGGTGTTCGCCTATTACAAGAAGCAAGGCCTAAAACTCTACATAAACCTACTCTTGGGCATTCTCAAGATCTACATTGACTTCGGCCCCCGTAGGTCCGACGTTGCCAGCATCTCCCGACAGCCTTCCCTGAACTACCTCGGCCAACTGCTGAGAAGTAGCTCCAATCTCTGGAGCACGCCCGCCAATAACAGAAAGGGCCTGGAGGTCCAGCGGGCGGTCAACCAATTGGCGGAGATAAGCAACGTTCAAAGGAGAACCAATCTCCAGCCGACCTCTGAGCTCACCGTCAAGAAGCTCCAGGGAAGGATGTAGAGAAGCCACCCACTCAGCTGGGAACCTCTGTCCGCGGAGACGCTCAAGTTGTTCAACCGCCAGCAGCATGTTCTCTGCGCCAACAGCTCTCCCTGGAGATTAGCAACATCAGCCACCTTGCTCTCGGCCTCCAGCCAGCCAGCAAGATTCTCACTGGCGCAAGCCTCAGCACTCTTCAAACCTTCACGAAGAGAGTGCAACTCATGCCGACGCTTCTCGGCGTCCTCCAGACGAGCAGCAAGCTCCTTGCGAGTCCTCTCCAACTCAGATCGCAGGAGCTTAACCTCAGAAGATTGTGCACCCTCGAGCCTAAGGCGAGCAACCTCATGGGTCAAGGACCTTATCTCATGACCCTGGTCCTCGCACTCCAACTCCTTCGTGGACAGCTACCCGCGTACATCCTCAAAATGTTTCCTAGTGGCCTCCAAAGCTGAACTCCTAGCGGTCACTATTCCAAGAAGTTGGTCCCTGTCGAGACGAGCATCATGCTGTACGAAACAAGAATGTTAGCAAACAAGGTAAAGCCCACGGGAAAAATAGCAAGACAGAACAAAAATACTTACTACATGTTTCTCCCACACAGTTCCAGCTTAATGGAAGTCAGCCAATGCCTCGGCAACCCTGCCAAAGGCACGAATAGCCATATTCAGGGGACTAGTGTCCAACCCCCTAGCATCCCTCTCTCCCATATCCACTAGAAAATGCCTTCCCAAAGCCACCAGCTCAAAAGAAGGTTCTTCCTCCAGCGGCTCGACAGGCTCAGAAGGGCTGACGTCCAACCCCAAAGTAACATCCTCTGTGGTGGTCATTTGACTCACCCCTAAATTACCTCCGCCAGAGAGGGGCCCGGCCTCTCTAGCTGCTTCACCAGCTCTGGCCCCTCCAGATGAAGCCTCAGCCATGGTCTTATCTGTAGTGGCCCTTTCGCCTCTAGAAGAGTCACGCACAGGTTCCTCGACCGCCCGCCGAGCTTTCTTGCTAGCAAGTTCATCAGCTTCACCAGCCAAACTTGGAGCCGTGGAGCGAGTAGACAAAACCACCTTCATAGGTGATTGACGAATGGGCACAAGAGGAGGAAAAGTACCCTCCACCGAAGTCACCACCCTCACGTCTGCCGAGTATAGTTTCCGTTGAGAAACCTGAGACAACAACCTCGAACCCGCACCGGAAGGTTTCTTGAACCCTCCTTCTCTATTCTTGGGATCCACTGCGACGACAACTTCCCTCCTATCCCTACCCCGGGAACCACCGTCGTCTCCTCTCCCATCTTTCCTCCTTGTTTTCCATTTGGGATCCTCGTGCCGACGGACTTTATCGGGAAACGGCGAGACAGGTAGCCGCATATCTCTTCCACCTCCTCCCGGAATTACGATGGAGGCTTCAGCAACTGCCGCTGGAGAAAGGTCCTGACCAGATTTCTTCCCCCTACTTTGACTACTGTCACGAGTACGGCTAACAGGGGGAGGAGGAGGAGAAGAAGAAGGAAGATCCCCCAAATCGGTGAAATCAAAAGGGAAAAAGCTGTCGTCATCACCGGCCCTTGCGAAATTTTAGTAAAAATTCAAGAGAAGAAGAAAGGGTGCGAGAATCAGAGAAAGAAAATGAAGCAAGGAGGCAGAGAAATCGTTGAAAAGAAAAGGTAAAACAACAAACTTTCAAATGCAGGGTATTTATAGGGAGCGCAAAGGCGCGACGATTCGAAAATCTCCACCCCCTTGAATCCCACAACATATAAAAATTATCCAATGCATCCGCAGTAGACTGCAACCACCTGCCC
Source organism: Senna tora (assembly GCA_014851425.1). Taxonomy (NCBI): domain Eukaryota; kingdom Viridiplantae; phylum Streptophyta; class Magnoliopsida; order Fabales; family Fabaceae; genus Senna; species Senna tora. The sequence continues at coordinate 8,725,461 of CM026272.1, read as the reverse complement.
GAACCGAACATGTGGAGGAAAGGAACGGCCTAGATCCGTCATCCAGAAATCGGAGGCACAAAAACTAAAAGGCCCGAGGAAACCTAAGAGTCACACGAAGACGTCGAAGGGCCTTTGCGGAAAATCCATAACTGAGGCTAATGATGGCAACTCTTGGAAGCGCACCCGTATTAAATGAAGAAAAACGGCTGCAAGTCACTCGAGGTCATGGAAATCAATCATGCCATGACACGTGGCGGTGACCACATCCCGCTTCTTCAAAAGGCAACTCCTCACAAAAGTCTCTTGCCATCCGCTGGCTGCGGACGATCCTGCCCAGGGAGAAGCGTCCCAAATGACCAAAAGGCCCCTAACATTTGAGTTTCCTCCGCACACCCCTAGAGGGCACTTCCAGAAATTCCCCTATATGCAATGATGACTCCTTCTCGGAAAGACGCGTACTTTCTACAGAGACGGCTCAAAAACTTGCTGAGGAAGTCAAGCAATTAGCCACCAAGATCAAGACGCGTGGCATCTTCGACGTCTCTACCCAGTAAAACCAAAAATACACCAAGCCTCACTAGTCGAACAACCAACCAGTATGGCTAGACCACTTGCCGACGAGCTCGCTTCGACAAAAGGCAATAGGCAAAAAGTTTCCTAAGTAGCTTACTTAAAGGGAACTTAAGTCCACGGGCGGCCGACACCCGTAGACTTGGGGGACTTATGTAACTACGGAATATTTTGCCTTGGGACACGTGGCATTGTGCTTCCAGAAGCTCCACGGTAGCTTACACCAGTGACATGTGGCAACACTCATCTACCCCCTACGTGGCCAGTACCCACATCTCTCCTCCCGGGCTCCCGTCCAAGAGACGTGGAGAGCCTCCAAGCATCGTGGGACGGCCCACGTCCCGTGAGAACGTGGGTCGGCCACGTCCTCCCCACACTTAGTATAAAAATGCCCTTACCCAGGGGACTCAGGGACATCAGAAAAAGAGGCAAGTAACACTCACTCTGAGTACACCGTAGCTAGACTTAGCCTCCCTCAAACAATACATCTCATCGTCAATTCAAGAGCTTAGCCCATGGCACCACCAAGCTCCGACCATCAACCGGCACATCTCCTCCCCAGAGATTCCCTCAAACAGAGCTCCCAACAACTCTAAGAGACCCTTGCTCTCTCATAATCTAAGGCAACCTCCTACGAGTGGCTCGCCTGCCCGGAGTACCTTATGCACGTCTTAGCCGCACACGGCCCCATACAGGTAATCACCACACCTAAAGGCTCATATAGACGACATCATGACGAACTACGTGGACTTTGATCCCTTCACAAGGGTACGTAGGCACCTAGGTTCTCACCTAAGGACAAGTCGATCCCCCAAGGTTACGACCCCTTGCTATCCTTATTTACAAATTAAAATTGTCTGAACCAAAAACAACAATTACACCTGGCAATGAAGTATAAGAATGCAGCACAAGAAGAATTAGATAAATAATCCAACTATCAGACCCTCAATTTTGTTCAACATAGAGGAATAATGAGGAGTGGCTTGAAAGGCTTAAAGTAAAAAGAATGTGACTAGTTGCGCCTATTCAAAGAATGTAAGATTCAAGCCTTAAATATTTAGATGTGTGTGTGTTCAAATATCATGATCATATATAAGATAAGATTAACCTCAGTTTCAAATGCTTCAATAGGGGGAATGAAAATGACTAGTTTACTGTGTCATGCTGAGATGAGCGAAGTTCAGAGAGAGAGAGATAGGTCAACGGAGGAAGATGATCAATTTACCCAAAGCAAGAAGAAAGCTAAAGCATCTGAGGTAGGAATTGAAGATCTAAATGCTTCAATGAGATCCAAAGTACTGACGTGGTTGCAATGACTGAAAATTGCAATTGTGAGGAGGTGAAGGAGGATATGTAAACTGATGATATGACCTTAGGTGATGTATCGATGGTTGAGGATTCCATTCTGCAAAACAATCAGAGGAAGGAAGAAGCAACTAACGCTGTTAATAATACTCAGATGGCGATTACAGATCAGAAGTGAAGCAGTAAAGAAGACAATAAGGAGAATCAATCTTATCTAGCGAGATTGGTAGGAACAAATGGTATGGATAATCCTGGTGATTATAGTGATGAAAAGATTAAGGAGGATGAAATTAGTGAGTTTGAAGATAATGATGAAGAAATTTGGAATGAATTCTGTCCGAGAATCAAGGTACTACCTGAGGACAAAATTGAATGGTGCAAGCCTTGGAGGAAGTCTTTAATCATCAGGTTAATAAGAAAGAGAGTTGGAATTCCTTTTCTGAGAAGCAGAATTGAAAGACTCTGGAGGTTGAAAGGTAATTTGGAGTTAATTGACTTAGAGAATGATTGTTTTCTTGCTAAACTTGGGGATCCTAGAGACTATGAATTTGCTTTACATGGGGGACCGTGGATTGTTGTAGAACATTATCTTACTGTTCAATTGTGGAAACCTAATTTTACTCTGTATGATGAAAAAGTTAAAAGGCTTGCTGTTTGGGTAAGAATTCCTAATTTGCCTATTGAGTATTATAATAAGAACTTTCTTGGGAGATTAGGGGATGCCTTAGGAAAAAATCTGAAGGTGGATGCAAATACTATGAATTATTATGGGAATGAGGACTAGAGAGTTGAAAGAGCTAAGTTTGTTGGAGTTTGTGCTGAGATTGATATAAGGATGAGGCTTATTGCTAAGGTCAGAGTTGGAAGAAGAATCTTTGGGGTGGAATATGAAGGGATGAATATGATTTGTTTTGATTGTGGAAGGTATGGTCATAAAAGGGAAGATTGCCCTCTGTTGAAGGAGAAGGAGAAGAATGAAAATGATCATGCTCCTTTTATGGAGAACTTAGTGGAAGATCTTAAAAAGAAGGAAGATGAAAAGAAGAATCAGGAAGTAAGAGAGGTTAGAGAAGGGGAAAATTTTGAGCCTTGGATGATGGTTCCAAAGAAGCAGAGGTTTGGTAATCAAGGGAGATACAAGACAGCAGACAGAAAGTTATTCAGAGGAGGAAAAGAGGTGAAGAGGTTGTGGATAAAGATGGTGGATCCAGATTTAATTTGCTGGATAATAGGGGAGGTGATAAATGTAGTCAATTTATAAATGTGACTATTTAAACTTAGAGATTTTAAAAATTCTCATTTAAGATTTTCTAAAATATTATATAAATAAGTTATTCAGTTCTCTTAATAATTACCCATTATATCAACTTTCTTTCTCCCACATCCTCCCATTATATATTTTTTAGGTATTTTTTAAATTAGAATATAGCTATTTTTGTGACACCAATGATAGAAGATCCAAGAGCCAATATTAATATAAATAATATTTTTTAGAAAAATAAAAAATTTAAAAATACTGAGCTCCCTGTAAGCCCTAAACTCTGGGTTTTCTAGAAATATAATTGGTTAAATGCTTAAATTGGTTCTAAAAGTATGTGGTATGTTTCAAATTGGTCATAAATGTTTTTTTTTGTTTTAAATTGGTCCTATATGTTTTGACCGTATTTCATATTTGTCCTACTGTTATTTCACATGAAAAATGAAGATGATGATATGGCAAAATTGATGACTTAGAATTTTTTTGTTGATTGGACAATTATGACATCAAAATTTAACATAAAAATATAATGGAATATAATGGCAAAACCAATTTGAAATACAGTCAAAACATATAAGACCAATTTAAAATAAATGAAACATTTAGGACCAATTGTTTAAAAATGATATTTTGTGAGTCCAATAACCAGAAAAGACAACAACTATATTAATATAGATATCATAGGTATTACCATTGAACCTTATTTTTCTAGAATGTTATGTTTGAAGAATTCTTTATTTGTTTGAAAGAGGGTTAAAGAAGTCATGAAGTTTTAATTGTTTGTTTTGTGTTTCCATGCGTTATTTGATAATAAATTAATTAATTTTTTATTGTTATTATAAAAAGTATATTGGTTAATGCTTTAAGAGCCCGTTTGGATAAACTTGTGAAAAAATGGCTTAGTTTATCAAACTTTTTAAAAAAGATCTTTTAGCTAAAGGACTTCTATTTTATGTTTAAATATTATAATATAAAAGGACTTTTATTTAAAGTGAATAACTTTTACAAGTGCTTTAAATTGAAACTCCATTCTTCAACTTCTTAAAAAAAGCATATTTTAACTTTTTTTTAACTTCTACTTTTTCTAAAAAGTTTACACAAAAAAATTTTATGTTTATAAAAGGTCTTTTTTAATTAAAAAAAGTCCTTTTTGAATTAAAAAAGTCTATCCAAACGGGCTCTTAGTATGATTTTAATGTTTATTTATATAATAAGTACAACGCATCATATAAAATTTTTATATATTCTTTAAAATAATATATATATATATAAAAACACTATTTTGGTCCTTTACGTTTATCCTCTGTCTCAATTTGATCATTTACGTTTGTAATTAGAGTCAATTTAATCCTTCCGTTATCTTGGTGTTAAATAGTTAACGGATTACTGACATGGACACTTAAATATTTAGAAATATGTACACTTAAACATGTTGAGTTGGCATTTTTTCACATGCATATTTATTAAAATAGTCGTTAAATAAAAAATAATTAAAACCTAAAATTCTAAAAAGTTGCAATGGTATTAACGCTTCACCTTCATCATCTGCAAATTTTTTTTAAAAAAAAAACCTTCAAACCCTAAAAAGTTGCAATGCATCACCTTCACCATCAGGTTTCTTGTTAACCCACTCGTTTTTTACCCTCTTTTAGTGTGTTACAAAACATTTCAAGCTATTAAGCTTTTCACCTAAATACGAGGACATAAGGGTGATAGATGACTTGAATGACCCCTTGCCATACTCTGAAAAAAATATCTATTGGCATACCAAATGCCTCCTGACGAGAATAAAGAGAGGAAAAAGAAAATAAAACTTCAAATCATGTTTTCTCGATTCGTTCGATTTCGATTTCTTCTTTGCCATTGCAGAAATCTGTCGCAACCACCAATGCCGGAGGCGGCATCGGAGAGGATCATGGTCGTGAGGAGGAAGAGGGAAAGAAGAAGAAAAGTACGGTAAGGTGTTTCACTTTGGGATCTGCTCATCTTGGTGGCTCTGGCAGCGTCGATGGTTCTTCTGCCGCTGATGAGGAAAGGTTCTGGATCGATTTTTTCTGATAGGCTTCGTATAAGCAATCTATCTTGGATGGATGTAGTTGGATTCTTCGTTGAAATTGATGGTAGCCTTTTCTTTTGTTTTTTAATTTGTTTACAGAAAAAATCATTAATTAAGAAAAAAGAAGAAAGAAGAAGAAGATGAAACTGAAGGTGAAGCACATTGCAAACTTTTTAGGGTTTAATTTGAAGGTTATTATAATTTTGCAGATGATGAAGAAGGTGAAGTGTTAATACCATTGCAACTTTTTAGAATTTTAGGTTTTAATTAGTTTTTATTTTAAAACTATTTTAATAAATATGCATGTGAAAAAATGTCAACTCAGCATGCTTAAGTGTACATATTTCTAAATATTTAAGTGTCCATGTCAGAAATTCGTTAACTATTTAACACCAAGATAACGGAAGGATTAAATTGACTCTAATTACAAACGTAAAGGACCAAATTGAGACTAATCAAACGTTATGGACCAAATTAAGACTAATCAAACGTTATGGACCAAATTGAGACAGAGGATAAACGTAAAGGACCAAAATAATATTTTTGTCATAATATTTTTTTTGGTACATTATTTTTGTCATAATATATATATACACAGGTATAATATTGCACTGTTTCAAGACTAGTTGAGGAAAAAGAAAAAAGTGGAAACTCTATTTTTGACGTCCAGTTCCACTCCATTCTCAAAATTTAAATTCCCGCCCCAACGCATAGGACGAAGAAATGGAAATGATGATATAAGATATTCTCCATTCTCGCTCAACACTCGACAAAGAGAAAATAGAAATATTGTCAAACGCCATAGACGATGTTTTAATAAATTCCTTGATTCTTGCTAATGTAATATAATTTTTATATTCTTTAAAATCAGCTTGAGTTGTCAGTTATCTCAATTTTTTTATTTTCTTTATATTTTTATTTTAAATAATCATCATAATTTAAATTAATTAAACAATTAATTTTGTAATAAATTCTTTGATTCATGCTAATGTAATATGATTTTTATATTCCTTCAAATCAGCTTAATAATTAATCTTATATTAATTTTAAAATTCATATTTCCCTTTAATCATGTTACACTCACCTACTATTAATATATTTCTTGAAATCAGCTAATTTTAAAAATTCTAATAAAAATCTAATTTTTTATTTTTTAATTGTTATATTATTTTAATTTCGAATTTTTAATTGTTATATTACTTTTACCTAGCTTACAGCCTTACGAGTCTCTATTCTATTCTTACACGTTTCTGCTTAACTTACACTAAAATACTATTGGATGAATTAAAAAGAAGAGTGATATAATAATTTGAGAAGAAAATTAGTTATGACTTATGCGTGTCTCAACGTTGCCTTTAGTATTTTATAAAAATAAATGACAAAAAAAATGAATTTTGTTAAATATTATTCTATTAATAACATAATAAAATTATAAATTTTATTCTAAACAAGATCAAAACTTTCGAATTCTTTACATTGAATTCAGCCGTGAAATGCATAAGCTTCACAGCCCATCAACTCTTGGTAAATATGGCTGGACACGGGATGCCAATTTCATAAGATGAATAACAAAATAAAATTTAATAAGGTAATCAATTTTTACGTTTATCGAAGTAATCAAAATATATAGAGAGAAAGTGTATATATTAGATCGGTATAGTAGTTATCAAAATGTATCTTTATATTTGATTGTAACTTTCATTAGAGTCATTTTTATATAGTCGTTGGTCTCACAATATATATCTATTTAATAATTAATAAAACATAAAATAAAATATATGATTGGATTATAAGTGAGAAAAAGTGGATATAATAGATAGTTATAAAACTGGTGAGAGAGATTAAAGATAATTTGTGATAAAAATGTAACAAAAACAAGCCATGTGGAGACTTACATCAGGTATAAAGGTTTAATGGTACCGTACCACTGAAGTTTAGTACATCCCTCGAATCATGTAGAGCCATTTGTTAATATTAATATAAATTCACATTAATGATGACCCACATTGAATGTTTTAGGAACCAACTGATTGGAGGGATGTACTGAAGTTAAGTACTACCGTACCACTGAACATCTACTCCTAGATCAGACCTGTCTAAAAGCTGGTTCAAAAGAACAGAAGCTTTTGCAACCTTTAATAGCGGTGAGAATGTGAGTAACATATGCAATATCTGCTACGAACGGTCGGTATAGTGATGAAATTGCATCTTATGACGACAAGACAAATAGTAAGAAACATGAGCTTCTGCGAATGACGGAATGGTTTCTTCTTTGACATTCTATCCAAATGTTTGAATTTCATTATGCAGTACACGTTATTACTTTTTAGGGTAAAGTATCCTTGCTGCCCCCAAACTTTGCTGCAATGTTCATTCCTGCCCCCAAACTTTTTTTTTGGTTCATGCCTACCCCCAAACTTTCAATTTTGTTCATGCCTACCCCCAAACTTTCAATTTTATTCATGTCTACCCTTTTTACTAACACCGTTAACTTGCTTGTCGGAATTTGCTGACGTGGACGATAAATTTGCATCTCTTTTGCCACGTCATTGTCCACCTCACATTTTAGTTTTTACTTTTATTAAAAAAAAGTAGCCTAATCCAAAAAAAAAACAAACTTTTACCTTAAAATGTTTTTTTATTTGGATTAGGTTAATTTTTTTAATAAAAGTAAAAAGTTAAATGTGAGGTGGACAATGACGTGGCAAAAGAAATACACATTCATCATCCACGTCAGCAAATTCTGTCAAAAAAGTTAACGGTGTTAGCAAAAAGGGTAGGCATGAACAAAATTGAAAGTTTAGGGGTAGGCATGAACCAAAAAAAAGTTTGGGGGCAGGAATGAACATTGCAGCAAAAATTGGGGGCGGGAAGGGTACTTTACCCTACTTTTTAATTTAATTACTTACATGTTATTATGCTTTAAGTGCTCTGAATTATGTTGCCAATCAATAATGAATTGTAATGCACTATTTTACATCAAATTGGACTATACATTTTTTTATAATAAATTTCATCAAATTATAGAAAAGTCCAACGACACTTATAATAAATCAAACAACTCCATTCCAACAATACTGAAGAAATAATTCGTAAAGAATATTGAACTAAAAGGCGAATAAAAAGGTCAACTGATCACATTTGTAAGATGAACTTGGGATGAAAAACTGTACCATTCTTGGTGTTGCCAACAAAGTTTTTACTGTTAAACTTCCTGCATATTAGATTTGGTGCAATCTACAAAGTAAAAAATACATTGAAATTTTTTAACAACATGATAAATGAGTGGAAGATTTCTGACATAAAGATCTATAAATTTTATATATAGATATGCAAAACCTTCCCAACAAACGAAAATAACAAAAACTACCTTCAGTTACTAGATCTAAGAAGACTTAGTAATTAGAGATTAGACTTTTCTAAAGAAAGACAAAGACACAGACTAGATCTTGAAGAAAACACAACCAAAATGGGGGATGATGTAGATCTGAAAAATCTATTTATTTTAAAGACTGAAAATAAAAAAAATTAAAAAAATAAGGAGGGGTTGCTAAACGTACAAAAATTTGTAAATTGTAGCAATCCCTCTTGCACTTATCTGCAAGAGGAGAGGCGCTGGAGGATGAAGAAGAAGCAGAAGTTGAAGAGGCGCTAGGGTTTTTTTACTGAAGGAGGAATTGAATGAGAGTTAAATTAGACTATACATGTTATAATAGCAAATTCAAAAATTTAATACTATTACATAAGTGTAAGGTTTCGTAGTACCATCTTATTGTATAAAAATATGTTAAGTCTCTATTATTGGTTATGAATGATGAAATTTTTTTTATGTTACTATATCAAAACTTAAAAAAATTTCCGTGCATGTGCACGGGCCAAAAGCTAGTTGTAATAAATATGCATGTGAAAAAATGCCAACTCAGCATGCTTAAGTGTACATATTTCTAAATAGTTAAGTGTCCATGTCAGCAATCCGTTAACTATTTAACACCAAAATAACGGAAGGATTAAATTGACTCTAATTACAAACATAAAGGACCAAATTGAGACTGATCAAATGTTAAGGACCAAATTGAGACAGAGGATAAACGTAAAGGATAAACATTATTTTTGTCATAATATATATATAATTATATATATACACAGGTATAATATTGCACGGTTTCAACTTTCAAGACTAGTTGAGGAAAAAGAAAAAAGTGGTAACTCTATTTTTGACGTCCAGTTCCACTCCATTCTCAAAATTTAAATTCCCGCCCCAACGCATAGGACGAAGAAATGGAAATGATGATATAAGATATTCTCCATTCTGGCTCAGCACTCGACAGAGAGAAAATAGAAATATTGTCAAACGCCATGGACGATGTTGATCGCTTGTTCGCATGCTTCAAGTGCGGCGTATCCCCTCCGCGTAAGCTTGCATTTTTCTCTAAAACTAATACTTTTCTGTGTCGCTGAATTCACTGGTTATATTTAATCAACTTTACCTTAATTCTTTTAATTTCTTATTGAAATGGTTTTGAATTTGTTCTTTAATCTACCTTATTAGATTTCCTAGTTCTTAAGAAGTTTATACACTTATCAATTGCTTGAATCTTGTTTGCCTAAGGGACATTGTTAGCGTCTAAAGATTCTTATTCAGGTCTTTCTTCCAAATGTCGGTGGTTCCGTTCTTACGTGGAGATTCTGAAATGAATATTCCCGTTATGTTCTTATGCTAAAAATATGTCTTTAATGTGTTCTTTGTGGACATATAACTCTCTGGATTCACTTTTTGTTTTGTATATTCTCACTTCTACTGTTGTGCCTCTATGCTGTACATTGTCAATCCAGGCTAGACCAGGCGATTTTTTGTTGTCTTAGTCTTCTTTTCCCATATGTCATATTTATCTAAATGAAAACAGACAATTCTTTGATCATTTTAAGTTCTTATCCTTCCTTGTGTACCATGATTTCAACTAACTCGTGTCTCAATTTGACATTGGAGGTGAAGGTGATTAAGAAAATGAAAATTTCAGTGAAGCATGTGGCCGCAAATAGTAGTGTTGTAAATAAGTTATTGTTTTACTTATTGATTTATGAGTATTGCTACTCAACTCACACAATAGTATTAGTAAAAAATGTCAAAAAAAATAAGAAAAAGACTACAGCTACATGTGTAGGCTGGTGGATCGTTAAATGGTTTATCAAATTAATGACCTGCACTAGCGGTTGTTGTGTGTTTCTTTATAGGTGTAGATTTTTATTGTGGGAATCGCTTTACTCTTGCCTATTTAATATGATTACACTATAAATGAGATAATTGTTTTTTTTGTTTTCTCAGAATCTGCCATGAGGGAAAGAAAAAGAACTAAAAGCAGATTGGATCAAGGGAGTTCAATACTTGAGATCTCATCACGTTCTAGTCTTCTATCCCCAAAATTAGTTGGACAAGAGCAGAAAAACCATGCAATATGCACCTCTTCTCCATCCGGTCAAGCAATAGACGTGCAGTTTTCCACTGAGAAAGTAGTTACCAATTAGTTAACACCCTGTTTGTATTTGTGATGTACTGAGTGAATTTTGAAATTGCTGCCAATTACTTGAGGCTGCAAACAAGGCCTACACTCTTCATTGCTTATGATGTAGAAGTATTAAATTCTACATTTTTTTGAACTAATTTACCTTGCATTATCTATTCAGCTTAAGTCAACTATAGCAAAAGCAAAAGGTTTAAGTGGTGGTAAGCAGATCTCTCCAGTTGTATTTTATGGATCTCCAAATGGAGTGCCACCCAAAAAACCAGTTCGCTTATGGCGATTGTTACATGAGATACGTCTTGATCTCTCTGAGCAAAATAAATTGAATTCAAGGTTGTTTGTTTGGTGCTAGTTTACCTTTTTTGTTTCAATAAGATAATGCTTTCTGTGCCTTATGTGCCACAATATGACCACTGCCAGTGTGCTTGACTCTTGGTATATGTATATTTAGGGAGGAAGTATGGGTTACATTCCCAAGGCAGGATGATGCAATGAAGTTTGCCAAAGGACAAGAGCATGTTCGTATTTTTAGTTATCAAGACCATTTTAGTGGACAAAGAAGGTTCCTGGTGTCTACGTATACGGAATTCTGGAGAAGGTTACCTGCTTGTAGTTTTCCTTTTCATTTGAGGCAAAGAAAGTTTTATGCCTGCATATTCATAACGTTAATGAGTGTACTTTCAGGTACAAAAATATGGATGCCAAATTGCGTCATCATTATGAAGTGATTCAAGAGGTAATAATATTGTGTGTTTTATTGTCAATGATTTTCGTGGGGGAAGTGGTACATTACTTCAGTGAGTAATCTGAGCAAATTTCCATTTGTGTTTCACACATTCTGAAGGTTATTCTGCTCTCAGGGTTTACCGTGCCACCTTTATTTTGATTTGGAGTTCAATAAGAGAGCCAATATAGGAAAGGATGGAGATGAAATGATGGATCTCTTGATCTCAGTAATTTTAGAAGCCTTAAATGAAAAATATTTGATATGTGGAGACCAGGAATGGATAGTTGAACTGGACTCTTCAACTGATGGTATGAACGTTTCTTGAGGTCAAGTGCTTTATGTATATATGCTAAAGTTTTGTTACCTGTACCTTTTCATTTTCCAGTTTTTGCTTAATGTAATAAAGTGAAGAACAAGAATCTGTGGCTACTTCGATGTATGACAAAACAAAACACATATTAATAACCATTCTAGTATGTGTTCCATTCCATTTGGCTGAGCTTAAGACTAGATTAGAGTGTTCTTTTGCATCGGGGTATTTATCAACCACTGTTGGAGTAATATTCTTATTATAAATGATGTAATTTACACTGAAATGCTTAATAGCCTTTATGAAGAGCATCTCACATTGGATTTTAGATGTTCCCTGCACTCTGTTTCATGAAGTTAATGCTTGAGCAGCACTGCCATGGTACCAATTCTGACTTTTCACAATTATTTTTTTTGGATATTTATTATCTCCTATTAATCTTACCTGCAGAGAAGTTCTCTCGCCATTTAATTATTCGCATACCAAAGGCTGCTTTTAAGGATAATGCTCATGCGGGAGCATTTGTTTCTGAAGTAAGTCAGACTTTCTGAATAATATTCATAGATGAAATATTTGATTAACGTGATTTTGTTTTACTTGAGATAACAGTGTATAGTTAGAGTGGTTATATAAATAATTTGAATGCAGCTATGATCAATGTGAAGTTTTTATAAGATTTTTCTAGAACAATTTATTGGAGTTACGAAATCTATTTTGGTCGTTCTTTTATAGAAGTATCAACTATTGCCACTGCTCATTAATTATTAATAAAAAATATCAGATATGCTCACGAATTCTAAAGGCAAGGGAGAAGGACAGAAGATTTGAAAAATTGTTTGTAATGAAAGATTCAAGTTCTGATGAATCTGCAAGCCAGATTTTTGTGGACACTGCTGTATATTCTCGGAATCGTTGTTTCCGTCTACCTCTATCTTCAAAAGCAGGAAAAAGCTCTGTGCTTGTACCGTCAGGGCGATTTAAGTGTAAGAACTTGGTATGGACCTTTTTCTAATATCAGCATTTCAAATCGTAGTATGATAACAATTTAGTTAATGAGGATATATACTCAGATAATGATAATGAAAATTGGAATTTTACTCACAAGTCTTGTTTTTCCAATACATATGGATGATAATAAGAATATTGGGAATGGAGTATAACAGGTGTTACATGGTCACATAATTACTCTGGAAGGTTCTGTCATTGTTCTATTCTTGTTTAAGCCTTATAATTTTCCAAATTTATATCTTTGCCATGTAGAATGAATAATCGCATATATTGGTATCTGTTCATCACCTAAGTAGCTGGATGAAATCCAATGCTGGGAAAGCTAAAAATATGTGAATGCATTATCTTGAGCAGACCATTTTGTTTGTGATGCCTTTTACTGGTTTTTGTGTAAACTGATCTTTCCCTCTATAGTTGGTTGTGTCAGTTTAATTGTCTTTAAATGCAGGGTGAAGAGGACATGTTCATGGCATCATTGATTTGCAATATGGATGTTGACTGCGAAAAGCTTTTAGTCTGCAAAAAAGAATCAGATTGTGTGAAGTCCTTATGTTATGATACGGAGGTAGTTTTGGGCTTTGAAGTTATTGGTTTTCCTTGGCATTGTGTTTGTTTCATCTCTTCTATCAGATATTTTACTACTTAAACAATTTGAAGGCCGTCATATCTTTCAATTTTGTTGAATTTATTGCTTTACAAGATGACAGAGTGTTAAGCTGGTACTTAAATTATGCCATGATTTTCTGAACAAAGGGCTGTTGTACTTGATACTGAGTGCTGCTCTGTTGATAAATTCCCTAGATCATGCAGATAATGCATAACTTGACCTTCTGGCAGCTTTCATGAAATTCAGATTATGTTTATCAAACCATTGGGCCTTACTTTTATATTTTGGCAGGTGAACTATAATTATGAAAATTATCACCAATATCCTCGAGAATCTACGTTGAATACTTACAAAACCGATGTGCCGCCAACAACATACTTTATGGGGAAATCACCATTTCCGTTTCTGGACAACTTTGTAGAGTCCATTGCCTCTATTGGCAATATACAAGGTGATACTCTGTTAAAGTTCATTTTGTAGACTCTGAATGAGCACCAATGAAGAGAGAGAGAACGGGGCAGAAGAGAATTGAAAGCCAATAATTATTCACTTAATGCATAAAAATTGATTTACAAGTAGGGAAATGCCCAAGTGTGGTAATTATTGTCTCAAACCAATAGGGCCAAGACAACAAAGTCCCATACCACATCATTAGGACTAGAAGCAATTAAGTAGAAAGAATTGCGTGCACTTGATCCTAATTCCTAAAATTAATAGAAGGAACAAAATTATGAGTTTGATTCTGTTTCCACTATATTTAATATTTTTAATCTTCCTTTCTTGCTTGAGGGCAATAAAACCTGAGATCTGTGGCAAGAACTATACTAGCAAAAAAATTTTGGAGTGAGGAAATGATTTCAATTGATATTTGGTATTGAGTTTGGCGGTGTTGTTTGGTTTAACACTTTCTCTGCTCTATTCTGAATGCTTATTTTTATCTCTTGTGGTTCCACTCTCACCTGCTAAATTCATATGTCATTTGATCACTTATTTCTTAATCTCGCATTTCCCAAGACAACCTGCCTTGACCACTTTCTGAAATTGTCTCTGGTGTTGGGAACTTGTGATTAGTTTTATTGTTTTGTTGTTTTTTTCAACAACCTTTGTAATATGAAGATTCTGAGCTCTAGGGCATCTAGTGAATCTCTCAGCCTTTGGTTTTATACTTATACTCTATTTGTCAAGTTATATATTTCAATATAGTCTTGATCAACTTGCCAAAACTGTGCTGCAATTTTAGGAAAGATACGATGTTGGTATTGGTTCTCAGAATATGGACTGATGGTATACAGCATGTTAAGAAATCGATACTGTGAGCGAATTGGCAGAGAGCATAAAAGCAATCACGGTAGGTCCTAACCATGGGATATAATCTTCTTTTGCTACATGGCTTGTTCTTTTGGAAGTTGTTTGGTTATGTGTATATGTTGAAGTGTCTTGTATATTGGTTCCATATCATATGATTGTCCTTGTTATGTTCAGAAAATTAAGCAATATTTCTTGAGTTTCTATAGTATGGGCGCATCTTGTCTTTCATTTGGCTGTTCCCTCTAATGTCCGGTTGCAGCTTACTAATACATTTGGATGGTATGCTGGTTCAGTGATGTATGCTGTTGATCTGAGAAGAGCCATATATTATCAGAAGTGTCACGATCCTGATTGCAGAGGTTAATCAATAATATATATCTTACAGTAAAGTAATGCAGTTTTAGAGTAAACCCACAATTTCTTTCATAACTTATTACGCTCATTTAACATTAGTCTACAAAACTTAGCGAGTATACAAGTTAGCTTTTGAAAAGAAAATGTTACATATTAGTCTTCTTGGAAAATGACCGCTAAAGAGTGCTAGAAAGACTAATATGCAACAAGTTTATTGTTTTCAGACACTAATTTGTGACTCACCTCGGAGACTAATGCTAAACAGGCTTAACAATTTAAGGACCATATCTATAGTTTACTCTTAAGTTTGAAGACCCTTTGACATTAGTCTGCACTGACTTTTAACAAGGTGATTGATGGAACTAGGTTATCGATCTCCCTTGCGACCAATACCAGTTGAAGTGATCAATAATTCTTCAGTTGACTTCAATTCATTTGGGACGATTGATCATGAACGGCCATTAGCTGATGACCTCAGACATCAACTTCTTAATGATAACCAGGCATCAAAATTTCATTTGTATGATGATGACAAAGCAGACAGCCCGGGAGGTTCTTGGTGGCTAGAAGCCTTGAGAGTTGTAGAGGATGTTGAGCATAAGAAAAAGGAGAGCCAGCTGAGTACTATGGTTAGTCTGTTAATCTGATTACTTGCTCTTATATGCTATTGCATTTAACATACTTTATTGCTAAAAAAAGACATGCAACAACCACAATCAATGCCTTTTCTCACTAGGTGGAGTCTGCTATATAGATCAAGCGATACTAACTTGTTCTGTCTTTACTCATTTCCATGGTTAGGTTATTAATAGTCAAATCCATCATAATAATTTCTTCTATTGGTGTTTTTCGTCTTTCCCTTTTTTCATCTGGTCAACTCTACGTACAAGAGACTTTAATGGCCTTCTTTGTACATGACCAAACCACCTATGGCGTGTTTCAATTAATTTTTCTATGATAGATGCTACTCCAACTTTCTCTATAATGCAATCATTCCCAATCCTATCATTTCTAGTGTGACCACCCATCTAACGCAACATTCTCATTTCCACCATGGTGAATTTATGCTCATGTTGGTCTTTTCCCCCCAACATTCAGTACCATACAATAATGCAGGTCTTATAGCAATGCGATAAAATTTTTCCCAAGTTTAAGTGGTATTTTTCTATCACAAAAAACACTTGAAGTCTTTCTCCATTTCATCAATTCTACTTGGGTCCTTCGGTTTACGTCCTTATCAAATTTTCCATTATTTTGTATTATCTTTTCCAAATACTTAAAACTTATTACTTCGTGTATGGAATGATTTCCAAGTTTCATCTCATCCCTAGAATCAACTTCTCTTCCACCAATTTTACATTCCTTATTTTGCTTCAACTTAAACGAAATCCATATGTCTTCAAAACTTGTCTCCACGTCTTTAATTTTTTGTTTACCTCTTCTCTAGAATCTCCAACAAAGACTAGATTATCAGCAAAAAGCATACACCTTGTTGCTACCTCTTGTATATGTTCATTGTTCAGTGAGCACATCCAATACTAAATAGAAAAGGTAAAGGCTCAAAGCTGAACCTTGTAGTCCTATTTTTATAGGCAAATCTCTCGTGGGTCCACCTTTTGTTCTCACACAAGTAGTGACCTCATCATAAATGTCTTTGATTGCTCGAATATAAGCCGCAGAAGGCTATCAAATCGCGATTCAAATCGTGAATCGATAAGCTAATTTTTGAATCGTAAATCGTAGGTCAAATGCTCAAATTGGTCCTAAATGTTTCATTTGTTTCAAATTGGTCTTATAAGTTTCAACCATGTTTCAAATCGGTTATGCCGTTACAAATAGTTATATTTTTCTGTTAAGTGCTGATGTCAACATTGTCCGGGCAACAAAAAACATTCTAAGTCATCATTTCTTGCTACATCATCGTTTTTCTCTTTCATTTTTTTGTGTTTTGGAATGAAAGAGGGGTATTGTATGAAGAGTGAAAACTAAATTAGAAGTCTATAATGCTAAAAAATGAAAGAGGAAGATGATGATGTGACAAGAATTGATGACATTGAATTTTTTTTTGTTGACTGGACAATGATGACATAAAAACTTAACAGAAAAATAGAACAGTTTGTAACGGCTAGACCAATTTGAAATACGGTCGAAATTTATAGGATCAATTTGAAACAAATGGAACATTTAGGACCAATTTCAAACTTACCCTATACTTTTAGGACTAATTTGAGTATTTGACCTAAATCGTATCTAATCGTACGATTCATGAATACATTCAAAATATCATATCAATACTTTGTGTCTATAGCCTGAACAAAATGATTATAGAAAAGATTTAAACTGAGGATTGACATAAAACTATCATAAGTCTCATTAAATGTTAATTGACAAGTCAAAATAAGCTAATGCCTAATAGATAATAATTGAAAAATCTTTAAGGTTTTAAATAATAGTTAAAAACAAGAAAAGATTTGAAAGCAAAGTCATATTGTTAATATAATAGGTTTTGTTAAGGCTTGTAAACAAAGAATGAGAGAATATTTTATGTGTGTTATTCACATAAAGTTGTCACATATATATATAAGAAAGAATGCAATAGGAAATTAAATCCCTAGAGATCAGCTACCCTGATTCAGCTTATCTAATTCCTAAGATTATGCTAGGGTCAACTATCTAATTATTATCTAGATATTAACAATATATATAGCTCTTAACACTCCCTCTCAAGTTGGAGCATAGATATTAATCATGCCCATTTTGTTACAAATATAATCGATTCTCACTCCATTCAAGGCTTTAGTGAAGACATCTCCTAACTGTTCCCCAGTCTTCACATATGCCATGGAATTCAGCTTGTCCTCGATCTTTACGCACGAAATGACAATCAATCTCAATGTGTTTAGTTCGCTCATGAAAGACTGGATTGGATGCAATATGAAGTGCATCCTTATTATCACACCATAGTTTTGCAGGCAACGAAGTCTTCAATCCAATTTCTTCCAATAATTGTACTATGCACACAACCTCACTAGTTGTTTGAGCCATAGCCCCGTATTCAAATTCTGCACTAGAACGGGAAACGACATTCAGCTTCTTACTTTTCCATGAGAATAAGTTTCCTCCCACTAATACACAGTATCCTGTTGTTTATCGTTGATCTTCCTTGGATCCTGCCCAATCTGCATCAAAGAAGCACTCAATATCCATGTAACCATTATTTCCATACAGTAGTAATCGTCCTCGAGCATTCTTCAAGTAACACAGGATTTGTTCCAGGGCTTCCCGATGCTCAACTATTGGGAATGACATAAATTGGCTGACGATACTAACAGAGTAAGCAATGTCAGGACGAAGCACTGTAAGATAATTCAATTTCCCAACCAATCTTCGATATCTCTCAGGGTTATCAAATGGTTCACTGTCATCTTTCAGGAGTTCCAAGCCCGGAGTCATTGGTGTGCTACAGGGCTTAGTACCCAACTTTCCTGTATCTGCTAGTAAGTCAAGAACATACTTCCTTTGAGATAAGAAAATACCTTTCTTGCTTATGATCTCAACTCCCAAAAAATACTTCAATGGCCCCAAGTCTTTCGTCTGAAACTGGGACTGAAGGAAAGACTTGAGTGAAGTAATGCTCGAACCATCACTACCCGTAATTATAATATCATCCACATATACAATTAATAGGATGATGCCTATATCAGTCTTCTTATAACACACAGAATGGTCACTCTTGCATTTTTGCATCCCATACTTCATTATTACCTCACTGAACCTTCCAAACCAGGTCCGAGGACTTTGCTTCAACCCATACAAAGATTTATGGAGATGACACACCTTCCCACACTACCCTGAGCAACAAACCCAGGTGGTTGCTCTATATAAACATCCTCCTGAAGGTCACCATGGAGAAAAGAATTCTTGATATCTAGTTGACGCAAGGACCAGTCATAGGTAGAATAGAGATAAAGATCCTAACAGAGGTAAGCTTGGCCACAGGAGAAGAAGTGTCAGAATAATCAATACCATAGGTTTATGCATACCCTTTGACAACCAACCATGCTTTTAGACGAGCAACGGAGCCATCAGGATTAACCTTGATTGCAAAGACCCACTTACATCCAATTGCTTTCT
Organism: Senna tora; assembly: GCA_014851425.1. NCBI lineage: Eukaryota > Viridiplantae > Streptophyta > Magnoliopsida > Fabales > Fabaceae > Senna > Senna tora. The sequence goes on along the minus strand of CM026272.1, from coordinate 8,706,323 downwards.
TCCCCAATGGTAAAACCACTAATGACCATGTACCATTTTGATTAAGGGGCATCATCACCTCAATGATTGTTGCACGCCAACCAAGATGAGATAGAGCCTCGTGAATAGTACGATGAAGAGGAACTGTGTCTAGGGAAGCAATGAGAGAATGAGAAAGAGGAGACGAATGGTCATAAGAAACAAAAGAGGAAACATGATAGGTACATTGACATTTACCTTTACGAAGAGCAATGGGAAGATCAAGTGTAGGGTCAGGTTCTGACACGATTGGATCCGACAGCGAAGGGGAAGGCGGATGACATGGGTCTGGAGTTGTTTTAGTCGGTGTATCAATAGTCTGTTGTGGCCGCCTGGAGTATACTTGTGTAATTGGAGGGTGTGTGTCCACTGAAGATTGAGGTGATGGAGTCACAGTATAAACCAATAAATCATCATTCTCCCCTTGTTTAGGATCCTCTAAAGAATAAGGAAAGAAAGGTATATTCTCGTGGAATGTAACATCTGTAGATACAAGGTATTTGTCTAGATCAGGAGAAAAACATTTATACCTTTTTGGAACTCTAGAATAGCCAAGGAAGACACACTTGACAGACTTGGGATCAAGCTTAGTATGGTGGGGTCGAACATCGCGAACAAAACAAGTGCTACCAAATATCCTAGGCTCAATAGGAAACAATGATTTTGAAGGAAAGAGCACACTATAAGGAATCCCACCATTAAGAATTGAAGAAGGTATACGATTAATCAGAAAACAGGCTGTGGAAACAGCATCAGCCCAAAAAGGTTTAGGAACCTTCATTTGAAAAAGTAGGGCCCTAGCAACTTCAAGTAAATGTCTATTTTTCTGTTCAGCAACACTGTTTGAGACGGTGTATCAACATAAGAAGATTGATGAAGCATGCCATGTTGTATTATATAAGATTGAAATGAAGCAGAAAAGTATTCTTTGGCATTGTCACTACGTAAGGTGTGCACAGAAACATTGAATTGAGTTTTAACTTCAGCACAAAAGGCACAAAAGTGAGAAAATAATTCACAACGATTTTCATTAAATATAACCAAGTAACACGAGAATAATCATTGTTATGATATGTATATGTTAGGTGTAAATAGAGTTGACTGAGATGATCTTAGGGATTCAGATTTGATTAGTCATTATTGTAGTCTTTATTGTAGTTTCCTTTTATTGGTTTCTCTGGTTGTATATATACATGTAACCTGTATAATGCATTACACACAGAAATTCCACTCTTTTCTCCTCTTTGATTAACATGGTATCAGAGCCCTCTCTGACTTTGTGAGGAGCATCTTCCGATTAGGGTTTCTGTGGTTCAGTGGCTGCATTGAGTTCACTCTCAGATCTGTAAGTTTGGGGATTCCATGGTGAAAGGTGTCTTTGTGCTACACCTCCCTCGGGAACAGAAGCAGAAGGCTCCGACCAGCAGAACCCCGGCTTTTCTAAGTCACCGGAGCTGCGCATGAGCCTCACGTGCCACTTGTGCATTCTGGGTTGCGTGGCGCGTGAAGGCCACGCGCCGTCGTGCCACTGCCGGACCAACCTCGTCTCTTCTTTTCTGGGTTTGCCGGCGTGCATCTAAGAGGATGGTGCTGTTTTTTTGGTGGGATTGGTACTGGGTCAGAGGAGATCTTGTGACTCCGTAGTTGTTTTCGGCTGGATTCACTACTATTTTGAGTGTTTCGCTAGTGTTTTCGTCTTAGGCATCCATTAATGGTAGAAAGTAAGGTTGTTGTGGCTAGTGACGGGATACCGGTGAGTAGCAGGATCACATAGCACAAACTTACTTCCTCGAATTTCTTGGAATGGGCTAAAACAATTCGAATGTACCTCCGAAGTATTGAGAAAGATAATCATCTTAAGGATCTTCCTGAGGAATACAAAGCAGGCTTGGCTGAGGGATGATTACAAGCTCTTCCTACTGATTCGAAACACCATTACTCCCGAGGTACTTCCTTTTATTAATCATTGTGATTTGGTTAAAGAACGAATGGATTATTTGGAGTTTGTCTATTCTGGGAAAGGGAATCTTTCACATATCTACGATGTGTGCATGACCTTCTATCACCCTGAGAAGAACTCATGACTTACTTTATGGAATTTAAGAGGGCGTATGAGGAGCTTAATACCCTATTGTCATTTACCACTAATATCAAAGTTCAGATGAAACAAAGAGAACAAATGGCGGTTATAAGTTGGATCTCTGGTCTCCACTCAGAATATGAGGGTGTCCGGACACAAGTCCTTGCTAGCACTTAGGTTAACTCTCTGGAGGAGGTTTATACTCGAGTGTGACGATCTGAAAGTGCTCACTCACAGCCTACTAATAATGTCAGTGCACTCATAGGACATGGTGATTCAAATCGTCATAGTGGCGACAGGTTATCGGGAGCACATAATAATGGAGGTCGCAATCAGGAATCGGAAGGGGTTGTGTGCTTTTATTGTCACGAACCAGGACATATCAAGCGTAATTGTAAGAAGCTTCATAAGAAGCAGCGGTCCCACTCAGCAAATGTTGCCTCCACTCACCCTTCATCTGACAACACGGTTGTTGTCTCAGCTAATGAATATGCTCAATTTACTCGATATCAGGAATCCCTGAAATCCTCTGCTCCATCTACTGAATCACATGTTACAGCCATTGCTGAGTCATGTAAATCCACTACATGCTTACTGTGAGCAATTAGAGATTAATTCTGAGTTGTATTTCATTATAGTGAGGAAGCCAATTTATACATAAAGAATGAACTATCTAAGGAAGGAAATAATGAGGACAATCAAATATTTGATTGTAATCCTAATCTAATCCTAACCTTAATGGTCAAGGATTACACAATATTCTAATTAATTACAGTAATTACAGAATATTCTAACACTCCCCCTCAAGCTGATGAATGGATATCTTCCATGCCAAGCTTGTTGACTAAAGTCTGAAAGTTATTGGTACATAGGCCTTTGGTAAGCACATCTGCAAGTTGATCATTAGAAGAAACATATGGAGTGCATATGAGACCGCTATCCAGCTTTTCCTTAATGAAGTGTCGATCAATCTCAACATGTTTAATGCGATCATGTTGAACTGGATTATGAGCAATGTTAATTGTTGACTTGTTGTCACAATAAAGCCTCATTGGTCCTTCCCAGGTGATGCCCAAGTCATCAAGGACAATCTTGAGCCATAGTAGTTCGCATATACCAAGTGCCATTGCTCTAAACTCCGCTTCTGCACTTGACCTTGCAACCACATTCTGTTTTTTACTTCTCCAAGTTACAAGGTTGCTTCCAAGGAAAGTACAATACCCTGTAGTTGACCGTCTATCAGTAAGTGATCCAGCATAATCTGCATCTTTATAGGCTTCCAAAGTCAAGCTCTCCCCTTTCTTAAATAGAATGCCCTTCCCAGGTGTACTCTTCAAATATTGAAGGATTCTATGAACTGCCTCTAGATGCGATTCTTTGGGATTATGCATGAACTGACTGACAATACTTACGGCATAAGCTATATCCGGTCTAGTATGTGATAGATAGATTAGCTTACCCACAAGCCTTTGATATGAGCCTTTGTCAACCAATGCTTCTTCAGGTGCATCATATAAGCGATGATTAGGCTCTATCAGAGTTGGGGCTGGTTTACAACCCAATTTACCTGTCTCTGTCAATAAGTCAACGACATACTTTTGTTGGGAAATAAAAATCCCATTTTGGGAATGAGCTACCTCAATACCAAGAAAGTATTTGAGTCTCCCAAGCTCTTTAATCTCAAACTCCTGCACCAATTGAGTCTTCAACAGGGCAATATTCTCAATGTCATCTCCAGTGATTATAATGTCATCAACATACACTAAGAGAATAGATACTCCCCCTGAAGAGGAATGCCTTATAAACAAAGTATGATCACCCTGACTTTGCTTATAGCCCATTTTCACCATAGCTTTGGTAAATCTCCCGAACCAAGCTCTTGGTGATTGCTTGAGTCCATACAAAGCCTTTTTTAAACGATAAACCATGCCTTGCTTAGAACTTGTATTGAATCTTGGGGGAACCTCCATGTAAATCTCCTCCTCCAATCTCCATGCAAGAAAGCATTTTTGACATCAAACTGTTGCAAATGCCATCCGAAGTTAGCAGCAAGAGATAATAGGACTCTGACGGTATTCATCTTGGCCATTGGGGCAAATGTCTCCATATAGTCTACACCTTAGGTCTGAGTGTATCCTTTGGCTACAAGGCGAGCTTTGTATCTTTCTAGAGTACCATCGGAATTGTACTTCGTGGTAAAAACCCATCGACTACCAACTGGTTTTTTTCCTTTTGGAAAGAGAACCAGGTCCCACGTTTGGTTTTTCTCAAGTGCATCCATCTCAACTTTCATAGCCTGCACCCAATTTTCATTCTGCAATGCTTCGGACAAAGTATTGGGAATAGGAATGGTATGAAGGTTCGTCAAGAAAGCTCTGTGGTTAGTGGACAACTTCTCAAAATTAAGAAAAGAAGATATGGGATGATTAGTGCAGGTTCTTTTACCTTTTCTCAAAGCAATAGGAACATCATAATCATGTATATGAGGACTAGATGAGTCAATTACCTCAACATCTTAGGGCTCCGAAGGCGATGATTGGACAGGCTCACTTGTAAGAGGTGGAGCTTTTCTTCGAGAATAAACTTGTAATGGGCGAGCAGAGTCCAAAGTCTGGTTGGTCTGCAAATTAAGGTCTGGGTCGGGACTTATTTGAGGAGGATCAGAAGGTTGTTGAGGCTGGAAGGCAGAGTCTATTATTTGAGGACATAGAACAGGTAACTCAAGGAATGGACTATACTCAAGGATGGCTTGGTCCTTTTGGGAAGAAGGCTGAGTAAAATAAGGAGTAAGTTCAGCAAATGTGACATCAGCAGATACATAATATTTCCCGGTTGGAGGATGATAGCATTTATAACCTTTTTGAGTGGATGAGTAACCAAGAAAGACACACTTGAGAGCTCGAGGATCAAGCTTACCTCTATGTGGAAGGTGAATGTGAACAAAGGCAACACAACCAAAGATTTTAGCTATAAGTTTATTTGAGGCATTGAAGTTTGGAAAAAACTCTGTTAGAACTTGCATAGGGCTTTTGAAATCAAGTACTTGAGTTGGAAGTCTATTAATCAAGTGAGTTGATATTAAGATGGCTTCCCCCCAATACTTTTGTGGAACATGATTTTGAAGCAAAAGGGCTCGTTTGCTTGAAAGAAGATGACTATTTTTCCGTTCAGCAACCCCATTTTGTTGCGGTGTATGGACACAAGAAGATTCATGGATAATGCCATGGTTTTGAAAAAATGACGAAAGAGATTGATTGAAAAAATCTTTCGCATTATCAGAACGAAATCTTTGTATCCTTACCCCGAATTGAGTTTGAATCATATTATAAAAACAGGGAATATAGAACTAACATCAGATTTTTGTTTGAGTAAATAAATCCAAGTCACACGAGTATAATCATCAATAAAAGAGACAAACCAACGAGCTCCAGAAATGTTAGAAACAGTAGATGGTCCCCATATATCACTATGAATCAAAGAAAAGGGAACAGATGTTCTACTATTACTAACAGGAAAAGAAGCTCGTTTATGTTTAGCAAGTTCACAAACTTCACAATGAAAATCCTCAATAGTTAATCCTCCAAACAAATCAGGAAACATCACTTTTAAAGTATGAAATGATGGATGTCCAAGACGTAAATGATAAAGTCAAATTTTTTCTTTATTGGTTTTAAGGGAAAGGCTATGAAATGAATGGGATGACAAACTTTGAACACTACGTCCTTTATTTATCAAGATAATATGGACCATTCCGCTCCTTAGCATGTCCAATCATCCTCTTCGTGCCCTGTTCCTGGAAAACACAATGAGTAGGATGAAAAATTGCACTACATTGGGAGTCATTAGTAAGCTTATGAACAGAAATAAGGTTAGTGCAAAGTTTAGGAACATGAAGGACATCTTTAAGAGTGATATGATCATTTAAACAAACATTTCCTAGGCCAGCTACATATCCGGTGGTATTTCATCCTTGCCAAGAATCTGAACTCTCACAGCATCATATTCAATGTTCAGACCTGCAAGAAAGTCATAGACTCTTTCCTTCTCCAAGAAAGCCTTAAAGGTAGCTACATCTTCGCTTCCCTTGATCGAGACGCATTGATAGTGATCCAACTCCTGCCATAAGCTCTTCAAATAGTTAGAGTACTCAGTAATGGACATATTACCTTGCTTGGCACGGTGGATTTTGGTCTTCAGCTCATAAATGCGAGCGCCATCACGGACTTTGGAGTAGGTTTGCTGAATAGAGTCCCAAATATCTTTAGCAGATGTGAGGAAAATGCATGTATCACCTATCTCCGGTGTCATGGAATTCACCAGCCAAGACATAATTAGGGAGTCAGCATTATCCCAAGCTTCAAATGTCGGATCGCTTTTCGCCGGTCCTTTACCAAGTGGCTCAATTTGCCACGACCTTTGAGATACATCTGAACTAATTGAGACCATTTCAAGTAGTTCTTCCCATCTAACCGGTAGGCAGCATTAATGGGAGGCAAGTCATATGATCCGGGAAAAACCGTTGAAACAGGGGCCGGAACAGTCGGAACAGTGGCTGGAACAGCAACTCCAGTACTGTCACCGGTGACGAATGACGTCAACATTGCTGGGGATGGTCGGAAATACGCCGAGAGGAGGAACAGAAGCAACCGCGACGGAAGACGGCGTCTCACGCGCCAGCGCGTGGGAAACGAAGCTCTCTGCTGTGGTGGCGCGTGACGGCGCGTGGAAGAGCTTCTCGGGCACCGGTGAACGGGGATAGGCTGACGGGATTCTTCTGAGGAAGATGGAAGGGGATGTGAGTCAAATCGAGACAGAAAAATGGTGGGCTTAGTGAGATGCACTCACTGCCCTATGGAAAAAGAACATCTCGAACAGAAAAAATGATGACCCCAGAAGCAACGGAACTTTATTGATCTCTTAGGCTCTGATACCATGTGAGCAATAAGAGATTAATTCTGAGTTGTATTTCATTATAGTGAGGAAGCCAATTTATACATAAAGAATGAACTATCTAAGGAAGGAAATAATGAGGACAATCAAATATTTGATTGTAATCCTAATCTAATCCTAACCTTAATGGTCAAGGATTACACAATATTCTAATTAATTACAGTAATTACAGAACATTCTAACATCTTACTTTCCTCTTATTCCAAATGGGTCATCGATTCTGGAGCCACAGACCACATGACAGGTAATCCACAAGTTTTCTCATCTTTTAAACCGTATACCTCTGTCTCTAATGTTACCTTAGCTGATGGCTCTCAGTCTTGTGTTCTTGGTTCTGGGACTGTCAATCCTAGTCCATCCCTCTCATTATCCTCTGTGTTGAGTCTACCTAATTTCTCCTATAACTTGCTTTCTGTCAGTAAGCTTGCTTACTCTTTGAATTGTGTTATCTCATTTTTCCCTTACCATTGGTTGTTTCAGGATCTTACGACGAAGCGGATTATTGGTAGAGGGCATGAGCCTGGAGGTCTATATGTTCTGAAGTAGCAAGTGCCAAGACCTGTGGCGTGTTCAAGTGTTCTCTCACCGTTTGAAGTACATTGTCGTTTGGGTCACCCTTCATTATCTGCTCGTAAGAAACTTTATCCTCAGTTTAATCATTTGTCTATTTTGGATTGAGTCATGTCAAGGGCCCCAACCAACAGAATGAACTAACTCAAAAGGGGGCGCAGCCCGCTTATTGACTCGAGACACTAAAGGAAGACGATGGTGTTTAGCAAATTGACATGACTCAATCCAAAACAGACAAATGATTAAATTGAGGATAAAGTTTCTTACGAGTAGATAATGAAGGGTGACCTAAACGACAATGTACTTCAAACGGTGAGAGAACACTTGAACACGCCACAGGTCTTGGCACTTGCTACTTCAGAACATACAGACCTCTAGACTAATGCCCTCTACCAATAATCCGCTTCGTCGTAAGATCCTGAAACATGCAATGGTAAGGGAAAAATGAGATAACACAATTCAAAGAGTAAGCAAGCTTACTGACAGAAAGCAAGTTATAGGAGAAATTAGGTAGACTCAACACAGAGGATAATGAGAGGGATGGACTAGGATTGACAGTCCCAGAACACAAGACTGAGAGCCATCAGCTAAGGTAACATTAGAGACAGAGGTATACGGTTTAAAAGATGAGAAAACTTGTGGATTACCTGTCATGTGGTCTGTGGCTCCAGAATCGATGACCCATTTGGAATAAGAGGAAAGTAAGCATGTAGTGGATTTACCTGACTCAACAATGGCTGTAACATGTGATTCAATAGATGGAGCAGAGGATTCCAGGGATTCCTGATATTGAGTAAATTGAGCATATTCATTAGCTGAGACAACAACCGTGTTGTCAGATGAAGGCTGAGTGGAGGCAACATTTGCTTACGCTTGGTATGTCCTGGTTCGTGACAAGAAAAGCACACAATCCCTCCTCACTCATGGTTGCGACCTCCATTATTTGGTGCTCCAAATGACCTATCGCCATTATGACGACTGGAATCACCATGTCTCGAGTGCACTAACATTAATAGTAGGCTGTGAGTGAGTACCTTCAGATTGTCGCACTCGAGTATAAACCTCCTCCAGACAGTTAATATCAGTGTCAGCAAGGACTTGAGACTTGACACCCTTGTATTTTGAAGGGAGGCTAGAGATCCAACTCATAACTGCCATTTGTTCTCTCTGCTTCATCTGAGCTTTGATATCAACGGTAAATGGCAATAGGGTATTAAGCTCCTCATACGCCCTTTTAAATTCCATAACGTAAGTCATGAGAAACTTATCCTTTTTCTTAGGACGATAGAAGGCATTACACACATCGTAAGTACGCGAAAGTTTCCCTTTACCAGAATAGACAAACTCCAAATAATCCATTAGTTATTTAACCAAATAACAATGATTAACAAAAGGGAGTACCTCGAGAGTAATGGTGTTTCGAATTAGTAAGAAGAGCTTGTAATCATCCCTCAGCCAAGCCGCCTCCTTATCATCCTCGGGAGGATCCTTAAGATAATCATGTTTCTCAATACTTCGGAGGTACATTCGAATTGTTTTAGCCCATTTCAAGTAATTCAATGGGGTAAGTTTGTGCTCTGTGATCCTAGAACTCATGGGAATCCCGTCACTGACAATGACAACCTTCTTTGCCATTGGTGGATGTCCAAGACCAGGACAAATCACAAACAACAATGAATCACCAAAAGAACAGAAGAAAAACTAATCGAAAAAGTGACCCAATGCACAAGATCTTCTTTGACCCGGAAAAAACTCCCAACCTCTTTGACGCAGTCCGGTGAACCCAAAACAGAAGAACAACAAAATAGCAGCGAAACAGCCCAAAAAGAGCAACCGAAACCTAGATCACCACTGACCCAGTATCGAAACTGCCAAAAAATGCTTCAAACCTCCTAGAATAGCGCTAATGAGCAGAACGCAGCAAAGACGGCGAGATTCTGACGCCAGGAAGGTGACGCGTGGCACACACGTGTTGAGATGGACAACAGATTGTCAAGGCGCATGAGCGGTGTGTCTCCGATGACCGCCGAAAGACCGGGAATAGGCCGGTCAGAACTCTATGCTTCCCTTGCCGTCAGTGTCAGTCACCGCTACTCGCAACTCGTCCCTCCAAGACAGATCTCCTTTGTCAAACGTGCAGAAACGCTGCACTCTCAAACTAACAGCAAACAGAGGTTCAAGCACACAGAAGAATAGGGTTTATGGTTTTACAAGGCTTTGATACCATGTAAACAAAGAATGAGAGAATATTTTCTGTGTGTTATTCACATAAAGTTGTCACCTATACATACAAGAAAGAATGCAATGAAATAGGAAATTAAATCCCTAGAGAAAGATTATGCTAGGGTCAACTATCTAATTATTATCTAGATATTAACAATATATACAGCTCTGAACAAGGCTTATCTTTTTATAGTTGAAACTTTGCATTCTATACCGCTTGCATGCAAGGAAAATACACAGCACAATATTTCATTATTATCTTTCTATTATTATTAGTTTCTTTTTGTTTTGAATAAAGTACAATTGTGCATCATCTTCTTGGGTGTGTTGAGTCAATTGGGTCATCTTGACCCAACATGGTAGCCCCATAGAACTGCATTTTCTTGAAACACTTCTGATTTACCCCTCAAATTGTATCAGTGGCTTGCTGAATCAACTCGAATCGTGCGGTTCAAATTTTGAATCGCACGATTCTGGTTCATTTCCAATTCACCCCGCAAATTGTATCGATGGTTTGCTGAATCGACTCAAATCGTGAATCGTACGATTTCTACGACTATCACACAAACTCCTTTCTTTTCGAAACCCTTTCATAATACTTTTCTTAATATTCTATCATAGGCCTTTTCATAATTAATGAAAACCATATATAAATCCTTATGAGGTCTTTGATATCTTTCTATTAGTCTTCTTAATACTGGAACCAAAGCATCTCAAGTACGATTGACCATTTTTATTTAACTTCACTAACGGATTGTTTGGTCAAGGGAAAGTAAAGGGGAAAAGAAATGAAAATTGTTTGATTTATATTCAAATTTAGCAATTTTTGTTTTCTTCTCATAAATTTCTTCAATCCAAACATATTATGAGAAAAAAAATTTACTTCACTTCCATTTTCTTTCTCTGAAACACCCTATAAGTGTGATGTACTTACCAGTGACTGCAACACATAGTAGTACTAATAACTAAGATCACACAATAACTTTGATATAGTTGTGATATATTCGTTTAGTCAGAAGAAAAGTTAACTTGTGACCTTGCATGATTTCCATATATATGTATAGCTCACAGTTTATATATATCTTATAAGTATTCACGAACATATAATATTGATTCCGTTAAATTTGCACTCAAAGCAGGAGATCATTGATGATGAAGATGAGGAATGGTGGCTGGCCGTAGAAAGAAGTGCCAGCGAACTTGAAATGACCTTCAAGTAATTCATAATTTGCTAGACCTGTGCTATGTACAATATTATACATGGCAATGGGTGAATAGTTGTTTTCTACTCAAACTATATAATGAATGTTTTTCTTTTTCTTTTTTTTTAGCTAAAATGGAAATAACATTAATATAATATTAATATTAATTTATAGTCCAGCCTAAACTGATATTCCTACCAATATCTCTATATCAACTAACACATCATTAATATTGTTCTTTAATAAAATTAACATACAATACTTAAAATTATTTAAAAGATAAACAAGATCCCTACAAGTTACATCTACATCGTTTTGAAGGAAAGTGGGTTAGTCCACTTGTGGTGTATTGGACCCGAGCTCATTTGGCTTTGGGACACTAGTGCAAATATCATAAACATTAGGGTTTATGGAATGTAATTTTTCCTTTTATTCAAATTAAAAATTGGTCAGAAGAATTATTCTTAACATATATTAAGTGGACAGGCGGTTTTTTTAAAAGTTAATTCATTGATTGAAAACTTAAGAAAATCACCAAGAACTTTCTTTTTCTCTCTTTCTCTTCCCTTCAAAAGTGCATTTGTTGTGTATTATTGATCCGTGTTCATTACTATAATTGGATCGGGTGTGGTTACTTGGATATGACATCTAGGTATGCATGAAAACTAACAATGGCATCAGAGCATGGTTATAATTTTTGTTGAGCAATTTGTTGTTTCCTTGATGAATGCATGATAAAATGTGTTTATTTTTTGATAAATGTTGATGAATTGATGAATATGTGTTTATTTTCAGGGTAAATTTTGCAATCAAGAATCAAATATATGTTAAATGCATTTTGGAAATATATGTATATGTTTTTATTTGAATTTCAGTAGTGTAGAACATGATAGAATGCAAAAACAATAGTTAAAAATGAAATTTCAAAAAATTGGGTTCTTCAAAACTATGTTTTAGGCTTCGAAATTTATATCATTGCCTTGAAGGCGAAAAAACAATGAATTTTTATAAAATTTGCAAAAAACGGACACTGGACGACCAAATTATATAAAAAGAAAAACAAATCGGATTCAATGTTTTGAAATTTGGGTTCATTAAAACTTAGTTTCTAGGCTTTGAAATTTATACCATTGTGTAGAGGATGAAAAAGCAGACACCAGACGACAAAGTTATTAAGGAAACAAGTTTTTGGGTTGACTGGTTTGTTAGACCTTACCTATTTACTATAAGCCAAGTCGGGTCGACTCGACTAGAGGTAGGGGCCAAACGACGTCGTTTTGGCTCTTCCGTCCAAATAAAAAAAATGACTTGTAACCTACTAAAAATTTTTTTTTTGGGCAAATCCTTAACAACAAAAAAAAAGAATTTTTTTGAAACCACTTGGACCAAAGATTAGATCTGGTCCGACTGTTCCAAATCCAACAAAAAAGAAGCAGTTTAGAAAACATTAAAAAAAAGGGCAGAAATTGCCACGTGGCGAGTGTAGCCACATGGCACCACAGTTGGGTGTGTGGGCCCCATCGCCCGATAGTCGTTGACGAGTGGAGGCCATCGGAGCAGCGTGTGTCATTGCCACCTAGAGGGTGGGCGCGTGTATCTCACCCTGCCACCGAGAGTGGGCTTTCAATATTTTTTTAATTTTTTTTTCATATTTTTAGCTTTTTCGAGGTGCGTGTGAGCACATGGGAGCTTTTAGAAAATAATTGGGAGATGAAAGATCTTTTCTTTTTCCTTTTTCTCTTTCTTCCTCCCCATTCTTTTCTCTTCCCGTAACCCCAACCCCAACCCCACTGTCATCTGCATCTCCTTCTTTTCCCTTCAACATACATTCACATCTCACATACTTCATCACTCTCCCTCTCGCTGAAAAATGTTGCCGAAAACACCACCGTCGGCCACCATCCACCACCCACTAATCAACAAGAATCTTCCTTTGTCACCTTCATCTTTCTCGTCCATGATTTCAGCACTAGGAGCTACAAAAATGGTGGACGAGTGAGTGTTAACTCCATTTTAGAGTCTTTGAAGCTTCTTTCCTTCTATGATTTTCATTTTGCTAGCTGAAATCTTCAACCTTCATCTTCTTGCTCTCATTTTGTTGAATATGTTATGGTTTCAAATTGGGAATTTTAGATTGTAATCTCTAAGTTTCAATTGTCGGGTTGAGAAGCTTCCTACACCTTTTTTTTTGTCAAAATCTAGCTCGCAAAGGTAATTTCTATCTCCAAAAATAAATTTGGTAATTATATGTTGATTTAGGATTTTTGAGTAAAGTATAGGAAGTGAGATATTGGATAATTGAATTGTTTGGATGAATTGAAATTATAGAATGGAAATAAATGAGGAAAATGATGAAATAGAAGTCAAAATGAACCATTAGGGAACTTAAGTTTGATTATGAAATAAGATGTATAGTAGAGTATGAGGATAATAGCTTTTGGCCATGGGGTTGAGGATGTAGAAGCATTTATTTAGGGTGAAATAATTATATATATATATATATATAAAATAAAATAAAATAAAATTTAAAAATGAGTTACCCATTGATAGTATATCACCTTAGGATCCTTCTTGAGCATGGAAAAACATCCTAATAATGATTTCTATGGAGACTTTCACCCTTTAGTTCATGACATGCGAAATTTTGAAAAACATTAATGAAATTTATGGATTCTCTCGGAATTGTTGATGTGTATGAACTTTAAATGATTTGTTTAGACATTATAAATAATTTGGAATGATGCCCAATGGTTAGGCTGGTGGTATATGAACCCTTGGTAAAAGTTAGAATTTTTCATATTTGGCAAAATTTCCATTGATGGAGCTTGGAAAGTGAACAAGGTTGTTAACTTAATTGATTATGCATTAAATTGTGTTGAATCTAGAGAGAACACCAAATGATGACCATAAGCTAGTTGTAGGTTATTGATTAGCTTAGGGAATGAGAAAAGTGTAGTTAGGGAAGTAATGAATTTTGAATTAATTTGTGAACTTTATATGCTAGGAACTAAAAGACTTCTTGGAGGCAAGAGCATCCAAGAACAAGGTCAAGGGAATTGCCAAGGTGAAGGATTTTCCTATCTTAGCCCTTTAGGGATGTTTGAAATATGGGAAATGAATGAAATAATAATTGGTTGATTGGTTTATGATTTGGATGTGAAGGAAATTAAGAATTGTGAATGGATTTTGTTTGATATTGTGTTAGATGACTATGGTGAATAATAATTACTGCCTTGTAGTCAATGTGGAACTTGGATCAATCAGTATGAGACGTAGATAAATGTGAATTGGTTTATGAATGAGTTATGGTTATTTGAAATGAATCATTATGAATTTGCTATTGTGGCTTGGTGCCATTGTGAATTTGTTGTGATTGTCTTGTTGGGTGTGAATGCTATGATGCTATGATTTGATTGTCCTTGTGAATGTGAATGTGTTTGATCAAGATAAGAAAGGGTTGAAGGGCATGGGAAGGACAATGGAGAACCATGTTGTCCTAGTGGGTAGCGAACGAGTGGACTCAAACAATGATTCGTATATTCAGGTTGGATCCTTAAAAACAAGGGCCATTTGTTTGATGTGAATGTGTGACAAAAGGTTCACAACCCAACTTTCGGTTATCCCAAGCTTGAGGTGGATTGGCCGTGCTCCCCATTAGATCGGGTCAATTCCCCTTGTTGTTATGACGAATATTGATAAGATGGGGATGTTATCCTGAGCATGAGGTGGGTTGGCCGCGCACTACATTGGACCAGACCAATCCCTCTCATGTCATGACAGATAATTGGCAAGATAAGGATGCTATCCTGAGCATAAGTTAGTTTGGCCGAGCTCCCCATTAGACCGGGTCAATCCCCCTTTTGTTATGACGGATATTTGGCAACCTAGGGATGTTGACTATGTAGGAGTTTCGATATGGTTTTAAACTCATTAGGGGTCTTTGTAAATAAGGGTATGTGAAATGGTTCGGCATTTTAAAGCATAAGAGATAGGTTATGAGGACTACATCTACAAGTTCATGTTCTGAGAAATTCCCTGATCGCACCCAAAATCAATCCAACTTTAGGGTGTAAATTAGAAGTTAAATTATATAAATATATATGAATTTACATCAATTAGGTTGAATGTTCCAACTTAAGGAATTAAATAGAAATATAATAAAATCCTTAATTAAATGTGCCAATTCTTGATATTCATTATTATCCGCAATATATGTTGAATATTGGATAGGTGCATTTGATGTTTATTAAGTGCTACAGGCTTAACAAAGATCAACAATAAAAGGCATTCCAAGTGTGGGACCAGAACAAGAGCTAGAATTAGTAGCAAGGTAGAAACAAGTAGGTCAAAACGTACAAGTACGCAGCAGCTCGCAACAACAAGCTAAAATTACTTCCACAGCGAAGCCAACTTAGTTCACCACGGCAAGCAAAAGGCACTCGCCACAACGAGTGTGTGGTGACGTGGCACGTGACACAGACAACAACTAAATGGATGAATTTAAAAGGAATTCTAGCCATCCAAGGATTCAAATAAGCGTTCAAACATAGTTGAATTTAAAAGTTAAATTAGGAATAGCTTATCTTGTAATCTTTTACTAGAATCCTAGTTAAATTGGGATCTCTGGGAGTATTATAAATAGAGGGTCCATTTAGTTGTAAAGGGATCTTAGTCTTCACAACCATACCTTTACTTTAAGGATATCTTGTGAGTCATGAGTGGCTAGTTCTCTTGGGTTCTCTAAGGAGGACCGATCTATGCATGAGCCGATGGGTTCGAATTAGGGATTAATTGTTTGTTTCTTTATTGAGTATTTATCCTTTCGATTCATATGATTGTATTTATTCGATTCTGTATAGAATACCCTGCTAGGTTTACCCATGATTGAACATGTACAAAGCTGCTAGATTCCTCATGAATAATTTAGTAGGATTGATTGTATGGAACAATATTTTGGGATTCTAGGTTCATGATCGTGACCTAGAATCCAATATAATTATATTTAACTTTGAATTCATGACTAGTATGCATATCTTATCGCGATAATATTTACTTGAATTAATTGTTCCTGGTAAGGAGTTCATACATCTAAGTAATATCATAAAATATAATAATTAGGGTTGTAAACGAGCTAAGTCGAGCCTTAGATGTTCAAGCTTGGCTCATTTATAATAAGGCAAGCTCGAACTCGTGCCTGAACTTTTAAACGAATAGAAAATTGTGATCAAGCTCGGTTCGTTTAATTAATCAAGCTGTTCATGAGCTTAACGAGCCAAGCTAAGTAATTATCAACTTTCATAGAATATACATGTACATAAGAAAATTAACTATATCTTATATTAATTTGTGAATTTTATCCTTTTATATATTTTATTGAATATAGCAGACTCAACCTAGTGGGAAAAGGCTTTGATTGTTGTTGTTGTTGTTGTTGTTATATAGAGAAACAAATAATTTTTTATTTTATTTTGTTTTAAACGAGCCGTTCATGAACTAAACGAGCTGAGCCTTAAATGTTCAAGCTCGGCTCGTTTAACTAAACGGGCTCATTTTTATGTTCAGGCTTGGCTCATTTAATAAATGAACGAGCTCGAATGAGCTGTTATGCAAGCCGAGCCCGAGCCCTTCACGAATGGCTCGTTTCATTTACACCCCTTGTTATTGATGTTCCTAATCGGGGATAACATTTACACCCCTTGTTACTCAGAATGAAAATTGTAACTGTCATTTTTGGTTCAGACAATTCATAACGTTAGATAAGCACCGCAAGGGGTCGTAACCTTGGGGGACTTGTCCTTAGGTGAAGACCTAGGTGCCTACGTACCCTTGTGTAGGGATCAAAGTCCACGTAATTCGAAGAGGGAATGTCCATGGTTGTCGTTAGGCTAGAGTGTTACCTGTAGTGGCCGTGTGCGGCTAGGACGTGGATGTGTTTTCCGGGTGGGCAAACCACGTGTATGTATCCTATTAACGGAGTTAATATGGACTGATGTTTGTTAGGTAGACTTTAGGTAACGATGATATCGTGGTATGCTTTTAGTGTTGTGAGTACTGTTCAGATTGCTTCTTTGGTTCGTCTTTTTAGTCCCCCGGGTGAGGGATATTTATACTCGAAGTAGGGGAGAACGTGGTCGACCCACGTTCTTGAGCCTTGAGCTCGACCCACGATCTAGAGAGTTCACTCACGTCTCCACTGCAGGAGAGTGTGCGGGTGATTGTAGGGAGAGGCCACGTCTGGGTCCATCAGTGATGCCACGTGTTACTGATCTGAGGTCCGTTAATCCTTCTAGAAGGCCAGTGCCACGTGTCCATATGAGGGCATATTATGGAATTACATAGGTCCCCCAAGTCTTTGGGTGTTGGGCGCCCGTGGACTTAAGTTGCCTTTTGCAGAATATTGGGAGCGAGGTCGCCCACCATGAATTGTTTGTAGGGCAAGATTGACCGCTCATCATAGGAGATGGGGCAGTCAAGCGTGCACTTGTGTTGCTCTGGATTTTTTCAAGAGTGGGTAGTCAAGGATGCCATGCGTCCACATCTAGACGGTCAATCGCTTGACTCCCTTAGCAAGTTTCTCGAGCCGTCTCTACAGAAACGCTCGCGTCTTTCCGAGGAGACGTCATCATTGCAGGGCAGGTGACTTTTCGGAGATGCCCTTGGAATGCTTCGAGTGGATTTGAAAGGTCAGGGGCTTTCTAGACTTTTTCCCTCTGCTCTCTTGAACCTTTTCTTCTTTGCGCCTTTTGGCTTGGCTTCAATGTGCCTTTTATTCAGAGCGCCATCCCCATTTTCCCAACTTCTGTAATTTTATTTTCCAACCTTCCCTTTTAGCATAACCGCCTCCTTGCGTTTTCTTGGGTTACTCTAATGGCTTCTTCTAGTGCCACTGGCCCTCGGCCCCAAATGGCGGAACCGGAGTTTGAACATGCTCTTCTCGCTGTTGCCATGGATGGAGTTAAGGAGAGAGAGAGAGAGAGAGAGTCAAGGCTCCCATTCTTCTGCGGGATTTAGTGGATCTTCAAGGGGTTTTAACCAAGAAAGGTGAAGGTCTTGTTGTGATCCCTTCTTCAGTTTTCGGAGGAATGGTATAAGGCCAAACCCGAGCTAGGATCTATCGATAATATTCTTGCCATTGAGGCAGAAGAGGAATTCATTGCTGTTGCCAAGTCTTGGCATTGAGAAAATATGGAGAGAACAATTTGCTCCTTCTCTTCCCGAGAATTACAAGATTAGGGCAATGGAGAAGGGGGAGACTATCACTTGGAGTGACGGCATTAGCTTCGTTCTCCCTTTCTGTGTCCCTTACAATGCTTCCATTGTTTCGCCTTTCTCAGGTTTCGTGGAGGCTATGCTTAACCTCGTGAATGTTTGCCCTGCCCAACTAACGGCTAATGCGTGGTTTTAGCTTAGCGTTTTTAAGAAGGCATGCCGGGCGAGCAAGTTGGAGGCTTTGCCCAATGTCTTCCTTTCTCTTTACTCCATGCGCAAGATTCCTTCTACCCCCATATCTCCTGAGGAGATGCCCGTCAGGTTTCTGGGTGAAGATGTCTCCTTTAAAGGGAAATTGATCCCTTTTGACACTGAGCGAGTCATGTTAGCTCGCCAGCATTATCCATTGGATTATGGTGATGATTATGCTTTAGAGCATATGATCAAGGAGGCCATGGTGTTGCTTAGCTGCCTGGCGGGCTTCACTTATCAACGAGAAATGGAGGGGGTAGGCATTTTTCTTTTCATTTTGTTTCGCCTAGCTTTTGTTTAAGTGGCTTAACGTTCGTAAAATAAACTTGCAGGGAGTGGTGGAGAAGTTGCTCGATGAGAACACCCGCTTGAGCGACAAAGTTAAGGAGTTAGAGGCTGAGCTTGTCAAGAAGAGTACAGAGATCGCAAGGGATCATCTCTTAGACTTCCTTTGTTTTGCCAATTACGGGATGTAGAATGGCGTCGCGCAATTGGAGGACTTGATGTGCATCTCAGTTACTCCAGAGATAAGGCCAAAACTTCATCCTTCCTGGGAGAAAATTGGGGTTGAATTCCGTGCTCGTCTACACACTAATTCCCCATTGAGGAGGGAGGAGTATACTACTGCCCCGATTCCTCGCAGGGATGCTTAAGTGGTGATGGCGATCTCCCTATAGTTAGGTGGGTAGTTGAGCCCTCAAGACATTGCCCCGAACGGAGATGCATCTTAGATTAGTTTATTTTGTATCTTCAGGCGTTAGTCCTCGTCAATTTATATACTTTTGATGATTAAGGAAACAAAGATTTTGACAAGTACGAGAGTTGATCAATTGCATTGTATTTGATGTTTTTTGTTAATCATAACGAATACATGACCTAGGTTAACAAACTTGTCGACGAACTAAGACATAGTAAAGTATTTTTTGAGACTACTAGCATTCCATGTATTGGGTACATGCTCGCCTGAAAAATGGGCTAGTTTGTATGTGCCGTGAGAGGCAATACTGATAACTCTGTATGGGCCTTCCCAATTTGGTGTGAGCTTTCCATGAAAGCGATCACGCCTATTGTTGATTGTTGTTCGCATAACCAGGTCACCTTTTGTGAATTCTCGATGGCGGACCCCTTGGTTGTATTTTCGCGTGAGAAGTTGCTTGTAAGCGGTCATTTTGAGTGCTGCAGCCTCTCGGCGTTCCTCGGCTTCATCCAGACTGATGACCAAATTTTTTGGATTTGAGTCTAAGTAGTTTAGCACTCGATTTGAGAGGACTTCGATATCTGCAGGAACTATAGCTTCCTACCCGTAGGTTTGGGTGAATGGCATTTACCCTGTAGCTGAGTGAATTGTTGTTCGATAAGACCATAGGACTGATGGGAGGTCATCTACCCATTCATCCTTTGCTTTTGTCAGGCGCTTTCTTAGTCCCTCGAGTATGATTTTGTTGGCCCTCTCGGTTTGTCCGTTGGTCACCGTGTACTCAACCAAGGTCATTCGATGGTCAATGTGCCATTCTATGCAAAAGTCTTTGAACTTTTCGCTGACGAATTGGCGACCGTTGTCGGTGAGCAGTATATGGGGAGGGCTGAATCTGGATATGATATTTCATCAGAGGAAATTTTGGATATTTTGGGACCTGATAGTGGCAAGTGATTTAGCTTTGATCCATTTCATGAAATAGTCGACTGCCACTATGAGGAACTTCCTCTACAATGTGCTTTACGGGAGAGGTCCGAGTATATCCATTCCCCAAGTATCAAATGGCCACAGGGACTCGATGGGTTTTAGCTCTCTAGGAAGCTAATGTATGAAGTTGGTGTGCGGTTGGCAATGGTCACAGTTTGTGACTAATTTCTCGAAGTCTGCCCTCATGCTGGGCCAGTAGAAACCCGAGCGAAGTGCTTGTTTGCAGAGGGCACCCACAGATTGATGGGTTCCGCATACGCCTTCATGGATTTTTTGGAGGACATAGTTAGCCTCTTTAGGTGGAAGACACCTGAGGTGCGGGGATGAGTATCCCTTTTTGTACAAGTCTCCCCCCAGATAAATTTTTGAGCTGCCTGTCTCCTTATTTTTCTGGCTAATCCCTTTTCTTCTGGTAGCGTGCCCTCTGTTATATACGCTTTTATGGGAGCCATCTAGGACTATTTCTAATATATTTGGAGCTATGCTGGGTGCTTGTAGGGTCGTTCGGAGGACCATTTTGAGGCCCCATTGACTTGGCGTGGTGGATAGTTTGGAGAGGGTGTCAGCTTGGGTGTTTTTGCTTCACGGTATCCGTGTGATCAAGACGGATTCGAACCTGCTAATTTCTTGTTTGGCATGCTCCACGTATTTAGAAATGGTAGCATCTTTTGCCTCGAATTCTCCGTTAAGTTGTCCAACCACCAATTGTGAGTCGCTGAATAGCACCTTTGAGGCGCCTAGGTCGTGAGCTAGTCTTAGTCCGACTATGGGTGCTTCATATTCAGCTAGGTTGTTTGAGGCTGGGAACATGAAGCGCATGGCTTGTTCCACCTTAATTCCGTCAAGCCTCGCGGCTATGACTCCGGTGCCCACGGATTTCCCGGTCGAGGAGCCCTGTACGTAGACTGCCATGGGGATTTTTCTGGCTGTGGCTCGCGTGCCGCGCCAGTCTTTGTTTCATCTGTCGGATCGTTCCCCTTCTGGCATTCCTTACGGGGTCATCTCGGCGATGAAGTCTGCTAGGGTTTGGGCTATGATTGCCTGCCTTGGATCGTATTTGATGTCGAACTTAGAGAGTTCTACGGCCCAGTTTGTCATTCTCCCTGCTAAGTCTGGCTTCTGCAGTATTTGCTATAGGGGTTGGTCGGTTCAGACTATGATTATGTGTTGTTGAAAGTACGATCGGAGTCTTTATGCTAAATGAATGAGGGCCAACACTAGTTTCTCCACTTGCTGGTACCGTAATTGAGCTCCTTGCAGGGCGTGACTCATATAATACACTAGGTATTGTTCTACTCCTTCTTCCATTATTAAGGCGGAGCTTACGGCGTGATTTGTGCTGGCTAAGTATAATAGCAGGGTTTCCCCTTTCTTTGTTTTTGTCAATATCAGGGGCCTAGCTAAGTACGCTTTTAGGTCTTGGGAGTACTTTTCACATTGTTCTGTCCATTGGTTCGCCAATGCAGTTTTCAGGATCTTGTAGAAAGGGAGGCATTGATCAGCCGTGCTGGACAAGAATCTGTTGAGGTTCGCCAGGCTTCCATTGAGTCTCTGCACATCTTTGATCGACCGAGGAGGTTCCATGTTCAGGATGGCCGCGCATTTCTCATTGTTGGCCTCAATTCCCCTCTGTGTGATCATGAAGCCTAGGAATTTTCTTGCTGATACTCCAAAGGCGCACTTTGTCGGATTCAGCTTCATTTGGGGTTTCCTTTAGACTAGGAAGATTTCTTCCAAATGCTGTAGGTGTTGCTCAACTTCTAGGGATTTTACCACCATGTTATCGACGTAGACTTCAAGGTTTTGGCCAATCTGCTCTTTGAAGACTATATCCATCATCCTTTGGTAGGTGGCACCTACATTCTTGAGTCCAAAAGGCATGACCTTGTAGCGAAATAACCCCCTGCTCGTGATGAAGGAGGTCTTTTCCTGGTCTTATGGGTTCATCTGAATCTGGTTGTAACCTGAGAAGGCATCCAGGAAACTCAGCAAATGATGTCCTGCTGTTTCGTCTACCAATTTATCGATGTTAGGAAGTGGATATGCATCCTTGGGGTAGGCCTTGTTCAGGTTGGTGAAGTCTAGGCACATTCGCCATTTCCCATTGGCCTTTTTGATCATGACTACGTTGGAGAGCCACTCAGGATACTGCGATTCTTGTATGAAACCGTCATCTAGCAGCTTCTATACTTCTTCGTAGATCGCCTGTTGCCTCTGCTCGTCGAAGTACCACTTTTTCAGAATGACCCCAGGGCCATCTCTTGTGTTGAGGGAGTGACAGATGAGTGTTGGGTCTATCCCTGGCATGTCCGCGGTGCTCCAGGAAAACACATCACTGTACTCCGTTAGTAGGTTCTGAATTTTTTCTTTGGTCACTTGATCTAAGAGAACTACTACTTGAATTTCCCTGTTATTTGCTTTGTCTATGCAAATATTTACGAGATCTTCGGTAGGTCATGAGTGAGCTCTTGGTATTTCATCTCGCAAGTCCACCACCTCTGGAGCGCTCCTTTCGTAATAGCCACAGGTTTCAGATTTGCCTTTTTAGGGAGATCTGTCAAGTAGCATGTGCAAGCTTCATTCTTGTCTGCTCGTATTTCTCCTATTCCTTCGTTCGTGGGGAATTTTATTGTCATGTGGGCAATGGACACGATGACCTTGAGTTTGTTGAGGGTCGGGCAACCCAATATTGCGTTGTATGCTGACGAAGCTATTGACATAGTGAATCTAACCTCCGTGCGAGTGACCCTTAGGGGGACTCCTAAGGTGAGTGAAGGTGTGAAGGTTCCGCAGGTCTCAACGGCTCGACCTGAGAAATCGATAAGGGTTCCTGCGTCTGGCGCCAGCTGATCCTCGTACTTATGCATTTTTCCAATGTTTCTGTGAATAGCACGTCGGCGGCTGATCTAGGGTCTATCAATACCCTTTTGACCTTGTAGCCTTCGATACTAGTTGTGATGGTTATTGGTTCGTCAATTTCCATTGTGCCATTTACATATCCCAAGGCTACAAGTTGTATCTTTCGCTGTCGTTTGCTTTGCTCGGTGCTAACGACGTTCTGTCGGTCGCGTGTCTACTTGGGGGGTCTGCTGGTGTTGGCCATACGAGTACTACCTGTAATGAGATTGTAGTGAAAAAATGGAAAAATGAGTTTCTGAGTTAGATGTATAGTCCTACTTCCCGAAAAAAGATTGCCGTTCAGCGGTGAGATGCGTAAGGCATTGTGGTCTGAGAAGGACCGTGGTGGGCGCCAATGTAATTGTCGTTTTTGGTTCAGATAATTCATAACATTAGATAAGGACTGCAAGGGGTCGTAACCTTTGGGGACTTGTCCTTAGGTGAAGGCCTAGGTGCCTACGTACCCTTGTGTAAGGATCAAAGTCCACGTAATTTGAAGACCTCCATGGTTGCCTTTAGGTAGGAGTGTTACCTGTAGTGGCCGCATGCAGCTAGGATGTGAATGTGTTCTTCGGGCGGGTGAGCCATCTGTTTGAGGAACCTCGTAGGTAAGAGGTAGAGAGCAAGGGTCTCTGTGTGCTGCTTAGAGCAGGAGGATTTATGTATCCTGTTAACGGAGTGAATATGGACTGATGTCTATTAGGTAGACTTCAGGTAACGATGATATCGTGGTATGCTTTGGTTCCTCCTTTTAGTCCGCTGGGTAAGGGATATTTATACTTGGAGTATGGGCAAACATGGTCGACCCACGTTCTTGAGCCTTGAGCTCAACCCACGATATGGAGACTTAACCCACGTCTCCAATGCGGGAGAGTATGTGGGTGATTTTGGGGAGAGGCCACGTTTAGGTCCATCGAGTGGTACCACGTTTCCCTGATCTGAGGTCCGATAAATCTTCTAGAAGGCCAGTGCCACGTGTCTATAGGAGGGCATATTATAGAATTACAAAAATAATTGATCATGAATATCTTGAACATTTTGCCCAATATCCATTTTAGGGAACATTGTGGCATCCAATGGTTTGGATATTTTGCTTAAATATCTTGAACACTTGCCCAATATCCATAGAATGTTTCACCCTCTTCCTGCCTTGAAGATGAGATTTCTTTCCTTGCTGCAGCATCTTTGTTTGAAGGATAATATTTTTCAATAAAATGCTTCTTCAAATTATCCCATGTCTGGTAAGCATCTGGGGTGTACCTTGGAAGACTCATATACCAACTCTTTGCCTTCCCTTCCATAGTGAGATGGAAAACTTTCCACTTGGCTTCTTCAAGTTTAGCCCCCACGGGCTTCATCGTCATGCAATGCATGTGGAGAGAGCTCAGATGTGTATACGGGTTCTCACCTGGAAGACCATGAAATTTTGGAAGTGAGTGGAAAAGAGAACCTTTAATTTCAAAATCTGTAGTAAAAGTAGAAGTAGCACCCACCAAAGGTTCAAAATTATCATCAAATTGGGTCAATTTTTTAATAGACTTCTTAGGTTGATCTACCCCACTATTACCTTCCTCATGCCTATCCCTGTTGTCCCCGTTACCTTCATCGACCATTTCTTCTATTTCTAGTTCTGTTTATCATTCTAGGTTAGCCTTAATTACTTTGTTTTTGAGTTTTCTTATTTCCTAAGAGTCCTTTCAATTTCTAAATCAAATGAAATTAAGTCTCCTCTATAACTTCTAAGCATGCACTAAACACACAAACAAAAGAAAGAAAACACACAGAAAAACAGTAAAACAATCAAAACAGAGGAGAAAACGAGCAAAAAACCAATACAAAATGGAAAATTGCTCAGTTCACTGTTTCACCCGCTGCTAGCGGGTGGTTCACTCGTTGCAAGCGGGTAAGTCAGTAGCAGATGCTACTCTGTACTGATGCTGTAGAAAAACATGACATATTTGAAAAACCAGCAAAAATTCAACTGAAAATGCTTCAAAATGAGTACTCAAGCCTAAAATTAAATACTAAAACAATTATAAACTACGTAGAAACAATAAACACAAACAAAAACACAATCAAATGCAATTAAACTAAGTAATTCCTTGGTAAGAGAAAATAGGACAGCTATGAAAATGCAACTAAAAACCAGCAAAAACACTTACTAAAGATCACAATAAGCCTAGAAACAAATACTAAAATGAAAACACACAACTTAAAACACAAAACACAATAATAAAACACAATCTAACTATGTGATTCCCAAAGGAACCACACGAAAACAACCCGATTCCTGAGAATCTAGCACAATTGCACAAAGAACCAAAGTGGCTCCCTGGCAGTGGCGCCAAATTGATGCGACGTGGCCTTGTCGCGAGGCTGGCACCAATCAAAATAATACTAGAAAGTGCAGCTAGTGGCACAACCTTGGTCGATTCTCTTTCGTGGAGCCTATGAATTCTTTAGACAATTATGCACAAATTAACACAAAAAGGGATGCATTTGAAGAATTTTATCAAAAACTTGGTGTGCAATGAAACTAAATGGAATTAAATGCAACTAAATGAAACTAGAACTAAATCTTTTTGTGTTTTTAAGTAAGAGAAAGCTAAAGTAAAATTAATGTGGAGTAAATGGAGTAAATATGCCTTGTTGGAAGATGCTTGGGCTATCCTTGCTATAAAAAAGTATGGAGTTAATCAATGAAAAACCATTTTCTAATGTAGTTTAGAAACCTCTAAACTTAGATAAATTAACTAGATGATGCAACTAACCAACCAGATAATTAACACAATCGAATTAGATACCAACATGAATGCAAATGGAAAAATTAAGTTGGATCGAAATTCAACTCAACAAAGACCTTTTCCATTAGAGTATTTCCATAGAGAATCATAATTACAATCATATTTAACCAAACTCAATGCATCCATAATCATAAATTGAGTCATAAATTACAAAACACAAGTCCAACTAATTTCTTAACATCCACCAACACTAAAGATTGAAGTCCCTAACCATGAAACCAAAAATCATCACAAACTCATCAAAATCAACTAGATAAAAATGAATCCATGAAGGTAAATAGAAGGAAAACAAGAAAAACTCCATATTGGATGCCATAGCTCAAGCCCTAATCCTCCTCCTCCAAAGCACGAGATGTCTAGCCACTCATGGATGGGAGAAATGCTTAACCAAACTCCTCCAACCCTTGCATAGCCATGGATGATTAAGGACGTTGCTGGATATTGGTGTGGATGGGTGTAGAGAGTAGAGAAGACGAAGAGAAATGGTGGATGGTGGCTGAGATGTTGAAGAGAGACTTGAGAGGATGAGAAGCAATGTGTGTAAGTGTTGGATGTGTTAGAATGAATGGGTTTTTCTCCAAATTAGGTTAAGTACCTCCAAACATCCAGAATATTCCTTCCTCCTCGACCTAAGATACTCCCCTTGTGGCACAATGCTGAAAAAGTGGGCCCACAATTCATTTCAGCTGATAAAATCGCGAGAATGTTGCACAGATCTGATGTACCCGCTGGCAGCAGATGAGTTACTTAAAACGAGTCATTTTCACTCTAAATTGAAGTCTACCCACTAGCAGCTTCCAAGGCACCTGCTGGCGCGGGTAGAATAGAATTATGGGTCCAAAATTGCCTCTAAGCTTCAATTCTTGCACCGGCTTCACTTTCCAGCTTCTTTCCCGACATCCGGCACTTGAATTCTCGCTATTCCTCAACCTAGTTGACGTACAAATCAATCAAAAACAATTGTGAGGTTCCCAAATTAATAAAACTCGAGAATTATCGCAACTTATTCAATAAAACCATGGAATTAGCAAGATTGTGATTTAAGTCCTTAAGTGCCCTTGAATATCGTTAAACCATGCATAATGACTCTTTAAACTCAACAAAAGCTTGTCAAATGCCAAAAGATACAAGGGTAGATATTGGTATTATCACATGCATCAAGAGATTTTATGATATACTTAATTATTAATTGCCTAACCAGGAACAATTAATTCAACGAATATAATCACAAGTAAAAGATGCATACGATCAAGAACCCAATAAATAAATATGCATTTGAATTTCAAGAACAAGAAATCCCAAGTGCCAAAGATTATCGACCCAATATGAAGGATCTAGCATACTAAGTAAATGCCCATTCATGGAAGAATCTAATAAACTAATGACATGTGATTAGAATGCAAAACACAATTCATAAATCGAAAAGGATGAAATACAAAAGACGAATCAATCAACAAACCCTAATGAAGAGCTAGAAACCCAAGAAGAACTTAGCCGCTCATATTCTCTGTACACTCTAAACTATACTAATATGTGGAAATCACATAATGCCTTTTCAACCTTGCTAGACGCCTATTTATATTGCTCTAGGACCTCTAATTTGATTAGGAATAGGATGGAGATAACTATTAATTGGTATAGAATTTAATATTTGAATTTAAACCAATTTGAAAGCATCTCCAACTCCTTTGATGACTGGAATCCTCATTAAATTTTCTCATTAAGGTTGCTGCCACGTCATTGCTGAGGAGCATGTTGTGGCAAGCTATTTTGCTCGCTACAGCGAGCTGTGAATCACCTTCTTGCTGTGGCAGACTGGTTTGCTCGCCATGGCGAGTGCTCCGCTCCTTTCTTGATTTGCTTTCTTTCTAGGCCTTGCTACGAGTTCTTGCTTTTGATTCGGTTTCTAGAGTTAGAGTATGTCTTCCTAGTGATCCCTATTAAGCCTGTAGTACTCAACAAACATCAAACGCAACTATCCAATTTTCCTTGGGTTTTGCGGATAATCAAGAATATCAACAAATAGTGCATTTTATGGGCATTTTATCACATTTTTTGCTCTACTCCTTATGCCAAAATATTCAACCTTTTTGGTGCAAAATCCTATACTTTTATCTATAATTTATGCTATTTAGCACACTAAAGTTAGGTTGATTTTGTGTGCGATCAGTCATCCTTCTTGGAACCTATTTAATAAATATTTAGTTACATTCTACAACACTTGCCTGCTTGCTTTCAATCTATGAATAGTTGCTTTTGCTTGCGATATACTAACTAACTGTAAGATTGACTTGAGGAATCCGCGAGAGATTCGACCCTTGAGTTGTGCCCTGTGCTACTGTCGGAGGTTTTATTTGATCGCAATTGTGACGACCAGTCGGAACTAGCTCAAGGCAATTCGAGCGATGATCAAATTGGCGCCATTGCCTGGGAGTCATCTTTCATTACCAAGTTTGGTTATCTATAGCTCCAACGAGGTATGTACTTGTTTTTAAATTTTCTTTAAATCTTTTGTATTTCTTTCTCATTTCTTCTTATTTCTTTCTTTTTTTCTCCTTCACGAGTCATAGAACTCTTGGGCAGCGAGCGTTTACCACGGTGAGCCCTATAGAGTCTATTGACCCCTCCCCATCGTCTCGCCGGGACGAATAAAAGTTTTTTTCTCTTTCTTTTGACGTTTGTCTTCTTTTTTTCAAAAAAAATTATTATTATTTTTTGTTTTTTTTTTCATTTTCCTATTTCTTGTTTTCTTTACATCCTCTTTTCTTTTTATTAAAAAAAATTTATATAATTCTTTTTCCTTCCTCACGTTTTTATCCTAAAAAAACTTAGGTTGTGAAAAAATTATCTTTTCAAGGTAATGAGAAAATTTTACGGACATAAATTTTCACCCTATCTATAATTATGGGGCTAATGTCTACCCAATTATCATGAAAAAGTTTCAACAATGCACCAATAAAGGCCCAGACATCAAATGAGTAGTCTCGATGAAATTAAACAGCAACTTCTCAAAGGATTTGTGGATATATGCATTAAATTTGATGAGTACAGAGCTGAAGAGGATAGGCGAAGACATGCTTTTTGGGATGACAAGATTTCATGCCTCTCTAGTCTAAACAAAGGGCAAACACAATTAGAAGAGAAGTAGGCTTGTCTCGAAAAAGAAATCATGCAACTCGCCTATTCCATAAATGGCAAAAATTCCATAGAGAACATGGAAGATGAAGGTGTTACGTTTCCAATTGTCCCGCCTCGTCCCGAGCATAAAAAGAAAACCGTAAGATTTAAACTTCAAGAAGAGGAGGAGACCAAGGAAATTGAAAAAACATCATGCGTTGTGTAACATCCTGAAAATTTAAACCTAACTTTGACTAGGATTTCTGTGTTTGACTTTTTGATGTGTGGTTGATAGAATCTGTTTGTATTTGTTTTGTTTGTAAATAGGATTAGAAACCTTAGTTAGAGGCCAAGAGACCCAAAAATCAGGGAAAAAGTGTCAGAGGAACACTAACGCAAACCCTAGGGACTAAATTGAAAGAAAAACTTAGTTTTAGCCCCTTTACTTTTATGGAGTTTAAAAGAGTAGAGAAGACCTATTTGACCCTAGAAAAGTACAATATGACACTCTAGAGGCACCTTAAGACTTAACTAAGGGACCCTAACCTCAAGATAAGTCCTGAATTGTCACATTTTCTCCAGTAGAAATTCAGGGACTAAAACGATAGAAATGAAAAATTGCAAATAAGGCACCCTGGCTTACTTAAAGCCCAAGAAAGGCCATTTTAGTCACCGAAAGACACTCAAAACATCCCTACTAAGTACCGGCCACGAGACTTGATAGAGAATTAAAAAATTTGGGCAAGTTCCACAATTTTAGAAGGGAAATGAATAAGGATCTAATGTCAAATGAACCCTTTTAATGCTACCCATAGCTTAGTAACCGAAACTACCACTTTAAAAGCCAATTAACTACCCAATTAAGGCCTTAGCTGCAGTAAATAACTTTAAGAAATCATATACAGAGAAATTAATCAAATTAAGTCTTAAAAACCTAAGTTTAAAAAACTAAAATCCTATATAAGAGCCACACTCTCTATTTCACCTAAGCTAGCCCTACCCGAGGCCTAATCACCCACTAAACTACCCAAACACCCCCTAAACTCGTGCTAGCTGACACCATTAGGTGTCCTAATGCAATTTAACAAGCACCAACAGCTGGACACCTCACCCCCTTCATCATTTCAGCCTCACATGCCTTAAGCTCCTTATAATGGAGTGAAACCGAGAGAGAGAGGGAGATCAGCTAAAAATTGAAAGAGAGAACTGAGAGAGAGGTGAGGCTATGTTTCAGAGAGGGCTGAGGAAGCTGGAGACTCGTGGTTAGCAGCTGGAAGTGAAGAAAGAAGCAGAAAGCTTTAGCCATACCCACACATTCAAGGAACACCATCTTCACCAAGTTTGCCCAAGGAATTCAGAGGCTCAAACCTGCGTTTCTTCTCTGAAAATTCAAGGTAACTTAGGGTTACCCTTCCTTCTTCATCTCTGATTCAAGATCATCCATCAATGGTGGTGGTATGAGGCTCTATGACCTTCTTTCTCGTTGCTGCCATATGAAGCCCTATTTTGGGCAGTGTTGTTTCCAGGGAGCATAACTCTCTCGTTTCTTAACCAATTTAAGTGTGTGAGTAGTCAAAAGAAAGCTAAGCAGATGAACTTTAAGAACCCCCCAAATTCATGTTCCATCAGAGGCGGCTGTGCAGCTGGTTAAAGCCTAGAAAGTTCACTGAAAAATGTCAAAAAACTCTGTTTCTGATGTGGAATTTGTGTTTGCTGTGTTCTGTGCTTTCTGGTATATTGGGTTTTGAACTGGACTAGGGCAATTTAGAAAAAGGTAAAAGATTTCAAGGAACCAGAAATCAGAGCAAATTCATTAATTAAACTTCTGCCATAGTACTAAGAAATTTCCAATTGTAAAGCTAAGAATTTAGCTTTGCCATGTTATTTTCATTTCTGATTTTTGTTCTCACTGTTAAACTGCTGTCAAAGTGCAAAATGTTAGCTGGCAGACCTTTGAGTGACCTTCGCGATGCTAATTTACGGTATGAAATCTGATAGAGTAGGTTTTGTTTTAAAGTGAAAAGGTCATGGACTTATGATGTTGTTTTGACTTGTATTTTGCTGGTGAATCCTTTAAGCTTGTTGTTTATTGATATGTGTGCCTTTCACATGTTTTGTTAAGCCTCTCAGTAACCAAAATGCTCTGAGTTTACCTACAAGGCTGATAGTTTTGATTAAGAAGTTTGTACAATTAAAAATGGGTATTTTCATGAAGTTTATGTTGGGTATACTTGCTGAGTCTTGGTTATTAATTTTGTTTTGATGCTGGTACTACTTTTATGAAATTAGTGGACCTCTAACTACTGAGATTTTCCTCTTAGTTCTGTCAAAATAATCTAAGTGTTGTAGTTGGGAAGAAAATGAACTTGTAAGGTTCTGGGAAATTTTCCTTACTGTCAAATCATTGGGGAATCCTACTTTCTGTCTTATTAATGTCATTGGAAGTTTTAAAACATGTGGATACACTGGAAAATTAGTAGAGTATCACCTAATTGGTAAGTAAAGGCACAAATGTTAGAAATTAGGGGTAAATGTCCTGTTTTAGGTAAAGGAACTGCTAATTGAGCCCTAAGTTTGGTTCTCTGGGTTTGTGGTGTCTAAGTCATGAGGCAATGAGGGAACAAAAGAATGGATGAGGCTAGGACACTTTTAGAATGCAAGAAAACAAGTTGAACTTGTAGTAAGCCAAGAAGTGAGAAATCCAACTATAAAAGTTGGGTACTCAGGTTCTGAGAGGGTAGGTCAACTCCTCCCACTCTCAAGACTTCCTAAGGGTATTTCCAGAAGGGTAAAGGGACCAAAAGCATTTAGCTTAGCCTTGAGAATACGAAAATCCTTTAACTGGACTAATTGATAGAAGGATTGACAAAAACATTTCACAAATTCCATCCTTGATCTGATATAATTACACTCACTTTCTGTGCAAGTCATAATTGACCCTAGTCTGGTGAGGGACGGTTAATTAAGGTTTGATAAAGGCCAGAACAGAAAAGAGCTAGTGAGAGGTACTAAAATGAAATAAAACATTATGTTTTTCATTTCTATTGAGAACTGGGTGACCTAAGTTATTTAGGGCAGGCACCTATCCATTTTTGATGTTATGGGATATTGGGATGCTATGTAAAGGGATGAGAGTGGTCAAAATGGTTTCTAACCCTATTTAGACACTAAATTCATCTTTCTTGAGAAATTTTGAAGGGGAAGAGTTTTGCTGCAAAAGTGTGGGTTATGTGTTGATTTTCATTGTGAAAACTGTACCAGCAAGTCATAAATAGTCCATAGGAGCTTGCTGTATCTTTGCCTCAGCTTGAAACAAACCAGAACAGAAATTGAGTCTTAATAGGGACCATTTTGAAAGAACAACTGGAATGAATCGCAAAATTTTTATTCTGACCCAATTTCCCATTAAATTCTGTTGGAATCTTTCTGGATGTGTGTAGTAGGTCCTAATTGACTAGATTTTGTGGTGGGATGTAGTTAAAATGTTTGAATTTGCCTTGATTTCCCTTATTTTGGAAAAAGGACCCTTTTGATAAAGAATTGTGAAATTGAGGGTCAAAAATGTAATTTTCTTTCTTGAAAAACTAGCTGAAACTGTTAAATATATATTAAAGATGCGTCTGGTGAAATTTCATGACTTTTGGATGCCTGTATGAGAAGTTATGCATGTTACTTGCTGTACAAGTCATATTTGAAGTTGTGGTTGACTTTGTTGGACTTTGAAGTTGACTAAATGCAAAGTTGACCTGTTTTAATCAGGCTATTTAAGTGTGTGGCATCCAACTCTGAAATTGAGATTTAGCATGCATCTGTGAACTGATATGCCCTGAAAGACAGGTATTTTAGCATGCATCTGTGAATGAATGCATATGCCCTGGAGGGGCAAAACTATAAATATGCCCTGGAGAGGCAAGTGAATGGCAATTAAATAAACATTACCTGTTGAAAAACCTATGTTATATTATTTGATCTGTATGGAAAGGACACAATAGGCTGGCTAGGAATGCGTCCGGGATGTAGCTGTCTAGCAACTAGTGAGGAGATAATCCAGTCCGGGACTGGTGATCTTTAGGTTCTAACTTTGTGCGCACACCGGGGGACGCCCTGGGATGTTGGGTAATTCCTGTGCCTTATATTGGCGGACTTTACTTGTTGGTAAGTCGATTTTTGTCCTGTTTCGTTAAATTGCTTTTATTGATAGTAATGGTTTAACCAGTTTTACAAGTCCTAGAGAGATCTCATATTTGGCATGGCTGATAAGTGCATGTGGTGGTAAACATGCATACTTTTAAAAGAAAATGGTTATTTTATCTATTTATGGGTTTTTCAGCAAGATCATTTATTCTGAACCCACGTGTGGAAATATCTTGTGATTGATGTTAAATAGTTTGTAACTGCATTTAATTGTGAAGGAAGTTTTTCTGTATTCTTAGTATTGCAGCTGAACCACTAATTAGTTTTTATAAAACTGGTAATCTACGTTACTGGGATTTAATATCTCACTACGTTAGTGTGTTCAGATGTCCAGGTACCTCCTGCTATTAGAGATTGAGGTGGAGCTGCTGGAAGTCCCCTTTCTGGGTTACTTCCAGATTCTGAAGGCCGTCAACATCCTTTTCTTCTTCCCATCGGTAGAGAATACCCCCGAGACCTAGAGAGGGTGTATGATGGATAGATAGCAGGGAGCTGACTCTTTTTTGGCGGTGACTTAGAAGTCACACTTATTTTGGATTATGATACTAACTATTTAGGCCTGCGTGCCACTAACTATTAAACTTATGCATGTATATATGTATGGATGTATACAGTAGACTTAGCCTATATGCTGATTAGGTAATGTATGGAGGTTTAGTACCTTGTTTCACCTGAATATCTTTGTATGTGCCGAAAATGAATTTTGGGAGAGCGCGAGAGTAACAAACACGAAACTTCTAGTTTCTTAGGTTAAATAACCAACCGAGAGTAAGCGGTCCTTGGGGTAACACTTGACTTTTAACACTCCCATATGAAAAGAAAAGAAAAAAATTGGACCGTGATTTTAAGAGTTAAGTTAAATAACCTAATTCTGCAAATAAAATCAATTAAGAAACTAGGACGTTACACGTTGAGGCTACCATAGAAAGAAACCTGGAGGAGGAAAAGGACCATTGTCCATCTGTGCAAACCAATCCTTCACCCGAAGAGAAAATGGGACAACTTGAGACCCAAAAAGAAACACCCCTTGCCCCTTCCTTAAAAATTGATATCCCCTCGTTTACTCTTAAAAAAATAATGCTTGTAATATAGGTATAGAGGATAAAAGCCCTAAAACTACAACCATCTTAAACTAAGGTGGAGTAGATTTAGCAGGGATGACCGAAAGGCAAGATAAACAAAGGGAGGGAAATATTGAATGTTGCCCGAAAAATAGGTTCCTCCTACTGTTCCGAAAATTTAAGGAGAACCTGTGCATTGGTAAGTCAAAGGGGAATACTAAAAGTTCCCTAAATAGTAGGTTCCCCATAATTTATATGAAGGTTTTCGAGCATACCTAGTGTCGAATCCGAATCTGAATCTAAGAGCCATGCGAAGACTCGGTCATAAATAACGAACGCTGATCTACATCTTCACAACAAATTCACTGAAGAAGGATAAAGAAGATTGATCGAGAGAAACTCATAACTTCTCAGACAATGCTCTCTTGAAACTCTATAGGAAACTCACTTTTGCAGAATGAATTGCTTAACGTTAAACTGACTCATCAATTATATTTATACCCAATTCAAAATGGGTTAGTGGGTGAGATAGTAGATCCCCCCATTATCTCCCACTATCCTGCTGTAATTGTCATTTTAGGTTCAGACAATTCTAAGTTAAAAATAAGGACTGCAAGGGGTCTCAACCTCGAGGAACTTGTCCTTAGGTGAGAACCTAGGTGCCTACGTACCCTTGTGAAGGGATCAAAGGCCACGTAGTTCTCCGTGTTAACGTCCGTAGGAGCCGTTAGGTAAGGTGGTTACCTGTAGGTGGCCGTGCGCGGCTAGGAGGTGTGTAAGGTACTCCGGGCGGGTGAGCCACTCGTTGGAGGTTGCCTTGGACTGTGAGAGAGCAAGGGTCTCTCTGAGCTACTAGGAGCTTTGCTGATGGAGATCTACGGGACGGAGATACACTAGTTGATGGTGGATCTTATGAGGTGGTTGACCAAGTTCTAAGATCAGAGAAGTGATGCATTGTATTTGGACTATTGAGTCTTGCTTCCGTATGTTCGGAGTTTTTCTTCCCTTTAGTCCCTCGGGTGAGGGACTTTTTATACTAAGTGCATAGGAGGACGTGGTCGACCCATGTTCCCGCTCAACGTGGGTCGACCCACAACGTTCGAGGGCCTCCCATGTCTCTGGTTCGAGAGCTTAAGGGGAAGATGTGGGTTTCGGCCACGTATGAAGTGAATGGGTGGTGCCATGTGTCACTGGCGCGAGCTCCTGCAACCTTTCTTGAAGGCTAGCGCTACGTGTACCAAAAGGAGAATATTTTGCAGTTACACAAGTCCCCAAAGTCTACGGGTGTCGGGTGCCTGTGGACGTAAGTTTCTCTTAGCAAGCTACTTATGGAAAATTTCCCCCTGAATGTCTTTGGCCAAACGAGCCCGTCCGCAAGTTAGTCTGGCCATCTTGGTCGGTCGTTCAGTTGCAGGGGTTTCGCTTGTCTCTAGTTTCCTTTGGAGGAGTAGGATGTTAGAAGTGCCACGCGTCCTGATCTGGTTGGCTAGCTGCTTGGCTTCCTTAGCAAGTTTCTCGAGCCGTCTCTGAAGGAAGGTACGCACCTTTATGAGGAGGAGGAGTCATTGTGTGGAGAGGAATTTCCGAGGATGCCCTCTCGGGGTATGCGGAGGAAACCCAAAGGCCAGGGGTATTTTGTACATTCTCCTCCATACTTCAAAGTCATTCTTTCACCCCGCAATTCTCTTCGTTCCAATCTCTGTGCAAACATTTTTTCTTCTTTCCGATTTTCGTAATGGCCTCTTCAAGCGCTGCTATCTCTGCGTCTTCCTCGGCGAACCCTGAGTTCGAGCAGTCTCTACTGCTGGTTGCCATGGAAGGAGTCAGGGAAAGAGTTGAAAATCTTGTTCTACTGCGGGATTCGGAGGACTTCCAGGAGGTTTTATCCAGGGAGGGTGAAGGCCCGAGGACGATTCCTCCAACGGCTTCTGAGGAATTGTTTTCCGTTGATCCCGAGCCAGGGTTCGCAACCAATATTCTGGCTATGGATGCTGAGGTAGAGTCGCGAGTGGTGCCGGCCCATGACATTGAAAAGATATTGAGGGAACATTTTGCTCCTTCTCTCCCCGGGGACTACGAAATCAGGCCAATGGGGGAGGGGGAGACCATCGTTTGGAGCGACGGTGTTAGCTTTGTCCTCCCTCTCTGTGTCCCCCGTAATGCCGCCTTTATTTCCCCCTTTTTTTCGGCTTCGTGGAGGCTATGCACAACTTGCTAAATGTTTGCCCAGCACAGTTAACGGCAAACGCGTGGTCCATATTGAGTGTTTTTGACAGGGCGTGTCGGGCGAACAGGCTGGAGGCTTTGCCCAATGACTTTCTCTCTCTTTAT
This sequence comes from Senna tora, assembly GCA_014851425.1. Taxonomy (NCBI): domain Eukaryota; kingdom Viridiplantae; phylum Streptophyta; class Magnoliopsida; order Fabales; family Fabaceae; genus Senna; species Senna tora. The sequence continues at coordinate 8,669,730 of CM026272.1, read as the reverse complement.
GCCATCCACGAGGCACACAGGTGAGTGTACTTTCAATCGCGCGCCAAGGAGTTCACCATTTCGGACCTTCTGGGCAACAACCACGCTTGGCGGTCGTATTTCTTCAAGGTGGTACCTAAGAAGGGTGTTTGTCCTCCCTGGGTGCAGCCTGAGGACTGGCGTCCCCGCTTTCCCCTCAAGTGGTCTAATCCTACTCTCCGGATACGGTACGACCGAGAGGAGTATGAGGAGACCGCTTTTGAATTTTTTAGGGGAGCGATGGTTACTGGTGCTGCCTTTGGTAAGTCCTTCTTGCATTTTTGGTGTTGAGCTGCTTCTTTTGTTCTATTTGGGTCCATTGAGTATTTTCCCTTTTGTTTTCAGGATTAACTCTAGGCAGCATTCAAGGAAGGGTGACTCCTCTGTCGAGTTCTCAGAGTCAGAAGCGCGGGCAGGCGACTTCAACAAGTGCTGCTGCTGTGCTTCAAAGTAAGGATGAAGGTGTTGAAGGTGCTAGTACCGATATTGCAAACCAGGTGGGTGAGGATAACTTAAATCGTCGCGATCGTTGGAGGGTTTCCTATACTCTCATAACCCCCGAGGAGATGCTCGTCCAATTTCTGGGCGAGCGTGTCTCCTTTAGAGGGAAGTTGATTCCCTTTGAGGCTAAGCGGGTCATACTAGCTCGTCAACATTATCCGTTTGATTATGGGATGACTATGCTTTAGAGCGTATGACCAAGGGGACATCTGGCGGGTTTTACTTACCAACAGGAGATGGAGGGGGTAGGCCACTTTTTTTCTTGGCTTTGATAGTCTCATTGTAAGGTGTCTTACATTGTAGGTGTTTATGCAGGAGGTGGTGGTGGGCTTGATGGATGAGAATTCTCAACTGATCGCTCGTGTGAAGGACATGGAGGACGAGCTGGTGAAGAGCAAGGCTAACTCTTTGAGGGTCTGTCGTCTGGACTTTTTGCGTTTCGCCAATTACGGGATGGAGAATGGCATGGCGTAGCTGGAGGACCTGATGGGTATTTCCTTTCCTCCAGAGATTAGGGCGAGGATACACCCTTGCTGGGAGAATATCGGGGGAGAGTTCCGCGCCCGTGTTAGAAGTGACCCTCCGTTGAGGATAGAGGATTATGATGTTGCCCCGAATCCTCGAAGGGACCCCCCACGGTCGAACGAGCAATCACGTCTTTCCAACTTGACTAGAAATTTAGGACTCGAAATTTCTTGGTCAAACAAAATTTCTAGGATGTCAACTCAGTTGGGAAACTATTTAACCACATGGGATACCCTTGTTTGCTTGGGTGAATTAATTTATGTGCTTCATGGATAGTTAGGGATATATTGGAAGACCAATATGAGTGACCTAACCTTCTTGGATAGATTGAGCCAATACACTTATCTTCATTTCTAATTATTATTGAGTGTTTTGATTGCTTAATCTTGTTTTCTTCTAGAACTTGCAGTAGGTGTTAATCGAGGCTAATCAAAGCACATAGACCCTAGGAAGATGGAGGCATTCTTTCTTGCACCCTGAGCCCAAACACAAGCCCAAAGAGATTTATCCTTAGTCACCCATTTGAGCCTAAAACAGGTAAGCCCAAGGGTAAGGATAATTTTTGGAATATTGCCTGATTTTAATTATTTTTTAACCTCCCTTATATTATGAATACCACAAGAATCTAATAAGTCCAAAAGGGATTTATGCCAAAAAAAGTGAAAAAGGAAAAAAATGAACAAAAATGAAAAAAATAAAAATAAATAAAGATTCTCTGGAATATGCTCTAAAAGGTTAAAGGTTAGAAATATAATCTTATAAGGGCAATACAACATAATTTTTACTTTTATCCTTAGGATTGCAATTTCTTTCTTGGAACAGGATAAAAACATTTGGCCTTCATCTGCAATGATACAAGCCTTAAAGACCTATTGATCGGGGAACCTGTGTGCCAACTAGTGGAGATATAGACCTGCTACAACCCTATGGTAAGATACAGGTAAGTGTCGACAACCTATTTTTGCCCGCCGAAAAGGCCGAGGTTGCAACCTATAGAACTTAGGTCATGACCCCTATTCAAAAAGTGACAAGACCCTGGTTGCCATTCGCGACCTAGGCTCAACGTCTTAACGGAAATCACGCGCCCGAATTGAATTTCACATCGCTAGGATTAATGGCATTAAAAGACGAATCGGGAGTCAACTTTCCCGTTGGAGAGGAGCGTGAGATGGCCTATAAATTAGACCTCAGGGCACTAGAGAAGGAGGTTGAAAAAACGTGAGATGAAGAGGAGAGAAAAGAACAAAACAAGGGTTATTCGACGGTAAGCACGCCTTCGTAGAGCACTCTAGGTGTCTCAGGAGGGTCCTTTGAGGGACTTACGAGTGTTTCTCAGTGGGGTTTGAGCCAGGGGTTGTGACCCTTGTTTTGTAGGTCGCGACCCCCACCGTCCTTTGTGTAATTATTCTGTGTTTTGTGCATACAGGACAGTGTTAGGTTGCGACCCTTGAATACCTGGGTTGCGACCTCCCTTCGATGCCCTATATTCTGAATTTTATGGTGTTTGTTTTCCTTTCTCTACTAAATTTCTTCTCTATTAACTTTCATGGTCTTGACCTATCGTTGGTTGGGTTGCGACCCCCGTTATGGTCTCTACACTGTGTTTCGTTAATATACTTGTTGCTGTTAGGTCCCATGGGTCGCGACCCACGTATCTTCCTTTTCATTAATTTTGCATCCATAGTACAGGGTCGCGACCACTTGTACTGTACCTATGCTTTCTTTACTTATTTACATTCTTGTAATTTGTGCATTCATATCATTTGCCAAGGAGCTTTATGCTCCGTTAGGTTTACACCAAGGCCGTCTAGATTCATAATCTGGCGAACCTTGCGTTGTTTGGATGTTTGGTAGATAGGAGGCTGCCTAGTCATAAGCTCGGTGAACCTCACCCCACATGGGAGTCCACCTGAGCACTAAAGCTTGGTGAAACTCTCTTTGCACACACACACACACACTTGCATGCCACGAAGAACTATGTGACTCTGATCCCTTTCTCCGAAGGGTACATAGGCGCCAAGGTTTCACCGTGGTTCGAGTCAAACTTTAATTTCTTGATAGGATCTTATTAAGGCCAAATATATTTAAATTTAGATTTTTATGGGGTAACCATCACAAGATGGGCGGCGAGGGACGCCTAACACCTTTCACTTGACGTATGCAGTCTCCCGAGCCCGTGTTTTAACATTTCAAAGCTTATTTTGAAAAACCTTTTCCAAGTTTAAGGACAAGAAATTTGGTGGCGACTCTATCATGTGAGGCACTCATTACAGTTGGTGACTCCACTGGGGAACCAACGAGAGACAAGCTCCTTTCATTTTTTTAAATATAAGATTTAAGTGTTATCTTGGCCTACGATTTGATTCTTGTTTGAGCTAGGGTAGAAAACATGCTTATTTTACCTATTAGTCTATATCTTCTTCTTCTTGTTGTTGTGCAATGAATCAACCTTGTGGGTGAGGGAGGGTAGTTTCTAGGGCTCCAACTCACACACCCACTCATCTCATGCATTGATTTGTTAACCCTAATTGCCTCAACACCCGAGGCTTTCCTTGGTAGATAGAAGTGGTCTAAGTGATATCCCGATTAGGCTTTGGCCAATGGAAGTGGACCACTCGACTTCGCCTAGATTGTTACCCAACAATGAGGGTTAATTCATCTGTTGTGCAGGGTTCTTTCTCATGATGGGGTCTCTACCCTCTAAAGGCAGGGGCAATCTAAGAGCCCTTTTTACAGGATCTAGAACTTAACCTAACCCTACATGGTATTAGACCTTAGCAACCACCCATCATAGGGCAGCCAGTTTTTAACCATAAGAACTAGCCTCTAGGTCACGAGGAGCAGAATCCCCTGTATAGCATGAATCACTGCACTCGCATTGCATACACAAGTTATACTTTCATTTGGATGGCATTTGGGGATCATAAGGCCCAAAGAGCGAGTCTGGTTGTCACAAGAGATACGTTTGGGGATGTCTTTGACTTGCCCTGAGCTCCAAGGCTTAATTTAGCAAATGTTGCTATCATCAGTGTCGTCTTAGCTATAGGACACATATATTAAGAATTCATTCCTTCCATGTCTATTAAGAACCCTAGTGCTTACACTAGAAAGTCATTATCCTAGGACCAAAATGAACCTTAGTGCTCACCTTAAGGAATGACCCTCTTAGCACATGTCTAAACTCTAGAGCCCGCGTTGGGAAATAATCTTCTTAACTCGTGTTTCAACCCCAATGCTTACACTGGGCAGTCATTTTCTTAGGTCATGTCTTGTATCCCAATGCCCGTGTAGGGGAATTGTCATTCTAACTTGTGCCCATCACCACATGGCAAGCAAAGGCGCCCACAATGTACTGTAGGCCCTACATCAGGAAACCATTATCTCAACTCATCACTACCACAAACTCCAGTGCCTGCACTAGAAGATCCTTATTATAGCTCGAATCCCTAAAGCCTATAAGTCCTCGGCCCACATTTGTCTCAAACCCGGTTCCTGCACTGGGAATCACCATTTTAGGTCATGACTACTACAAGTCTCAGTGCTTGTACTGGGGAATAACCCGTTTGGGGACTTGTAATCTTAGGTTTGTTATGAACCCATGTGCCTACAATGGGAAATTACCATGCAAGGACTCATCAAGGCTTACATTAATGATTAATCAGTGCCTACATTGGTGAACCGTAATCACCACTCTTACACTCACAACCATCCCGAATCTCAGTGTCGGCACTAGGAATCACCATCTTAGCTCATAATTGTTGTAAGATCCAGTGCCCGCACTAGGGAATACCCTTGATACCCAGTGCCTGCATTGGGGAATCACCCTATTATCTTCATATCCTAGTACTTGCTCCAGAGATCACCACTTTTCCTCGCACTCCAGCGCCTACTTTGGGGAAAAGATTACTCTTTTTAGCACATTTTCCGAGGAAATTGTCATGACCATGACATCTATCTTGAACCCCAGTGCTAGTGCATGTTTGGACTTGATACATTAGAAAATCATAATCCATCCCAGTGCCTGCACCGGGGAATCTTTGTGGTGACGTCAGGGGTGCCGAGCAAAGGATGTCAACTATTACAGTAAAGAGCTGCTGGTCACTAAGCAAGTCTTAAGGGAGCGCAAGTCGTCAATCTAGTTTGAGCCAAGAGTTGGAGTTTCAAATTAAATCCTAAATCAATATCCACTAGGGACGACCAGTCTTTCAATCTAGTTTGTGCCAGGGAATCACTCGTCACCAGCAATCTTGGATCTATGGAAAATGCTTCACTCTCAGTGGGGGACCTATTTAGACACAAGTTAACATGGGGTTCAATAGTCAGTTAAGGTTTGAACACTTACTCCACAAGGGCAGGTGTTCAAGCTGGCTGACCTATGTAAAAGACATTGCTCAAAGAATCAGAAGTAGTTTTGCAAACTCAATTAGGAGTCCTATAGTCGGTTACGGTTCGAGCACTTACCCCACAAGGGCTTGTGTTCAAGCCTGCTGGCCGATGTAAAAGACTCGATTGGCTCTTAAAAGGATTTCGGAAAAATGGTACATAGAAGTCGATCAAGAGTCCCGTAGTTGATCATGGCTTGGGCATCCACTTCACAAAGACGAATGCTCATACCCGCTATCTAATGTAAAGGATCCTATCGACTCCCAGACGATGAAGGCCAAAACGATTGAAGCACTGTGACCCTGCGAACTCAGTGCTGCCGCAAGTGAACCCTGATATATGTCTAGTTGAAAATTGGGGTTGAAGTAATAACAAAAGGAGAAATATGGGGAGGGAACATATATTTTTACTACTTAAAAGGAAAACCAATTCAAGGATTAACCCTTCAAAAGTTTCTAAGGCTAAAACATTTTCAAGAGATAACTCACTTGCCAATCCCTCCATCAAAATGGGAAATTCAAGATAATTGAAACTGGTGGGCCATGGGATCGGAGAAGAATCAAGGGTGTGCCAATTTCGCCCCCGCTTAAAAGGGGACATTCATGTAAGTATTTCTTAATTCTATTAGGACTTGTTTCTGTCGACTCATCTTCATGCCCTCTATGACCCTACATGATTGAAAGGGACCCGTCTCCCAAAATCTTCCACCTTGTTGTGAGAACCTCACATTCATGCCTGCCATGAAACTACCTGCTCGAAATAAAGGAATAAGAACCTGCGAGACCCAGCTATGTCTGGAAGGTAGAAGCCTGATCTAAACCAATCCTATTTCGACTAAAGGAATAGGAAATACCTGTGAAATCCAGCTCTGACTAGAAAGTAGGAAATTCTCAAAATACGTGTGAAGTTCAGCTTTGATTGAGAAGTAGGAAATGCCTGTGAAGTCCAGCTTTGACTGGGAAGCAAGAAATGCCTGCAAAGTCCAGCTCCAACTAGGAAGCGAGAAATGCCTACGAAGTCCAGCTCTGACTGGGAAACAGGAAATACCTTTGAGGTTCAACTCTAACTGGGAAACAGAAAATGCTTGTGAAGTCTAGCCCAAATTGGAAAGCAGGGATACTACTAAATCCAAGGAACTAGGCCTCGAGACTTAGGGATTGGCAGGGCATCGAGACCCCTAAACCATTAAATCCAAGGAACCAAGTCTCAAGACCTCGGGATTGGTAGGGCATCGAGGTCCTTGAAATTTTAAATCCAAGGAACCAGGCCTCGAGACTTGTGGATTCGCAGGGCATCGAGACCACTAAAATTTTATGGAACCAAGCCTCGAGACCTAAGGATTGGCAGGGCATCGAGACCCCTAAAATTTTAAATCCAAGGAAAAAGGCCTTTAGACCTTGGGATCGGTAGAGCATCTAGACCCCTGAATCTTTAAATCCGAGGAACAAGGCCTCGAGACCTTGAAATCGACAGAGCATCGAGACCCTTAAACCATTAAACTGGAGGAACAAGGCATCAAGACCTTGGGATCGGTCGGGCGTTAAGACCCCTAATTCTTAAAATTCGAGGAACAAGCTATCTAGACCTTGGGATCAGACACATAACAATAAACAAAAGGGAGCATAGTGGGGTAGATTTTCTAGCTTTTTAGCACAAACTAGGAGAGCTAGGATCTATATTATATCAAAATTAGGTCTCTATCTGATCTTTACTTATTCCTTCCAAATTTCGAAGGAAAAGTAAAGAGGAGAATCTGTGGACACCTAATTTTGCCCGCCCGAAGGTCAGGGTCGCGACCTACAGAACTTATGTTGCGACTCTTACTCAAAAAGTGACAAGACCCTGGTTTCCGATTGTGACCCAAGAAAAATCAGGGTCTCAACCCACTTAAGGGTAACACATGTCACGACCTCCCCACCGCTAGGGTTGCGACCTAGGTGATCGTCTCTTTTTCGCAACTTCAAATTGCTTCGAAATGAGGTTTCAACCAATCGTCACAATTGTGATCAAACAAAAACCTCAAGTAGCACAGGGTGCAACCCGAGGGTCAAATCTCTCGCAAAATCTTCGTATGAAACTGCAATTGGTTAGTATATCAAAGCAAGTGGGTATTTGCAGAATGAGTAGGGAGTCAATACATGTCAAATATTATAAAATATGATCCCAAGAAGAATAGAGCTTAGCAATAATAGCCAATCAGAAGATATTCAGGTATGATGAATTCATTCAAAATTTATCATATTCTTGAAAGTTATGCATTACGTAAACCTATCTAAATATTCATGTTATCCCCGACCGGGAACATCAATAACATGCATCAAGAGATTCTATGATATTATTAAACAAACTAATGCCCGACCAGGTCAATCATTTTAATATAATATTATCACAATAAGATATACAAGCAATCGAGAACCCAAAGAATATAATTGTTTTGAATTCTGGAAACCATAAAACCTAAATACCCTTTCGTATAAATCAAACCTTTACTAATTCGTTATGAGGAATCTAGCATATGGATACACGTTCGTTCTTGGTTGAATGTAGCAAGATTAATGACATCCAAAACATAGCAAATACAATCGTACACTCGGAGAGGAAAATACATAAGCGGAATGAAATTAACAAGCCCTAATGAAGAGCCATTGACTCATGCCTACCTAGTTCTTCTTGGAAACTTAAGAAGAACATAGCCACTCATATTCTCTCTACTTAATCTATAATATGTGGGAATCACTGAATGTATTCTGAATGGTATGGAATGCTTTGCAATGTTGTGAAGCCTCTATTTATAATGCTCTTGGGACCTCTAATATGAGTAGGAATAGGATGGAGATAAGTATTAATTGGTATGAGATTTAATATTTAAATTCAAACAAATTAAAACCATCTCCAACTCCTTATTTATCTTGAAGTCCTTTAAAATTCACCACTTGGTCACTTATCCACGTCATCTACCTTGCAAGCTTGTGAGGCTCGCTGTGCCAAGTGAATTGGCTCGCCAAAGTGAGCTGTGTGCTTTGCTCACTGTGGCGAGTTGTTCTGCTCGCTACAACGAGCTCTATACTCTAGCTTTGCTCCTTTCTTGTTCTATTTTCTTCTTCGGTCTTGCTACGAGTTCTTGCTTCCATTTCCCATTGATCCCTGTTAAGCCTGCAACACTCAACAAACATCAAATACACCTATTCGATATATTTTACGGATAATAAGAAATATCAACAAATAGGGCTTTTTATGGGCATTTTATCATATGTTTAGTCTTATTACTTTTGTCAAGATATTCAACCTTTTTGGGGTAAAATCACATATATTTCTCTATAATTTATGCTATTTAATACCCTAAAGTTAGGTTGATTTTGGGTGCAATCACTAGGCTCAACGTCTCACCAGAAATCGCATGCCCGAATTGAATTTCGCATCACTTTGATTAATGGCATTAAAACACGATTTGAGAGTCAAATTTCCCATTAGAGAGGAGCGGGAGATGGCTTATAAATGGGACCTCAAGACACTAGAGAAGGGGGTTGGAATAAATTGAGAGAGAGGGAGAAAAAAGAGAAAAGAACCAATCAAGGGTGATTCGAAGGTAAGCACTCCTTCATAGAGCACTGTGGAGGTCTCAAGAGGGTTCATTGAGGGACATACAGTGTCTCTCAGTGAGGTTTGAGCTAGGGGTCGCGACCCTAGTCTTGGTAGGTCGCGACCCCCACCCTCTCCGTTGTGTAACTATTCTGTGTTTTGTGCATACGGGACAGAGTCAGGTCGCGACCCTCGAATACCTGGGTCGCAACCTCCCTTTGGTGCCCTATATTTTGAATTCTATGGTGTTTGTTTTCCTTTCTCTACTAATTTTCATGGTCGTGACTCATCGTTGGTTGGGTCGTGATCCCTGCTATGTTCTCTGCACTCTATTTCGTTAATTTTGCTTGTTGTTGTTAGGTCCCATGGGTCGGAACCCCCTGTGATGTTGGTCACGACCCACATATCTTCATTTTCAGTAATTTTGCATCACATTACAGGGTCGTGACCTAGGTCTCTCTAGGTCGCGACCCCCTTTACAGTATATGTGCTTTGTTTACTTATTTACATTCCTGTAATTTGTGCATTCATGTCATTTGCCGAGGAGCTTCATGCTCCATCAGGTCTGCACCAAGGCCGCCTAAATTCATAATCTGGCAAACCTTGCCTTGTTTGGATGTATGGTTGATAGGAGGCCGCCTAGGCATAAGCTCGGTGAACCTCACCCCACATGGGAATCTACCTGAGCCCTAAAGCTTGGTGAAACTCTCTTTGCACACACACACTTGCATCCCACGAAGAAGTACGTGACTCTGATCCCTTTCTCCAAAGGGTACGTAGGCGCCAAGGTTTCACCTTGGTTCAAGCCAACCTTTAATTGCTTGATAGGATCTTATTAAGGCCAAATCCATATTAAATTTAGATTTTTCTGGGTAACCATTGCAAGATGGGCGGCGAGGGGTGCCTAACACCTTCTCCTTGACTTAAGCAATCTCCCAAGCCCGTGTTTTCACATTTTAAAGCTTATTTTCGAAAACCTTTTCCAAGTTTAAGGACAAGAAACTTGATGGTGACTCTGTCATGTGAAGCGATCATTATAGTAAGTCTTGAGTGAAATCTTTCCTAACTCATATGTGAGGTCTTCGGCGAAATAATTTAATTGGTCTTAAATATTCCCAAGCTACTCACCTTGCATGGCTAATTGACCGAAGTGATCAATTGATCAAAATTTACTTGGGTACCTTTGTGGTTGTATATTCTTTTTGACAGGGTAGACTACTCCTAAAGTTAGTTTGATCCAAAATGCTCTAGGCTTAGATCTTCTTTGTATAGAAGTAAAAAGGTTTAAGTGTGGTGGTTTGATCGCACCCAAAATCAACCCAAATTTAGGGTGTAAAATAGAAGTTAAATTATATATATATATATATATATATATATATATATATATTTGAATTTACATCAATTAGGTTGAATGTTCCAACTTAAGGAATTAAATAGAAATATAATAAAATCCCTAGATAAATGTGCCAATTCTTGATATTTCTGATTATCCGCAATATATGTTGAATGTTGGATATGTGCGATTGATGTTTGTTAAGAGCTGCAAGCTTAACCGAGATCAACAATCAAAGGCATTCTAATTGTGGGACTAGAACAAGGGCAAGAATTAGTAGCATGGCAGAAACAAGAAGGTCAAAACGTACAAGTACGGAGCAGCTCGCCACAACAAGTTGAAATAACTCGCCACATCGAAGCCAACATAATTCGCCACGGCGAGCAAAAGGCACTCGTCACAGCGAGTGTGTGATGACATGGCATGTGACGTAGGCAGCAAATAAATGGATGGATTTAAAAGGAATTCCAGTCATCCGAGGATTCAAATAAGCGTTCAAACGGAGTTGAATTTAAAAGTTAAATTAGGAATAGCTTATCTTGTAATCTTTTACTAGAATCCTAGTCAAATTGGGATATCTAGGAGCATTATAAATAGAGGCTCTATGTAGTTGTAAAGGGATCTCAGTCTTCACAATCATACGCTTAGTTTAACGATATATTGTGAGTCATGAGTGGCTAGTTCTCTTGGGTTCTCCAGGGATGACTGATCTAAGCATGAGCTGATGGGTTCGAATTAGGGATTAATTGTTTGTTTCTTTCTTGAGTATTTATCCTTTCGGTTCATATGACTGTATTTATTCAATTCTATATAGACAATCCTATATAGAATACCCTGCTACGTTTATCCATAATTGAACATGATTGAATGATTTAGTAGGACTGACTGTATGGAACAATATTTTGGGATTCTAGGTTTCATGTTCGTGACCTAGAATCCAATATAATTATATTTATCTTTGAATTTATGACTAGTATGCATCTCTTATCACGATAATATTTACTTAAATTAATTGTTCCTGGTAAAGAGTTAATACATCTAAGTAATATCATAAAATCTAATAATATATGTTATTGATGTTTCCAATCGGGGATAACATTGTTATCTAGATAGGCTTTCATTGTTAGATTTTTTTAGAATAGAGAAGAACAAGAATAATGCTATCACGTTATTATTGATGATAGGAACAAAGCCTTTTATAGGCAATTACATAACAAATTATTAAATATAATAAACCTAAAAATTATGAAGAGATAAAGATATTTATCTCTAACTACTAACAATAATTTAAAATTATGAATTGACTCTAACTACTAGATAATTTTAAATAATAATTTTGAATCAAATCCTAACATGCTCCCTTGATTCAAAATTGCACAAATCTTCAACTTTTCATTTTTAAGAAGCACTTTTCTTCTTTCTATAATGATGCACCTCTCATCATTTTTCTAATGATGCACTTCTCATCATTTTCCTAATGATGCACTTCACATCATTTTTCTATTGGAGCACATCTCTCCAAATTTAAAAATCTTGGTGCACTTCTCACCAAATAGTCTCTTCATGTAAAAATCTTCAAAGTTGCAAAATCCCTTTTGAGAGTCAGGGCTTTCATTTTCCTCATCCTTTCATCGCCTTGATATAATTTATTCAGCATCTCCCAAACTTCTTTAGCAGTTTTACAAGTTATAATTCTTTTGAAAATTGTTTCAAAAATTGCTGAATGAATTATAAATAAAGTTCTTGGAGCTTTCGCTTCTGCTGCTTCTTCAACCATAATTTTCACACAATCTCACAGACTCTCAAGAAGAACGTAACCAGCTCTGATACCATGTTAGATTTTTTTAGAATAGAGAAGAAGAAGAAGATGAATGCTATCACATTATTATTGATGGTAGGAATAAAGCCTTTTATAGGCAATTACATAACAAACTATTAAATATAATAAACCTAAAAATTATGAAGAGATAAAGATATTTATCTCTAACTACTAACAATAATTTAAAATTATGAATTGACTCTAACTTGTAGATAATTTTAAATAATAATTTTGAATCAAATCCTAACATTCATAATGCATAACTATCTTGAATAGGGTAAAACTCGAAATGATTTAGTAAGCTTGTAACATTGCTGATGGAGGCCAAATTTTTTCATCCTGTTTAGAAAAAAAGAAAGAAATTGCAAATCCAAGGGTAATCTAGAAATCCCCAGGTGTTGCCTCAGATAGGCATAATTCCAACCTTCAACCTTTTTTCACTATCTTGAGAATCTTTGAGCTTAAATGCTCTTCTTGATTTTTCTTTACTCTTCTTTTTCTTTTCATCAAGCTTTTTGCTATATATATATATATATCCTTTTCTTTTTCTTTTCATAAGTCCCTTTGGGACCTATTAGATTCTCTACCAATATTCCATGGGTTTTGCGGATAATCATGAATATTAATAAATAGTGCATTTTATGGGCATTTTATCACATTTTTGGCTCTACTCCTTATGTCAAAATATTCAACCTTTGTGAGCAAAATCATATATTTTTATCTATAATTTATGCTATTTAGCACACTAAAGTTAGGTTGATTTTGGGTGCGATCAATCATCCTTCTTGGAACCTGTTTAATAAATATTTAGTTACATTCTACAACACCTGCCTTCTTGCTTTCAATCTGTGAATACCTGGTTTTGCTTGAGATATACTAACTAACTGCAAGATTGACTTGATGATTCCACGAGAGATTCGACCCTTGGGTTGTGCCCTGTGCTACTATCCTAGGTTTTATATTATTCCGATTGTGATGATCAGTCGGAACCAGTTCGAAGCAATTTGAGCGACGATCATTCCCTTAATACCTCCTTGATTTGCAAACAATCTTTTAAACTTGATTTTTTTTCTTTTAAAACCCAAAGGTAAAAATTCAAAGACCTTTTTTCTTGCAACAAATTTCTATTTCTTTTTAAAATTCCAAAACACTTTACTTACAATTTCTAAATTATTTCTTTAAATATTTTCACATGATGAACAAACCTCAGGCGACATCTAAAAACCTTGGACATGGATTGCAAAAATAGGTTTTTTGAAATAAGAAAGTTTCGAACTTGGTTTCTTTGCTTACCCTAGATGCTAAAGGACTTTTTAAAACTTTATTTAAAAAAAATATTAATGGTGTGCTCGGCAGCTACATCTAAAACATAACTGATAAAGAAAACACAACATTCTACCTTAGAGTCATATTGGAGTATATAAAAGCACTAAGGGTTAGAGGCAAACCTACAAGCAGACCCCTAAGCAAGACTCATTGGATTGGCACAATAAAATTAATAATCTCCATTATAAGCGAATTTCAAAAACATAGGAGATTAAGGACCAAAATACTTGATTGCTTACAAACTCACTTACAATGATGTAATATATTTTTTTTTAATTATTATCATTTGATATGTTAAACCTCTTTTTTAAATAAAGTTGATTCATGTATTGTAAACCTTGCTATTTAACATGTTCTTTTATTTAATGAATTAATTTAAATAACTTGTTCAATTATTATGTGTGAATCATATGCATGCCTTTTATAAGTAGGAGGTTTTAGAAGATGTGTCATCTAAGAGTTGAGATATTTTCCTAAGTACTTATACATAATTCTTGATAGAAATTAGTGATTATTTCTTGTTTGTGTGTGATGGAAAATGTAAACGGATTCTCTTGATCAAGGACCTTGTAATGTCATTATCTTCTTATCAATGAATAATATAAGTAAATGACATTGTATATTTAAGTGTGTAATATATAACTAAAATGTTCTATGGTATGTCTCTTTTTTAAGAGAGAACGTAGAGTAGTGTGGGATAAGTTTGTCACTGAACTAAGAAAAGGCAGACTTGACCTAAGATAAGAGCTTAGGGCCTACGTACCCTCCAAGAGGGATCAACGTCTATGTAGTTTGTGAAGTAACACATGTGTGTAGGTGTGCGGATGCACACCAAGAAAAGGCTCAGATGGCATCCCTGTGCAATGTACCTATAATAGCATAGGCTCCTTGGCACCTATCTACAATGCACTTAGACAAGTAATGAACATGACAAGAAAAGGTGCGTGTGTGATGCTCATTAGATGGCACGCCCAGGTGGCGTGTAAGATCCAATGCCCCTATAGAGGCAAAGACCTCTTTGTGACACAGATTTAAATTGGTAAAACAAAAAAAGATAACAAATTATAAGCGAGGAAATGAAACCAGGCAGAGGAATCAGGTCTTCCGCTTGAAATCACAAAGGGGTCGCGACCTCCAGCCTCTGTGCACATGGGGGTCGTGACGCCAAAACAGGGAGGTCGCGACCCTTAGTGAAAAACAGCCAAGAAGAAGACAGAAGCAGCATCAATGGTCTTCACAACAAACAAGGGTTGCGACCACAACACCAGGAGGTCGCAATCACCAGCCAAATTCAGAGAAAGAAAAGTATTTAGAATTTTGGATCTGAGACTTTGAGGGGATTAAATCAACCCCCGGAGTGGCACGGGGCCTTGCTCTTATCCTATCGACCCTAAAAAGCTCAAAAAACGAAATGTATGGTAGGAAGAGAGGCGAGATTTCAAGTGTATGGGGTGATGATAGTGTATAGTCTCACATATGAAATCTTACCAGTTGCTTAATAATTTGGGCAGCCTTCCAGTCTCTCCAAATTTCCCCTATGAACAGAGTTAGCCAAAAAGTTCTATACCGGGAAAGAAAATCCGGTCATTTATGACAGAGGGGTTGTGACCCTTAGGTATTGGGGTCATGACCCTTGGCTGATTCTGGATCTGATTCGTCATAAATGACAAAGGGGTCGTTATCCCAGATCCTTTAGGTCGCGACCTCCCGTGATTTAATGCTTGGGGATCGCAACTTATCAGGTTAGAGGTCATGACCTCTTTTCCCTTAATCTTATATTTTCGCTTTTTTTTTCCTCTTTTTTTATTGCATCTTTTGGAGGTGGACAAAATGTGGTGTCCACAATTGTCACCTCCTTGGTCCCCAACTATGCATGCAACCTAAAGCATCTGATACATGCCAGCAACTATGATGAGAAATTAATCTTAGTAGGTATAGTAATCAAAGTTCAAAATTACTGGCATGTACCACCTTATGTATACGCAAAATCATTGCATTCATATTCTTTACAAAGAAAACATTCAAAACCTTTGTCTATTGGATGTATGATCGCGGCACTAATTGGTTGTCACAGCTAGAGTCAAATAAAAGCCTCAAGTAAGCAATATAGTGCCAATCGGGTTGAATCTCTCGCGGAGCCTCTTGTCAAAGCTCTGCAATTGGTTAGAACAACCCAGACAAAAAGTAGGTATTGCATAATGGAATAGGGAAGCAGTTTATGAGTATAATAGAAAGTAATGATTTAAGTAACAAGTCCCAAGATGGATGAGTTTGGCAATCCGAACCATTCTAAAGATATTAGTTAATCCATATATTTGTTTCTAGTTCTTATCCTATTTATGTTAGTTAAACATACGAAAGCCTATCTAAACAAGTTAATCTCCCGACCAGGAACATAATAAATTGCCTAGATTTTATGGTTCAATTTAGATAAACTAATCCCCAACCAGAAAAATATTAATTTAAATAAATACTAGATTTTGAAACTGTGCGATGCACGGGTTATGTTTGCAGATGTTCATATATGAATATTATACATATATTTATACAATAATCATTTTTTTATAAGTTATACAGTAATCATTTTGCATTTTGTAAATATATTGTCTCTTATACACAATATTTATGTATAATAAAAAAATTATTTGTGCCTTGACTAAATTCTTCAACATAATTGATATTGGGATATGAGCTATTACCTTCTACAAAACACAATGTCAAAATTTTACATATACTTAACTACCTATAATTCTATAACCATTAATTCAACATTGTACTGCACGGTTAATTATGTCTACAAATACCCACAGGTGGTTGGTTGGAGTGGGAGGAACTCCATTTTTTTAAGTAAGGTCTCAGGTTCGAGTCTTATGCGTGGAAAAACTTCTGTGACCCCCGTTATGGGATCTCAGTTAGCTTAAACAGAATTGTCTCCAATAGGAAGATAGTTGTCTATGAAGGGTGAGAACCTGGTGATGCCTCCCTCGACGGTTTCTGCGGAATGGTATTCTGCCGAACCAGAACCCGGGTCTACGACCAATATTCCGGTGGTTGACGCTAGGGTAGAGTTGCGAGTGGTTCCGAATCTTGGCATCAAGAAAATATGGAGGGAGCGTTTTGCTCCTTCTCTCCTCGAGGATTATGAAATACAGCCGATGGAGGCTAGGGGTTCGGCTTCAACCGGTTCTGTCGGTCGAACAAGCTGGAGGCTGTGCCTAATGTGTTTCGTTCTCTCTACTCTGTCTGCGAGGCACACTGATGGGTGTGTTTTCAATCACGTGCCAAAGGTTTTACTATTTCAGATCTGTCGGGCAATAACCATGCTTGGCGGTCATATTTTTTCAAGGTGGTGCCCAAGAAGAGTTTCTGCCCGTCTTGGGTTCGATCTAAAGTCTGGCGCCCGCGCTTCCCTCTCAAGTGGTCTAACCCTGCTCTTCGGGTTCAATACGACCGGGAGGATTACGAGGAGATAGCTTTTAAGTTTTTGAAGGGGGTCGTGGTCACAGGCGCCGCTTTGGCTAAGTCTCTTTTGAATTTTGACAGTAAGTCGTGTTATTCCTATTTTTTTGGGCTTGCTAAATACTGAGTATTTCCCTGTTTTCAGGATTGGCCCCTGGTGGCATTCAAGGGAGGCTGAATCCCCCACTGAGCTCTCGAAGCCGGAAGCGCGGGCAGTCGGTGCCCATGAATGTTGTCATTCTGCCCTCGGATGTCGATGAGGATGCTGGGGCGGACGTCGCGAATCAGGTGGTTGAAGCCAACTTAAACTGTCATGGTGTTCTGGGTGTTGGGGACGTGCTCTCCCCTCCGGTGTGCTAACTTGTATGCGTTGTGCGAAGCGATTCTAATGACCCTGTATGGGCCTTCCCAATTAGGTGCGAGCTTGCTGTGCAGGCGGTCGCGCCTATTTTTTATCACTGTCCGCATGACCAAGTAACCTTTTTCGAATTTTCGAGGTCGGACGCCACGATTGTATTTTCGTGCAAGTAGCTGCTTGTAAGCGACGTTTTTTACCACCGCAGCTTCCTTGCGTTCTTCACCCGCATCCAGGCTGACCAATAGATTTTCTGGGTTTGAATCAGAGTAATTCAGCACTCGATCCGAGGGGACTCCGATATCGGTGGGAACTATCGCTTCCTACCCATAAGTTAGGGCGAAAGGAGTTTCTCCTATTGCCAAGTGTATCGTCATCCGGTAGGACCATAGGACCGACGGGAGCTCGTCCACCCAACTTCCTTTCGCGTCTGCCAAGCGTTTTCACAGTCCTTCGAGCATAATGCGGTTTGCCCTTTCCATTTTCCCGTTAATCGCCGGATACTCGACCGAGGTGGTTATGTGGTGAATACACCAATCCTTGCTGAAATCCTCGAATTTTTCACTGACGAACTAGCGTCCATTATCGGTGATCAATGTGTGTGGTGGGCTGAATCGATTTATGATGTTTCGCCAGAGGAAATTTTGGACGTTTTGGGAGCCGATGGTGGCTAGGGGTTCGACTTCGATCCACTTCATGAAAGAGTCAACGGCCACTATGAGAAACTTCCTTTGGAGTTTACCATGAGGAAGAGGCCCCAGTTTGTCCATGCCCCAAATGTCGAAGGGCCATGGAGATTTGATGGTCTTCAATTCGCCATGTGGCTGGCATATGAACGTGGCGTGCCGCTGACATTGGTCACAATTGGTGACCAAA
Source organism: Senna tora (assembly GCA_014851425.1). Taxonomy (NCBI): domain Eukaryota; kingdom Viridiplantae; phylum Streptophyta; class Magnoliopsida; order Fabales; family Fabaceae; genus Senna; species Senna tora. Next base: position 8,651,556 of record CM026272.1, on the reverse strand, counting down.
GCTTCTGAGTCTGCCCTCATTATGGGCCAGTAAAATTCGGAGCACAGGGCTCGCTTGTGAAGTGCTCCTACAGATTGGTGGGTGCTGCATATGCCCTCGTGGATTTCTTGTAGCACATAGTTTGCTTCCTCGGTCGAGATGCATCGGAGGTGCGGGGATGAAAATCCCTTTTCGTATAGGTCATCTCCCCAAACAAAATATTGAGTTGCTTGCCTTGTTATTTTTCAGGCTACCTCTCTATCCAAAGGCAGGGCACCTTCCGCTAGGTATGCTTTTATCAGAGCCATCCAGGAATTGTCAACTGCTATTGGCAGTATGTCTGGATTTATGCTGGGGGTGCGAAGCGTTGTTCGCAGAACCATTTTAAGTCCCGATTGGCTCGGTGTGGTAGCCAATTTGGAGAGGGTGTCAGCTTGGGTATTTTGGTTCCGGGGTATTCGTGTGATCAAGACGAATTCGAACCTGCTAATTTCTTGTTTGGCATGCTCTATGTATCTAATGATAGTAGCGTCTTTAGCCTCAAAGTCTCCATTGAGTTGTCCGACCACCAATTGTGAGTTGCTGAATAGCTTGACCTTTGAGGCGCCTAGGTCGTGAGCTAGCGCTAGTCCGGCTATGAGTGCTTCATATTCAGCTTGGTTTTTGTAGGCGGGGAACATGAAGCGCAGGGCTTGTTCCACTTCGATTCCATCGGGGCTCTCTGCTATAATGCTGAAGCCCGCGGATTTCTTGGTCGAGGAGCCGTATACGTAGACTAGCCATGGGGATTTTTCTGGCTGTGGCTCAATGGTCTCGTGATGTTTTGAACCCGGGGCGTCCCCCTGATGGCTTTCTGACGGAGTCATTTCGGTGACGAAATCTGCCAATGCTTGGGCTTTGATCGCCCGTCGGGGCTCGTATTTGATGTCGAATTCGGAGAGCTCGACGGCCCAGTTTTTCATTCGCCCTGCTAACTCAGGCTTTTGCAGTATCTGTCGCAGGGGCTGGTCGGTTCGGACCATGATCGTGTGCTGCTAGAAGTAGGGTCGACGCCTTCTGGCCGAGTGGACGAGGGCGAGTACGAGCTTCTCCACTTGTTGGTACCTGAGTTGGGCTCCCTGCAAAGCATGGCTAGTGTAGTAAATCGGGAATTTTTTGGCCCCTTGTTCTCTTACCAGCGTCGTGCTTACGACGTGATCAGTGGTGGCTACGTGTTGTATCAGGGTTTCCCCTTTAATTGCTTTTTCTAACACCGGTGGTTTAGCTAAGTAAACCTTGAGGTCCTGGAAAGATTTTTCACATTGCTCGGTCCATTGGAACGCTGGTGCTGTCTTCAAGATTTTATAGAAAGGAAGGCATCGGTCAGCCATTCGTGACAGGAATCTGTTGAGGGTGTTAGCCATCGATCGAGGTGGCTCCATGTTGACGACGGATGCGCACATCTCGGGATTAGCCTCGATTCCCCTGTGCGTGATCATGAATCCCAGGATTTTTCCCGCTGATACGCCGAAGGCGCATTTGGTCGGGTTTAGCTTCATTTGGTGCATCCGTAAGACTAGAAAGATTTCTTCTAAGTGCGCCAAGTGTTGCTTAAGTTCCATGGATTTGACCACCATATCATCGACGTAAACTTCGAGGTTACGGCCAATCTGATCTCGGAAGATGATGTCCATCTACCTCTGGTGGGTGGCACCTGCGTTCTTCAGTCCGAAGGGCATGACTTTGTAGCAGTAGACACCCTTGTCTGTGATGAAGGAGGTTTTTTCCTGATCTTTTGGGTACATTTGGATCTGATTGTATCCTGAGAATGCTTTTAGGAAACTTAACATCCGGTGCTCTGCTGTGCCGTCCACTCGCTTGTCTATGTTGGGGAGCAGATAGGCGTATTTTAGGTAGACTTTGTTCAGGTTTGTGAATTCTACGCACATTCACCATTTCCCGTTCGCTTTTTTTACCATAACCACATTTGACAGCCAGTCGGGGTAGTGTGACTCACATATGAACCCGGCGTCGAGAAGCTTCTACACTTCTTTGTTGATTGCCCGTTGCCTTTCCTTGCCAAAGTGCCGCTTTTTCTAGATGACGCTGGGACTGTCTCTAATGTTGAGGGAATGACATATGAGTGTGGGATCTATTCCCGGCTTGTCCGTGGCGCTCCAGGCGAATACGTCCCTTTACCTGGTAAGTAGCTCCTGGAACTTCTTTCGGGCTGCTTGGTCGAGGAGGGCTCCCATGCGGATTTCCTTGTTATTTGCTTAGTCTATGCAAATACTGACGAGATCTTCCGTAAGCTGTGGCTGGGCTCTGGGGATTTCATCGAGTAAGTCTACTATCTCAGGAGAGCTCCTGACATAAGTCTCAGCCTTGTCTCCTTCGGGGCGGTCAATCGCGCATCACGCATAGGCTTCTTGGTCTGCTCGTATTTCCCCGATTCCCGCTCTTCTGGGGAATTTTATCATTAGATGAGCTGTGGATATGACTATTTTGAGTTGGCTGAGGGTCGGTTGACCCAGGACAATGTTGTATATTGACGAGGCTGCCGATACTGTGAACCTAACCTTGGCGCGGGCGACCTTTGGTGGCGCACCCAGGGCAAGCCACGTTGTGAAGGTTCCTTGCATCTCAACGGTTCGTCCCAAGAAGTCGATAAGAGTTCCTTTGTCTGGCGTCAGCTGATCCTTGTAGTTGTGCATTTTTTCCAAAGTTCTTGTGAAGAGTATGTCGGCAGCCAATCCAGGGTCTATTAATACTCATTTGACATCATATCCCGAGATGTTGGCCATGACGGCCAATGCTTCGTTCATCTCTGTCGCGTTGCTTGTGTCGTCGAAGGGCACGAGCTGTGTTTTTTGTCGCTTGCGTTGGTCGCTATTGATGTCATTCTGCCAGTCGTGCAGTAATTTGGAGAATCCGTTGGTGCTGGCCATACAGGTATTGTCCTGTATCGGAAAAAATAAAATATGCGGGTTTCTGAGTGTTAGGCGGATACTCCTACTCCCCGAAAAAGAAGTTTCGTTTAGCGGCAGAGTGCGGCACCAATGTAACTGTTGTTTTTGCAAATATATATTTATATGCTAATAATATATACCCAAATTTCACATAATTCTTCACAAGCAGCATTACCCCATACATAGTCTAGTAGCGTGTTCCAATTCAGCATTAAAAATTACATTCTCATTTGCCTCATCCTCCTCAAGTTGAAAGGTCTTGGATGAAGAATTCCATGTCTGCAAATAAATCATATAACCACACATAATATCCAACACTAAAGATAAGTTAGATAATGCATATGTGAAAGAAAAGAATTGCCAAAAAAAAAGAGTAAACAATGGATGAGCCTGAAAATTTACCCAAATGTTATTCGTAACACATATGTTGCCTTGCACTTAATCAAATGTTAATACAACAAAGAGCATGGAAACACATATAAAAAAGAATAATCAACAATAAAAAGAAAAATAGAAGAAACAATGAAGGAGATAATAAGAAGAAGAAAAGAGTGGGAAATGAAATCTAACATTTACTCACGTTTTAGAGCACAAGTTGAAAAATATATATAGATGTTAAGGGAAAGAGAGAAGGAGAGAGCCAGATTTTGATTTTGAATTTCAAAATTTGTAGATGATAAGGATTGTGGATATATTTAGGTGCATTTGACATGATTTGAGAAATTTAAAATTGATTGAAATAGTTGACATGTTATATTTTAATGACAAAATAATAATTCAATATTTAAAATGTTTAAGTAAAAAATTATAAATTAGTTTTTTACTTTGACATTCAGAATGTTTCGAAAGCATATTTTATTACTAATTAAATATATTAGTAATTGGTGATAAGTGATCATCACAAAATAATAACGCAGGATATAAATACTCATTATGTAATCTTCATGAAATAGTGATGATATATTAATTATTTTTTATATTAAAACTTTAACTATTTTTTGGGAAACATAGAAAGTCTTGAATTAATTTCACAAAATAAAATTTGGTACCACTAAATACAAATATAAATATATAGTGGTGAAATTCAATGAGTTTGTTTTGAAATTTGGACGGCATATAACTTTTTTAATTTAAATATAAGATTTTGAATTTAAAATTTAAAATTTAAAATTAAGATATGATAAGAATTTAAAAGTTTGACTAATTTTGAAAATTAACATGATTCTAGAAATTTAATATTAGTTGCATCATTTCTCTTCCTTATAATAGTAATAGAATTTTTAAAAAAATTTTATTTTATTTATATAATTATAACTAAAAAGATTCATAAAATAATTATAAAATACAATATCTATCTATCTATCTATCTATCTATCTATATATGCATTGAAACTGATAACTCTTGCTTGAATTTCATATCAACTTTTATATGCATTGAATCTATATCTATATATATATTAAAGCAGAAGAAATGAAAGAGGTGTTGACACATAGGATCTGAAATGTAAGGAGAACTTGACACATAGAATCGTATAAATTGACATTTGGATCTTTCAAGATGATATTTGGAATTTGTTTCATTTTTCATTTGAAAAAATAATAATCTTTGACTAAATTAAATATTTCTTGACACGTGTCACTCAATGGTGGCTCCTGACCACTATTCTTAAATTTTAATTTTATTTTCTTTTAAAAAATTAGACTATTATTTATGAGTTGCTACACATGTCATTCTCTGAATACATTTGAGCTCATATGTCAAATTTTCATTTTCTTTTTCATTATTGAAAATTTATTAAATTTTTTGAATGTGTGATATCATTAGTGATTTCCACTCTTATTTAGGTCAAATTTTTTAATTCACAATCTCCTAGATCATTTTCATCAATTATTCTTATCAACAATTTTCCATGTACACTCTTCCCCAAGTCAGAATTATAATTTCACTCCCCCCTCTCACTTATTCAAATCCTGTCTTGGAACAATCCATTCTTTAATGTTTGTGATAAAATTGACCAATAGATCACAATCATAATTTCACTTTATCCTAAGTTAGATTTTTATTTTATTTTTTAATTATCTATATTTCAAAATCTATCTTTAGTGAATCCATGCTTTAATGTTGCTGTTAAAATTGACCAATAGATGAACTCATCTTTAACTATATGATGCACAATTTCTCTCAAAATATATTTTGATCCTTTGTCCAGAATTGTTAATGAAGGTTAGTTTTCAGTTCTCACTTGTTCCTTCTTTTTAGTCTCTCATGCGTTTATTCTTCTTTTGATGTATAGCTTAATCATGTTTATGAATTATTTTGTTATTGTGGTGTGCTACTCTTTTTTTTTTTACCTTTAACTTTCATGTCTTTAATAATATGTTTTTCTCTTGTGTAAGAACAATATAATAAGGTAAAAGCTTAGCTTGATTAGGGAGATGGTAGAAGAACAAGAAGGTTATGAGCTTATCTTGCTCTGGTAAAGGTATAATTTAATTTCTTTATTTCTTTTATGCTGAAAAATACAAGTTGTATCAAGTGAAGATCTTTTTGTTACAATGGGTGATGCAAATGAAGCAGATTTTGCAATTTTTTTTACACGGGTCTACATCTTTATTTTGAGTTTTCTTCAAGAACTTTCAAGTTACTTCTGTAAGAAAATGGGTCAGTCCACCCTTGGTGGATTGGACCCAAGCCCATTTGAGATTGGGGCTTTTATGCAAATATCATAAACATGTGGGTTTATGAAATGTAATATTTGCATTTTATTTAAATTAAAATATGTGGGAGTTATTAACGTATATATACAAAAGATGAAGGTGTGGTTTTCTGAGTACACACAAAAAGTAATTCATAAACTCAGAAAACTACCAGAACTTCATGTGGTCTCTCTTCTCTTCTCCTCCACACAAGAGTGCATTTGCTGTGTATCATGATATGAGTTCGTCATTGTGACCAGATCGGGCATGGCTACTTGAATCCAACATCCAAGTATGCCCGAAATTCAACAGTGGTATCAGAGCCAGGTTCTTTAATACTTCCGCTGTGTTTTTTTATATCTTATAACATGATAATCTTCCATGATGCTTTCTTCCTATATATATTGCATGTGTTGAAAGTGAAAGAATATGCATGAAATAGGATTTTTTCGAAAATGGGGTATCTTAAAATTGTGCATATATGTTTCGAAATTTATGACATTAGATAGAGGATGAAAAAGTGAAGAGAATGACATAAATTTTACATAAAACGGATTCCGAAGGATAAAGTTATGGAAGATCGAATTTTCGGATTCGAAAATTGGGTTCAATAAAATGAAGTTTTTAGGCTTCGAAACTTATCCCAATGTGTAGAACACGAAAAATCGTGTGAAAACGACATAAAATTTGCTAAAATCGGAGTTCGTACGGCTGAGATATTGAAAATCGAAGTTTTCCGGCGAACTCCACCGTTTCCGGTCGCCGGATTCTGGAAAAGTAGGGTTGAAGATGACAGCAGCATTAGTAGCGGTTATTAACCGCTGCCATTTTAGCCCGGCAGTATAAGAACTGCCGCCTAAAATTTAAAAAATTTTTAAAAAATATATTAACAGTGTTAGCAGCGGTTGAACAACCGCTGCCTTTTTAGTGCAGCAGTTTCAAAACCGCTGCCAAAAAAACTATTAAATAAATAAATGAAACGGGCTAAGCCCAACCTGAAACAAAAAAAAAATTTACTTGGCTCAATTATTCAAATATATTTATATTTAAATAATTACCTCGTGGCAAGTGAGGCCACGTGGCAACCCACATAGACACGGTGGGCACATTATCGGAAAGCCACCGACGAGTGAAGGCTTCCAGACCGGTGCGTGTCGCCGGTGGAGTTTCGGCGACGGCGAGTGGGCCACACTCTTCGTTAGTGAGAGTGAAATTTACCAAAATGTTTTTATTTTTTCTTATTTTCAGCTTCTTAGGGTCTGTTTGGGCTCGTTTTAACTTCGATTGAGGTGTCGTTTGTCTCTAAAAATCCAAAAAAAAATTAAGATCTATGTTTTGATATGGAATTTACCTATTTTTGAGGTCGTTCAGGATCAATTTATAAGTATTTTAGTGCTTTTTCTGGTATTTTTACATGAACAAAAATTAAAGAAAATTCCAGAATATTTAAAATAATTTTATTATTTTGTTTCAAGTTAAATTGAGGCAAGAGGCTTCTAGTAGCACTGAAAATACCGACTATAGTACATTGGAATACTCATATTTAGATAAGAAAATTCTATAATTTGTACTCAACCTTCAAAAAGGATCCTAAAGAGGACCCTGAAAAGTAAAATGATCCTAAGGAGGACCCTGAAAAGGATTAGGATCCTGAGGAGGACCCTAATGAAGACTCTGAAGTTGACCATGAATAGGATCGTCAAGAAAACTCATATGAGTTAATGGATTTCAGACTTCCGTCGGAATTATTTCGAACCTCTTCGCGTAGAATCTCTCTTAATCATTGAAAACTCACTTAATTTTCTCAATGAAATTCTGGTAGAGGTAGGCGAAGAAGTGAATTAACCTCTAACCCTGCATTAGCTATGAATATAGCTGAGAGAGATGTAGCAAAACTAAAAGATATAAAAGACATCAATGATGTGCTCGCCAAATACATCCAAACACATGACTGATAAGAATAACACAAAATTCTACTTTAGAATCCTATTGGAATGTATAAGAGCAACAAGAATTAGAGACAAATTCGAAGGCAAGCCCCTTAAAAAAAACGCCTGGAATCAATATCCCCTATATGATCAAATCACACAAGCATAGGAGAATGACGAAAGCAATGCTAGATTACTTACGCGCTCATATAGAGTGATGTGATGTTTGCATTTGCTTAATCCTTACTTGATGTGTTAACTCTTTATTTTATGAACAAAATAAAGAGCTTAATTCAAATAAGTTTATTTGAATTACCAATACATGATTATTTGTGAATAATTTATGTATACTTTTAATAAGTGAGAGCTTTTAGAAGATGAGACTTCTAAGAGTCGTAGTTTAATAAATGCACTTAGATAGAATTCTTGATAGAGTATCATGATTATTGCTTGTATCTGTGTGGTGGGAGATACAAACGTATGCTCCTGATCATGGATCTTGCAATGTCATTATTTTCTGATCGAGAATAATATAAGCGCATGATATTGTATACTTATTTGTGCTATATATAATATAAATGTTCTATAGTACGTATCTCTGTAGAGAGAAGATTGAACATGTGGGATCAGTTTGTCACAGAACTGAAAAGTGAACCAAGAACATTATTAGTAAACTAAATAAGGGGGAATAACTTAATGGGGGACAACTGCGATATCTGGCATCGTAAAATACAAATACGTCTTGAAGGAACAAGATGCTATTGAGTCTCTCACATATGTTTTGGTCAAAAATGAAATTGAGAACTTGAGCTAACATAGGATAGACCACGAGGCTTACCAAACTTGGAACAAGAAAAATAGCATAGCAATGACAATTTTTCTGAGTGCCCTGGCTGATAGAAATGTGCGAGTATGAGATGGACAAAACTCCACGAGCTATGTGGATACCTTTATAGGTTAAATTTTATGGTATTTCTACCACTAAACTTAGAAGATTGACGATTAAGTTCGACTTCTATAAGTTTAAGCCAGACACTCTTATGAAGTCACATCCAAGAGAGATGACCAATATGATCAAGGAACTAAAGGAAGCTAGACATATTTTGTTTGATGAACAGCAAGTGTAGGCTGTCATTAGATAGCACCCTGGAAGTTGGGAGCATGTAAAGGTAAATCTAATCCATAATGAAAACATTGTTACTTTTAACAATGTAGCTAAACAGATAAAGTTGGAGGTGAAAGCTTAGAAGTTTACAAGGCTTTTGGAAAAGTTCATTACACTGAGGATGCTAGCACTTTCCATTCACTGCCTTATTTCAAGAAGGGCATAAAGTTTCATAAGAAAGGGAAGTAGGGCAATCCTCAACCCAAATAGGGAAATAAACAATTCAAAAGGAATAGAAACAAAGGCTGAAAGAAGAAGCTAGACCTGATGGAGGTCAAATGCTTCGTCTGCCAGAAAATAGGTCATTTCACATATGACTGTTCAAAACAAACTGAGGGTGAAATGGTATTAGTGAATTATGTGAATTCACATGTTTTTTCATTTTTTTTTCTGGCAGACCCTGTTTCTTCTTCTTCGATTATTGTCTAAGAATCCAAAGACCTCGTAACTTAGGATCGAGGATCTTTTATTGAGTACCGTCAATTGTCGTATCAAAGCGTGTGGCTTTACGTTGGAAACAACACGATAGTCAAGGTTAAGGTTTTAAGCACCTATAAACTTACTCTACGTGGTGGAAAGAACTTCATACTCCATTATGTGTTGTATGCTCCTAATATCTGACAAAAACTTGTTTTCTGTCATATGCCTTTCAAAATTTGGGTTTGATGTGAACCTTCATGGTGAAGTTGCAGACATTTTTAGCAACTCAGTCCTTAATGGTTTCACTTTCTTGTTTAAAACGGTTTTTTGTTTTGATAATTATTGGTGAATGCTCTGCTATTTTTTCAAGAAATGTTGACATAAACTCCTAGCATGCTAGATTAGGACACATTAATCAAAATATAATGATTAAATTAGCCAAAGAAGGGCTTATAGGTGTCATTCCCAACATGGAAATGTCACTTTATTAAAATTGTCTAGCTGGTTAAAGACAACACGAAAACCTTTCGATAGGAGAATTAGAATTGGAAATCCATTGCAATTATTCTATTTCTATGTGGTCTAATGAGTATGAGGGAGAAACACAGAGCGTGGTAGTTTATTACCTTTATATATGATCATTCGCAATAAGGTCATGTCTATTTGATTTCGTATAAGTCTGAAGCTCTTGAGTGCTTCAGATGATACCTAAACGAGGTAGAAAATCAACCAGACAAACATTACAAATTGATCGAGGTCGTGAATATGTGTCTAAGCGATTTAGACTGCTCTGTGAAGAAAAAGGGATAATTAGGCAACTGACTATCTCTTGCACTCCACAATTTATGGAGACGCCGAAAGAAGAAATAAAACTCTTCTAGACATTGTTAGGTCTATGATAACTCAAGCAAATCTGCCAATTTCATATTGGGGTGATGCTTTATTAACAGAAACCTTCATACTTAACTATGTACCCTCAAAATCAATTACATCCACACCCTTGATGAGTTATGGACAAACGCAAACAAGATCTAACTATCTTAAGACCCTAGGGGAGTCAGTGGCGTATATCCATGACAGTTCCTGTAAGTATGGGAAACTTGGTCCTAGATTAAAGAAATGTATCTTTATGAGATACTCAAATCAATCAAGGGATACGTTTTCATAGGTGAAAACAAAGATAGAATGTTAACTGAAATGTAATCAAGAGGTGCAACATTCTTTGAGACTGCATTTCCTAATGGAGGAGATGTTGACCGCACTATTTCTTTGAGACAAAAGGACAAGACAATGCATAACAAATTGATAGACTAGAATCGTCTAGATATGTCAATTTGAGTGGGAGCAAAGAAAAGTCAACATCGAAACCTTGAACAAAGAAAGAAACATAAGCAAATTACTTTCAATCAGAAGGAGTAATAGGGAAAGTGTTCCCAGAAGACGCTTTCAAATAGAAGGAAAATCTTTCTTAGTTGTTCCCGATGGGGATGATGATGAGACGCTTTCAATTAGAAGGAAAATCTTTCTTAGTTGTTCCGGATGGGGATGATGAGCCCCGTTCTGTACGGGAATTCTTGTCAAGTCCTACCAAGGAGCAAAGGGAGAAAGCAATGGAAGAAGAAATGGACTCAATAAAAAAAATAACCAAGTTTGGATGTCGGTTGGTCTTCGAAAAGGGCGTAAAGCCAATTGAGAATAAGTGGGTTCTCAAAATTAATATAAAAATGGATGGATCAAATGACAAATATAAGGATAGATTAATGGCAAAGGGATACACATAGACTTATTCTGGCAATAGTAAATAATTTAGATATAGAATTACATCAGATGGATGTAAGAACCGCATTCTTGAAAAAGGATCTGGATGAAGAAATGGTATAACCATTAAGTCTCATTGACAAAGTGAATAAGATCAAAATTTGCAATCCATTTATGGATTGAAACAATCATCCAGCTAGTGGTATTTGAGGTTTTACAAAGTAGTAACCTCATATGACTTCCAAATGAAATAGGAAGATCACTTCATCTACATTAAGCGGTTTAAGGATAATTTTATCATTATCCTCATATGTAGATGATGTACTATTGGCCGAAAATAGTCTAGGTTATGCGATGGTTGTCAATGACTAACTACCATCAAACCTGAAATGAAAGACATGGGTGAAGCAGATTATAAAATTGGAGTTTAGATCCAAAGCAATTGTTCAAAAGGGAATCTTGTCTTTTTCACAAGATAATTGCGTCAACAAGATTCTTGAGCAATTTAACGTGAAAGATTGCAAACCCATGAGTACCCCTATTGCTACTAGAGTAGCCTTGAGTCCAAACATGTGTCCTAAAATCGAATCAGACAAAAGAAGATGGAAAGAGTTTCATATGCCAGTGTAGTTGGCAGTCTGAATTCCATATGCCAGTGTAGTTGGCAGTATGATGTACGCAGTGATGTGTAGAAGACCAGATATTTATTATGCAGTGGGACTGGTAAGTAGATGCCAGTCTAACCCCAATGAAAAGAATTAGAAAGCTGTGAAAAATGATCTTAAAAGGAACTTCCAATTATGTACTGTGATACAAAGGAAGTGACCCGCACCTTGTTAGGCACTCCACTACTGACTTAGTCGGAGATGAGGAAGAAAGAAGGTCATACCTTCTTGCTCAACAATGGCACTATATGCTGGACGAGCATTAGGAACATGTGCATTGCCTTGCATGTAATTGAATTGAGTTTGTGGCATGCACTGAAGTGGTACAAAAGGCTTTGTGGCTAGAGAGATTTATAGAAAACCTGGAATTGGAAATGAGAGTACCAATATGGTGTTATTATACTGTGACATTATTATAGTCATAGCACATACCAAAGATCCTAAGTGTCACAATAAGACCAAGAATATTGGCATAAAATATAATGATAGAGATTATTTAGCACAAAAGGTTTTTGCTATACAATACATTTCAACAAATGTATAACAACAAACCCCCTGATAAAGACAATAAGTGAAAAGTTGTTAAAGAACATATGTAAGCCATTGGCATACATAAATTGTAATATACAGATATTATAAAATGTGTTTTATAATTCTCTGCCATCACTTTATGTGTCTGTTTAGTAGTATAAAATGTGTAGTATGTCGTACAGGTAGAAAGGTTGGCTCTCTCACACGAGCAACCGCCTTTGACACTTAGGTGGAGTGTGCAAAGATGAGACATTTGTGTTCACCAGTAACCAGTCAAGAACGCTGATATGGTAGAGAAGAAACACAAAATAATATGTCGCCTTGACTGGCGTGTAGCGAGTCAAGATGAGATCCACATAAATAAAGTTGGATCGAACATGGAATCCCACTTCCACAAGTACCTGTAGCCAGATAGCAAACTCTTCAATGCCGACGTCATGTGAGCAGAGTTGAAGAATTTGGGTTTAGATATTGGGAGTATCTAATACTTAAGTCTGTACGGTGTTAATAACAATGATTTAAAACGACGTACGCTCTTAAAAGAAAGAGTAACACTGTAGCATGTGCTTCATACCACATGTGCTGAAAGAACCGCATAAATGGGGAAGCAAGTGAAAGATCCTTGGTTCATTGCTGTGCGAGTCCTTGAGAAGAATTAACTTCTCATTGATGTCCTTATTACTTTGACAATATCACGAGGATATGCTTCAGTGTCTGCTACTTTAGCATTTTTTTCTTATGATCATGACTTATACGATCTAAGGTATTATGCTAGGAAAGCGACTGATACATTTCTAAATGATATATGGGCGAAAGGAAGATTAACTGCAATATACACATCTATGTTAGTGTCTGTGACATGTCCCTTATGACATTGAGTAGTCATAAGTGTGGATACTAAACATACGAGGAAGGAAATCTGAGTCAAAATGTTGACTTGAGAGGGATTAGATTTGTCATATGAAAGTGTATATAGTTAAATCTAAGACATCTGAGGCATAATTCTAATGTTCCAACAACATGAAGGAGAAGGTAACTTGTGCTGGTCTTGTAAAAGGGATTTCTAGTGCAAGCACCTAAATGAAGACATCATGCCCACGCGGTCACGGCAAAGCACTAAGTATGAAAATGAGGGAGACAAAGAGACTAGACCCATGACATCAATTCCACCAAGTGTGAGTGGGAGATGTAAGAAAATAGGTCAGTCCACCCTTGGTGGATTGGACCCAAGTCCATTTGAGATTGGGGCTTTTATGCAAATATCATAAACATGTGGGTTTATGAAATGTAATATTTGCATTTTATTTAAATTAAAATATGTAGGAGTTATTAACGTATATATACAAAAGATGAAGGTGTGGTTTTCTCAGTACACACAAAAGTGATTCATAAACTCAAAAAACTGCCAGAACTTCCTGTGGTCTCTCTTCTCTTATCCTCCACACAAGAGTGCATTTACTGTGTATCATGATCCGAGTCCGTCATTGTGACCGGATCGGGCGTGGCTACTTGAATCCAACATCCAGGTATGCCCAAAATTCAACAACTTCTTTATTGACTCCTCATGTAACCATATTTTCAATTTTCCTGTAGTTGCCATGGTTGACTTCTCACATTGTTGGCTAAACTCTTTTTATTGATTTTTTGAGTGCAAGAATATCTTATCAGGTTTTCAGTGAAAAAAGAACATTTTTTTTCGGAGCTTTATGGTATTAATTCTATATGGTGTTGTTCGGAGTATATATCATCTTTTATTATATCATTCAAACTCTATTTTCATCAGCACCTTGGACATGGTAGGGATTAGGGAAGTTTGTTTATAATGCCTAACAATCTTAATATCAGACTTAAATAAATTGAAATTATGATTTATTTTGTTTATGTTCTTATATTTTTGTTCTTGTAAGTATAAATAGGGAGAATTTGATTTCAATATTAAGATTTAATTGGTTTACTAGAAAGTGAGGTAGTACTTGAATAATGAAATACATATGTTGGAGTTCCATTTGTTGGAAATGGAGAATAATGTATTTATTAATTAATATATTTATATATTGTTGCATATTTAAAATTACTTTCTGCAAAGCAATGATGTATACATTATTAATTAATTGGTTTACTATCGTAGATGATTGATGCGGATTGTGATACAAAAATAACTTTTATTTTATTTTATTTTTAAATTTGTAAAAAAATAACTTTTTTTAATGTATACATTATTTATAATATTACTTTACATAAGAAATGTTTATATATTTTTGAATTTTTTTAATTAACTAAGAACACTTGTATTCTATTAGAAAATATATGTATTCAAAAGTGCAAAGAACAAAAAATTAGAAAAATAACCTCCACCAAAAAAAAAGAAAAAAAACTAAAAAATTTAAATTCAAAAATTAATTAATTTAAGAGAGGATTTTTTTTTGTTTGGCCTTTAATTTAAGAGAGGATGTGTGGTGAAAATTTAATGTTAAAATTTATATCTCAAATTAAATGCAATAATTATTCTATTTTTATCTTATTATATTTACTAATTATGTTCCATAACAAAATTAATAATTTGGTTATATCTAAAAATTTTATGGGAAAATTGCGCTGCTTTTTTTGTAGATGTAAAATTTTTCATGAGATCATACATAATTGTCCTATATTTATTATACTCTCATATATTATTAATCATTTTTATAAAGCACAAATAAAACTTTATTAAACGCAATAATTATTCTATTTTTTTATCTTATTATATTTAATAATTAAAGGATGATGAAAATCATCTATATATCATTCTCAAGGGCTCAAGGCTGATTTTAGTAAAAATTATATCTTTATTTACATATTTTTTATGACACTGGATAGCAAAACTCTTAAACAACAAATGGCTCTTCTATAGAAAGCTCAACCTCTCAAGAGGTTGAATTTTTGTGACTCTCTTCTCTTACTTTTACTTTATTAAAAAATTCAAACAAAAGAGAATAAGTAAGAGAGAGAAAGAGAAAAATACTCAATCCCTCAAGAGATTGAGCTATCCATAGTCATTCCCAAAAGCAAACCCTTAAATAATTAAGAAAATGTATGTTGACGAAGTTGTTGAGTTTCCCGCATAGAGCTATGTGATATATTTAATAATTATGACTACCTCTTTATTAAAATTTCTCTTATCAATTAAACTCATTCACTCTTTTATAGGTTATATTTTTAAGTTTTAAATTTTACTCTTTTATTAATAATCATCATTTCAAATCTAAACTTTTTATATTGATCACCCTTTTCAATACCAAAATTTTAACACTCTCTTCAAGGCTAAACTTTTAAAATTTGAATTTTATTCTATCTTATTAATATTATCATCCCAAATTTATAATTTTTATACTCATTGCTCTTTCCTAGGTAAGGTTTTTTAATCTCATAACCTAAAAATTTTTAATTTATAACAAATTCTGTTTTATTTTATTTTTTAAAATAATACAATTACTAAAGCTATGATTAGGTATGATCCGAACCTCTCACTATAATAATTGTTTGTGTTCTTTATTTATTTATTGTCTTTAACATCAACCCAAAATGTTTTTCAAATTAACCAGAACTGAACTTTTTATAACAGTAGCCTTATTTGAAAAACTAAGCATATTTTACATTAACCAAAGTTACAGTAGCCTAAATTTTTAAAAGCCAATATTTTTATAGACTAACCAATTCAACCCCCCTTCTTGGTTCTTTCAATTACATCTCAACATCCCAGAACCTATAATATTAGAAGGATGTTCAAATATTTTCTTAAAATTAGGGGATGGTAGATGTAATATTTTATATATTAATGTTAGTGTTGTTGAAGTACTTAATATTTGTTTAAGTTCTTTTGAAATTGTCGTCAATTTGTTTGTGATTGAAATATAATTAATTATTTTATTTTTAACATTTTTTTATTATGCTTATAGAGTCAAATAATATTTTTCTTAAATACTTGATGTCATGGAAAGTTATTTGTTTTACCGTTTGATAATTGACTTATATATTTTATTTTGAAGGAACATATAAGAAAATTTATGTGTCAAATAATGGGCAAATTAAAAAAGTTGAAACTAACATTATGAAGCTTTTACCTTTACTTTTTTTATATATATACAATAATATACAATAAATTGATTATTATTTTTTGCTTCTTTTATATTACCAAAGTTTTAAATCAGTCATTTATATATGTTTCAAATGTTCTAAACAAGTCCTCCATATTTGTAAGTTATTTCAAATAAGTCCTTTTGCCTGATATTCTTAGTGTTTTCTGTTAAATGAGGACATGGACAACTGATGTGGACAAAATCTCTATCTTATGTGTTCTTTTAAACTAATGTGGATGATATTGAGCCACACATAGGACCCAAAATCAACTAAAATACAGGCTAAATTTGTTTGTACGTTTACCAAAAATATAGGCCAAATACACAAAAAAAAACTAAAATAAACTAAATCAGGGGCCATGTAGGAGAGATTTTGTCCACATCAGCTGTCCACGTCATGATTTAACGAAGAGTACTAATGGTGTTAGGAAAAAGGGCTTATTTGGAACAATTTGCAAACATAGAGGACTAATTTAGAACTTTTGTAACATAAAGGGCTGATTTGGAACTTGAGTGAAACACAGAGGACCAAAATGGAGATTTTACCTATAATTAAATAACTACCAATCATACATGGATTTGCACTTTGTCCTTATATGTATTTTTTGTCTAAATTTAAAATATATTAATATTAATTCCTTTTATTTTAATTGTTATATTTAATCTATATATATATATATATATATATATATATATATATATATATATATTTTAAAGCAGAACAAATGAAGGAGGTGCTGACACGTAGAATCTGAAATGCAAAGAAAGCTCAACACATAGGATCATATCATAGAATTTGATATTTGGATCTTCTAAATTTTCTTTAACTAAAATTTAAAGAAACTATAAATATTTAATATTATTTATTTTAAATATTATATCAAATTTAATTAAATTTATATATATATATATATATATATATATAAAGAGACCGTGAAATTTTCACGGGCCTTAAGACTAGTTTTATATACTTTTGATAAGGGATTCGACCAAAAATGGGGTTCAGGTCATGCCAAACAAGCCTTGGGAAGATGGTTCATCCCCTGTGTTGGCACTCAAGAAGAAACACACCTGAGGAGAACATGAAAGTCAAAGGCTGGCCGTAAGAACACTAAAAACAACTCTAATAATTCTTGGGAATTTTTGGATAGTAGTAATCACAATGTGTTGGTGTTGGAGGCTTTCGGTGCTGAGTATTTACAGCAACTTTAGAGTTTGACTTCGTCTGATCAGTATTAGCTACCATTGTTCATTCATTCATATCTTATTGCATTTCCTGACATTAATATATTCATTTTCTTAATCTATGCAGACATGAATCAAAGATTATCATATCATATATATATATGGTTTGTGTCTTGTAGTTTCTAAAGTTTCTAATGACATTTGTTGAAGTTATTAATCATCATTGCAGGAAGACAGTGCAAAAACAGGAAAGGTTACATCAACTGAAATGTATTTTCTGTTTATTGGCTAGATCCAACAGCAAACTCAGTGAGTTGCCATTATCAAACAATGTTACTTGCTTCAAATTTAATTTTGTTATGTTGTTTGGGTTTATTATTGTCACGACCCCCGTTTAGAGGACTGTGACCGGCACAGACAGAGGGAATATCCCGATGCCTGTAAGCCTTATCACCTGATTGACAGAATATCTATTATTGAAAATACATCCACATGCAGTATAATACCATGGCTACACCGAAATGGTGGCCTATCCTAGGCAAGCAAATCCACGGCCAGTGCCGCTTCAGGATATAGATATAAGAAAACACACCTAATATATATAACCTGTATATTGGCTACACATCCGAAGATGCTGCCTATCCTATTCACATGCAACAGATATATGTATATATATATTTTGAAAACAAATTTTTCCCTGCATCGTAATCTAACGGATTCTTATCTTTAAGGTGTGTGAAACTGACAGTTCTAGATTTAGTAATACAATATAGTTGGGTACGTCTACCCTTTACTTTATGATACTTGATAAAGTAAATTAAATTACAATTACAATTCATTCACCCACATGAACAAGTTGTGGGTCTTGGAAAGTTTTGTTCGTTCCTCGCTCCACCGAGAATTCTTCCACCTGTACTTAATCTGTCTCTGTGTAGTAAAATGAGGTGTGAGTCTTAACCACGCGACTCAGTGAGGACTCTCCCATCCCCGGCGCAAGGTGGTACCATGGCGCTGGGATTGGGAGTCATACACAACCACATGCAAAAACAACTGGTTACTGTTAATTAGCATACATTCTAGGCGACCACACAACAACAAAAATTTAACCCAAACACTCACATGCATTTAATAACTGTAAACATGCAACAGTTTGTTCCACATCATCAATCATCAAGTAATCATATAACATATAGTGCCGGCTTTTACTTACCGGTCTTCTCAAGTTCAGCATGTTGGAATCAAACAAGATGTGTGGTGACGTAATCCTGTACGTTACCACTACGCTGCACAATCATCTACTTAATCTCCCCCACTTTGGGGTATCTACTAGTCACCACGTGGCTTTTCTACGTCGAACCCGTGCACTCGGGTTACTGGCCACCACGTGGCAAAGCATACTTAACCCATTCACTTGGGTACTGGTCACCTCGTGACAATTCTGTTAATCAAACAATACTTAACCCATTCACTTGGGTACTAGTCACCTTGTGACAATTCTATTAATCAAACACAATCAACTTCTATCTATCAAACAACTGATACGTAGCCACCACGTGGCACGTCCTGACCCCTTGCTGCGGGGCAATAGCTTGAGCCCACTCGTCCATTACCCAACCAGGCTACATGGCGGGCACGACACGACGTCTTGAAGCATGGCCACTGACACACCCTGGACCAACTCCACATGATGATTGCTCTTTTACTAGGTTAGGCTCACGGTTCACCCATAG
The DNA here is from genome assembly GCA_014851425.1 of Senna tora. Lineage (NCBI taxonomy): Eukaryota > Viridiplantae > Streptophyta > Magnoliopsida > Fabales > Fabaceae > Senna > Senna tora. Next base: position 8,632,435 of record CM026272.1, on the reverse strand, counting down.
GTTCCTCCCATGTCTCCTTACCTTAGTCTCACATATTAACAAGATTCTTTGTATCTTTCCCGAAGGATCAACAATTCCTCTCCTTGTTAATATGGACAAGTATCCTCAACAGGATATAACTCATATACCCGTCCAGATGCACTCTCTGAACCTTAAGCTATCGTCATAGCAATATAAATCCTTTCTGACTCTATTGCCAGGATAGGGCAATGACCATCGTCATGGTGATTATAAAACTGAGGTCTCAAGTGCCATCTGACGTTGTTCTAGTCGATGTATCACATCGCTAGCATAATCAAATCTGAAACCCACCAATAACTCCTTTTGCATGATTATAATCTAAGTCACCGTCGTGACGAATTTTCAAAATAAAAGCTTAGTCCTTCCGTACAAGGACTCTTGCCACCGTCGTGGGAAAGATTTAATAAAATACTCATCATGCTTCCGGAGTGTATGAGTTGGATTTGTAACACACCAATCATAGAAAACAATCACACTCTACTCCTATATCTTCCTATCCAAGCTACTTTCCACAACCTATCTTCTAGTTCTTTTATTCTTTTAGCATTCTATACCTCTAGCTAACACATACCAGACAAGCAGAGAATATACATACTCATGTAATCCACATAAGCATACAACCCTAGGAGCAGAGATGGAAGAACCCTCACCTTGGCCAACGTTCTATGCAATCCTCTCCTGTGACTCTAGTCTCCTCGGAGTTCCTGTTGCACCCTATTGCGTGTCGTTGTTCCTATAAGAATAACATTGACTTCATTAAGGTTATTACTTAGCTTTTGTTATTTATCTCTCCATTACTCTCACGTGTAGTCCATGGTTGCCACAGAGTCAAGCTCTTGGTCTTATTGGACTTCTCTATCCCGACTTATGCGTATCCTTCCTCGGACACTTGACTTACTCGAATATAACACTCTCCTTGAGTGTTTCACATACTTGGATTTGAGTATTAGACCTCTATCTAACTTGTATTCGCATCTAAGGAAGCTTATCTAGCTTGGTTGGAAGGGATCCAAATTCTAGGAAGGTCTAAGCACTTTAACTCAACTTGTGTTCCTACTTGGGTTCTAAGAAATCTAGTTTCTAAACCCCAATATACCTCCAATTTATCCCACTTAAGGTTTCCTAAAGTTTGTGAAGGAATAAGGTTGAAATTCCCGAAGTTAGGCCTAATTGGTTCCGCAAGTTTCCATCCTTGAGAAACAAGAAGGTACCTAAATTAATTCTTGATGCTTGATAGCATATTTAGAATTATTCTAGGGTGTTTAAGATTGAAAAGATGATGTTTAAAACTCCCAACATCACCCTTAAAGCATATTTGGGCAAATCGAGCAGGGACCTGGCATGTTAATGCCAAGGTCCGGCCTTAGTAGCCTCGTGCCAGCTCTTCACGGGTCTTGTTCAGCTAATATTCCAACTATATAATTTCAATAATATCAATCCAAGCCTATTTACTCAAATCCAAGCTCAATCCTAATTATCAACAATTTTCCTCAATTTGGAAATAATTATAATTTCAATAATATCAATCCAAGCCTATTTACTCAAAGCCAAGCTCAATCCTAATTATCAACAATTTTTCCCAATTTGGAAATAATTATAATTTCAATCCCAAATCCTTCCAAATTCGAATTTAGGCAAATCCGATAATATAATCTTGATTCCTACCCCAACTAAGTGTTCAAGAACACTTCCTAGGTTTCAATCAACCCTCGAAACAACTCAATCGAAGGTCAATCGAAGAAATCCCTAGAAATGAAAAAATTGAGGGTTTAGAATGAAATTGGGGTTACCAACCTTGATTCGATTGGTGGGTGGTGTGCAAGATGTTGGAGTCGAGCTCCGGTGGTCGTGGCCGGCGTCGGACCGCTCTCTCCGACGAGTTTTCCAGCGAACCTCCTCCTTCCCCCTCTCCTTTCTCTTCTTCCCGTTTTCTCTCTCTCGTGTTTCTTCCCTCTCTCCCCGCGTCTCTCTCACTTTTTCTTCTTCTTTCTTTCTTTCTTTTTATTCTTTTCTTTCTTCTCTTATAACTCACGGCTCTTTCTCTTAATTAATTAAAATAATATATATTTATATATAACAATAAAAATAATTAAATAATCAAATAATTATAATTGTTAAAAAAAATAATAAATAAATAAATGAATATAATTAAAATAAATAAATTAATAATTAAATAATAAATAAATATTATAAAAAATAGATTAATTAATGATTACATATATAATAACTAATATGTATTTTTAATGTAATCCCTTTCCCTATTTAATTCAGGTTTCTAATTTCTTAGATCCTAAATTAAATCCTAAAAATTCTATTTTCTACTTCTTTTTCCTACCCTTTTATTTTATTTTAAACTTCGAAAAATTTTCATGGGTATTACAATCTTTGAAAAAAAAATTCCTTTCCGGTTTCTTTTTTTTTTTTAACTTTTATACTTTTTCTATATTCTTTTTTTTAAGGTTTTAATTCCTAGCCCCGGAATAAATCATTCTTATATCCTCAAAATTTTAAATAAATCATTCTTTAATCCTCGAAATTTTTCCAGGATATTACAATTATTCTATAGATAGCTACTGCTAAAGATCTAGATAAATCATTTTTCAGAAGCTAGATGGGTTCCAACCATGTGAATTAACAAATCAACTGAAGGTTGGTATCCATGTCTTTGCTATTTATGGTAAATGTGTACTTCTTTGTTCAGTGCTCCTTCTAATTAGTTTTTTTATTGTATTATGCTCTATATGAGCTACTATATGCCATTGAATTTTTTTCAAAAGTGCAAGCTATACAATAGAAACTTTGTGTGCTGCACCTTTTAATCAAGAAAAAGAGAGCCTTGGGATTTGGGAATATAAATGCTCAAATTTTTTAAAGGGCAGAACTATCAAAATTTGAGAGTGAATACCGAGAGGTCAGAACTCTGTTGCAAGCAAGCGTAAGGTTGGTTTGATTACATTTCTTTACATTAAATCTCACATTTTTTTGTTAATAGCTAGGTTCTGGCACAATTTATCGAGATGAGAAACAGATATGCACAAGAAATGCAAGTGGTGAGTTTTCTTTTCTCGACCTGTGTTCAGTCATGGCCAACTATATGTTGCTGTCTCACGTGTTCGTAAACGCTCTGGTTTGAAGATTCCAATGTCCGATGCGAATTGTCATCAGCTGAAAACTACCACAAATGTCATCTTCAAAAAAGTGTTCCAGAATGTCAAATAGAGTTAATATTAGTAACAAACTCTATATTAATGCGTTGAGTTGGTTTTTGTTTGAATATATTAGAATTTTCACTTTCTAAATTCTTATCAAATTTTGCCTATAAATTTATTGTATTCATATTGTTGGCGGATTTTGAGTTCAAGCGTTTTAATTTTTCCTAAACACAATGTTTAGAATAATATGTACATACCTGTAGATATAACCCGTGTAGGTTTGAAGATTCTTGTGACCGATGCCAACCGTCGTCAGATGAGAACTACTACAAATGTTGTCTTCAAAGAGATATTCCAAAATGTCAAATAGAACTAATATTAATTCCATATATTCAATTTTAGCATTTTAGTCTTAACATATTATCCTTTTCAATGTACTCTACTCAACTTAATTTTATATTCTCAGCTTCAGCGTTTGACTCTTTACTCCTCCATTATTCTCCATCAATTTACTCCTTCTTTTCAAGTTAGATTCTTTATCAATATTATTATTAGTACTGTTCCATGATCTTTCATTACTCATATCCATGAATATTCGTCTTAGTTCTTTGAAGTATTGCTGTTTTGCATCAAGTTCTATTCTTCATTAGTGTGCTTCTATATATAATTCCATGTATATCCAAATGTAGATTTATGGCTTTTGACATACGCATTAACTGTTAACAGTCTCATTATTTAAACCATAAGATATCCATTTGAAAACAAGTTTATAAAACATATGATTAACAAAGGTCAGTGCTATTATCTCACTTTCAAATTAAAATTGATGCAATTGAAAAACAATCTAACATAAGCCTATGCTATTAAGAAATTATTATATTATTCTTATCACTACAAGAAAAACATTAATTAGAGACGGACAAATCCGTCTCTAATACAAGCAAATTCCGTCTCTAATTTCGTCAGACTCGGAATTAGAGACGGATGCGTGTCCGTGGCAAAAAAATGCATGGCTAATCAATAGAGATGGATTGGAGACGGATTATTTTTAGATTAGCCACGGAAAATTCTGTCTCCATTTTGAATAATTCCGTCTCTAAGCCTAATCCATAGTGACATTATCAAGGACGGATTAGTTTTCTGGCCGTCTCTAATTAGAGACAGAATATTCTGTCTCTAATTGGAGACAGAATATTAGAACAATTTTTTGTACATCCGTCTCTAAAAGGCATTTTTAGTATATTTTAGAGACGCATTGGAGACGGTTTTTTAGGTCATCCGTCTGTAATCCGTCTCTAAATTCTACAGAATGGATTTATTCTTTCCTGTACCAAATTGTCCAATTTTTAGATATAATTACAATTTATATATATTATGGATTGTAATACATTAGAAAACACAATTTCAATATAAAAAAAGTCACAAGATTCATATAAGTCATACAAAATACTCATAAAAAGTTTCAACAATACCACAAGTTTGCAAATATATATAGTAGTCAAGAAGCTACTTTGACTACTTCAAAAATTTTTAGAAAGTTCATTAATGTCATAAGATAACTATTCCTAATCTTCTTTTGATTTGGTTCCTGCAGCACGGCTAACTTGTAGTTGATAAAATAATTCACCAACCAACTGCTCATGCTCAGCAAATTTATCCTTATAAGACGTTATGATTTGAGATTGCTCCTCAACTTTTTGTTTCAAAACGTCAGTTACAGCTTGATTTTCTTCAGCTTGCTTTGCTAAGCATCTTTCTATCTCAGCTTGGAATTGAGGATGAAGTCATGTCTCAGTCGCACTAGACATCTCAACTGATGAGCTACCAACTTCAAGCGCCTCTGAGCCTACTCCAAAAACACGTCCTTTTCTATTCTTTCCACCTACCACTTCTAACCATATGGCATTTTCTTCATATTTAGAAATCTCATTAATACCATTGGCCGATGCTTGAGAAGATCTAAGTGACTTAAGCTTATTATATTCATCCTGCAAATAATATAGAAAAATAGTTTCTTAGTGACTTAATTTTCAACAAAGTTAAAAAGCATAACACAATTATAGATTAACAGTTAAAATTGTGTAAACTACAGAATGAAATAGATTCATCAACTGAAAACCTGGAAGACAACCAGCAAGGAAGAATGGAATAATATCTGTCAGGTCGGTTTCTAAGAGAATATAGGATAATTGTTATTAGTAGATACCAAGAACAATGGTACGGAAAATAAAGCTGAATCATGCTGAGTCAGATTTCTCATCAATACTTTATACTGATTCAAAACAAGTCACATGTTAGCTATAACCTCCACTGCACTTCCCCCACTCCCCTCCCTTAAAAATAAAATATTCAACTTGCCAACATTAGAGCACATAACTCCAATGTCAAAGAAGATTTTATATATTAGCATGGTAAAGCAAAATGAAGAATTAATGGTCAAGGGGGAATATGATATATGGTGTTTACCAAGTTTACTCACCTAACCACATGAAAATATACAAAATACCTTACTTTCCACTAAATGCATGATTTAGTTGTATTATCTAATTGTCATCTTCATTGAATCCATAACTAATTTGCTTCATTTATACTGCCACCTCGAACTGTGCATCCTCTACCACCGCCTCGGCTTGATTGACCATTAGACATATGTATATAATTATGAAAAATAAATATAGACTCAGAAAATAATTTCTTATGAAAAATTAAAAAAATAATAATACACCAATCTTCCTCATCAGTCATCCCCTGAGTGAATGTTTCTAAAATTGAAGAATAAAAAGAAAGGAAAGGAATTTTAAATATGTAACGCTGCTGCTACTTCCCTATAGTCACAGTCAAATACTGCAATTTTATCCCATTAGACACATCTCATTCTCACCCTTTATAAAACCCAATCTCTACCAAATGCTCATAGCACAGAAACATCACAAATCTTCCAACAATGGCATCAAAGTTTTCAACCCCAACCTCATTCCTCTTCGTCGTCTCGGCTCTTGCATCTTGTTCGAACACCGGGAAAATCGCAGTCTACTGGGGCCAAAACGGGAATGAAGGCACATTAGCAGAGGCTTGTGCCTCAGGAAACTACGAGTATGTGATCATAGCTTTCTTGCCTACTTTTGGCAATGGCCAAACTCCAATGATAAATCTAGCTGGTCATTGCAAACATTAATTTATTTTTTTAAAAGGATTTTGGTAATAAAATATTTTAAAAGTTCATAAAAATATATATTTTTTCAAATTAAAATTTTATTATCTAATTACTTAAAATCTCAATCAATACACTTATCGTCAAAACTTTAATTAAAAAGGAGGATTTAAATTATTATTTTTTAAACTGGAAATATATTTTTCAGAATTTGTATTATATAAAAATTATACAACATATGAAAAACCAATAAATCAATTATATGCACTATATTATCAAAAAAAATTTTATATGCACTAAAGCATTTATAAAAAAATTTTAAAATCTTATTACATACAAAGATAAGTTAAAGTATGACAAAATTATATCTTAAATGCAACATTTTATTAGAACATAAATTATATATATTTAAAATAAGTCTAGTCTAGATTGCGCATACTAGCTGTTGATGAGTACATTATGAAGGCATGGGGTCATTATGCATATAATATGGATCCTCCAGCTGCTTATAAGAAAGCTGAGCAACAAAAACAATAAGAAAAAGCATAATCCCTCTTTTTCCATTTATAATTCCTTCAGCACCAATAGTTAAGCATTTGAATTGACATGCTACATCTTTGATTCCACTCTAGTAACTATCAAATCACAGCCTTACCTTGTTCTGTACATCTTTTTTATTTCACTCTAGTAACTAGCACAGGCTTTTTACAGCATCCAAGACAACCACTGCTCTGTTACAATCACCTTAAATTCTGTTATCAATCACAAAATAATTGAATGATTATCTAAAAGGACCACCGTATATTTATTTTATACACTGTATTCAGGAATAAAAAAGTACTATATAGCGGATTTATGCAAAGTCTTCAACAACTTTCTGAAGCAAACAATACTAGTCATGAAGATGTTCTCCTTCACTGTAACCAAACCTACTAGGACTTTTTAGTCAAAAGAACTTACTGCACATGGCAGGCACGCTCTTTTCTTTCACCATAGTGAATTAGTGATCACAATATACAAACCTGCTAGGACCAAAAGATGGCAGAGAAATTCTTTCTTCCTCTCCACTTTCTCTTAGTATTCTCTAGTCATGTTAATTTACACATTCAAATGATTAAAAATCTTGGATTATTGCCAAATTTATCTTAAACATATCCACAATTCCCTCTCTACAACTTCATGGTTGGGCCTGATCATGAGCCTAATTCCAGAACCAAATGTTCAGATAAAATTGAAAACGTTTCATTGTGTTTAATATATTTTCCAGTACTAAATGTGGTCAGGTATGATCAGCCCCTTTCATTACACATAACCCCGCTGGTAAGTTAATCTATTTTCCATTTATAATTCTTTCAGCACCTATGTGATAGTGACTTGGCACAAACGTGCATATAGAGTCAAGGACGCACCAATCTACATCATGATTCATGAATTCATGATACATCTTTCTTATTTTCCAATGCCCAATACTTACAACTCGCAACACAGCAATCCTAAGAGACATTGTTCACACTCATCATAAGTCAATGCTATAAGGCGCTAAAAACTAAAAAGCTTCTGGTTCTGGGTAAATCATCTCATGCATGCACTTCCATTTCACACAAGTTTAAAGATTGGCATACATAAATCTTGATTTTCATACCACCATCTAATTCTTGCACTTGTGCAGAACTGTGTCCATAGGTTTAACCTTAAAAACTGAACATTTTAAAGGAATAAGAGGCAGAGCAGACAAGGCAAGGATTAAGGAACATTCAGTTCATAAAAATACCTAATAAGAATAAACGAAGTGATTCCATATAAAAATACATTAACATTACATAAATATATGAACATAATACAGGATTAGTAAGCTACAGGATCTCAAAACAAAGCTTTGAAAAACATATAATTGACCACCTAAGTGTCAACATTGCGACCTTTTTAATTAATTTACTGAAAAAGTAAATTCCATTTTATTCTGGCAAGGCAGAAACTTTACCAGTCAGTTTTATTTTACACAATTTCTTCTTGCAAGCACATCTGCAGGCACAAGATGTCATCTTACAATTACAAACAACTAAGAAACTTTGCCTTAAGCTTATATTTGATTACAGAAGATATCTCATGTAAATACAAATAAGCTTATATGTAATATTTGGGGGATGTTTGGGGAGGAAACATATATTCACAACATCAAAAGAATATCTAGAAACTCATACATCACCAAGAATATACCTGCTAATGAAAGAGCATCACCAACATCATCAGTTGTAAAGTCCAGACCCCCAGCCTTCTAGGACTGACAGCCCATAACAATAAAACCTGCAGAAATTAAAATAGTGTTCACTTATAACCTATTATATGAAAGACAAGACCTTGTTTTGGTCCATTAAAGATGGTGTTATCAGTAACTTAATAGCCTATATTTTTTTTTGTAATGCTTTAGTTCCTGAGAATATTATTTTATTTCAACATCTTCTAAAGTTAAACAAAGCTCACTTATACCCTAATCGACGAAACATCAGTCTCTAGTGCTATCACAGATCATCAGCTTGAGTGAGATTGAAATAAATAGGTGAAGATCTGAAGATATGGATGAACTGACAAAAAGCAAGGGTGTCCAAGCAGCAAACATATATAAGAAATGCATAAAACCATCTCTATCATTATAGCTGATATAGCATAGACACTATGGGAATCACTGCCTGAACCTGAAGTGCCCAACGACGTCATCGCATCCCTAAGAGAAATATAGCAAGCCTCTCCTGCAGGCAGCTTCTTCATCGGAAACAGAGGAGACGAACCTGAATATTTGAGGTCCCTTACTACTTTTACCATGAAACACATAACTCAGATTCCATATACTGTTGCTATGAAGTTTCTTTTTCTCGAATCGAAGTCATTCCTAATCTAAGTACTGTTTAAAATACGACCTAATGACCAAATTATCACCTAATCAAGTGTATGCAATGGAAACAAACCAGTAGAGAGGAACAAAACTCACCTCCGAGAAGAGGAAACAGACCAAAGGTGGAGGAGTGGCGAGGAGGAAGATAAGCAAAGCAGAGCACCACCGAGTAACTGTAGCGATGGCGGTGGTTGTCGGAAGCTGAGGGATGAAGACGATGGCCGCCGTTGCCATTGCCGTTGCCGTTGCTGCTGCCGGAAGAGAGTGACGAAGAGACGAGAGTGACGAGGAGATAAGTCTGAGAGCAATTAAATTAGGATTAGGGTTTTTTTTGTTATTTTTGCGATGGATTAGAGATGGAATAAAGAAGGAGTAGAGAAGAATAAGTTAGAGATGGAATAAATTCATCTCTAAATTCCGACTCTAATAAATAAAAATTATATTTGTAAAAAATAAATTTTAGAGACGGAACAGCCACGGGATTAACACGAAATAGCCACGGATGTTGATCCGTCTCTAATTTCCGTCTCTAATTTGTATTTTTCTTGTAGTGTATTTATATTTGACATAACTGCAAACATATTCCGTGCAGGGCACGGGTACAAATACTAGTCAAGAGAAAGAGAGCCTTGGGATTTGGGAATATAGAAGCTCAAATTTTTTAAAGGGCAGAACTATCAAAATTTGAGAGTGAATACCGAGAGGTCAGAACTCTGTTGCAAGCAAGCGTAAGGTTGGTTTGATTACATTTCTTTACATTAAATCTCACATTTTTTTGTTAATAGCTAGGTTCTAGCACAATTTATCGAGATGAGAAACAGATATGCACAAGAAATGCAAGTGGTGAGTTTTCTTTTCTCCCTGTTGACAGCTACCATTGAAGTTTTCTGTATATTCTTTTCATAATTGTACAATGCACAGATTGATGAGCTACTGAAGCAAAGAAAAAGAAATGAGATACATGCATCATATTATACTATTTTTCTCCATTAAAACGTAGTACAAGTAAGAGCAAGAGTAAAAGACTAAAAGATCTTTCAAGGAGTCTACAGAAGATGGCCAAGCAAGACAGAAGAGATATACAATAGATTGATCAAATAATTAAGAAGAAATGTTATAACATCCACTTAAGAGTTGATAAGAGAAAGGCGTGCTAAGGTGAGAATGGGGTATTAGCAAGTTCTTTTGCCACGCCTGTTTTGATTAAATAAAAGGTTATTTTATAATTGTTTGTTTACTCTGGAAATCATGGAGAATCTAAAAATCAATAGCTCTTCACTCTGTTTTGTTTGTTCATCACTTATGCTATGCTTTGCCAAAGTGACAATCAAACGTTGTTGGAAGATGGCTTCACTGATATGTCTGTCACACAAGAATGAGAACGCTTTGTTTTTATAAAATTCTTTACCTCATTCTTTTAATTTGTCTCTCTTAAGAAGTTATACCTCATGGTGTAGGCATATAAGAGCCCCAAGCTTACATGTCCCCTCCTTATAGATCATCTCTAATATGAGTTTCTAAGATACTACTTGCATTTTGCACTCACCTGTCATGTGTCAACATGCAAGCAAAATTATTGAAACCTAACTTTTTATGCTTCTACAATACAATGTACAGGTAGCTGCTCTCATCCAAATAAACAACATAATGTCATTCCTCTCATTAAAGCATTAAGATCGACTTTCCATTTAACAACAATCTGCATTAAAAAAGATAATTCATGTCAGATTCAAATTTCCATCATTTAAAGAAATAAGGTCATTGGATTTAAAAATTTTGTAACTCCCCTTTATAGCTACATGGTCAACTTTTGAAATAGTGATACGCAGCATTGAAAAAATAATTTTATGATTTCTTTCAAATTTTGATTATTTAAAATTAATTTAGCTTTGCTCTATTAGGTTTTTAAATTAATTGCCAAGTTGCTTGAGATTTGCACATAAGGAATAGGTCAAATACTCATTTTGGTCCTCTATGTTTTACCCAAGTTTTAAATTGGTCCTTTATCTTTCAAAAGTTTTATATTGGTCCTTTATGTTTTCAAAAAGTTTTAGATTTGTCCTTCAGGTTTCATTCAAGTTCTATATTGGTCCTTTATGTTTCATTCAAGTTCTATATTGGTCCTTTATGTTTCATTCAAGTTCTATATTGGTCCTTTATGTTTCATTCAAGTTTTATACTAGTCCTTTATGTTTTATTAGAGTTTCATATTGGTCCCCTCAGCATGGTTTTAGTTTTTGCTTAAACGATGCCGTTTGGGTGTTTTTGGTGTGTCTAAGGACATGCCAGCTATCTAATACACGTAGGAGAGATTATGTGTCCACCTCGGCATGCCACGTAAGTAGTTAACTTAAGAAATTGATGGATTTAGACGGAAGGACCAATTTAGAACTTCTATGAAACATAAAGGACTAATTTAAAACTTTTGAAACATACAGGACTAATTTGAAACTTGAGTGAAACATAGAGTGTAGGAAAAGGCCCGAGTCCACATGATCTGACCCAACCCAGGGACTGAAAAGAAATCAAAGAAAATATAAAACAATGCAGAAGCTATTAACCTGGACGCCATCGCTAAAACCTTAGATCTTGCTAGTGCCTCTGCTCCACCAGGGCTGACCTACAAACGACGAACTCCAAAAAGGGCCGCACCAAACGGAGGACTCTACCTATGAGAGGTAGAGCCACATGTCCACGACTAATGCGCGAAAGATGACTCAAGAGAAAGAAAATTATATTGAGTGGGGTTTCCCAAACGGGACCCCCCTTTCCAACACATGGAATGAGCAACTGGAATGGTGTGGAGTCACTCCTATTTATAGGAGGATGAGAGAGCTCCCATCATAGATTTAACCGATGTGGGACTTAAGAAAACAATAGAATAATCATTATTGTAATTGTCATTTTTGGTTTAGACAATTGTAATTTGTAATTAGGACCGCATGGGGTCTTAACCTTGGGGGACTTGTCCTTAGGTGATGCACCTAGGTGCCTATGTACCCTTCAGAAGGGATCAAAATCCACGTAGTTCATCATGATGACGTCTATAGGAACTGTTAGGCAAGGTAGTTGTGTATTGGGTCGTGTGCGGCTAAGACGTATCTAAGGTACTCCGGGCGGGCAAGCCGCTCTTAGGAGGTTGCGTTAGTGTGGGAGAGCACGGGTCTCTGAGGGCTGTTGGAAGCCCAAGTGGTGGTGTACTCCGGGACGGAGGTGAGCTTGTTGATGGTCGGACCTGGTGGGGCCTACGGCAGCGCTCGGAATGCGTGGAGAGGATGTGTGCAAGGTATCTGAGAATACTCAAGTCGCTGGGAGTATATGAGGAATCTTAGATTATGTTCTGTAGTCCTTCTGGTTGCATATCTCTAGTCCCCCGAGGGAGGGTCTATTTATACTGAGTGTGGGGAGGTCGTGCTCGACCCACGACATCGTGGGACGTGGGTCGCCCCACGATGCTTGGGGGAGTTCCCACGTCTGGTTAAGTGGGCGTTCCATGAAGCGACGTGGGCAAGGGCCACGTAAGTAGCAGATGAGTGGTCTCACGTGCTGCTAGCATGCGCTACTGCTAGGCTTCTAGAAGCTTAGTGCCACGTGTCCTAAGGCATAATATACTGTAGTTACATAAGTCGCCCAAGTCTACAGGTGTCGGGCGCCTGTGGACTTAAGTTCTCTTGCCTGTAAGCTACTTAGGAATTTTCATTACCTTTGAACCTGGAAGGGCTCGTCAGTGCGAGGTCATGGTTACTCTGTGCTGATCGTCCGACTTGCAAAGATAGTATCCTTTGTTTCGTTCCGTGGAAGGGGAGACGTTTGGAAGGTGACACGCGTCTTGCTTCGAGTGGCTGATTGCTTGACTTCCTTAGCAAGTTTTCGAGCCGTTCTTGCAGAAAGTACGCGACTTACCGAGGAGGAGTCATCATTGCTCAGAGGAGAATTTCCCAGAATACCCTTTGTGGGTAAGCGGAAGAAATCCAAAGGTCAGGGGCCATTTGGTCGTTTCGAGATGTTCTCCTCCAGTCGAGCTCGTTCGCAGTTGGTGACTGGACAAGGAATTTTGCTGAGAGATGCCTGTTGAAGAAGCTGACTGTAGTAGGTGCCACGCGTTAGGGTTTTGATGGATACTACTGTCATCGGATGTTTTGCCGCTGTTTCTCCTTCATTAAATGCGGGTTTGTTTACGAGGGTAGCCATCATCAGCCTGGGCAGAGGGCTTTTCGAAAAGAGCCCTCAGTGTCTTTGGGTGACTTTTGGGTCTTTGAAGGCCTTTCGGTCTTTGTACCTCTATTGCCCTAGCTATGAATCCGAACCGTTCTTCTTCTCCACATGATTGGTCGGAGTGGACGATTGCAGCCTACGTTGGTTGTAGAGGATAATTATTTTTATCCGTTGCGGGATACGAGGGGGCTGAGATTTTGAATTGTCGCGCCTCTGGGTATCCTATAAGTATCCGGCATTTGAAAGTTTGTGATTTTGCATTTGCATTCTCACCTATCTCCGTTCTCCTGCCTTCATTTTCCCTGCCTTTGCTTTGCTCTCTCTGATTCTTGCCCCTTCTTCTTTTTGCTTTCTATTCTCATCGGGATTTCTCCATGGCTTGTGGTGATGACTATAGCTTTTACCCCTTCGACTTTACTGACTTAGAGGATCTCCCTCATTCTTCTCCTCCTCCTCGTCCTCTTAGCCGTACTCGTAACGCCAGTCGGAGTAGGGGGGAAGAATTGCGGTCAACAGAGTCTTTCTCTAGAGGCAGTGGCGGGTGTCCCTGCCGTGATACCTGCTTGTGGTAGGAGGGAAGGATGGCTTCCCGTACTGTCATCTTCCGAGAAAGACCGCCGGCAGGAGGGTCTTCAAAGGGAGAAGAGGAAGAAGGATGGAAGAGGTGGCGTGAGCGGACCCCGGGAGGGGGAAAGGAAGGGAGCTTCTGCAGCGAAGTTGCCCAAGAGCAGAAAAGGAGGGCTTAAGAAACGATCCTCAGGTGCGGAGTCGCGGTTGTCCTTGTAGACGGCGCAACGAGGTTCTGACTAGGGGGGCTTGCAGGTGGAGGCCTCGGTGGGAGGCGCTGTCCCGACCTCTATTCCTGCCTCTGTTCCTACCTCTGTTCCCACTTCCGCTCCTGTTCGTCAGTCACCCATGAGGGTGATTCAATCAACTCGTCCTCCCGTCTTGAGCCCCATTGATGGGGTCGATCAGCCTGCTGCTAAGAGGTCCAGGGTGGCAGTTATGGAGCTTACTAGAGATTCTGCCGCGACTTGGGTTCTGGCGGGCGAGCCTGTGGCTGAGATTTTAGGAAGAGTTGCAGAGTCTGGTGATGCGGCCATGGAGGCTGGAGCCCTCTCAGACAGAGGGCTCTCAGACAGAGGGAATGTAGTGTTGAGTCAAGCGGCTGCCACAAAAGATCTTGTCTCGGGGTCGAGTGTCAGCCCTTCTGAACCCCTTAGGCCACCGGAGGGGGAACTACCTTTTGAGCTGGTGGCGTTGGGCAGGCACTTCCCCGTGGAGATGCGAGAGAGGGAAGCTAGGGGGCTGGACACTTCTCCCCTCAATCTTGCTGTTTGAGGCTTCAGCCGAGTTGCTGAGGCATTAGCTGACTTCCACCAAGCCGGCTTTGAGTGGGAGAAGCGTGCGATGAGCTTCCTTATCCTGGTGTTCTGCTTATTTTGGGTTATCCTTTGTGTTCCTGAATTTGCCTTTTTGCAGGGGGAGACCCGTCTTGACCAGGACCTGTTTGTCGGTGTTGCGGCTTCCAAGAGTCAGCCTCTGGTGGCCTTCCAGAAGAGGTTGGTGGACGTGCGAGGGTAGCTATCCGCAAAGAAATTGGAGTGTGAGGATCAAAGACGCGTGATTAAGTCCTTGACTCATGAGGTGACCCGTCTTAGGGCTAAAGTTGAACATCCTTCCGAGGTTATTCTCCTTCGCTCGGAATTGGATAAGACTCGCAAGGAGCTGGCCGCCCGTCGGGATGATGTTGAGAGGCGTCGGCAGGAGCTGCATTCTCTCCGTGAAGCTTTGCAGGGTGCGGAGGCTGGTGCTTCCGAGAACCTTTCCGATTGGCTGGCGGCCGAGGAAAGGGTCACCGACGTTTTTGATCTCCAGGGAGAGTTGTCAACGCAGATGATGTATGGCATGCTTCTTGTTGTCGAGCAACTCGAGCATCTCCGCGGGGAGAGGTTTTCGGCGTAGTGGGTGGCTTCCCTACATCCTTGTTTGGAGTTCTTTTATGGTGAGCTTCGCAGTCGAATGGAAGCAGATCCTCTGTTGAATCTTGCTTATCTTCGTCAGCTGATCGACCATCTGGTGGAGCACCAGGTGTTGTCTCGAATCGGCGGGCGAGCTCCAGAGATTGAATTTACTTCTCAGCAGTTAGCTGAAGTGATCAAACTGAGATTTTCAGAAGGGGTTGGCCGTTGGGAGCCTGCTGGGGCTGAGGCCTTTGTAGATCTTGGGGATGCCCAAGAATAGGTTTATGTAGGTTCAGGGTGTTTACCCTTTGTGATGGGCGGACGCCCTCTCATTTTTGGCATCTAATGAGAATTTTCTTTTTTTAAAGAGTTTTTAATGCCCCTCTTTTTACTTCTGGGCAAAAAGTCGCGTGTGATTGCAGTTTCTCTTTTCTTTGTTATCCCTATACGTCTGGGTAAAAAGATCTTTTGCATGAGTACCATGTGATCAAGACGGTTTGTATGCAGTTTGCTAGCATGGTTTTATCGAACGTTCGTTTTGTGTTTTCGCACCCAAGGGGTTTTTACCGCACTGTTGGGGAAAATATTAGCTTGGCCTTGGAGGCGCTTAGCATTACTTCAGGCGGTCGGCCCGTTGTCCTGTGGTAGGACATGCGCGAGTAGTTTGCAAATTTGAAGCCTTGTCTCTTGTCGAAAGGGAATACTTCAATAATAATAGACAAAATGGTTACATTTGTGCAGCCTTAGTCTGGCTAACCTTAGTCAGGCTGAAAGTAAACAAGATGATTACATTCAGATTTCCTAGGTCAGGCGGGTCTTAGTCAGGCTGAAGTGAATCCTAAATTTGAAATAAAGAGACATATGTGAATTGACTTAAAGGCGGTATGAGAGCGCAAAGTGTGTTTAGAGCTTTAGGCGGAGGTTTGGTCTGGCGGGCGGACTCCGGTTTTTCCCCGCCTGACTCTTTACCCTCGGGGGGTTACTCATGTGTTTCTCGGGGACCAAGGCAGGCGACCTTGACGGTCTTGGTTAGGCTCGCTGCGTAGCATGCTCGCGCCAGTTTCTGGTCCGCCATGATTTCTTCAACCCCGTGGGATGTTGGGAATTTCATTGTGAGCTGTGCGGTGGACACTACAGCCCTGAGTTTGTTTAGGGACGGTCGCCCTAAGATTGCATTGTAAGATGATGGTGCTGAGACGATGGTAAAGTCCACATTGAGGCTCATGACCTTTGGTAGGGTGCCCATGGTTGTTCGGCCAGTGATGATTCCTTCTGCTGGAAGCTGGGCTCCTGAGAACCCTATGAGTGTGCTGGGGAATGGCCTTATGCTGGCTTCGTTCAACCCGAGTTTTTTGAATGTGTCGAAGTAGAGGACGTATGCTGAGGATCCTTGGTCGATCAAGACTCTCTTGACTTCGTAGTTGTCGATTATGGTCGTCACCACCATGGGGTCGTCATGGACTGGTCTCTCTAGGTTGGTGAGATCGAATGTGATGGGGTCTCCTTTGTGCTTTGGGGCGTAATTGAGGACGAGAATGGAGCGTTCCACTCTTTTCTTGCTTTGTGGCGACGAGGAAGTTCCTCTCTGCAGGTCGCCTGCAATGACGTTGATGACCCCACGAGTAGGTGTCTGATCGTTGGCCTCTCGTGGATGTTCTGCGTTAGCCCTGCTTTCCTCCTTGATGTATCTGCCGAGCTGTCCCTTGCGGATTAGATGTTTAGTCTGATCCTTTAGGTGGATGCAGTCGTTGGTTTCGTGCCCGTAATTCTTGTGGAACTGGCAGTATTTAGACTGGTCTACTGGTTTTCCCGTCTTTCGCCTCTTGATCTGAGGGGGGAACTGAGCATGTCCGAGTGATAAATCTCTTCCAGTACCCCAACATGGGATTTTTTGAAGGGAGTGTAGCTCGTGAACTGTCCTCTAGGAGGCGTTCGTGGTCGAAGGGGTGACCTCTTCCTGTTGTTTTTCTCCTCGGGAGCTTGGCTTTTTGTTGCTGTTTTTTCTTTCTTCCTTTCTGCTCGTTCCATGTCGGCCCTACTTATCAGGAGTTTCCTCATCTTGTCTTTGGCGATTTGCGCGTTCTCCTCTTAGATGAACCATTCCGCGCGGTCCATCAGTTCCTGTAAGGTGGAGACGGGGCACCTATTGAGTTCCCCGTAGAACTGTGAACATCAAAGACCTTGTTTTATGACGAAGATGGCAATGGCGTCCTGGAGGCCTCGGACTTGGAGCGAGAGTTTGGTAAAATGGCCCAAAAAGGCTTGTAGGGTTTCTCCTTCCTCTTGGTGGAAACCGATGAAGGAATCTTCATTCTTTTGGTACTCCTTGCTGCTGGCGAACTGCGTAAGGAAGTTTTGCGCCAAATGTTCGAAGCTGTGGATCGAATTGGTGGGCAGCAGCGAAAACCATCTCAGGGCGGCCTCTTTCAGGGTTGACGAGAAGACTCGGCATTGTTGGCCGTCCGTCATACCTAATATCGACATAGCCGAGTTGAAGGTGTTAAGGTGATCCCATGGATCAGTTTCTCCGCCGTAAGTTTCTATGTGGAAAGGTATCTTGAAGCCCATGGCTACGTGCTCGTTCATGATTTATTGGGTAAAAGGATGTCTACCCTTTCCCTGGAAGTCGAAACGGGGCTACTGGTAAGCATTTGCACCACAAGTGGCGTACGGGTTGTAGGCTCCTGCCCACGGCATGTGGAGGTAGGATCCCGGAGGGTAGTTTGGGACTGGCGGTCGTGGATAGATCGTAACAGGTTGCGCTGCTTGTCCGACGATCATACCTGGTCCAAGTGGGATCACTGGTGCTGTCAGCGACAGTCGCGTGAATTCCATTGGTAAGGTCCCGAATTGTATTGCGGGCAGGTTGGTAGGGTCACTGGAGGTCCCTGCCGTCGCGCTGTGTGGCACTAGCGATAGTTGGGCGCCTGCATTCGTTGGGGCGAGGTTCCTGTTCTCTTCCCACTGCTGTTGGCGTAGGGCCGCTACTTCTGCCTCGAGGCGGGTGATCTCTACGTCCCGGCGGTTCATTGTGGGTTCCGTCATTTCTTGACCACTGGTTGTGGGGCAAGGAACAAGCGGCATGCCATAAGGGTGTTGAGGGCAGGTTTCTTCTCCGGTCACCGGGGATTGGACCATGGTTTCTGCGACGGCTACCTTTGTCATTGAGGTGTTTTTAGGCTGAGTCGCATTTGAACCGCCTGTTTCAGTCGTGGCCGCTTCAGTTGTTCCCTGCCTGTTCGTTGTGCTGCGCCTCAGAGCGCTTGCGTCGGTCGTGGCTGTGGGAGCGTTCGAGTCGGTCATCCTATAGTATATCTTGTATATAAGATAAGAAATGTTGGTTTCTGAGTGTTAGGTATATACTCCTACTCCCTGAAAAAGAAATGCCGTTTAGCGGCAGAGTGCGCAAGCCATTGGGGTCTGAATAAGACCGCGGTGGGCGCCACCGTAACTGTCATTTTTGGTTCAGACAATTCTAATTTTGAATTAGGACCGCAGGGGGTCTTAACCCTGGGGGACTTGTCCTTAAGTGATGCACCTAGGTGCCTATATACCCTTCGGAAGGGATCAAAGTCCACGTAGTTCATCATGATGACGTCTATAGGAGCCGTTAGGCAAGGTAGTTACCTGTATTGGGCCGTGTGCGGCTAAGACGTGTCTAAGGTACTCCGGGCAGGCAAGCCGCTCTTAGGAGGTTGCCTTAGTGTGGGAGAGCTCGGGTCTCTGAGGGCTGCTGGAAGCCCAAGTGGTGGTGTACTCCGGGACAGAGGTGAGCTTACCGGTTGTCAGACCTGGCGGGGCCTACGGCGACGCTCGAAATGCGTGGAGAGGATGTGTGCAAGGTATCTGAGAATACTCAAGTCGTTGGGAGTATATGAGGAATCTTAGATTATGTGCTGTAGTCCTTCTGGTTACGCTTCTGTAGTCGCCCGGGTGAGGGTCTATTTATACTGAGTGTGGGGAGGTCGTGCTCGACCCATGACATCGTGGGACGTGGGTCGTCCCACGATGTTTGGGGAGTTCCCACGTCTAGTTAAGTGGTTGTTCCGTGAAGTGACGTGGGCAAGGGCCACGTAAGTAGTAGATGAGTGGTCTCACGTGCCGCTAGCATGCGCTACTACTAGGCTTCTAGAAGCTTAGTGCCACGTGTCCCAAGGCAGAATATTCCGTAGTTACAATTATAAAATCATGATTATCTAGCCTACTTTGGGCCACGAGTACGGGCTCGTGTGACCTCCATTGAGATTAATTTTCATTTCGTTTTCTTAGTCTCTCTGTGAGCTTTCCAACGGATCCTCAGTCGACCCGATCGGACTCCCCCATGGGCAGATTTTTAGTCCCGAAGACTCCAATATATCCAACATACTCCCACTCGCACATGGTGGGAGGCCCATGACTATCCTTATCAAAAAGGACTTCTCTATTTCTCTTTCTCTCGTCATCTTCTTTCATACTCCGTGCCAGTCGTGATCGCTTGGAACGATATGTGGGAGCCTTACACTAGAAGCCTGTTAGGGTCCAGCTATAAGTTATGCTACAACCCAAGTGTCTAATGATGTGACCACATGTCTCACCGAAAAAGAGTGTCATGGGTTCCCTAGACGTGTTCATATACATGGCTAGTCCAATCCCTCTATGTCTACAATAAGACTAGGACTTCAGCCACACTATTGGTAACCATATCAATGAGAACCTCCAAGGGATCACATAATGGGTCGACCTCAGGATACTATCACACATGCATATATCAACACAATCTTTCTTTCGACCTCTTTTCCGTTCAATCAAACACAACTGCTTTCCTGACAATCTTCCATCGAGCTGTACTTTTCCATAGCCTCTTGGAAAGATATCAAAGTAGCATGCACTACCTTATCTCTTCATGACAGAGTCAAAGTGCATAAGGGTACCCTTTGAAAGGATGGATACATCCTTTCAGGGACTCACACAACATTGAAGTAGGGATTCATTTAGATGCTTCCCTTGCGGTTCTTAAGGCACATGCGGTATGAAACGCACGTTGTGGTGTTCTCGAGCGTATGTCGATTTTGATCCTCAATCACTTACACCACACAAACCTTAGTCCAGACTCACTTAGAATTTGACCTGAGTTTGCTACCACACTTCGCTCGCTTCACATAGCGCCAAGTGGAGCACTCACGTCTGGCTACAGGCATTATGAATAGTGGGAATTCATAATTCGATCATAAGACCTCATCATCTTAGCGGATCTCATCCTAGTACACTTACTAGGTCGACTTATCAATTCTCAGTGGTGTTTTTCTGTCCAACACTCGGCGCTTTTCAGCTGCCTATGGATATTCACACTATATCCCATTTTGGTGTACAAGGAAAAAGCACCCAAGTCTCATCTTGGCCGACACCACCTACGTGTCCAAGGCGGTTGCTCGTATGAGAGAGCCAACCTCCAAAGCATGTATGACATACTTTATATATTGTGTAATAAGTACTTCAATTTCTTGATCCACACAAAATGAAGGTATGCCTAGGCATCATACTTTACTTATGATAAACAAATAGAGCTCTCACAAAGCATGTCCTCATAACATAAACTATGTTAAATCACCCTGGTTCTAAGCAATCCTGTGTATCTAAAACACTAGTTTTATGGCTTGTATCTCTATACAGCCAACCCACCAATGCGGGTCCGTGAGAGTATAGAGCCAATGCTCTATCACAGGTCATACTGTGAGGACCCTCTCTTCGGTCACTTGACGCTTAGACTGATATAATAGGGTTGTTAACTACTGTGTAACGAAGTCTCATACAAAGTTGTGTTGCGTTCTCTTGTGGTACTTAGGCTTTCTTTGGTGTAAACCATAGCTGTTTAAGTTTATGAGATTAATATCACTAGGTCAATCTGTCAGTGATCTATAAATTACTTTAGATCTTCCAATCCAAACTGCCCTGTACTGTTGATGATCATGCAATGAACTCCATGTCCCTAGTGGACAGAGAAATGCATAATCCTTACTTGCCTCTTTGCAAGATGGTTCCAGTGCTTAGCAAAGCACACCAAGACGTGGATGTCCTCTCATCCAAGTCTCTTACCCAATCGACATCAATGTGTGGCCCACCGTTTGCGGGTCACTAATATGATGAAAACAAACGATTGTCAGCTGCGCCCTACAAGTACCTCAGAACACCTAAACAGTGTGTCTGACCTAGGTTTGACTGATAACGACTCACAATGCCGACTGCAAAAAGCACGTTGGAGCGAGTATATTCCTCATTATATTTCAAGCTACCAACTACATGTATGAAAATACTATCCAATGACTCCATCTCTGACTTAGCCTGAAGACATGTGGCAAGACTCAAACTCTTGCCTCTTGCTACTAGCACATCACTCGGGTTCAGGTCCCCTCAAATGGAATCCACCAAGAATCTCTTCTTCATAGGATTCTTGTTACAGAGTGAGTCGATTCTTGGAGCATTCTCCATGAATCTTGACTCCCACTTCCTAACCCAATTCCTTTATCTTAAAGATGAAAGGATAGCCATCCTTAATTGGCTAAAGCAGCCTTTGTGTTATTTCTAGCTAGCCATATGTCTTCTACATATAGCGTGAGGGTAATGAAATACTCTCAGCTTTCTTTAAATGGACTAAGTGGTCAATTACCACGAGTCTAGATGAATATGTGAGATCTTGATAGATCCTTGGAGTCGGCATACTCTGCGCTCCTGGCCTTTTGCCATGAGACCTATGTGCTTGTGCACGTAGATCCCTTCACCTAGTTTGGCATACAATAAAGTGGTCTTGACATCCTAATCGATGTACCCCCAGACTTAAACTGGTGACCAAAGCTATAATCATACTTTGACAATACAATAGATGAGAAGGTTTCGCCACAGTCGATACCTTCTTGTTGTGTGTACATCTTCATTGCTTAATGTGCCTAGTAGTGGTTGGTTGACCCATCTGCCTCCCCTAACTTTTGAGAGCACACTTGTTCTCAAAATGCCTTGTGACGCGGGGCAGATCCACCAAGTCTTATACTTGGTATGTCCTTATAGACTTCGTCTTTTCTTCTTCTATCGTTTTAGTCCACCTTTTACTAGTAGGGCTGGAGAGAGCCTTTTGAACTATCTAAGTCTCTAATTGATAATTTAGTACTACTCTAGTACTCTTCTTGGATTGTGCTTCATGGAAGATATGTTCCTCGTAAGCATTACTCCCACTCGACTCAGCAACTGGAGATGCGTCTATATGCTCCTCTCAACGTGTTGTAGGTCCGCCTCCTTTCAATAAAGATGGACATCCGAAAATTGTCTCCCTTGCTTTAGAAAAGTTTGTCTTAAGGACCATTACATCATTAGACTCAAATTATGTGACCGGAGTGTCTTCATTCTCGCTAATGAAGACGTATCCTTTTTGAGTGACCAAGCTATCTTACCACGACACACTACTTGCCTCTAGGGTCAAGCTTCACATACTCATAGGAAGAATCAAGTGTGATGTATACCCTCATGGTCTCAGCGTACTCTAATCAGGTCTTTTACCTAACTATAATTCATAAGGAATCACTCACATAATTTGAAAGGGCATATGGTTAAGTACGAAAGTGACTATTGGCAAGGCATCTCCCCAATGGGAACGTTCACCTAAGTCATTATCATTTTAACCAACTCCAGGAGCAACTCATTTTACTATGGAGTGTGTGGAATAGTTAGTTGTATAACTATCCCGATTTCATCACGTAACTGTGAGAAAATACTAGGCCGCTTTCCTTGCCCTCACACTTATTGGACTGCTGATGTCCGAGTGGACTAATTTGATGAAAGCTGGTTTTCTGATTTCATGAATGAATGGTTTTTAAGTTTCTTTGTCTATAAGGCAACGTTTTAAAACTAGGATTGGGAATTTGTCCTTTCAAATTCACCTTTGCTAATACGTAACTGTGTCCCACACGCACTTGCCAAATAGGTGTATCAACCACAGAGGAAGACAAAGCAAAGCAACTAGTTGAATTACGGGAATGTAATTCAAAGTCTATCACAACACAACCATAGTCATAAAATCAGAACTAACACTAAGGAGTCATGATAAACATGTAGATCACATTATATCCTAAGTCTCACACGGAGAAACAGCTCATAGTAAGTTCCGTTCAATTTCGAGAACACATAACATATATAAAGAAAAAGAGTGACCACTGCGCAACTTCATTTTGTAGCTGCCCAACCTCTTAGCTTTGTTAATGCTTTGTTCCCACGAAGATACTTCTGCTCGCAATGGGTAGAGGACGGAACTCCATGAACCAATGTTCATGGGTAAGAGGAAAATGATTGCTGCAAACAATTTTTGTGCATAGTGTCTTGTGGATTGGCACAAGCAACATTTGGCCTTGGCCAAAATCTCTTTTCCTCTCTTGCTTTTCCTTTGAACTGAGGCTACTTACCTTACACTTACCCTTTCTCTTCCTAGCACATCTCTTGGAACCATTGTCCTTGTTCTTGGAGCCTAGAGCTCTAAGTAACTTTAGCAACTTAGGCTACGTGCTCGATGGATTTTGCAGCCTTAAGCCAACAATCCTTGAGCAGTAGGTGGTGTTTAATATCATCAAGAAACTTGATGGTTTTAGTCGAGGATTGAATGACCTACATGCTCTCCCAAGAAGATGGAAGAGATCTGGCAATAGTTTGAACTCACTGTTTACCAGTGTGGAGTTTTCAGATTTTGTCATACTCTCAAATCATGTTTGATTTCTCCGTTAAATGCGACTTCATGCTCTTGTTAGAAGGCATCCTGGAGACATGAAACTTGATTGTAAGCTGCCTCAGTTTGGTGGCTACAGTGTCACTAAACCAGTCTCTCTAATGTGATCCACATTTACAAGTTTTGCAGTTACACTATCAGTCAGTCCTAAACGCTAACACTAATTACACAGCTCCTTATTACACAACACACAACTCTGGAAAATTGTAATAAAGGCAAGACGAGTGTAGATATAGTCAGTCTCTACATTCGAGAAGTGGGGTCAATCACTCTCATCACACAGAGAGCCTATATATGTACACCTTTCTCTGCTTGACTCAACAATTTTCATAGAATAGTCACATTCTATTCAAAATCCCTTTTGGATTCCCACTATATAAGCGTTCAAGAAAGGCATCGAGTCGCCACAGGCACGATCTCTAACTTCTACTTGATTACAATTCTTACGATCATTTAAATAGTCACTTACTATTTAACTTTCCATATGGGTAAGTGTTTACATCGAGTTATGGGTCTGCCATATGCTGCCCTTAGCTCCCACTCGAGCAAAACACTTAAGGTAATTTAAACGATCAGAAACCGCTTAAATGTTCTCTCTCGTTGTGTATGTGAATGAGTCAAGAGATCGTCATATCTGCTCTTTAGACTCTAATTCACCCTAACTTCTCTCCATATTTGGATTCTTCTCGCTATAACAAGAAAAACGACCCAAATATCGTCGAAGTCAGAGCTAAAATGGAGAAATTATGCACAACAGAAGGCTGTGCGACGCTGGTCAACAGTCAGCGTTGACTAGTCAACGGTCAATCGATGAACTTTGGTCCTCACCGGTGATCAACAGCCGCGCCAACACTGGACCACCACCGGTTGACCACCTGTGACTGCGGCGGTCGCCGGCGTACCACCGGCCTCCATTGCTGGCGGCATGCGGCGATGCCTGTCGTCAGAAAATCTCCGGCTGGTGGCCGGCATCGGCGCCCGTGTGGGAGTCCGATCGGGTCAAGTGAGGATCCATTGGAAAGCTCGCAGAGAGACGAAGAAAACGAAACGAAAATCACTCTCATTGGAGGTCACACGAGTCCGTACTCGTGGCCCAAAGTGAGCTAGATAATCATGATTTTATAGTGATTATTCTATTGTTTTCTTAAGTCCCACATCTCTTAAATCTATGATGGGAGCTCTCTCATCCTCCTATAAATAGGAGTGACTCCACACCTTTCTAGTTTCTCAATTCCATGTGTTGGAAAGTAGGGTCCTGTTTGGGAAACTCCACTCAGTATAATTTTTTCTTTCTCTCTTGAGTCATCTTCCGTGTATGAGTCGTGGACACGTGGCTCTACCTCTCGTAGGTAGAGTCCTCCGTTTGGTGCGGCCCTTTTCGGTGTTTGTCGTTTGGAGGTTAGCTCTGGTGGAGCAAAGGCACTGGCGAGATCCGAGGTTTTAGCGATGGCGTCCAGGTTAGTAGCTTCTGCATTGTTTTATATTTTCTTGGATTTATTTTCCGATTTTTCTTTTAGGTCCCTGGGTCGGGTCGGATCATGTGGATCCGTGCTTTCCCTACATTGGTATCAGAGCCTAGTTATGCTAGAGCTCTGTTCTCCAGGGATTGATGAACCGAAAAGGGTTAGAAACATGTTTAGGGCTTGTATGATTTTTTATTTATTTAAAACTTAGTAACATGCTTAGGTTCCCGGTTTTATATAAATGTTTTAATTTTGATTTAAAACATGTGTTAGATCATACATTGTATGGTAGGGTCCTGTGTATTGATTTTTGAATTTAAATTTAATATATGATATTTTTAAATTCAATAATAATTGGTAACCAAAACCCTAAACCTAGAAACATGTTTGGGTTCCCCTTTCTTATTAAAGACCCTAATTCACATATATATAAATATTATTTTAAGGTATGTGTACCCTACATATATATGTCCATGTATGCTACTGTTTTAGGAGAGAAAGGGAAGGTTGACTGGCGTTGACTGGCAAGAATAGGCCGTCGACGGCGGCCTACTGGCGAGGGTCTGGCAGCCGCTGACGGTGGTCGGCCGGTGGATCACCGACGACCGGCGCGGTCGCCGACAGAGGTCCGCCGATCGTCGCTGGAGCTGGTGGTCGGCCGTCAGTGGTCTGGCACCGGCGTGGCCATTGATCGCCGGTGACCACCAGAGGTCAACGGACCAACGTCGTACAGTCTTCTGTTGCGCATAATTTTTCCGTTTTAGCTCCGATTTTGATGATTTTTGAGTCGTTTTTCTCGTTTTAGCGAGACGAATCCAAATATGGGGAGAAATTAGGGTGAATTGGAGTCTAAAGATTGGATAGAACCATCTCTTGATTCATTCACATACACAATGAGAGAGAAGATTTAAGCGGTTTATGATCGTTTAAATTACCTTAAGAGTTTTGCTCGAGTGGGAGCTAGGGGCAGCATGTGACAGACCCGTAACTCGATGTAAATGCTTATCCACGTTGGAATTTAAATAGTAAGTGACTATTTAAATGATTGTAAGCGTTTTAATTAAGTGGAAGTTCGAGGTCGTGCCCGTGGCGACTCGATGTCATTCTTGAACGCTTACATAGTGGGAATCCAAAAGGGATTTTGAATAGTATGTGACTATTCTATGAAAATTGTTGAGTCAAGTAGAGAAATGTGTACATATATAGGCTCTCTGTGTGATGAGGGTGGTTGACCCCACTTCTTGAATGCAGAGACTGACTATATCGACACTTGTCTTGCGTTGATTACAATTTTCAAGAGTTGTGTGTTGTGTAATAAGGAGTTGTGTAATTAGTGTTAGCGTTTAGGATTGACTGATAGTGTAATTGCAAAACTTGTAAATGTGGATCACATTAGAGAGATACTGGGTTGGTGACACTGTGGCCACCAAACTAAGGCAACTTACAATCAAGTTTGATGCCTCCAAAATGCGCTCTGATAGGAGCATGAAGATGCATTTAAGGGAGAAATCAAACATGATTTGGGAGTATGAGTAAACCTGAAAACTCCCCACTACCAAACGGTGAGTTCAAACTGTTGATAGATCTCTTCCCTCCTATTGGGAGTGCATGTAGGTTATTTTGACCTTCACTAATACCATCAAGTTTCTTCATAATATTAAACACCAACTAGTGCTCAAGGATTAGTGGCACAATGCTGCGAAATCTATCGAGCACGTAGCCTAAGTGGATAAAGTTACTTAGAGCTCTAGGCTCCAAGAACAAGGACAATGGGTCCAAGAGACGTGGTGCTAGGAAGAGAAAGGGTAAGTGTAAGGTAAGTAGCCTCAGTTCAAACGAAAAGCAAGAGAGGAAAAGAGATTTTGGCCAAGGTCAAATGTTGCTTGTGCCAATCGATAACGCACTATGCGCAAAAATTGTTTGCAGCAATCATTTTCCTCTCACCCATGAACATTGGTTTATGGAGTTCTGTCCTCTGCCCAATGGGAGCAGAAGTATCCTCATGGGAACAAAGCATTAATAAAGTTAAGAGGTTGGGCAGCTACAAGACGAAGTTGGGTGGTGACCACTCTTTATCTTTATATATGTTATGTGTTCAAGATACTGAACGAAACTTATTATGAGCTGTTTTTCCGTGAGAGAACTTAGGATATAATGTGATCTACATATTTATCATGACTCCTTAGTGTTAGTTCTGATTTTATGACCATGGTTGTGTTGTGATACACTTTGAATTACATTCTCGTAATTCAACTAGTTGCTTTGTTGTGTCTTCCTCTGTGGTTGATACACCTATTTGGCAAGTGCGTGTGGGACACAATTACGTATTAGCAAAGGAGAATTTGTGAGGAAAAATTCCCAATGCTAGTTTGTAAACGTTGCCTTATAGACAAAGCAAACTGAAAACCATTCAGTCATGAAATCAGAAAACTCGCTTTCATCAAATTAGTCCACTCGGACATCAGCGGTCCAATAAGCGTGAGGGCAAGGCAAGCGGCCTAGTATTTTCTCACATTTACGTGATTAAATTGGGATAGTTAGACATCTAACTATCCCACACACTCCATAGCAAAATGAGTTGCTCCTGGAGTTGGTTAAATTGATAATGACTCAGTCGTGGACACGTGGCTCTACCTCTCGTAGGTAGAGTCGTCCGTTTGGTGCGGCCCTTTCCGGTGTTCGTCGTTTGGAGGTCAGCCCTGGTGGAGCAGAGGCACTAGCAAGATCCGAGGTTTAAGCGATGACATCTAGTTTAGAAGCTTCCGCATTGTTTTATATTTTCCTGGATTTATTTTTTGTTTTTCTTTTTGGTCCCTGGGTCGGGTCGGATCATGTGGATCCAGGCCTTTCCCTACAATATAAAATTTGATAAACATAAACTATTTATAAAAAAAGCTGAAAATGGATATTAATATATTTTACTAAACAATTGGATAGCATATTAGAAAAATAAACTGTACTCTCACTTTACGTTTATGCATATAAATGATAAAAATATATGAAAATAGTAGATACTCTATAAAATTAAGTAACTATTTTGCCTCTAATTTATTATTTTTATTTTTTATTTATTTATATTGTAATATGTTGGTTCTTCATAGATAATTTACAAATGATTATTTTTTGTTATTTTTTTTTGCTCTGAAGAAGATTACTTTTGAAATAGCTAGACAATTACTAGAAAACAATGAAATGCATATACTTAAAGAAAATGAGGTTTAAACTTTATATATTTTTAAGTTGAAGATTAAATTGGTTTCAAATTTAAATAGACCTTTTTATTTATTTAATTTTTAAAAATTTTCATTTAAACATACCCTTAATTTGTTTCAAATGAGCTATTTGAATTAATTATAATCAGTATATGAAGCACACTTTAAGAAAAAATAAAGATAATCATAGATCTTTTGGATTTATTATGGAGAGTAGGTAGCTATTTTCAAGTATTTTATGGGTTCAATAAAACAAAAAATATCGGACCCTTTGAGAACTGGTAAAAAGATAGTTTGGCTGGTTTTGGCAGTTCACAATTTTTTTTTTACAAAAATAAAACCTTCATTCTTTCATCAAGTTGACAAAAAAAATAGGAAGAAGAAGAAGAAGAAGAAGAAAAAGAAGAAGAAGAAGAAGAAGAACAAGAAGAAGAAGAAGTAGTAGTAGTAGTAAACATTATGCATGTGTGAAGAAAAGATGAGAAAATACATAATCATGTGAAAAAGTTGGAGAGAAAGAGATGATTGACAGAAAGAAGAAGAAGGAGAGGATAAGGAGGAGGAGGAAGATGATGATATGTGAGTGAGAAAGAAAAATAAATGGTAGGAAGAAGATAGTCATTAAGAAAATAAATAAATGGAGAAAGGCTATTGAAATAAATATGTATGAGAAAATAAAAAGTACGTAAATAGAGATAGACATGGGAAGAATAAAAAGTAAGTATTACAAAATGGAATAAAAGATTGTAGGTTTGAATTTTAAATGCTTTTAAAATTAAAGATAAGAGAGATTATTTTAGAAATATATATATATATATATATATATATATATATATATATATATATATATATATATATATATATATATATATATAAATAATTTGACTTTGACCAACTAGAAGCTCTGCTGAGCCTCCAAATCTATTTTTCTTAATAAATTGTTATGGGTGTGACACATGGCATCTTTCTAATCTTTCTTTAATCTGTAAATATTTATTTAATAATAATATCTCTAATTCTATGATCATAATTTTAAGTATATCAAATCTTATAAAAATCTATTTAATATTTTTTATAATGTGCACGGTGAATTCAAATTTAAAATGCATATTTTTTTTAAAATAAAAAATCATTTTTAGATATCATAAATATATAAAATCATTTTTTAGGGTTTAGGGTTTAGGGTTTAGGGCATATCATGTTAGATATCATTTTTTAGAAATCATAAATATATAAAATAATAATAGTTAATATCTTCACATTAATAAATATAACTTATTTTACAAAAAAATATAGTTTAATTGAATATTTTATGAAAACCATATATACATATTGTAACTACGGAATATTCCGCCTTGGGACATGTGGCACTAAGCTTCCAGAAGCATAGCGGCAGCACACGCTAGCAGCACCACTTATCTGCCACTTACGTCGCCCTTGCCCATGTCACCTCGCGGAGACTCCCACTTAACGGGACGTGGAAACTCGTTGGGCATCGTGGGACGACCCACGTCCCATGAGAACGTGGGTCGAGCACGTCCTCCCCACACTTAGTATAAATAGACCCTCACCCGGGGGACTAAGGGACACGAGAGCAAGGACCATAACACTAGATCCGAGATATCTCAAGTACTTCCAGAGAGCATTACTCATAGCCATTCTAGCAGGCATTCTGAGCACTCTTAGACACCTTACGCAACATCCTTCACCCATCCCAAGCTCCGTCGTAGGCTCCGCCAGGTTCGACCACCGGCAGGCTCATCTCCGTCCCCGGAGCATCCCACCGATAGGGCTTCCAGCAACTCTCAGAGACTCGAGCTCTCTTACACTAAGGCAACCTCCTAAGAGCGGCTCGCCCGCCCGGAGTACCTTGAGCATGTCTTAGCCGCACACGGCCCGATATAGGTAACCACCTTGCCTAAC
The DNA here is from genome assembly GCA_014851425.1 of Senna tora. NCBI lineage: Eukaryota > Viridiplantae > Streptophyta > Magnoliopsida > Fabales > Fabaceae > Senna > Senna tora. The sequence continues at coordinate 8,601,704 of CM026272.1, read as the reverse complement.
GACTCCTATAGACGTCACCATGACGAACTATGTGGACTTTGATCCCTTCCGAAGGGTACGTAGGCACCTAGGTGCACCCTCTAAGGACAAGTCCCCCAAGGTTAAGACCCCTTGCGGTCCTTATCTGCAAATTACAATTGTCTGAACCAAAAACGACAGTTATAGTGCCGCCCACCGTGGTCTTTCTCAGACCACAATGCCTTGTGTGCTCTGCCGCCAAACGACATTTCTTTTTCGGGGAGTAGGAGTATACACCTAACACTCACTCAGAAACCCGTATTTTTTACCTATACGATACAAGGCAATACTCGCATGGCTAGCACCTGCAAGTCCCTAAAACCCTCGCACGACTGACCAGATGACATCTGAAGCAACCGGAGCAAGCGGCATAAAACGCAGTTCGTGACCTTAGACGGCACTGGTGACACGACCGAGATAAACGAGCCATTGACTATCACGGCCAACATCTCAGGGTTTGATGTCAAATGCATACTAGTAGATCCCAAGTCAGCCGCTGACATACTCTTTGCGATAACTTTGGAAGAGATGACCAACTGCAAAGATCAGTTGATATCGGACGAAGGAACCCTCGTCGACTTCTCTGGACAAGCCGTTGAAACGCAAGGAACCCTGACAGAATAGCTCGCCCTGGCCGTACAACCAAAGGTCGCCCGCACCAAAGTTAGGTTCACCGTGTCAACAGCCCCGTCGGTGTACAACGCAGTCCTGGGCCGACCGACCCTCAGCAAACTCATAGTCATCATATCCACAACTCACATGGTGATGAAATTCCCCACGCCAGCCGAGGTCGCAGAAATACGAGCGAGCCAAGGACCCACACATGCTACGCGACCGACCGCCCCACCATAAACGAAGTCGAAAACAATGCCAAGAGCTCTTCCGAAATAGTAGACCTGCGCGATGAGATCCCTGGAGCTAGGCCACAGCCCACGAAAGATCTTGTGAACATCTGCATAGACCAGGCGAATAATAGGGAAATCCGCGTAAGAGCCCGAAGAAAGTTCCAGGAACTGCTCACCCAGTACAGGGATGTATTCGCTTGGAGCGCCACGGACATGCCAGGAATAGATCCTGCACTCATATGTCATTTCCTCAATATCAGAGACGGCCCCGGCGTTATCCAGAAGAAGCGGCACTTTGGCGAAGAGAGGTAGCAAGTAATCAACGAAGAAGTACACAAACTCCTTGACGCCGGCTTCATACGCGAATCACAGTACCCTAACTGGCTATCAAACGTGGTGATGGTTAAAAAGGCGAATGGGAAGTGGCGGATGTGTGTAGATTTCACCAATCTAAACAAAGCTTGCCCAAAAGACGCCTACCCGCTCCCCAACCTAGACAAGCTGGTCGATGGGACGGTCGGGTACCGGATGCTGAGTTTCCTAGAGGCCTTCTCAGGGTACAATCAGATCCAGATGAACCCAAAGGATCAGTAGAAAACCTCTTTATCATGGACAAAGGCGTCTACTGCTACAAAGTCATGCCCTTTGGACTGAAAAATGCTGGCACGACTTATCAGAGGATGATGGACATCATTTTCAGGGATCAGATAGGCCGAAACCTCGAAGTTTATGTCGACGACATGGTGGTCAAATCCATGGAGCTCGAACAGCATCTAGCACATTTGGAGGAACTCTTCCTAGTTTTGCGGATGCACCAAATGAAGCTAAATCCAACCAAATGCGCCTTCGGCGTATTGGCAGGAAAATTCCTAGAATTCATGATCACGCAAATAGGAATCGAGGCCAACCCCGAGAAATGCACAGCGATCCTCAACATGGAGCCACCTCGAACGGTGAAGGAAGTGCAAAGGCTAAACGGGAGGCTAGCAGCCCTCAACCGATTCTTATCATGGATGGCCGACCGATGCCTTCCTTTTTACAAAATTCTGAAAACGGCACCAGCATTCATATGGACCGAGCAGTGCGAAAAGTCCTTCTAGGACCTTAAGGTTTATCTAGCTAAACCTCCGGTGCTAGCAAAGGCGGTCAAAGGAGAAATCCTTATACTCTACCTAGCCACCACTGATCACGCTATAAGCTCAATGCTGATAAGAGAGGAAGAGGTCGAGCAGTTCCCAGTTTACTATACAAGCCACGCCTTGCAGGGAGCCCAACTCCGATACCAGCGGGTGGAGAAACTCGTACTCGTCATCGTCCACTCGGCCAGAAGGCTCCGACCCTACTTCCAGCAGTACACGATTATGGTATGAATTGACCAACCCCTGCGGCAAATACTGCAAAAGCCAGACATAGCAGGACGAATGACAAACTGGGCCGTCGAGCAATCGGAATTCGACATCCAGTATGAGCCTTGACGGGCGGTCAAAGCCCAAGCCATGGCAGACTTCGTCGCCGAAATGACTCCGTCAGAACGCCTTTAGGGGGACGCCCCGGCTTCAAACCATGACGAGATCACCAAGCCACAGCCAGAAAAATCCCTATGGCTAGTCTACGTAGACGGCCCTCGACCAGGAAATCCGCGGGCGCCGGCATTATCGTAGAAAGCCCCGATGGAATCAAAGTGGAACAAGCCCTGCGCTTCAAGTTCCCAGCCTCCAACAATCAAGCTGAGTATGAAGCACTCATAGCCGGACTAGCGCTAGCTTACGACCTAGGCGCCTCAAAGGTCAAGCTATTCAGCGACTCACAATTGGTGGTCGGACAACTCAACGGAGACTTTAAGGCGAAGGACGCTACTATCATCAAATATGTAGAGCGTGCCAAAGAAGAAATCAGCAAGTTCGAATCCGTCTTGATCACACGGATCCCTCGGAACCAAAACACCCAAGCTAACGCCCTCTTCAAGTTGGCCACCACACTGAGCCAATCGGGACTTAAGACGGTCTTGCGAACCACGCTACGCACCCCCAGCATAAACCCAGACGTACTGCCAAAACCAGTCGACAATTCCTGGATGGCTCCCATCAAAACGTACCTAACGGCGGGCACCCTGCCTACAGATAAAGAGCTCGCTCAAAAAATCAGGAGGCAAGCAGCTCGGTACTTTGTCTGGGGAAATAACCAATACAAAAAGGGATTCTCATCCCCGCATCTTCGATGTATCTCGACCGAAGAAGCAAATTATGTGCTACGGGAAATCCACGAAGGCATATGTGGCTCCGCAAGCGAGCTCTGCGCTACGAATTTTACTTGCCCACGATGAGAGCCGACTCAGAGGCCTTAGTCACCTATTGTGACCAATGTCAGCAGCACGCCGCATTCATACACCAGCCATTCGATGAGCTAAAGCCCATCGAATCTCTATGGCCCTTCGACACTTGGGGCATGGATATCTTGGACCCCTCCCTCAGGGCATGCTCCAACGGAAATTTCTCATAGTGGCCGTCGACTATTTTACAAAGTGGATCGAGGCCGAACCCCTGACCACCATCAGCTCCCAAAACATCCAAAACTTTCTCTGGCAGAACATCATTACTCGCTTCGGTCCTCCACATACCTTGATCACCGACAACGGACGGCAATTCGTCAGCGAGAAGTTCGAAGATTTTTGCAAGGATTGGAGCATCGACCACAGAACCACCTTAGTCGAATACCCGACAACCAACGGGCAAACAGAGAGAGCAAATTGCATCATCCTCGAAGGACTGCGAAAGCACCTGACAGACGCAAAAGAGGGATGGGTGGACGAACTCCCATTGGTCCTATGGTCCTACCAAACAACGATACACATGGCAACGGAAGAAACTTCTTTCGCTTGGACGTATGGGCAGGAAGCGATTGTTCCTACCGACACCGGGGTCCCTTTGAATCGGATGCTGAACTACTCTGAGTCGAACCCAGAAAGCCTGTTAGTCAGCCTGGATACGGCCGAGGAGTAGAGGGAAGTGGCGGCGCTCAGAAACTTTGCCTACAAGCAGCTGCTGGCTAAAAAATATAATCGAGGCGTCCGATCTCGTATGTTCGAAAAAGGTAACTTGGTCATGCAAACAGCGATAAACAATAAGCGCGACCGCCTACACGGCAAGCTCACACCTAATTGGGAAGGCCCATACAGGGTTATTGGAATCGCTTCACACAACGCATACAAATTAGCACACCTGACGGGGGAGCACGTCCCAAACACTTGGAACACTAGTAGCCTCAAGAAATGTTTTACTATGTCTTAGTCAATATTTCTTTTTGCCTTAGTCCAAAGGCAAAAATTGCAAGCACTCCACTACGTCTTAGTCCTAAGACGAATGTCTTTCGACCTATCTACTATGTACTACCAACTTATCTTAGTCCCAAGAAAAATGTACTACCAATTTAAAGGAATATAGAATGCAATACGATTGATCAACTCTCGTGCTCAAATTCTAATTCTCCTTTACTAAAAATATTTACATACGGGGACTATCTCCTGGAAAATACAAAAACAACACAGACATGTTGCAAAGTACAAGTCAGGAGGCATCCCCATTGATGGATGCGCCGACTTGCCCAACGGGGGAGGATCCCTTGGAGGATTAGGGGAGAGTCTCCTCGAGCACGGACGCGAAACTCTCCACCAATGTTCTGCCAAGAAGGGTGCATCTTGGCTCTGACTTCTGGAGGGACAGAGATGCCATCAAATCCTCCAGCCGCGCTATGCCATTCTGCATCCCGTAGTTTGCAACGCGCATAAAATCTTGGCGACGAACCCGCAGAGAATTGGCCTTGCACTCCGCCAACTCGCCCTCAAACTCCTTTACGCGGGCGGTCAGTTGACATTCTCATCCAGCAATTCCTCCACCACTTCCTACACAAAAATCACGAAGAATCAGCCACCTCACACGGAGAACATTGAAGCTACAGGAAAGCATCCTACCCCCTCGACCTCCCGCTGATACGCAAAGCCTGCCATACGGCTTAGCAACAGCATGGTCTCCTTGGTCATACGCTCTAAAGCGTAATCATCCTCATAATCAAGTGGATAATGCTGACGAGCCAATATGACCCGCTCCACCTCAAAGGGAATCAACTTCCCTCTAAAAGAGATACCCTCACCTAGAAGACGGACGGGCATCTCTTCGGGGGGTATAAGAGTATAGGGAACCCTCCGGCGACAGCAGCGATTCAAGCTGGTGTCACCCACCTGATTCGTAGCCCTCACACTTTTACCCGCAAGATCCCTGTCCGTCCCGGCATCGTCGTCCACCCCTGAGGACGGAACAACGACACTCACCAGCTCTGACCGATCGCATTTCTAGTTCCGGGAACTTGGCAAGGGATTCAGCCTCCCCTGAATGCCACCCAGGGTTAACCCTGCAAAGAGGAAACATCCAAAACTTGGTGAGGAGACAGAAAAGCAAAAGGACACAACTCGCTACTACAAGCTTACCTAAAGCTGCGCCTGAGACCACGGCCCCCTTCAAAAATTCGAAAGTTGTCTCCTCATAGTCCTCCCAGTCGTACTGAACCTGGAGAACTGGATTGGACCACTTAAGAGGAAGCGCGGACGCCAGTCAAGCGGTCGAACCTAAGGCGGGCAAAAACCCTTTTTGGGTACCACTTTGAAGAAGTACGACTGCAAGGTGTGATTGTTACGCGGCAGATCAGTGATGGCAAAACCTTTGGCACGCGACTGAAAACACACCCGTCTGTGTGCCTCGCTGATGGAGTAGAGAGAGAGAAACACATTTGGAAGGACCTTCAATCTGTGCAACCGAAAATACCTGTAAAAAACGCTGAGTATCGACCATGCGTTCTGAGTCAACTGCGCGGGGCAAACATTCAGCAAGTTAAGCATGGCTTCCACAAAGCCGGAGAAGGGTGGAATAAAGGCAGTGTTATAAGGGACACAGAGTGGAAGAACGAAACCAACACCCTGGCTCTAGAGAATCGTCTCCCCTGCCTCCATCGGCCTTATCTCATAGCCCTCAGGGAGAGAAGGAGCGAAGCGTCCCTCCATAACTTCTCGCTGTCGGCCCCCGGCAACACCCGTGATTATACGCCAGCATCCGCCGCTGAAATGTTGGTCGTAGAACCAGGCTCCAGCTCGGCAGAATACCAACTCTCAGAAGCAGTCGGAAGAGGCACCGTCGGGTTCCCATCCTCCCAGCCAGAACTTCCTGAAGGTCCACGGAGTCTCGCATCATAATAAGAGTATCCACTCTCTCCCTAACTCTCTCTATAGCAACCAGCAAGAGGGACTGTTTGAAATCCGAATGTACGGAAGAACATACGGAAGCAGCAGCACTAGCCGAGGCGATTTTCGAATGGTTGGGAGTAGAGAATTGCTGAGAATCTAAACTAAGAGGAAGGAGATCACAGAACGAAGGAATGGGGCTCTTCCGCTCTCAGCAATAAAAGAGGCCCAACAGACGCTTCGCAGTCCAACCAAGAGGCGCAAAAACGGGTAAAACTCTGAAACTGAAGGAAATAACAAAAAGACCCCTGACCTTTGGATTTCCTCCGCACACCCGCAAGGGGCATCTCAGGAAATTCTCCTCTGAAGCAATGATGACTCCTCCTCGGTAAGTCACATACTTTCTACAGAGACGGCTCGAAAACTTACTGAGGAAGTCAAGCAGTCAGCCACTCAAAAAAAGACGTGTGGCACCATCTAAACGTCTCCACTCCCACGGAGTAAAACAAAGAGGCACCGTTTCACAAGTCGGACGACCAGCTCGTAATGACCAAACCCACTTGCGGACGGGCTCTTCTTCACAAAAGCACTCGAAAATTCCTAAGTAGCTAACAGACAAGAGAACTTAAGTCCACGAGCGCCCAACACCCGTAGACTTGGGGGACTTATGTAACTACGGAATATTCTGCCTTGGGGAACGTGGCACTAAGCTTCCAAAAGCCTAGCGATAGCACACACTAGTAGCACGTGGCACCACTTATCTACCACTTATGTGGCCCTTGCCCACGTCACCTCGTGGAGACTCCCACTTAACGGGACGTGGAAACTCGTTGGGCATCGTGGGACGACCCACGTCCCACGAGAACGTGGGTCGAGCACGTCCTCCCTACACTTAGTATAAATAGACCCTCACCCAGGGGATTAAGGGACACGAGAGCAAGGACCCTGACATTAGATCCGAGACATCTCAAGTACTTCTAGAGAGCATTACTCATAGCCATTCTAGCAGGCATTTTGAGCACTCTCAAACACCTTACGCAACATCCTTCACCCATCCCGAGCTCCACCATAGGCTAGGTCCGACCACCGGCAGGCTCATCTCCGTCCCTGGAGCATCCCACTGATAGGGCTTCCAGCAGCTCTTAGAGACTCGAGCTCTCTTACACTAAGGCAATCTCCTAAGAGTGGGTCGCCCGCCCGGAGTACCTTGAGCACGTCTTTGCCGCACACGGCTTGATACAGGTAACCACCTTGCTTAACAGCTCCTATAGAAGTCACCATGACGAATTACGAGGACTTTGATCCCTTTCGAAGGGTACGTAGGCACCTAGGTGCATCACCAAAGGGCAAGTCCCCCAAGGTTAAGACCCCTTGCGGTCCTTATCTGCAAATTACAATTGTCTGAACCAAAAACGACAGTTACATATATACAAAAGATAAGTTGAATAATCAAATCATATAACAAAATACATATAAAACCTTAACTTTTCAAATCTGTAAGAAATTGACATTAAAATACTTTAATATAACTAACAAATAAGAATATGTTGGTTTAAGTTAAACTATTGGTATTTGTTTTTCCACTCTTAGTTTTTTCTAATTACAATAAAATCCTGCGTTTACTTTTTAATTTTTGTACATTTAGTGACGCATGTGCCTTATGAGTATGTATACTTTTTAATATTTTTACTATGTATTATTATTTATATGCTTAATTAGATTAATTAATGGATACTCATAATTTTCGAATTTAATCATAGAATAGTGTAGCTGTGATTTTTGGTTCAGACAATTATAAATCAGAAATTACGACTGCAAGGGGTCGTCACGTTGGGGGACTTGTCCTTAGGTGATGACCTAGGTGCCTATGTACCCTTGTGTAGGGATCAAAGTCCACATAGTTCGAAGAGTATACGTCCGTGGTGGCCGTTAGGCGGGAGCGTTACCTGTAAAAGCCATGTGAGGCTAGGACGTGTGTGGAGTACTTAAGGCGGGCGGGCCACCGGTTGGAGGTTTCCTTAGAGGAAGGAGAGAACAGGGGTCTCTCTGAGCTGCTCGGAGCTCGTGGATAGAGATATCCAGAGGGGTAGGTGAGCTCTTACTGCTTAACTGTGAGAGGTGATTGATCAGGCTTGGATGTAGGGGTGATAGTGTGTTGTACATAGAGTATTCTGTCTTACTTGCCTTAGTCAAGTCCCCCGGGTGAGGGTATTTATACTAAGTGTAAAGGGGAGAGTGGTCGACCCACATTCTTGTTCGTAGTGGTTCGACCCATGATGGTTGAGCGTATCCCATGTCTCTAATATGAGAGCGTGTGTGGGAAGACGTGTGTACTTAAATTTCTTTAACAAGTTATTCGGGGAAACGTCTCCTACCAAGGATATTGGCCAAATGAACTCAACCGTTAGTAAGATGGAAGAAGTTGGTCGAACGTTCAGATGAAAGATTTGGCATGCTTTTTCCTGAGGATCACTCTTGAAAGAATAGGCTGTCAAGGGTGCCACGCGTCCTAATTTGGATGGTTGACTGCTTGGCTTCCTCGGCAAATTTCTCGAGCCGTCTCTGCAGAAAAATACGCGTCTTTTTGAGGAGGCGTCATCATTGCGAAGAAAGAAAATTTCGGAAAAGCCCTCGCGGGGTATGTGGAGGAATTTTAAAGGTCAAGGGTTTTTTTGGCTTTTCCTCTTGTTCCTCAGAACTCTTCTATTTTTGCGCCTTTTGGCTAGGCTTCGAGGTGCCTTTTGTTGGGGATGAAGAATATCATTGTCCCAACTTCTGTGATTTTCTTCTTCATCTTTTCTTCCTACACAATAATCTTTTCTCGTTTTCTCTGGTCGATCTTATGGCCTCCTCTAGTGCCACTGCTCCTCAGCCCCTATTCGCAGAATTGGAATTTGGGCAGACTCTACTGACAGTCGCCGTGGATGGAACCAGAGAGAGGGTTCATGCCCTCATTCTTCTGCGGGATTCAATTGATCTCTAAGGGATCTTAACCAAGGAAGGCGAAGATTCTGTTATGATTCCTCCGTTAGCTTCGAGAGAATGGTATACGAATGAACCTGAACTAGGATCTACCGCCAACATTCTGGCTGCTGAGGCAGAAGTAGAGTCGCTAGTGGTGCCAGGTCTCGGCATTGAGAAGATATGGAGGGAGCGATTTGCCCCTTCTCTTCCCGGAGATCACGAAATCAGTCCAATGAGGAAGGGGGAGACTATCACCTGGAGTGATGGTGTTAGTTTTGTTCTCCCTCTCTGTGTCCCCTATAACGCTTCATTCGTTCCACCTTTCTTAGGGTTCATGGAGGCCATGCTTAACTTGTTGAATGTTTGCCCTGCTCAATTGATGGCAAATGCATGTTTTCAACTTAGCGTTTTTGAGAAAGCGTGTCAAGCGATCAAATTGGAGGCTTTGCCCAACGTCTTCCTTTCCCTCTATTTCGTGCGTGAGGCGCGCGGGTGGGTGAGCTTTCAATCGTATCCCAAGGAGTTCACCATTTCCATCCTCCCGGGCAACAATCATGCGTGGTGGTCGTACGTTTTCAAGGTTGTCCCCAGGAAAGGTGTGTATCCTCCCTGGATACGCCCTGAGGATTGGCGTCCTCGCTTTCCCCTTAAATAGTTGAATTCGACCCTTAGACTGTGATGTGACCGAGAGAAGTACGAGGAAAATGCCTTTGGGTCCCTGAGGGGATCGAAGGTCACGGATGCCGCTTTCGATAAGTCTTTCGACGTGTTGCTTCTCGTTATACCTTCGACTTTTATGAGTGTCTTTTCCCCTTTCTTTTTATTCTAGTGTTAACCCTGGACGGTATCCAAGGGAGGTTGGACGCTCCGTCGGGCTCTCGAAGCCAGCGCGGGTGTCGTGAACCAAGTTGGTGATGATAACAACTTAAATCGCCACGGTCACAGGAGGATTCCCTATACTCCTATACCCCCGAGGAGATGACCGTCAGGTTTCTGGGTGAAGGTGTCTCATTTAAAGGGAAATTGATTCCCTTCGATGCTGAGCGGGTCATATTGGCTTGTCAGCATTACCCTCTGGATTACGGGGATGACTATGCTTTAGAGCATTTGACAAAGGAGGTTATGTTGCTGCTCAGCCGCCTGGCGGGCTTTGCCTATCAACGAGAGATGGAGGGGGTAGGCCTTTTTTTTTTTACTTTGATTGTTTTCTCGTTGGGTACCTTATCTCAATGAATTTTTCTTTGCAGGAAGTGGTGGATAATTTGGTGGAGGAGAACAACCACTTGAGTAACCGCATAAAGGAGTTGGAGGACGAACTCGTGAAGAAAAAGGTTGAGGCCTCGAAGACCGATCGGTTAGAGTTTCTGAGTTTTGCCAACTACGGGATGTAGAATGGTATCGCACAGTTCGAAGACTTGATAGGCGTTTCTGTTCCTCCAGAGATTAGGGCAAGGATGCATCCTTCCTGGGAAAAGAATAAGGGTGAGTTTGGCGCCCGTCATCGCGGAGACCTCCCATTAAGGATAGTGGAGTATGATATTCCTCCCCACCTTCGTAAGTATGCTCCAGCATTGCTGGTGGCCAGCTCCCCATCAAGCAGGCAGTCGAACCTTTAAGATGCTGCCCCGGGCAGAGATGCCTCTTAGTTTAGGCTTTTATTAGGTGATAGATCTCCGTACAGTTATGTGTTTGTACTTTGGGGCATTAGTCCTTGTTAATATATATACTTTTTAATGATTAATAAAACAAAAGTTTTGACAAGTACGAGAGTTGATCGATCGCATTGTATTTGATGTTTTTTGTTTAATCAAAGTAAGTTCATAAATAGGATAATGAACTTGTCTTTGGACTAAGACATAGTGAATTACTTCTCGAAAACGAGTACAAAACATAGAGTAGAAAACTTGTTTTTGGACTAAGACATAGTAAAGTACTTTTTGAGACTACTAGAGTTCCAGGTATTGGGTACATGCTCTCTTGTCAAATGGGCTAGCTTGTATGCGCCATGAGAGGCAATCCCGATAACCTTGTATGGACCTACCCAATTTGGCGCGAGCTTGCCGTGGAAGTGATCGTGCCTATTGTTGATTGTCGTTTGCATAACGAGATTGCCTTTTTTGAATTCTTGTGGTCGAACTCCCTGATTATACCTTCGCACGTGAAGCTGCTCGTAAGTGGCATTTTTTAGCGCCGTAGCCTCTCGGCGTTCTTCGGCTTCATCCAGACTGATGAGAAAATTTTCTAGGTTGGAGTTCGAGTAGTTTAGTACCCGATCTGAGGGGACCCTGATGTCTGCGGGAACTATCGCTTCTTGCCCGTAGGTTAGAGCAAATGGTGTTTCTCCTATTGCTGAGTGAATCGTTGTTCGGTAGGACCATAGGACTAAGGAGAACTCGTCTATCTAATCCTCATTTGTCTTTGTCTGGCGTTTTCGTAATCCTTCAAGAATGATTGTATTTTCCCTCTCGGTTTGACCGCTGGTCGCCGAATACTCAACTGAGGTTTTCTGATGGTTAACGTGCCATTCTTTGCAAAAGTGTTTGAACTTTTCGCTGATGAATCTGGATATGATGTTTCGCCAGAGCAAGTTTGGACGTTTTGGGAGCCGACGGTAGCTAGAGGCTCAGCTTCAATCCATTTTGTGAAGTAGTCGACCACTACTATGAGGAACTTCCTTTGTAGTGTGCCTTATGGGAGAGGCCTGAGTAAGTTCATTCCCCAAGTATCGAATGGCCAAGGGGATTCGATGGGTTTTAGCTTGCCAGGGGGTTGGTGTATGAAGTTTGCATGCCGTTGCCATTGATCGCAAATGGTGACTAATGTCTCCAAATCTGCCCTCATTGTGGGCCAATAGAAACGCGAGCGTAATGCTTGCTTGCGGAGTGCTCCCGAGGATTGGTGGGTTCCACATACGCCTTTGTGGATTTCTTGTAAGACGTAGCTAGTGTCTTCGGCCGAAATGCACCTGAGGTGTTGGGATGAGAGGCCTTTTTTGTACAGATCTTCTCCCCATACGAAATATCAAGCTTCTTATCTCCTTAACTTTCAAGCTAGCTCCTTATCTGGGGTTAGCGTGACCTCTACCAGATACGCTTTTATTGGAGCCATCCAAGAGACGTCGACTGCTACTGGTAGCATATTGGGAGTTATGCTGGGGGTGTGCAGCGTGGTTCGCAAGATGAGGCCTGACTGACTAGGCGTGGTGGCCAGCTTACAGAGGGCGTCAGCTTGGGTGTTTTGTCTTTGCGGTATCCGTGTGATCAAGACAAATTCGAACCTGTTGATTTCCTGCTTGGCACGCTCCAAATATTTGGTCATGGTATCGTCCTTGGCCTCGAAGTCTCCATTGAGCTGTTCGACCACTAACTGTGAATCGCTGAATAACTTGACCTTTGAGGCGCCTAGGTCGTGAGCTAGCGTTAGTCTGGCTATGAGTGCTTCATATTCAATTGGATTGTTGGAGGCTGGGAACGTGAAGCGCAGGGCTTGTTCCACCTTGATTCCATCGGGGCTTTCGGCTATGATTCTGGCACCCACGGATTTCTCAATTGAGGAATCGTCTATGTAGACTAGCGATGGGGATTTTTTTGGTTGTGGCTCGCGTATCGCATTGTTGTCTAAAGCTGGGACATCCCCCTGTTGGCCTTCTAACGGAGTCATTTCGACAATAAAATCTGCCAATGCTTGGGCCTTGACTGCCCGATAGGGCTCGTATTTGATGTCAAACTCGAAAAGTTCGACAGCCCGATTCGTCATTCACCCTACTAAGTTTGGCTTTTGCAATATCTGTCGTAGGGGCTAGTCGGTTGGAACCATAATTGTATGTTGATGGAAGTAGGGTCGGAGTCTTCTGGCCGAGTGGACGAGAGCGAGCACCAGCTTTTTCACTCGTTAATACCTTAGTTGAGCTCCTTGCAAGGCATGGCTTGTATAATACATCGGGTATTGTTAAGCCCCTTCTTCTCTTATTAGCGCCGAGCTCACAACATGGTTGGTTGTTGCTAGGTACAACACCAAAATTTCTCCTTTAACGATTTTTGCTAGTACCGGAGGTTTAGCCAGGTAAGCTTTGATATCTTGGAAAGACTTTTCGCACAAGCTCGGTCCATTAAAACACTGTTGTAGTTTTCAGGATTTTTTATAAAGGAAGACAATGGTTGGCCATTCTTGATAGGAATCTGTTGAGAGCTGCCTGTCTCCCATTTAGCCTTTGCACATCTTTGATTAACTGTGGTGGTTCCATATTTAAGATGGCTGCACATTTTTCTGGGTTGGCTTCGATTCCTCTCTGTGTAATCATGAAGTCCAGGAATTTTCCTACCGACACTCCGAAGGCGCATTTGGTCGGGTTCAACTTCATTTTGTGTTTTTGAAGAACTAGAAAGACTTCCTCCAAATGCTCAAGGTGTCATTCAACCTCCAAGGATTTGACCTTCATATCGTCGGCGTATACTTCGAGATTGCAGCCAATCTGCTCTTTGAAGATTTTATCCATCATCCTCTACTGGGTGGTACTTGTATTCTTCAGTCCAAAGGGCATGACTTTGTAGCAGAAGATGCCCCTGTCCGTGATGAAAGAGGTCTTTTCTTGATCCTTCAGGTTCATCTGGATCTGGTTGTATCCCAAGAAGGCATCCAAGAAGCTCAGCATTCGGTGTCCTACTGTCTTGTCCACTAGCTTGTCTATATTGGGGAGCGGATATGCGTCTTTTGGACAAGCCTTGTTCAGGTTCTTGAAGTCCACGCACATCCACCACTTCCCATTTGCCTTCTTGACCATGACCACATAGGAAAGCCAGTTCGGGTATTGTGATTCGCGTATGAACCCAGCGTTTAAAAGCTTTTGTACTTCTTCGATGATTACTTGTTGCCTTTCTTCACCGAAGTTTCGTTTCTTCTGGATGACGCTGGGACCGTGATTTGTGTTAAGTGAGTGGCAGATGAGCGTTGGGTCTATCCCGGGCATGGTTTCGGCACTCCAGGCAAACACGTCCCTGTATTTTCTGAGCAACTCCTGGAGCTGTTCTAGAGTCGCTTGGTCGAGAAGGGCCCCTACTCAGATTTCTCTATTATTTGCTTGGTCGACGCAAATGTTTACGAGACCCTCTGTGGGTCACGGACGAGCTCTTGGAATTTCGTTACGTAGATCTACTACCTCGGGGGAGCTTCTGGTGTGGTCCTCAGATTTGTCTCTTCTGGGAAGGTCTGCCAAGTAGCAGGTGCGAGCTTCTTCTTTGCTTTTTTGTATTTCTTCTACTCCCTCCATCGTAGGGAATTTTATTGCTAAGTGGGTTGTGGACACGACTACTTTGAGCCAGTTGAGGTTAGGGCGGCCCAAGATGGTGTTATATGCCGATGAGGCTGTTGACATTGTAAATTTAACCTTTGTGCAAAAAATATTTGGGGGCGTGCCCAGAGCGAGCCATGTTGTGAAGGTTCCACAAGTTTCAATAGCTTGTCCTGAGAAGTCGATAAGGGTTCCTGCGTCTGCCACCAACTGATTCTCGTAGTTGTGAATTCTTCTTAGATTTTCCATGAAGAGTATATTGACAGCTCACCCAGGGTCCACCAATAACCGTTTGATTTCGTATCCTGAAATGTTGGCCGTGATGGTTATCAGTTCTTCCACTTCTGTCGCGTCGTTTACTCCTCCAAAGGCCACGAGTTGCATTCTTTGCCATTTTCTTTGGTTGTTACTGGTGATATTCTGTTGGTCGTGCAACAACTTGTGAGATCTGATGGTTTTAGCCATATGAGTACTGCCTGTAAAAGGATTTCAAACATGGGTTTCAGAGTGTTAAGTATATACTCCTACTCCTCGAAAAAACAATTGTCATTTAGCGATAGAATGCGCAAGGCATTGTGGTCTGAGAAGGACCGCGGTGGGTGCCAATGTAACTGTCATTTTTGGTTTAGACAATTCTAAATTAGAAATTAAGACCGCAAGGGGTCGTAACCTTGGGGGACTTGTCCTTAGGTGATGGTTTAGGTGCCTACGTACCCTTGTGTAGCGATCAAAGTCCACATAGTTTGAAGAGTATATGTCTGTTGTGGCCATTAGGCGGGAGCGTTACCTGTAAAAGCTGTGTGCGGCTAGGATGTGTGTGGAGTACTCCAGGCGGGCGGGCCACCGGTTGGAGGCTTCCTTAGAGGAAGGAGAGAACAGGGGTCTCTCTGAGCTGCTCGGAACTTGTGGATAGAGATATCCGAAGGGGTAAGTGAGATCTGACTGCTTAACCGTGAGAGGTGATTGATCAGGCTTGGATGTGGGGGTGATAGTGTGTTGTACTTAGAGTATTCTGTCTTACTTGCCTTAGTCAAGTCCCCCGAGTGAGGGTATTTATACTAAGTATAAATGGGTGTGTGTCGACCCACGTTCTTGTTCGTCGTGGATCGACCCATGATGGTTGAGCGTATCCCATGTCTCTAATACGAGAACGTGTATGGGAAGACGTGGGCACAAGCCACGTACGAAGCCGGAGAATGGTGCCACATGTCATTGACTTGCATTCCTTCTAACTTTCTAGAAGGCTAGTGCCACGTGTCCCAAGGAGGAATATTATGTTCTTACAAATAATATATTCTCATATCACATACCAATACAGGTCGAAACACTCAATGTCGTGGCATTTGTTAAATTATTTTTGCACAGAGATTATCCTTATATATTGTATATTGCTGTTAATATTTTTAGATTAATAGTGTGGACACCCTATTTTGCTCGGGCCTAAATTGTGCAAAGAAAATTAAAAATAATAAAAATAAGAAATGCAAAAATATTATTTTTTTCAAAGAAAATAAGAAAAGATGAAATGTGTTAGATGACCTACTGTTAGCTCCAATTGGACAAGCCCAAAGAAACTAAGAAAACCCTAGCTTATAAAAGAGAGAAGCTTAGGTCCGGAAGAGGGAGATAGAACAAGAGTGGCTAGGTTAAAGAGATAGAGGTGGCCAGGTTAAAGAGAAGTGGAGGAGATCAAGGAGGAGAGCAAGACGAGGCAAGAAGATAGAAGAGGAAGGAGTCAAGAATTCATGTAGAAGGGAAGGGAAACCTAGAATGAAAGGTGGAAGAACCAATTGAGGAAGTACTCTTAACTTTGACACTTTTCTGCTTTGGTTAAATATGATTGCTTGCCTTCTTCGTTTTGTTTTTGGTTGTCTCAACATATATAATTTCTTTGTTCTATTTTTCTCTTGTTTGTGAATACTTTGAGAGCAACTCTGAATTTTTTCATGAATTTTAGAGTCTTTTAACGGAGACAAACAATTTTTGTAAAAATCTCTGCGCGAGTTGATTCTGAGTTCGGGCAATGTGTCTTCGATGTAAGATTCCGATTTCAATTTAACTCCATTGGGAGTGATCTATTTTTTTCCTGAAACTAGACATCTGCATCTTTCTAATCATAGGTCTTTTGTCAAATTCCATTGGGTAGTTTACTCCCAGCTATTTTTATAAAAACGGTTTTACAGAAACTTTGCAGAGTGATGTCCTGAACGTCAGTCTAATTCGTGAAATCTTTTCTCCCTCTCGAGAACTCCGTTTTCATTGATTCCTATCCCTAAAGCTGTATTTTTGTCTTGGGAATAGAAGATAAATATTTCGTGCCCTAATTCTTCTAGAAGGATTTGTGGCATATTTATTTATCTCAATATACCATTTCAAACAGTTTCTGTTCAACTGTGGTTGCAAATGTCATATCTTACAAACTACTAAAGCTTTTAAGACAAGGTCAGTGGGAGTATGTAGGGGAGGTCAAAAGCTTTCTTACCCTAGGTTTTGACAAATTTCTATGTTTGCGAATTGGTCCAATTTGATTTTCATTTAATCTCTAGAATCAGAAAAATATTCGTCAAAAAGATCTTTTTCTTTTTCTTGAAGAAAATGCATAAAAACTTAATAATGGATCGCGACCCCCTATAGAAGTAGGTCGGAACCCCCTGCTGAGTCAACATAGGTCGCGACCTATGGTCATTAATGACCCAAATCCAGATCGTATCCAAATCTGCAATAGGTCGCAACCTATAGCAGGATAGGTCGCGACCTATTGGTCATTAATGGCAAGATCTGACTTTCCTATTATATGATCCTATAATGTCACTATAAATAAGAGGCTCCATTACGGTTCTAAGGACCGACTTTTGAATACCGAAAGGCTATTGGATTGATATCTAGACTCTAAGGTAATTTTCTCTTCTTTTCTTTGATCTTGTTGCTTCCCTGCCAACCTTCTTTTCTTCTTGTTTATGTTTTTGTTTAGTGGGTCGTGACCCCCTGGTGTAGGTGTCACGACCCCTTTCCGTGATTGGGCGCCCCCTGTGATATTTTTCTGAAAGTTTGCTGTATGGGTCATGACGTATCCTTTCATACGTTGCGACCCCCTGTTTCAGAAGCAGAGGGTCGCGACGTATCTTTTTATACGTCGCGACCCCCTAACTTTTTATGGCCTCGGGATTGTGAACCGAGCTCGAGGGTCGCGACCCCCTGACTTTTAGGGGGCAGTAGCGTTTCTCCTTTTTTTTTCTTGTACTTTATTAAAAATAAAAATATATAGGCACGTTGCACTGAGAGGCCATCTGAGTCTTTGCTTGATGAGCCTCCCCTCACTCACACACTTGCATGACACACGAACTACGTGGACTTTGATCCCTCTTTGAGGGTACGTATGCCCTAGGCTCTTTTCCTAAGTCAAGTCCACCTTTATTTTCTTCTTTGTTTGTGTTTATATTCTTTTCCACTTTTTAAAGGCCAAGCGATTTAAATGTTAATTTTCGGGGTAACCGTCTTAGGACGGGGGAAAAGGGGTGCCTAACTCCTTCTCCTCATATCAAGCAGACTCCCGAACCTAAATATTTTAAAACCCAATCTTTACTTAAAATTTCAAACCTATTTTTCTTTTCCAAGTTTTAATGGAAAACTTGGTGGCGACTCCGTCGAGCGCACGGTCTCCACAGTTGGCAACTCCACTATGGACATTTTAGAGAGTCAAGCCATTTTCTTTTGAAAATTAATATTTAAATTGTTTTGGCCTTTAATATTGGATATTTGTTTGTGTATATATTTGTTGTATATGTTTTTCTCTTGTATACTTTAAAGTGGAAGGGAAGGGTAGTTAGGATGCTCCTACAAAGTGCACGATTTAAATTCTTACCCGCCCAAAATTCACTTCTATACCTGAAGCGTGTCCATAATAGTTAGTTGGGATATGAGAATCGTTCCCTGTTGGGCTTCAGCCTACAGAGGTTGACCTATCTATCCTACTTAGATTGTTACTTACCTTAAGGGTTGATACACGCAGACTTTTTTGTGACAGAATCCTTTCTTAAGTCAGGGTCTCCACCTTTGGTGGGGGCAATCTAAGGGCCTTATTAAGGTGTCTAGATGCCAAGCTAAACCATGTGCAAGTTGACCATAAAGCCTACCCTTATTAGGTCATCCAATTTTAGAGACTTTAAGAGCCTAACATTTATGACACAAGGAGCGAACTCCCTCATTTCGTTGCATGCATACAAAAATAGAGAAAGGAAGAAAAAAGGGGAGCTTTCTCACATCGTATCACTTGCATCTTCTAATAACTCCCTCTGCATTTCATATAAAATTTTCTTTTGAGTTGTGAATAAAAAAAGATAAAAAAAAAATACTTTTTCTTTACATTGTATAAAAAAATTTCCCTTTTATAATTTTATTTGCATTACATATAAAATTCTCTTTTGAATGAAAGAGAAGGAAATCACTTTTCCTTTGCATTGTATATATAAAAAATAAAAAAAATTCATTGTTCTTATAATTTTCTTTGCATTATATATAAAATTTTCTTTTGAATTCTGAATAAAAGAAAAGTAATTCCCTTTTTCTTTGCATTGTATATATAAAATTTCTTTACGTTGTATTAAAAAAAACACTTTTCCCTTTGCTTTGTATATATAAAAAAAGTTCTATTTGCTTTGTATATATATAAAAAATTCTTTGCATTGTATATATATAAATAAACTTTCTTTATGTTATATAAGATTTTTTTTTTCCTTTTTCTCATAACTTCCTTTGCACTATATATATATAAAACTTTTCTTTACGTTATATAAAATTTTTTTCTTTTCTCATAACTTTCTATGCATTGTATATTTTAAAAAAAAAAATTCTTTTTTTACCACACATTCGTTTCTAATATAAATCACCATTATTTTTCTTTTCCTCTTGTGAATAATATTTGTACATATGATGAGGATGTTTTATCTCACACTTTAATTCCTAGGCCATAGGATTGTATTAACATTTGTTCATTTATCTGCATAGCTAGTAAACAGTGGCTATATTTACAATTATTGAGGTGCATGGTGTCAATCTTTTGGCCTTTTACTAACAAGCCTCACACGAGGTAGAGTCAAGTTTGTCTAGAGCCTCAGTGCTTGGACTGATGAATCATCGTGTTAGACTCATCTCCCGGTGCCTGTTCGGAGAGTCATTACCTTAGGTCTTGTCATGAACTCCAATGCTCGCAATGGGGAACCATCGTCTTTATCCTATGGCTGCCATGAGACCTAGTGATTGCACTAGGGAAACATCTTTTTAGCTTATGTGTCATTAACCCCACGGCATACTCTGCGGACTACCATTTTAGCTCATGTCCAATCCATGGTGTAGTGACCATGATTCCACATAGCACCCTTGTGTCCATCACAAACTTCAGTGCCTGCACTGGGGAATTGTCATTTTAGGTTATACTTCGAACTCAATGCCTATGTTGGAGAGACAACATTTTAGAATCTCATCTGTTTTAAAATCACTAGGGGATGCAGTGGGAGATTATCATATCCAGATTCTGGAGTGTCCCAACTGGAATTATTCAGATAGTTATCGGAACAAGGGATCATAAACCCAAGCACATGGCTCCATTAACACCTCCGTACCCAGATGGTACAAGCTCGAACTTTCATGTGAGTACCACGTGAATGCGCATGGTCATTCAACTGAGACAGGTAGCATTTTTCAACCCAATGTTCAGATATTAATGAGGAACAACAAGATCACCCCAACTCCTGAGTTTGAGGGTAGATCCGCAAAGAGGGTAAAATGCGACAAGCTTGATTAGAAAATGTTAGAGTGAATGACATCAAATAGTTTGAAATGCCTTAGAATCTTTTTCAAATGAATTTCGTCACACTTATTTTGGGAATAAAGTAAAGTGTCTTTTCCATTAGCAATCATCATTCATTTACTCCATGTTCTTCATTCTAGTTCTTCTCTCAATCTTATTCAGGTGTTCCTCGGGCATTCGAATGTTCAAAATTCTCGTCTAATTCGATGCAATATTGGCAATAAACTTGATTGATAAAAGAAGATACTGCACATATGCATAGCCATGAGTCTCATGGGAATGACCACTCGCCCTACATACCTCAGACTTAACCATGTTTTCCGAGATATAAAAAAAAGAGAGAAAAAGGAAAAGAAAGTAAAAATAAGGAAAAAAGCCTTTTACTGAGGGAACTTTTTGTCCCCTAGGCCTCTTACCCACTTTTTCAAAAAATTTTTTTGGAAAATCTCTTTTGTCCCCAGTAAACCCCAATCATCAAATGGAGCCAAAAATCCATAGCCCAGAAAAAGCCCCACTCTCATCCCACTGTGGTCATTCTTTGGAGATTCCATATGCATATTTATGGTATCATGTTATTGTTAGTCAGGTGGTCAATGCTATCACTAGGGATGACTCGTTCTTTCTTAATAGGAGTTCATTCTTCTGATGGATTTCTCCTTTTCCACATGTGTATCATATAGACATTTTGCATTAGTCCCAAGATAAATTTAACAAAACTTTCTTTATTTGACCATCATTTTAGGTAGGGCATTTTAAACTATTTGGCGATCTCGTTCTAACATGGATTGAGTTTGTACATCACATCTGCATGTAAATTTTTGAAAATTAGAACATGAGGGATAAACGATGCTTGGTTTTGAGAATTGGAGACAAGTCACTTCGACAATGCTATTCTTCCGTTGGGCTCTCGCTAATTGAAACCAAAGTATTGACTTACTTCTTTATTTGATATTCAATAGCCAAGACCAAGTTAATATTGAAGAAAGAGAATGTGCTTGATCAGTATTCTATACTCAGAATCAAGATAAATTTCCAAATAAGATATGAGCTTTTCTTAGTAAGTTTTTGACGGCTTGGTCAAAGCTGAAGTATCCTTAATCCTCGTTACTTGATCTTCAAAAATTAAGATGTGATGCCTTCGTTCGTCTTCACTTTCCTTATTATTATTAGGGCAGTAGTTTTTATAGACAATCATCATGTCTCAATCTCTTGACCAGGGAATCCCCTTCTCCTGAATGCAGTTCAATCCCCGCACATTGACTGGGGAGTTATCTTGTTCTTAACTCCCCTATTCGCGGACTAGGGAATCATTCCCTCTACATCTAGTGTTGGGATCCCAGTGTCCCAAAATATGCTTCTGTTTGTATAGGGTCTCTAGTGCCCCGAATCTTCCTCAATTCTCCTATTGGTAGATTGGGGAATCATCTTCTTGGTTGTCAGGATCTCAATGCGTCCGCAGCATTCTTTCCCAAAGTAGGCTGGGGAATCACTTCCTCTCAAAGTGTCGGGGCATGAGTACCCCCAAATGTTGTTCCCATTTCCCTTTTAAGTCTCATGGATAGCCATCGAGTGCTTCGAAGATTTGACGCCCATAACTTTTGGAGACCCTTAGATCTCCGAGGGGAAAGGTTCTTTCGTACTCATAGAAATTAACTGGAAACCTGGTACCCATAAGTTTTGCAGACTATTTAATCTTCATGGTGATCAATCTTCGGTGCTCATGGATAGCCATCGAGTGCTTCGAAGATTTGACACCCATAACTTTTGGAGACTCTTAGATCTCCAGGGGGAAAGGTTCTTCAGTACTCATATAAAGTCACTGAAAACCCGGTACCCATAATTTTTGGAGACTATTTGATCTTCGTGGTGATCGGTCTTTGGTGCTCATGTATAGACATCGAGTGCTTCGAAGATTTCACACCCATAACTCTTTGGAGACTCTTAGATCTCTGGGAGGAAAGGTTCTTCAATACTCATAGAAAGTCACTGAAAACTCGGTACCCATGATTTTTGGAGACTATTTGATCTTCGTAGTGATCGGTCTTAAGTGCTCAAGGATGACCATTGAGTGCTTCGAAGACTATTTGATCTTCGAAGATTCCACCGATGAGTGTTTCGAGATCTGACACCCCCAATTTTTCCATAGGGATCAAATTCCGCCGATAAATGTTTCAGAATCTAACACCCGCAACTTTTTGGAGATTCTTGCTCATTAAAGATCTCCGCAATGATCATTTTTAACCGTTGAGTGTTTCGAAAGCTGATACCCATAACTTTAGGGGACTCACGAGCCCCGCCGTAAGATTATCTATGGCATTGGAAATTAAAATCTACATTAGAAAGTTTAAAAAGCTGAAGTAGATTTTTTTGTCTCTTTTTCCTTGGAGCAGACTTGGGAATACCGTTTCTCATTATTTTCATATTTTGGGGTGGATAATTGGGTAGATTTTCTTAAGTGTTTTAGCACCAATTAGTTTTTCTCTGGCCAAGACAAATAAGGGCATCCTTTTGTCTTTAATTGTTCTCTCCATCAGCACCAAAAGCGTCCCTTTTAGAGAAAGGCAAGTAATGAGGGGATTTTGTGGACACCTTATTTTTCCCGGACCTAAATTGTGCAAAGAAAATTAAAAATAATAAAAATAAAAAATGCAAAAATATTATTTTTGTCAAAGGAAATAAGAAAAGATGAAAAGTGTTAGATGACCTCCTCTTAGCTCTAATTGGCCAAGCCCGAAGAACCTAGGAGAACCCTAGCTTATAAAAGAGAGAAGCCTATGTCAAGAAGAGGGAGATAGAATAAGAGTGGCTAGGTTAAAGAGAGAGAAGTGGCTAGGTCAAAGAGAAGTGGAGGAGATCAAGGAGGAGAGCAAGAGGAGGTAAGAAAAAAGAAGAGGAAGGAGTCAAGAATTCCTGGAGATGGGAAGGGAAACCTAGAATGAATGGTGGAAGAACCAATTGAGGAAGTACTCTTAACTTCGACACTTTTTCTGTTTTGGTTAAATATGATTGCTTGCCTTCTCCATTTTGTTTTTGGTTGTCTCTACATATATATAATTTCTTTCTTGCATTTTTCTCTTGTATGTTCGTGCTTTAAGAGCATCTCTAAATTCTTTCATGAATTTTGGAGTCTTTTAATAGAGTCCCAAACGATTTTTTTTAAGAACCTCTACCCGAGTTGATTCTGCGTTCGGGCAGTGTGCCTTCGATGCAAGATTCCGCTTTCAATTTAACTCCAATGGGAGTGATATATTTTTTCCCAGAACTAGACATCCGTAGCTTTCTAACCATAAGTCTTTTGTCAAATTCCATTAAGTAGTTTACTCCCAAAAGTTTTTATAAAATCGATTTTATAGAAACTTTGGAGAGTCGTCACTCTAATTCGTGAAATTGTTTCTCCCGCTACAAAACTCTGTTTTCATTGATTCTTGTCCTTAAAGCTTTATTTTTGTCTTGGAAATAGAGGATAAATATTTCATGCCCTAATTCTTCCAGAAGGATTTGTGGCATATTTATTTATTTATCCCAATATACCATTTCAAACAATTTTTGTGCAACTGTGGTTTCAAAAGTCATATATTAGAAATTACTAAAGCTTCTGAGACAAGGTCAGTGGGGGTTTGTAGAGGAGATCAAAAGCTTTCTTACCCTAGGTTTTGACATTTTTCTATGCCTAGGAAGTGGTCCAATTTGATTTTTTATTTATTGTCTAGAATAAGAAAAATATGCGTCAAAAAGATCTTTTTGTTTTTCTTGAAGAAAATGCATAAAAACTTAATAATGGGTCGCAACCCCCTGTAGAAGTAGGTCGCAAACCCCTGCTGAGTCAGCATTGGTCGCGACCCCTGCCACAATAGGTCGCGACCTATGGTCATTAATGACCCAAATCCGGATCGTATTCAGATCTGCAGTAGCTTGCGACCTATAGTAGGATAGGTCGCGACCTATTGGTCATTAATGGCAAGTAAATAAGAGGCTCCATTACGGTTCTGGATCGACTTTTGAATATCGAAAGGCTGCTGGATTGATATTTGGACTCTAAGGTAATTTTCTCTTCCTTTCTTTGATCTTGATGCTTCCCTGCCAACCTTCTTTTCTTCTTCTTTCTATTTTTTAGTGGGTCGCGACCCGTAGTTGTACGTGTCGGGACCCCTTCTGTGATTGAGCACCCCCTCTGTTGTTTTTCTGAAAGTTTGTTGTACGGGTCATGACATATCCTTTTATACGTCGTGACCCCGCCTGTTTCAGAAGTAGAGGGTCGCGACATATCTTTTTATACGTCGCGACCCCCTAACTTTTTATGGCCTCAAGATTGTGAACCGAGGCCGAGGGTCGGGACCCATCCTTTTAAGGGTCGCGATCCCCTGACTTTTAGGGGGCAGAAGCGTTTCTCCTTTTTTCTTGTACTTTATTATAAATAAAAAATATATAAATTATTTTATATAAACATGTGTAACCTAGTGCCACCAAGGGGCCTTTGCTTCTATAGAAGTACTAGTATTCACGCCATCTGGGCACGCTGCCAGATGAGCATTCACACACACTTTTCTCAATCTTTTTGCTTGTTTGTAATGCATGGTAGATAGGTGTCGAGGGGCCTTTATCTCTTTAGGCACGTTGCACTGAGAGGCCGTCTAAGTCTTTGCTTGATGAGCCTCCCCTCACTCACACACTTGCATGGCACACAAACTACGTGGACTTTGATCCCTCTCTGAGGGTACGTAGACCCTAGGCTCTTATCTTAGGTCAAGTCCATCTTTATTTTCTTCTTTGTTTGTGTTTATGTTTTTTTTCCTATTTTTAAAAGGGCAAACGATTTAAATGTTAATTTTTGGGTAACCGTCTTCGGACTGGGGAAGAGGGGTGCCTAACACCTTCCCCTCATCTCAAGCAGACTCTCGAACCCAAATATTTTAAAACCCAATCTTGACTTAAATTTTCAAACCTATTTTTCTTTTCCAAGTTTTAATGGAAAACTTGGTGGCGACTCCGTCAAGCGCACGGTCTCCACAAATAGCTATTCATAAGGTTTGAGTTATGATTAATTTACGAATTTCAATGTTACTTATATGATTAAAATACTAAGTATCATCATTACTAAATCTTATTTTTGAAGTGTTCTCTCATTATAGGATACAGAGTATTTAACAACAATGTTAGTATTTGTATAAAATTATTGATAAATAGACAATAAATTCTATTTGTTTACGAAAACACTGAGAAACTCTTATTCTCCAAATTATATGTGTCTACATTTTTACGTTAAAAAATTATTCAAACTAATATAAAATAATCTGTATACATATCCCGTAGAGGATACAGAGTATTTAACAACAATGTTAGTATTTGTATAAAATTATTGATAAATAGACAATAAATTCTATTTGTTTACGAAAACACTGAGAAACTCTTATTCTCCAAATTATATGTGTCTACATTTTTACGTTAAAAAATTATTCAAACTAATATAAAATAATCTGTATACATATCCCGTACATCGCACAGGCTCATTTCTAGTTAATTATAAAATAAATAATAAGTAATAATGTTTACGGAAGGAGGCAACACTGAATAATAACATGAAATGCTATTCTTGAATGTAGGAGTGGGAGTATTTGCAACATTAAATATGGGAAATTTGCAACATTTTTTTTAATAAGTGAAATTTGCAACATTAAATATGGGCAATTTGGGAGTATTTGCTATTATCAAGGGAGGGGAGTCTAAATTTTAAAAATCGAGGGAACATGAATGTAATTTAAGGTTTTCTAAGGAGGGAGAAGTGTAATTTACTCTATTAATAAGGTACTATAGAAACATTAATTATTTTTTAACACAAATACTACTCAAAGAAAAGTGTGAGTATTTGGAGCTATCAAGAGCTAAAGCTCATCAATTGCAAGTCATTCGATCTGTTTTGAGATCTGTGCCATCTTAAATTTTAAAAAGTAAAAGTATTTTGGCACAGATCTCCAGACAAATCAATGAATGTTAGATGGTGAGCTTGATCTCTTGATAACTCTATAGCATTACTCCAAAGAAAATTACAGTATGCTCAGCAAATAATTAATTGAAAGTCCAATAAAAAAGAGAATTTCCCATATTATTACTTCTTTAGGGTCATATATGGCATTGGTTCACACATTCTTCCTCATTGGATAAGATATCTCAAAGGAAAACATTTCCAAGATGAAGACGTGTCCATATCCAAGGCTGTTCTCCTGTTCTGGCCAAATTCTTCGCCTTTGATTTAGAATACACAATCGCCTCTACTGCCACTTTCCTCAATTCATTTGGAATGGATCATTTTTGTACCTTTTGAAATTTAAATAATTGATTTTGGTAATCAATAAGGGATATAACGATAGATTAGTTCATCTAGCTATAATTATTCAAAAATTCACATAGAAAAACTAATAAATTAATAGTACCAAACTACCAATATTCCACCCGAATATTCCAAATTTAAAAGTTAACTTGCTAATGTTAATTTTATTATATCTTATGTTCATTGAATTTAGAAAATGATATAGATATAAAAGTTGACTTGCTAATTAATTACGCAAATTGATATGAATTTCAAAAACAAAATATTTCAAAAGCATTTTTTAAGGGATTTGAGAAAGATTTAATTAACAATTAAGAGTGATAGTGTGAGTTGTTAAGATTCGCCAAGGTGGATCTTAATAGATGCCATGTGGCGACTTGATGTCTTTCTTGAACGCTTACATAGTGGGAATCTAAAAGGGATTTTGAATAGTATCTGACTATTCAGTGAAAATTTAGCAAAGAAAGGTCTACATATATAGGCTCTCTGTGTGATGAGAGTGGTTGGCCCTACTTCTTGAATACAGAGACTGACTATATCTACAATCGTCTTGAGTTGATTACAAATTTCCATGATTGTGTGTTGTATAATAAGGAGCTGTGTAATTAGTGTTAGTGTTTAGGATTGATTGATAGTGTAACTACAAAACATGTAAATGTGGATCATATTAGAGAGACTGGTTTGGTGTTCCTAAGGTCACTAAACTGAGGTAGCTTATAATCAAGTTTGATTCCTCCAAGATTCGTTCTAACAAGAGCAAGAAGACGCATTAAAGGGAGAAATCAAACATGATTTGGGAGTATGAGTAAGCCTAAAAACTCCCCACTAGTAAATAGTGAGTTCAAATTGTTGCCAGATCTCTTACATTCTCTTGGGAGTGCATGTAGGTCATTTCGACCTCCACTAATACCATCAAGCTTCTTGATGATATTAAACACCACCTAGTGCTCTAGGAATGGTGGCATAAGGCTGCAAAATCCATCCAGCATGTAGCCTAAGTGGCTAAAGTTTCTTAGAGCTCTAGGGTCCAAGAACAAGGATGATGGGTCCAAGAGACGTGGTGCTAGGAAGAGAAAGGTTGAGTGTAAGGTAAGTAGCCTCATTTTAAAGGAAAAACAAGGGAGGAAAAGAGATTTTCGCCAAGGTCAAATGTTGCTTGTGCCAACCCATAGGCAATTGTGCGCAAAATTGTTGCAACAATTGTTTCCCTCTCACCCATGAACATTAGTTCGTGAAGTTCCACCCTTTGCCCAATGAGATCAGAAGTATCCTTGTGGGAACAAAGCATTAATAAAGTTAAGAGGTTGGGCTTGGTGATCATGATGTAAGGATGATGTTTTGTTCAAATTTTCCAAGTCCCACATTGCTTAAATCAATGATGGGAGCTCTCTCATCCTCCTATAAATAGGAGGCATTCCCGACCTTCACATTGGCCCATTCCATGTGTTGGAAAGGGGGGGGGGTTCCCATTTGGGAAACCCCACATAGTATAGTTTTTCTCTCTTGAGTCATTCTTCCGCGCATCAGTCGTGGACACGTGGCTCTACCTCTCGTAGGTAAAGTCCTTCGTTTGGTGCGACCCTTTCTGGAGTTCGTCGTTTGAAGGTCTGTCCTGGTGAAGCAGAGACACTCGCAGTATCCAAGGTTTTAGCGATGACGTCCAGGTTAGTAACTTCCGCAATATTTAAGTTTTGCCTGGATTTATTTTTGGTTTTTTTGGTCCCTGGGTCGAGTCGGGTCATGTGGATCTAGGTCTTTCCTACGAGATAGATTGATAATAGATCGCTCAATGAGTTGTATTATTATTATTTCGAGTAAATTTTTATTTTGGTTACTAAGATATACAATTTTTCTCGATTTAGTTTTTGAATGATAAAAATATAAAATTTAATCTTTAAAAGAGATAATTTTTCTTAATTTAATTCTAAAAAGCTTTATTAATATAATGAATAGAAAATTTTAATTGGATTAAAGTGAGATAACATACATGTTTTAAAGACTAAATTTGATATTCATATTTTTTAGGGACTAAATTGAAAAAAATTACATCTTCCACGGAACAAAATTAACATTTTCATCTTTTTAGGGACTAAAGTGAAATAATCTACATTTTTAGGACCAAATGATAATTCACTCTATAATTTTTAATTTGGACTTCATTATTCCATTTGCACCTAATTACGATCTAAATTCTTTTTCAACAATTCCATATTGTAGCTTGTAAAATATGATTTTCGTTCATCAAATTAACATCCTTTGTTCCATTAGTTTTTTTTAGAACTGTTCCATTAGTGTTTTTTTAAACTGTTCCATTAGTTGAATCTATTAGATTATATTATTATGAAGAAATATTTGGTTAGCAACATACGCATATGAGAAAAAAAAACTATTTTGTTGTGGAAATAATAAATAAAAAAATCAACATAATATGACATTTGGTTGTATAACCACATAACAGTTATCCGAAAAGAAACAAACAGATTTGTATGTAATACAATCCTCTGAATATTGAAGTGCACACATACCTCTCGGTCAGAGAGAACCATTTTGATCGAAACACTGACATTTGATGATTTGGTTTTACCGGAGGAGTAGGGAGGCACTAACCACAATCAAACGACACGAACCTTGATGGTAGTTTCCTTCAGCTGTAAGGGGTTGACGGCACTAAGAAGCTGATTTCTTGGAGCCATTGAAGAAACTTTATCGGGTAAGGGGTAGAAAGTATTAGGTTTGAATGTAATTGATACGTAGAGCTTCTTGTGTTTTATGCTATCACGTATAAGCTGCTTTAGGCTTGATTTTAGGGGATATGTATATGAACTTGAATTCAAATCAATAGAATTGATGATGGGATATTAAGGGGGAGTTGACTATGCGTTTATTTGATTGAATTAGCATCAGTTTCGGGATTAGGGATTCGAGAAGATATAGATGTTGATTAGCGATGAATTCAGATAATGAAGATGTATTTGAAATTCAAATTCTAAAGATAAAATTATGGCCCACATTAATTTGAAAATTAGGTGCTGAAATTGTTGGAGAACATGTCATCCACTATCGTGTTAGTGACAGGGCGCTATGTAGGATGCATATGTCATATACTTAGATGCTAAAACTGCTGATGTGGCAGTAAGGAGCTTTACGCCTCTTACTTTTATATAGTATATAGATATATAGATATAGATATTGAACTGATTGTACCAAGATTTAAGAAGATCTCAATGATTTGCTTTGTATTTTTCTATGGTGGAGTCTAGTTAGCGCCACCTAAGTGCCACATAGGAATTTTAAATAGCATGATGTGGCAGCATTGGGATGAGCGTCTCTTCTTTTTATAGATTATATAGATTACCTTAGTTAAGATATTTAAGATACATGTTATTTATGGGTTCCAACTCAATACCAACCGGTTATTTTTAGGGAGCATCGATCCTACTAAGTGCCTAACCAGGTCTTACATGACTAAGCAAGTGGATAGAAAATAAATCACATAAATAACAATGATAATCATATAAATTATATTCGAATCCTAGGTCACAACCATGAAACCTAGAATTCCCTAAGTACATGTTCAACATGGGTAAGCCCTAATGGGTCTTTCATGGAGAATCTAGCAAATACAATTATATCTAACCAAGGATAAGCAACATCGAAAAGAAATAAGAGATTCCCTAAACTGAGCTCACAGGCTCATGCCTTAATCATTCCTCCTTGTGAAACCCAAGGGGAATTAGCCACTCATGGCTCACAGTATATCCTTAATTATAGGGTTTGACTCTGACGTCTGAGATGTTCTTACAATTAAAAGGAGCCTATATTTATAGTTGCTCCCATAATCCTAATGGGACTTGAATCCCTAATAAATTATACAAAGATAATAATATTCAAACCTATTCTAATTTGGAAATTAAATTCCAATTTCAAATACATTTAAAATACTTTTCTAAATTGGAATCTTGGGTTAAACTAGATCTTCATCTAAATCTCCACTACTTTCTTGTGTCACTGCCACGTCAGTATATTCTCGCCACGATAAATAAATGCTTGCTCGTCGCGACGAACAGTTGTCTGCTTCGCTGTGGCAAATGGATGAGTGCTTGTTGTGGCGAGACCTGCTTGGGTCGCTATGGCAAGTTGCTCTGCTACGACACGTTCTCTCTTTTCCAACTGTGCCCCGCTACTATATTCTGATCCTGTTCTGGTCCCTGACTTGGAATGTCTTCAACTAATGATCCCATGTTAAGTCTGCAACAGTTAACAAACATTAAACATACCTGTTCTAATATTGAACAAATTTTACGGTAGTTCAAGAATATTAAGAATTAATACATTTAATTAGGGATTTAGCTATGTTTCTATCCATTTTCCTAGTCCTAAATTTCTAGTCCAGTTGTTTAAAATCCTAATTGGGATTTGTTGATTTTTGAAGAAAAATCTTTCAAGTAAAACATCTTAGTTAAATTTCAAATTTTTTTTGAAGTGTTACATGCTAGGTTCGTTTCCTAAGATGTTAGTTTATTTCGAAAAATTCACCCAATAATTACCACAACGAAATAATTAGCAGGGCAGAAAGGCTTAAAACTTCTATAGCAGAGTTATCCCCCCCCCCCCACTTAAAACAAGCATTGTCTTTAATGCTTTGAGAACAAGAAGTTTTAAGCAGGCATCTCAATCACTTATTCATTTTTTCGGTGGGCCATACGTGGCCTAGATGAGTGTGAGCTTCTAGGGAATCATTATTGAAAACCAAAAAAATAAATCAATCGAAATGAACTTTTTAAAATTCAAGCATGCAAAAAATAAGATTAACTAATTAAAATGAACTATATAAAATTAACGAAAGTGGGAAAAACGACAATTAATCGATCAAACATAATTCATAAAAGACAATTAAAATTTCAAAATTAAAGCCTTCCCCCAACACTTATTTTCGTAAATAAATTCGTACTTTCTGAAAACTAGGTAATTGAAAGGGGGAAGAATACAAACCTTGTCCCTCAGCGGGGGCTCTGAGTACTCCTTTCTGATTTTGAGGAGATAGCCCATTCACCAGGTCTAGCCTTCCGTTATCGTCCATGATTTCTATTGCACCATAGGGATTTAGTTTTGTATCGTGTAGTGTCCATCCCACCTTTTTTCAGTTTTCCTTTTGCGAACTTGTATCGTGCCTTGAATTTAAGGACCTTGTCACCTATGTTGAAAGTTTTCCACAGAACACCCTTGTCATGGATCATTTTGCTCTTTTCCTTGTAGAGTTTGGCGTTTTCGTACGCTTCTGATCACATTTTGTCTAGCTCCTGCATCTATAGGGGTTTTGTATGCCGTCCTATAAGCCCATAGTGCTTATTCCAGCCTCGTACTCTAGTCTTTTATGGATGGTTGGACTATCTGTTCAAGGATTCTTTTGATCTCCCGGTTGGACACTTCTTCCTGTCTGTTTGTTTGGGAGTGGTAGGCCGTGGATATCTTGTGCTGAACCCTATGTCTATGGAGCATGTTGGTGATGAGTTTGTAAAAGAAGTGTGACCCTCTGTCACTGATTATTGCTCTTGGCGTTCTGAACCTGAATAGGATGTGGGATTTGACGAACTTGGCTATTGTTTGGGCATCATCCTTGTGTGTTGGGATGGCCTTTATCCATTTAGAGACATATTCCATGGCCAGGAATATATAAGCATTCCCATTGGTTGGTAGGTAAGGTCCTATGCAATCGATTCCCCAGACATCAAATAATTCACAGAAAAACATTGGATGCTGGGGCGTCTGATGTCACCATCCTATCTTTTTGAACCTTTGGTATTAGCCCAATTATGATGTAATTAATGATGTGAGAGTACCATGGCTCTATTGTGCTGACGGTACATAATCCCGAATCAGGAAAGGAGTCACAGATAAGATTTGATGGTTCTACTTCCTTTGTTTCCTTAGGTAACTGACTTAAGTGATCAGCTACAAAATTCTCCGCTCTTGCCCTGTCCTTGATTTCAATGTCAAATTCTTCTAGCAGCAATGCCCACCTGAGCATCCTTGGTTTGGCTTGGGGTTTATTGAAGAGGTATTTAACGATTGCATGGTTAGAGTAAACCACCACCTTAGAGTTGAGCTGGTGTTAAGACCGCGCCTTTCGGTGGGCTTCGCAGAGTCGCCACCAAGCTTCCCATAAAACTTGGAAAAGGAAAAGTTGTTTCAAAAGTGTAATAAAAATGGGTTTCAGAAGAATTAGGTTCGGGAGTCTGCTTGAGATGAGGGGAAGGTGTTAGGCACCCCTCTTCCCCCGTTTAAAGACGGTTACCCTAAAAACGAATACTTAAATCGTTTTGGCCTTAAAAGAGTTGGATTGCACACAAGAACATAAAAGAAAACAATGATGAACTTGACCTAGGATAAGAGCCTAGGGCCTACATACCCTCAAGAGGGATCAAAGTCCACGTAGTTTGTGTGGCACGCATGTGTGTGTGTGTGGGGGGGGGGGGATGCTCATCAAGCAAAGGCTCAGATGGCATCCCAGTACAATGTGCCTAAAGAAGCAAAGGCTCGTCGACACCTATCTACCATGCATTTCATAGAACAAATCAAACATGGTGGGTGTGTGATGCTCATCAGGCGGCATGCCCAGATGGCATGTAAAATAGTGTTCCTATAGAAGCATAGGCTCCTTGGTGACACCAGTTGAACAGATAAATAAAGACGTTGATTAAAATACACGAACAAAGTGTCTACAATATTTTTGGAATGTTCTCTTTAAGAAAAACAAAGAAAACTTTTCAACGCGTATTTTCTTGATTCTAGACATTAAATAAAAATCAGATTGGGCCACTTCCAAAGCATATAAAATTGTCAAAACCTTGGGTAAGAAAGATTTTGATCTCCCCTACACACCCCCACTGACCTTGCCCTAAAATGAATAGTAATTTGTAAGATATTGAGCTTGTTTGATAACAATTTTTAAAAAGAGTTTTTTGTTTTTAAAAACAAAAGAACAAAAAAATTATTTGACAAGTTTGTTTTGTTTAATTGTTCTTAAAAGCTAAAAAACATATTTGTGTTTTTACAAATCAAAAAACAAAAACAAGTAAAAGTTGTTTTGCACTCTTGTTTTTAGTTTTTTTTTTAACATGGAGATCAAACAAATGAGTTTACAAGAACTTATAAATTTCAATTTAGTCCCCAAACTTTTTTTTTTACAAGAAACCTACAGGTTTTAATTTAGTCCCTAAATATTTTTTATGTCCCCAAATTTTATATAAATTTCAATTTAGTCCCTAAACCTTTTTTTGATGTTCCCAAATTTTACACAAGATTTCAATCTAGTCCCTAAACTTTTTTTTTGTCAATTTTGTCCTAAAAGTTTGTAATTGCATTCGATTTTGTCTAAAAAGTTTAGAATGACATCCTAACACTTTTTTTCATCGCAGTTGAAACAAATATAAGCTTGTAATATGTGTTGAATGGTACATGTAGAATCAAGTGAACATAATATTAACAGTATTTTCTTCATAAATCTAGGTAATATTATGAAACAATAAGAGATGTTAATATAAACTGTCGAAGAGTTACTAACGGAAAGGACTCTTTTTTGCTTAAGTTTAACAATTACAACGACCAAATTTCAAATTATTTAAGTTATAAGGACCAAATTCTAATTTTGATGAAACTATAGGGGCTAAAAATCTAATTTTACTTAATAATTATCAATCATACACGAAGAACATTATTAATTGTTTACAAAACTTGTTTTTTTAGAATAGTTTCATCAAACAATTTTTTTATTCTTTTGTTTTCAACACTATTTTTAAAACAAATATGTCAAACAAGTTTTTTTGTTTTGTTCTTTAAAAAATTGTTTTTAAAAATTGTTTTCAAAACTGTTTTTAAAAACACAAAACAAAAATTATTGTCAAACAATCCCATTATCTTTGAAATTATAGTTGCCCAGAAACTGGTTGAAATGATACTTTAGGATAAATAAATATGCCATAAATCATTCTGGATGAATTAGGTCTTGAAATTTTTGTTCTTTGTTCTGGAGACCAAGAAGAAGATTTAGGGACAAAAATAAATGAAAACAGAGTTGTGTAGAGAGCGAAACAATTTAATGAAATATAGTGACGTTCAGGACATCACTCTGCAACGTGTTTTGAAAAATCAATTTTATAAAAATTTATGGGAGTAAAATACCCAATGGAATTTGACAAAAGACCTATGGTTAGAAAGCTATGGATGTCTAGTTTCAGGAAGAAAAAGATCTCTCCATTTGGAGTTAAATTGAAAACATAATCTTGCGTTAAATGCGCACTGCCCGAACTCAGAATCAGCTCAGGCAGAGGTTTTGACAAAAATAATTTAACTCAATTAAAAGACTCCGAAATTCATGAAAGAATTCAGAAATGCTTTCAAGGTATGCACAAACAAGAGAAAAATGCAAGAAAGCAATTATATATGTCAAAACAACCAAAAACAAAATGGAGAAGGCAAGCAATCACATTCAACCAAAGCAAAAAAACTGTCAAATTGAAGAGTACTCCCTCAATTGGTTCTTCCACCTTTCATTCAAGGTTTCCCTTCCCATCTCCATGCATGCTTGACCCCTTCCTCTTCTTTCTTCTTGCCTCCTCTTGCTCTCCTCCTTGATCTCCCTTTGCTTCTCTTTGACCTAGCCACTCTTCTTCTTCTTTTTTTCCATCCCCCCAGTTTGACCTAACTCATCCCTTTTTATAAGCTAGCCACCTCTCCCTTTCTTAACCTAGGCTTTTAGGTTTTTTTCTTAAGTGTTTTGGCCTTAGCCTTAGGAGTAGGCCATATAACATTTTTTCTCTTTTCTTATTTTTGACATAAGAGTCATATTTTTGTATTTTATTTATTTTTATGCTTTTTAAGCCTAGACAAAAAACAGTGTCCACAACAGGTATGATCTGTATTTCTCCAGGACAAATATTATCGCATATAGCTCCTTCTCTGTGGTGGTAAAGTTGGTTTGTGCATTGTCTCAAGTTTTCAAGGCGTATTCTATTACCCTCAAGATTTTATCCTCTTTTTGTCCTAGCATAGCCTCTACAGAGAAATTTGATGCGTCGCAAGACAGTTCGAAGGGTAGGTCCCAAGTGGGATTGGCAATGATTGGGGGGCAAGCTAATCTTGTCTCAAGGTCATTAAATGCTTGTTTGCAGTTTTCATCAAATTTAAATTTTGCATCTTTCTGCAATAATTGGGACAAAGGGTGTGCAATTTTACTGAAGTCCTTGATGAACCTTTTGTAAAACCATGCATGTCCTAAAAACGACCATAGTTCATTTAAATATGTAGGGTAAGGAGGCATTGAGATCATTTCTATATTAGCTTTGTCAACTTCTACGCCTTTTTCTAAGACTACGTGTCCTAATACTATCCCTTGGTTTGCCATAAAATGGTATTTTTCAAAGTATAATACTAGGTTCTTTTCTATGGATCTTTGAAGGACTTTCTCTAAATTGCCTAGACATGAGTCAGATGAATTTCCGTAGACTATAAAGTCATCCATGAATACCTCCATATAGTCTTATAGGAATTCTCTAAATATAGATATCATGCATCGCTAGAAGGTTCCAATGCATTGCATAGTCTGAAGGGCATTCTTCTGTAGGGGACTGTGCCGAAAGGACTGGTAAAGGTGGTTTTCTTTTGATCTTCTAGTGCGATAGGCACTTGGAAGTACTCAGAAAAACCATCTAGGAAGCAATAATGGGATTTTTCGGCTAGTCGTTCAAGCATTTGATCTATGAAGGATAGACGGAAATGGTCTTTTCTAGCTGCCTCTTTTAGCTTCTTGTAGTTTATGCACATCCACCATGAATTTTGGACTCTAGTGGGTATTAATTCATTATTCTCCTTTCTTACTATGGTTATTCCACTCTTTTTAGGTACTACCTGGATTGGGCTGACCCATCCACTATCTGAGATAAGGTAGATAATCCTTGCACTCAGTAATTTTGTTATTTCCTTTTTCACTACGTCTAGGATTTGAGTGTTTAACCATTTTTTGGGTTGCCTCTTAGGCCTAGAGTTTTCATCTAAAAGGATCCTATGGGTGCATACTGAGGGACTAGTTCACGAAATATCTGCTAAAGTCCATCCTATGGCCCTTTTATAGTTTTTTAATAGTCCTACTTGGCGTTCTTCTTGTTCTATGGGGAGTCCGCTCGCTATGATGACAGGCAGTTTGTCATCGTTTTCTAGGAAGGCATATTTAAGGGTGGCTGGTAAGTGGTAACTCTTTCAACTCTAGGTTTGGGGGTTGAATTATGGAAGGTACTAGTCTCGTAAATTCTAGAGATTGGCTCGGTGCCAATTTGACCGTTGCTCGAATTGCTTCGAACTGGCTCTAATTGGTCGTCACAATCGAGATCAAATTAAAACCTCAGGTAGTAGCAAAGGGCACAACCCAAGGGTCGAATCTCACACAGAATCATCAAGTCAATCCTGCAGTTAGTTAGTATATCTCAAGAAGAAACAAGTATTTGTAGATTGGAATGGGGAAGCAATTATGAGTACAATAGAAAGTAATTATAAGATAGCAGGTCCCAAGAAGAATGATTTCAACAATCCTAGCCAATCTAAAGATATTCAAGATTAATTATTTTCATTCTAAGTTTCACCCTATTCAAGATAGTTATGCATTACGAAGGCCTATTTATGCAACAATGTTATCCCCGACTGGGAACATCAATAACACATATTACTAGATTTAATGATATTATTAGATGTATTAACTTCTGATCGAGAACAAATAATCCAACAAATACTATTGCGATAAGATATGCATGCTAAACATGAATTCAAAGATAAATATAATTATATTGGATTCTTAGTCACGAACATGAACGTAGAATCCCATAATACCGTTCTATATAATTAATCCTTACCAATTCGTTATGAAGAATCTAATAACTAAGTACATGTTCAATCATGGATGAATTTAGTAGGGTATTGATATACAAATTCAAGTAAATACAATCATACGAATCAAAAAGGTGAATACGAAAGAAAGAATACACAACTAATCTCTAATTTGGATCCATCGGCCGATGCCTACGTCGGTTCTTCTCGGTACTCATGATCACAAGATATCCTTTAACTCAAGGTATGGTTGTGAAGACTGAGATTCCTTCTCAACTAAATGGAGCCTCTATTTATAATGCTCCTAGAGATCCCAATTTGACTAGGATTAATAAAAGATTACAAGATAAGTCATTCATAATTTGACTTTTAAAATCAACTCCGTTTGAATGCTTATTTGAATTTTCATACGACTGGGACTCCTCTTAAATTCATCCATTTAGTTGCTACCTGCGTCACGTGCCACGTCATCACTCACTCGCTGTGGCGAGTACCTTTTTGCTCACCGTGGTGAATTGGCGACTACTCACTGTGGCGAGCTACTCCATGCTTGTGTGTTTTGGTCTTCTTTTTCCTACCCTGCTACTTGTTCTAGCTCTTGTTCTGGTCCCACACTTGGAATGTCTTTGCCTATTGATCCTTGCTAAGCTTGCAGCACTCAACAAACATCAAATACATCTATCCAATATTCAACATTTATTGCGGATAATTAAGAATATCAAGAAGTGATGCAATTAATAAGGGATAAATGGGACAATCAATCATGTTATCTATCCTAATCTATACAAGAATTAAATTGCAGGCCTAACAAATTTAAACTTATGATTTTAAAATTCAACGGGGCTTCTCTCTCGTTGCTTCCCCACTAGAGTTGCCAACTTTAACGACCGCCTCTTTTGACAGAGTTGCCACCAAGTTTCTTGACCTTAAACTTGGAAAAGGTTTTCAAAGATAGGTTTTTTAAAAGGTGAAATACGGGCTCGAGAGACCACTTGCGTCGAGGGGAAGGTGTTAGGCACCCCTTTTACGATGTTTACCCCCTTTAAACCCTAAATCTAAATAGGTTTGGCTTTAATAAGATCCTATCAACCATTTAAGGGAGGTCTGGAACCAAAGTGAGACTTTGGCGCCTACGTACGCTTTGAGAAAAGGGATCAGAGTCACGTAGTACTTGAGCATGCAAGTGTGTGTGTAAGGGGTCTCACCAAGCTTCAATAGTTAGATGGACCCTCAAGTGATGAGGTGAGGTTCACCAGACTAATGTTTAGGCGGCCTCTTATCTACCATTCATACAAACAAGACAAGGTTCACCAAATTGTGAATCCAGGCGGCCTTGGTGCAAACCTGATGGTACATGGTGTTCCTCGGTGAATGACATGAATACTACGACTAAAAAAAATAAAGAAACGATGAAAACATGGAGGTCTCAGGGGAGGTCGCGACCTAAGGGGTTTAGGTGGCGACCTACATTGGTACCCAGCAAATAGAGGTAGAAACAAGGGAAGAAGTTTAGGGTTTAGAAGCCTAGGTCGTGACCTCTAAGTTTGAGGTCGTGACCGGGGGTCGAGGCCCATCAAACAGAAGCAAAAACATGGAGAAAACATGTAGGTCTCGGGTGAGGTGGCGACCTAAGGGGTTTAGGTTACGACCTACATTAGTACCCAGTAAATAGAGGTAGAAACAAGCGAAGAAGTTTAGGGTTTAGGACCCCAGGTTTGAGATCGCGACCAAGGGTTGAAACCCAACAACCAAAAGCAAAAACATGAAGAAAACATGTAGGTCTTGTTGGACTGGTACTTAGCAAATAGAGGTAGAAACAAGGGAAGAAATTTAGGGTTTAGAACCCCAGGTCGCGACCTACAAAATTGAGGTCACGACCAGAGGTTGATACCCAGCATAATTACATGGAAAATGCATGAGAAAGAAACATGGGGTCGCGACCTAGCCAAATATAGGTCGTGACCCAAAATCGAATTCCAAGAAATAGAGCAACAGGAGCTAAGCACGGGCACAAGATTAAACCCAGTAACCTGCCCATGAAAACAATTGATAGAACTTTAAAAAAGAGCCTAGCATACCTTCTCTGAGAGTTTTAGAATTCAAATACTGCAGAGTGCTTAGGGTTTTCTCAGCCTTAGTCCGTGAACTCCCTTTCTCTATCTCCACAAACTCTATTTGTAACCTCTAGCTCGCTCCCAAAATCGAAAAGTAATAGTGAATGCCAAATTATTAGCCATCCGATCACTAAAATCCAGGGAATTAACCCAAAAGCGAAAATTTTAGGAATTTTTGGAGTTGGGTCGCGACCTACCCGAGGGGTGGCGACCTAGAAAGCACATGGGTCGCGACCTACCCCAAGGGGTTGTGACCTAGAAAGCACATGGGTCACGACCTACACCATGGATTGCGACCTAGAAAGCACAGGGTCGCGACCTACCCCATTTTTATTTTATTTTATTTTTATTTTTTTAGGGCCAGAAAAAATTGGGTGTCCAAAGATTGCCCTCTTTACTTTTTCCTTGCAAGCATTTCGATGTGAGATGGGAAATAAGTAAAGACAAAAAGATATCAATTTTTGTAGGCCCATAAACAATATGCCTTAGAGAAACTAGCACACATCCTAGAAAAGTGAAAACTTTGATCCAATTGCGTCACCAGCCTGAAGGCTCGCTTAATTGGTGCTCGAAAACTAAAAGGAAACTACCCAGTCATGCTCCCCGAAGTTTAAAGGTGAAGAAAATGTTAAACTGATATTCCCAATTTGTCGTCGAAGGTGCAAGCCAAGGATTCTCAAAGTACAGACTCTTGACAAGCTTGATAAGCTTTTGCAATATCCTATGACCTGCTCGATAAGTCTTTGGGGACACGATACGCTTCCTTTTTAACATACGATTCCCCAGTACAGGCTAGGGATGAATTATCAAGGAATTTGAGTCTTTAGGAGTACAAGTCCTTAAGTGTTTTTTGACTTTCTTGCCTTCTAACCAAGGCTGGGTCTTACAAGTTCCTACTCCCTTAGTCAAAGCAGCTTCAATTTAGATCAGACTTCTGCCTTCCAGTCAAAGCTGGGTCTCGCAGGTTGTTGCTCGCTTAGATGATGCAGGTTTCATTTAGATCGGGCCTTTGCCTTCCAGTGTTAGCTGGGTCTCGCAGTTTCCTCTTTCCTTAGTCGAAATAGGTCTAATTTAGATTGTGCTTTTGCCATTCATTCAAACCTGGATCCCTCTTAGTCGAGGTAGGTTTAGATCGAGCTTCTGCTTTCCAATCAAAGTTGGGTCTTGTAAGTTCCTGCTCAATTAGTCGAAGTAGGTTTAGATCGGGCTTTCACTTCCCAGTCAAAACTGGGTCTTGTGGGTCTCTTGCTCCATAAGTTGAAGCAGGTTTGGCTTAGATCGGGCTTCTACCTTCCAGTCAAAGCTAGGTCTTGTAGGTTCATGCTCCCTTAGTCGAAGTAGGTTTGGTTTAGATTGGGCTTCTGCCTTCCAGTCAGAGCTTGGTCTCGCAGGTTCCTGTTCCCTTAGTTGAAACAGGTTTGGTTTAAATCGGGCTTCTGCCTTCTAGTCAAAGCTGGGTCTCGCAAGCTCCTACTTCCTTACTCGAAGCAAGTTTAGATTGAGCTTCTGCCTTCCAGTCATATTTGGGTTTCGAAGGTTCCTACTTCCTTAGTCAAAGTAGTTTTAGATCAGGCTTCTGCTTTCCAGTTAGAGTTGCGTCTCATAGGTTCCTACTCCCTTAGTCAAAGTAGGTATAGATTGAGCCTCGTTTTCCAGTTAAAGCTAGGTCTCGCGGGTCCTTTGCTCCCTTAGTCAAAGCAAGTTTGGTTTAGATTAGCCTTCTGCCTTCCAGTCAAAGCTAGGTCTCACAAGTTCCTACTCCCTTAGTAAAAATAGGTTCGATTTAGATCGTGCTTATGCCTTCCAGTCAAAACTGGGTCTTGTAGGTTCCTACTCTGTTATTCGAAATAGGTCTTTCGGGAAATAGGTCCTTTTGCTTCATGGCGGGCATGAATGGTTACATATGAAAGGTTTTCATGGGGAGGTGAAAGGTTTTAAGAAATGGGTCCCTTTTGTGTTGGGTCATGGAGGGTATGGAAATAAGTTGTGGGAAACAGGCCCCAGAGAGTTAAGAAATACTTACCTGGGTATTCTCTCTTGGTTCGTAAATTGATCACATCATGGTTTTTCGAACTTTTGCTGGTTCAGCAATTGAAGAAAACATCTTTTACTGAAGGGACTCCCTCTTGAGCTGTCAAAGGCTAGGAAAATGATTCCATGTTAATTTGTGTTTAGATCCATACCAGAACAAGACATGGATGCCTCATGTAGATGAGTGAACTGGTCAACCCTACCTTGAGAATAAATCGAAGAGTATGCTTGTGGAAACACAAGAGATCCAATAGAAGAAAGGATTCTTGATTATATGATAATTATGTGTTTTGAAAGAGAATTGCCCTAAGTGTCAATCTTGACCGTTAGGCTGATGATGACAATTTACCATAAGTATGCATGCAGGATCCGTTGAGGATAATAAGGTGGAAATAGAATTTCTTCAGGTATGAGGATTCCTCAATTTCAAAATTTTTATTTAGCCTTATTCAACATTTGTGTTAGTTATACCTCAGCGAGGTCTTTTTAAGCTTGAAAACTGGCCCTGGGGTTTCATGGTTTAACAAATTAAAGGGTAAAAGGTTCAAAGTTTATGTCCCTTCTCCGTGCTTCTCCTTTCAATATACTCCGACCCTAGTTTTCAACCAAATGTATAACATGGTTTACTTGTCAAGAAGACTCTTGGAGGGTTGTAATGCAGCTAAACGAGTTGTGTGGACGGGGTAACAGGCCCAAGATTTATTGCGGGGCTATAACATTGGTTAGCGAGCTTGAACACCCGCCCTTGTGGGGTAAGCGTTCGAACCATAACCAACTATGGGAATCTAGATTGACTTTTAGGGTTTTTGATCGCACCCAAAATCAACCTAACTTTGGGGTGTAAAATAAGGAATTAATTACATAAATATCTATGAAATTACACCAATGAGGTTGAATATCTCAACACATGGAATAGAATAGAAATATGATAAAATCCCCTATAAAAGGCATCAATTCTTGATATTCTTGATTATCCGCAAAACATGTTGAATATTAGATAGGTGTGTTTGATGTTTGTTGAGTGTTGTAGGCTCAACAGGGATCAATGGTAGAAGACATTCTAAGTGTGGGACCGAAATGAGAGCTGGAACTAGTAGCAAAACCAAGAAAGTAAGCCAAGACTTCTAAACACGGAGTAATTCACTACAACCAACCAAAATGGACTCGCCACAGCGAATGAAGGCCTATTCGCCATGGCAAGCATAAAATCACTCGCTACAAAAACTTAATGAGCGATTTTAACGGCATTCAAAATCAAGCTAAATTATAGGGTTAGTGCTCCTAATCAGAAACAAAAAATCTACCATGCAAGTACTCAAGTAAATTTTGATCCTAGGATCACTTCGGCAAATTAATCATGCATGAGAATTTCTTCAGGATGATTTAGGACCAATTCACTCATAGCCTCACCATAAATTGGGGTAAGATTTCACTCATAACATACTTACTTGTTTCTTACGATAGGCTCGAAGAGGGTCTATATCTCCACTGTTTATTGCACACAAGTCCCGAGTCAGGAGGTCTTTTAGGCTTGTAACATTGCTAATGGAGGTCAAATATTTTATCCTTATTTCAAAGATAGAAAAGAAATTGCAAGTCCAAAGGTAATTTAGAAATCCCCAGGTGTTGCCCCAAATAAGTATAATTCCAACCTTTAACCTTTTTCACTATCTTGAGAATCTTTGAGCTTGGATGCTTTTTTTTATTTTTCTTTTTCTTTCCATGAAGCTTTTCACTCTTTTTTTTTTTCTTTTCACTAGTCCTTTTTGGACCTATTAGATTCTCTATTAATTAAAACATGAAGGGAGGGCAGAATTTAAATAATTGGCAATACCATGGATCTTTCCTTACCCATGGACTCACCTATTTAGGCTCAATATGGGTGACTAGAGATAAATCTATTTGGGCAACTGTTTGGTCATATGGTTATAGAAAGAATGCCTCTATCATCCAGGTCCTTGTGTGCTAGTACAACCTCAATTAAGACCCATTACAAGTTCTAGAAGAAAACAAGTTAAGCAGTCAAAACACTCAATAGATGTAAACGTCTAGATTAGTGTTTGGGCTTATTCTTCCAATAGGGTTAGGTCACTCATATTTGTCTTTCAATGATCCTTCTAACTTTCTCAGGCATGTGTTAATTCGCTCAAGCCTACTTGGTATAAAGAAATTTCTAGTTGGATTAACGCCCTAAAAGTTTTACTAAATCAAGAACTTTCTAGTTCTAAATTTTCTAAGTCTAGTTTGGAAGGCCTAGGTGAGGTTCATTGATTTTCAAAAAATATCCTTTAAGAAAAGCATATTAGATAAATTTTAAAAAGCAAAATCTAATTGCTACATGCTAGGTTCGATATCTAACATATTAAATTTTGAAAAATTCACCCATTTTGTTTATTTCCGGAAGAAAATAATTAGCAGGACTCTAAAGTCTTAAAATTTCTATATCCCCCCCCCCACACACACACACACACTTAAAACAAACATTGTCCTCAACGCTTCAAGGACAGAAAAATATGCATTCGTTTAAAAAGTGAGATATTGTGGCATCAAGTAGCGATGCCTCCTAGGGTTTAAAAATTCAAATTTCAAAATTTCAAAAAGAAAAATAAAACCTATTAAAAAGAAAATTCGGAAATAAACAAAATTAATTCAAAGTGCAAAACTTTTAACCAAAAATTTTAAGGTAAGTTTATTCTCCCCCCCCCCCACCTGACACTTATTTGGCAATTAATATTTTTACCCACAGCAGACCGGGTATACTTACCTTGCCCCAACAGACTATGACTGAAAATGAATGGTGTCTCTCTTTTACTCTTATTTTTCTGTTGCCACCTGTGCATGTATCTAAGGAAACCTAAAAACTATTTAAGTAATTAGTTTTCATGGGTTCCCCCACCCACACTTTAGATTCAAAAATGCTTTGACTGTAGGGGGTTTTCAGTCCACCCCTTTCTTTTTACCTATTTATTTCTGTTTTAGGGGTTGGACACCTGCGGACACCGCATTTTGTCC
Organism: Senna tora; assembly: GCA_014851425.1. Taxonomy (NCBI): domain Eukaryota; kingdom Viridiplantae; phylum Streptophyta; class Magnoliopsida; order Fabales; family Fabaceae; genus Senna; species Senna tora. The sequence goes on along the minus strand of CM026272.1, from coordinate 8,557,200 downwards.
GGCCCCAAATTGTGCGAAAAATAAAAATAAATAATAAAAAATAGGAAAAAATGAAAAAATGAAAAAAAAGTGGAAAAGAATAAGGGGAAAGAAGATAAAAGAGAAGAAAATTCAGGCATAAGGGACGCGAAGTATAAACATGTCCATCGTGACCCCAAATCAAAGTACGTCGCGACATAAGACTTTATACGTCGCAATGCATACAGAATTTATGACGAATCCAATCAGATATGAAAGTAAGTGCACGCTGCAACATACGAGTTCATAGATCGCGACCCATACAGCATTTATGACGAATCCAATTAGATCTGAAATTAAGTGCACGTCACGACGTATGAACTCGTACTTCGCGACCCCCTTGTCATAAATGGCCGAATTTTCTTTCCCGGAATAGATCTTTTCCGGTTCCTATAAATTGAAGGCTCCACTTCAGTTGAAAGGACCGAATTTGGATGATTGAGAAGCTGCCAGATTGATACTTGAACGCTAAAGGTACACTTCTTTTCTTTATTCTATTGCTTCCCCATCAACCCATATTCGAACTTGATTTTGGACATTCTTTAAAATTCTTGGATCTATGGGATAAGGGTTGACTTGGATTCCCCCCATGATTTAGATCCCGGATTTAATACCCTAAAGCTTCTTCTTCTCATTCTGATTTTGAAATGGGTCGCGACCCCTTCTCTATTTGTGCATCGTTTTATCTGCTGTGTGTGTGTTATTTTTTTTGAAATTGCTGTATGGGTCGCAGCGTATCCTTTTATATGTCGCGATTCCCTGACACTTCACAGCCTCGGGATTGTGAACCGAGGCCACGGGTCATGACCCATCTTTGTATTGGTTGCGACCCCCCGTATGGGTTGCGACACCCGGCTTTTAGAGGCAGAAATGCTTCCTCTTATTTTTCCTAAGTATTTATTATTTTTATAAAAGCATGTGTAACCTAGTACCACCAAGGAGCCTTTGCTTCTATAGGAGTAGTAGTCTTCACGCCATATGGGCGTGCCACTTGATGAGCATTCACACACACGTTTCTTGACGTGTTGTTTGTTTGAATGTAACGCATGGTAGGTAGGTGCCGAGAGGCCCTTGGTGTAGGTGTTGCATTCACACACGCGACAGTTGAACTATTACATCGCGACCTCTCTGTCGTTTAATGTGGAGGGGGTTGCGACGGATGTTCCTAGCCGTCGCGACCCCTTTTATCATTTTTAAGAAAAAGGAGAAGAAGACAAGTCAGAATGTCTTTAAGTTCTCAAGTCAAGTATAGGGTTGCAACACCTACACCAAGGGGTTGCAACCCCAAAAAGAAAGAAACTACTCAAGCAAAAAAAATCAAGCAATCAAGAGAATATGGGTGTGTTAGTATGAGAAAAATAATGGAATATAATTGAAATATTTTTCTACCTCTTCCTAGCAGCCTTTCGGTTCTCTATTTTTCGGTCCCCTTTCATGAAGTGTGGCATTTAATTTATAGTAGGTCGGAGGGAGCTATTCCGGGAAAGAAATTTGGCCATTTATGGCGCTGAGGGTCACGACGGATGGTATTTCCCGTCGCGACGGGTATCAATCCCGGATCAGATTTGATTCGCAATAAATGCGAGGGGGTCGCGATGTATGGACCTATACGTCGCGACGGGTTCTTGATTGGAGATCCTAATTGGATTCATCATAAATATAGTGGGGGGTCGCGACGGATGCCACAATGCATCGCGACGGGTTCCATTTTACGCTAGGGGGTCGCGACGGGTGGTACTATCCGTCGCGACTCCTTATTTTGTTTTGTCCCCCAACACCTCTTCTTTCTTTCTTCTTTTTATTCTTTATCCTTGTTTATTATTTATTATTTTTCCCTCTTATTTTCTTTTTATATCCATTCATCTTTTGGGGGGACAAAAGGCGGTGCTCACAGACTCCCTTCTTTACTTTTTCTTTTAAGCTAAAGGAACAAGTAAAGACAAGAAATGAAACCGAATTTTGTCTTGTATTATAATTTTGGGCACAAAATTAAAAACAAACTAAACAAAACCATAAAAAGAGAAAAGTAATTCCTAAGGGTTCTATATGGTTCCTCTCTACTCATCCCCACCGCCTTCTCCTTCACTGTCAGAGGGCACCGCAGGTAATGGCTTCGGGGCGACATCCTCAAATATATGAAAATGTCTCAGCAACGACCGCATCCCCCCTTGCAATCCGCGTACATCCTCTCGCAGCTCCCTTATTTCTTGTTGCTGCTGCCTGTTCTCATTCCTCTGCTGCTGAATCTCTCTCCTCTGCTCCTGGATCTCCCGAGTCAAAGCCTCGATATGCCCCACCTCTGGTCCTACGGGGATGTCTTGCTCCTGGGGCTGATCCTGCTGCAGCTCTGGTTGCAGCTCGGGGTTGTCTCCGAGAATATCCTCCCAGTCTAGCTCGTCGGGCAGAGGGAAATCTTCCATGTTCTGATCCACCTTCAAGTAGTAAGAAGTGGTGCGCTCGTAGTAGTCTAAGGCCCGTCGAGTGACCTGGTGGCGCTCGCAGAATGCAGTGAAGAAGTGTGGGAAGCTGATTGCAGTGGGTGCATACTTGGGCCCTGGCTCCAACTTGAAGTCGTTGGGGTTGATGTGAAATTCCTCACACATGATAGTGGGGAAACAGAGTGGGGCCCTCTTCATGATGAAGTTCTGCAAGTTCTTGGACATATGGTGGGTTCCCCTCCTCTTGAGCCCAATCTTGGACTCCCATGTGTCCCTCCGTGGGTAAGTGAGAGCTGCTGTAATTTCCTCCTTTGGGTATGGTCCAGCCAGGGTTTGTGTAAAGACGCAGTTAGGCTCCATTCTTAGGTTGTACATCTCAGCGAAGTGCTGGGGCGTTACCTCTAGAAGAGTGCACTCCCTAAGTATAAATGTCTTGCACCGAGTGCTGGTATATTCTACATGGTACTGCTACACCAGGGGGACGTTCCTCTTGTTCGTCACCTGCAACAGGTCCTGCAGGCCATAGAACTCTATGCTGTCTGTGAAACAGTGGCTTAGCTCCAGCCTCTCCATATTCCGCTCCGGATTTAGTGATCTAGCCTGTATATCAAAACGGTAACGATCAGGGTCCACTGGAGACTGGGAAGAAGAAGAGGCAGCGGTGCGGGATCTCTTCGAGCGAACCATTTTCCTAAAAGGGTAAACTTTGGGTTAGTACTAGAAAGAAAAATTAATTCCCCAAAAAAATACCCCTATGAAGGCTGTAGGTCGCGACGTGTGCTCATGCCCGCCATGACCTGGAGGATGGGGGGCGCGGCGTGTGTACCCATATGTCACGACCCAAAAGATGAACATGAAGGAGAATAAAGGAATACTCAAGAGCTTCCATTTGACCGGATTAATTTCACGAGGACGTAAGAAAGTTTGAGAGGAAAGAGGAGTCGTGACCCCCAAAGCATTTCTGTTTTCTTTAAATAGCTTTTTCAGCCATAGGGGTCGCGATGGGTGAGGTACCCGTCGCGACGGTCTCATTTAAGAGGCTATCCACTAGAGCCAACAGGGAGGCGCCACGTGTTTCCGTTGCGACGTAAGCGGCCATGCGTCGCGACCCCTTTTTGGTCATCTCTCGACCGTTTGACTGCCCGTTGTAGGGATCGCGACGGTTAGTATTTATTACCTCGTGACTCGTACCGCCCACACCTGTCGCGACGTGTATACCTCGTACATCGTGACGCGTGTCACTAGTTGCGACCCTTTGCCCTTGTGGGTCGCGATGGGTACTTAAAAAAATCATCAATTTTGCTTCATGGGGAATTCAATGCTTACTAATGGGAACCGGCCCTCCATATTCAATCCCTAAACACTTACCGGTGGGAAAAAGTGTTAAATCCCTGCACACTTATGGGTGGGACCTAATTCTAAAGGTGGTGCCAGATCTTGAAACAGTCACCAGTGAGATCTGGTCAGACCCCCCAGAACATTGATTGGTGGATCCACTTAAACGATGGGTGTTGAATCCCTAAGCACTCATTGGTGGGGTTTTGACTCCCATATCTGATCCCAAAACACTTATTGGTGGGATTTGGTTAAAAATGGCACCAAATCTCGAAACACTTAATGGTGAGATTTGGTCGGATCCCTAAAACCTTGGTTGGTAAGATTCACTTAAAAGATGGGTATTAAATCCCTAAACACTCACTGGTGGGATTTTGATTCCCATATCCGATCCCAAAATACTTATTGGTGGGATGGGATGTCGAATCCCAAAACACTCATCGGTGGGATTCAGTAAAAACAGCACCGGACCTCGCAACACTTGATGGTGAGATATGGCTGGATCTCCTGAACATTTGTCGGTAAGACCCAATGATAGGCATCAAACCCCAAAACACTTATTGGTGGGATTGCGAGGAGCATCAAATTCCCAAACACTCATTGGCGGGATTGTGATTTTAAAAGTGGATGCCAGATCCCGGAACACTCACTGGTGGGATCAGGTTGAATCCAAATTAACGGATTTTACTGACTTTCTAATAAGGACCAATTTTCGAAATACTCACGTAAACAGGGTGGTGAATATCCAAATCTTGGGATACTCAGATTGTGATTCCAAGGACAAAATGTAAGATACCTTTAAAGGGAATATAACCTTGGCAAAGATGATTGGCCTCTCTACATGCCTTGAGAGCTTCCCGTTATGATGAGTTACCGCTTCATCCTAGACCTTGCTAGGGATAGCCAGTACTCCCATATGTTTTTTTTTTAGATTTTGGGGTAGCTTGGGATAGTGAGTTGCTTACCTGTTATCTAGACCAATCAATCATTAATGAGCACAGAAAAGAATTGTAGGATTAACGCATGTTTTTCTATCTAGTGTTCTAAATCAACAATACAGTAATATGAGGCTCGCATGGCTTGGGAAAAAGGAGTAAAGATATTTATTGGTAGAATAATTCTCATTTCAACATTACGAGTCAAAATTGGTACATTTTGAATATTAAGAATCACCAGAAATTAGTGGTGACTTTCTCTAGAAAAGCGCAAAGGAAAGTGCCTTGCGATCCCTGTGGTATTTTACTGGGGTACCAAACATATGCAATTCAAGTATCCTTCCCAATGAGTAGACTTTTAAGCGTAGAATTTCTTTACAGAATCGTAGTTGATCAGTCGGCCATACTCTTGTCCATTCGGATCTTCTAAGATGAGGGCACAGCCAGAAAATGCATGTTTGACCCTGAATGGTCCTTCATATGTCGAAGTCCATTTCCCTCTAGAGTCGTTTTGGTTTGGTAAAATCTTCTTTATCACCAAATCTCCTTCCTTAAATAATCGAGGTTGTACTTTTTGTGAAAAACTCGAGCCATTCTTGCCTGATATAACTGTCCATGGCACATCGCTCTTAAGTGCTTTTCGTCAATCAAACTAATTTAATCGTAATGGCTCTGCACCCATTGATCCTCATCGAGGTTGGCTTCTGCGATTACTCGTAGAGAAGGAATTTGTATTTCTATAGGCAAAACAGCTTTCGTGCCATATGTTAGTGAAAAAGGGGTAACTCTCGTCGATGAGTGGGTAGTGGTGCGATACCCGAGCAAAGCGAAGGGTAACATCTCGTGCCAGTCCTTGTATGTAGTCGCCATCTTTACGATTATTTTTTTGATGTTTTTGTTAGCTGCTTTAATAGCGCTATTCATCTGGGGGCGATACGGTGCCAAATTGTGGTGAGTTATCCCAAATTCTTCGCAAACCTTTTGCACTTCGGACCCATTCAGATTAGTTCCATTATCAGTAATCATCCTTTCCGAGACTCCGTATCTACAGATAATGTTGTTTGTTAGGAACTTCACGAACGTCTTTTGTGTTATTTTGGAATAATAGATTGCTTCTATCCATTTGGTAAAATAATCAATGGCCACTAGGATGAAGTAGTGACCTTTTGACGCCTTAGGGTTTATGGGGCCAATGATGTCAATTCCCCACATAGAGAAAGGCCAAGGAGTAGTCTTGTTGTGGAGCATAGTAGGAGGGGCATTAATTCTATTTGCGTAAACCTGGCATTTGTAGCATTTGCAAACATATTCTATGCAATCACTCTCAAGTGTCATCCAAAAGTACCCTATTCTTTGGATCTGATGCACCAAGGTATGTCCGTTGGAGTGAGTCCCACATACCCCTTCGTGCACCTCGGTCAAAATTTGGTTGGCTTCGGCTGCTTCAACACAACGGAGCAATACTCCATCTGGTCTTTTCTTGTATAGCGTGTTTCCGCTAAGAAGGAAACCCATGGCCAGTCCCCGAAGGGTTCTTTTTTCGTTTTTGCTAACTCCATTTGGGTATTCTTGTCTCTCAAGATATGTCTTGATATCATAGAACCAGGGAAGGCCATCGGACATCTGTTCAACTACCGAGCAATGGACTTCAGTGCTTCTATATTCTGTAATATCTGGACCTTACAAGTGATGTGTTAAATATTTACTAGAAGAACTAAGTGTTTGTGATTGTGTGACATTGATTGTTGCATTTAGAAAGAATATAGTTGTGCACTAGTTTAAGAAAAGAATTGAGAAGGGACTAAAAAGAAAAGGGCTAAAGTGCAAGAGAAAGTTGGTGGGTGAGGGAGAGAAATGAATTTCTCCCAAATCCCTTGACACCAGCCCTTACACGCCTAGGCAAGGTGGCAACAACACCATTTCACACACACTTCATCACTTTTAGAGAGAGAAGGAGTTAGAGTGAAGGAGGAGAACTCAAGAGAGGATTCAAGCTTGGGAATCCGAACTTAGCAAGAATTGAACCGTAGAATTGCAGTTGAACACCAACTAAACAAGAATCTAGTTTCAGATTAAGGTAATCAAACTACCAACCTCTCTAATTTTCAAGTTAGGTTTTCAAGAAATTACCCAAAAATGAGTTTCAAATTTTTGAGCCATTTGAGAGGTTTAGAACTGCTTCCTTTTGATTTTCGAACTTAGAATGGATGTAGATGATGAATGCATGCTTGGATTTTAGCTGGCAATTAGATAATTTAGAAGGGTAAAGAAATGGGTATGGGTTTTAGCTTGAAATTCAAATTGAAGTTTGTTTAACCATGTTTTGGGGCTAGTTTTTCATGGATTTTAACGTGTTAATGATAGAAAACAAGTTTATAAAGCTTCCATGACTTGAATGGTAGGATTCTTGGTTGAATTCTTGAGTAAAAATACTTTAAAAACCCAAAAATTAATGTAGCAGTCGACTTGTAGGGCAAACCATTCGACTTCCATGTTCTTTTCTGCCCAGAATTCATGCCAAGAACATACCAGTCGACTTTCGTGTCCGAAAACGAAACAGAGACGAATCAGTCGACTGGTATGTTACAGCAGTCGACTTGCATGAAGAAAAATGTGAAAAACATACTTAATGAGCTCCAAAAATCTTAAAATTTTCAGGCTAAAACTAGAGACATTAATGTTTATGATTGCCAAATTTTATTAATTTTGGATCTTGTTTGGTACCCTTTTTTCACATCTGAAATTCAAAAAGTTATGCAGAAAATATTTACTGGTTTTCATACTTTCATTTACTTGTTGAAGTACCAAATGAAGGATTTAAAGGCTAAAACTTTATATGCAGATCCCTAAGGACCTTAATATGGGATCTGGAAATTCTCATATCATTTGGAACTTATTTGGTATGGTTTTGGCAAGAATTTACAGAAGTCCCGTCTGTTGTCCTATCATATCAGACCGCTACTATTAAACTTGATTTTGAGAGGGAAAACATGTGCGTTTTGAGCTAAAATTTGGCAGCCAACTATATTTTATATTCATATATATGTCATAATTATTTCATAATTTCCGGAGTTTTATAGAACAAGTTATGAGTTTACAAAGTTGGCAAATTTACGAAATTAACTTGAAACACTTTGTTTTGCAAAAGTTCCTTCTTTAACACTTCAAAAAGGATTTCAAATGCCCATGACATGCTTAAACATTATGTTCTAAGTTTAGAAAGTAATATGAGCTAAGGGTAGAGAGAAATAATATAGAAAAGAGAAGAGTAAGTATCTTACATATATGTGTTGCAAATAGATAGGTCCATAATCGATTGACCAATTGTCGGTATGGGAAGGCCGTTGGGATTTCCACGGTTGAGCCATAATTTGGGATGGTAAAACATCCAATCGATTGATGATGAAAGTTTACGAAAACACCGTGTTGGTTGTTTAATTTTAAGCTAGTAGACTCTGTATGGCCAAATCAAGAGTGACATGCTTAAAATTAGATTAACCACGATTGGGACCAAGATATTTCATCTGATATTTGTATAGATAGCATACAGAAAGGGAAGATCTACATAAAGGAATATGAGAAGAACCGTTAAAAAGAGATAGGGATCTCCAAATTTTAAGTATAAGTGACTCCCTTGGCTAAGTAGAACCAAACAGAAGTTGAGATACGACCTACCGAGAAAAGGGGGTGATCTCATAGTACTCGGATCCACTGGGGGACGCTCCAGATAGTACACAGAACATAATTAGCTTAATTACTATAGGTTCTTACTTATTAATAGCCACCAGAAGTGTATGTGCGAGTATCCACAGGGTGGTGCTCCCTATGCTTATGTTTTTCATCAAATGGGGCAAAGGCCCATATGTTTTATAATGTTTGTTATTTCTCTACCATTCTAACATGTGAGATCATGTTTTAGAAGTATGTGCTCATATTAAATGTTTTATGACATTTAAGTATGTCATTCCATTTCATATGCCTTAACATGTATGAATTTTCATGCTAAATGTTTCATGAAAAGTATGACGTGCATATGTGTTAAGATAAACACTACATCCATGTTTTATGTGTATAATAAGAAAGGAATGCAGAGATTTCTATGCAAGGCACAGTGGTACACAACGACAAATTTGAAAACAGGTAGTTTTGATTACTTGGGTTTATCCTCATTACGTTGGTGTGTATCAGCAGATTAGGTACCCGAATGCCTACGAGACAGGGTTGGAGCGATGGGTAGCCTGACTTTTGAAAAGAAGCGGACAAGATAGTCTAGATGCATATAGTTTCATTTTATATATGTTGAAATGTCTGTCCCTTTGAGCCATTAACCTTAGGTATATTTTTTGAAAGGATAAATGACATATTTTGTACATGTATAGATAAGAGATGAAGATAAGGATTTTGTATTGTGATGTATATAAGTAAGAATATATGTGTATATATACATAATATAAGTATGAAGAAGGTTTTAACCATGGATTATTATGTATGATTGTTTGTATGCTTCCGTGTTTTAAGTATGCGCGAGAGATACCCGAGACATAGAACCCTAACTAGTTTTACTTATTTAATTAATATGGAAAAAGTTTTAATAAATTCGGGTAGAAGGAGAGAGGTAACACACCGGTTCTAGATCAAAGATATATTCTATATTACAAAACTCTGATTTCTAAAGGGTCTGGAACTGGCGTGTTACAATTATGGTATCAGAGCATACCGTATCTTGGCTAGAACTGACTAGAGAGGTCCAAACTAAGCAATTAGGATGTAGATTCCTCATAGAAAAGCTAGAATCAAGTTAGTTAGCTGAATGTACACAGTGGAACTCTCTTGTATTCTGGTTTGACTTGAGGAATTGAGTTTAGGTATGGGTAGCTAGCATTTTTCTTGAGTCATATTAACTCTATAATGCAACTGATATTGAGGCGTCAATATTGTTTGTTTTGTAGAGTGAAGTATGCCTCCAAGAAGAAATGTTGGAAATCACCGAAGAGTTGAGGCTGATCCAGATGATGATGCACAGACTATGAGGGAAATGGCACAGGCTATGAGAGAACAAGCCAATGCCACCACCTAAATTCTGCGGCATATGCAGGAGGAAAGGGATCATAGGCCACCAGCTCGACCAAATGAAGCTGATGCTTGTCGTGGATGGGCTGAGTTTCAAAATGCAAGGCCACCTACCTTTAGGGGAGAATTTAACCTAGTCCTAGCTGAGGGATGGTTGAAAGAGTTAGAAAAGATATTTTAGGTGTTGAAGTGTACTGAAGAGCAGAAAGTTGAGTTTGCCATTTACAAGTTGGACGGAGAGGCTGAACATTGGTGGAGGGGAGCTCAACAATTGATGGAGGCACGAGATGTTCGATTGACATGGGACACCTTCAAGATTGCATTCTTGGAGAAATACAACCCCATGAGTGTGAGGAATGAGAAGGAGATAGAGTTCATGCAGCTTAAGCAGGGAAATATGCCTTTTGAGGAGTTCATTGCCAAGTATGAGGAATTGTCCAAATTCTCTTCATACTTGAAGCTTCATGATGATGAGGCATGGAAGGCTATGCATATGTCAGCGGCCTTAAATTCTGCTATGAAAAATGTAGTGGCTCCTCTTGCTATCAAGAATTATGCAGAGCTGGTAGACAGATGCCGCATAGTTGCTTTAAAAATGAGGGAGCTGAGAAGTATAAGCAGAAGGTTAGTTTCAACAACAAGAGGCCAATGAACTTCTCGAAGAGTGGAAACAGCAATGGCAAGAAGCCTATGTTTGGTAATAATGCACCAAATCCTTGCTCCAAATGTGGAAGAAATCATGGAGGTAGACCTTGCCTTTCCGGACAAAATGTTTGTTTTAGCTGTGGAAAGCCCAGACACTTTGCTAAGGATTGTTCCCAACCAAAGAAAGTAGGAGATGGAGCAAAACCTCCTACTAAAGGGAGAGACTTCACTCTCAAGGGCAACGAGGCAAATGAATCTGATGATCTTATCGCAGGTACATGTTTGGTAAATGGTAAATCTTTGAATGTACTGTTTGATTCGGGTGCTACGCACTCTATTATTAATTCTAAACGTGTGAAGGAATTGAATTTGCCAGTAACTACTCTTCCTTTTGATTTAGCAATTTCTACCCCTACGGGAGAGTGTGTTGTGACTTCTTTGGTTTGTTTGGATTGTTTAATCATTGTGGAGAATAAATTTTTAATGTTGATCTTATATGCATGCATTTGACAGGTATTGATGTAATCTTAGGAATGAACTGGTTGTCTGAAAATCGTGTGGTCTTGAATTGTTGTGATAAGTCTGTGACTTTTATAGATGCCAATACCTTTAGTAAAAGAAATGAGGAGAAAATTCAAAGAATGAATTTTTTGTATTCCTCTGAGGTTGAAATTCAGCATAAACTCAATTGTATTCCTGTAGTTACAGATTTTCTAGATGTTTTTTCCAAAGGAGATACTTAGTCTCCCTCCTGAGAGAGAAGTTGAGTTCTCTATAGAGTTAGTCCCAGGGATGGGACCGATCTCTTTAGCCCCCTATATAATGGCCCCTCCAGAGTTGAGTGAGTTGAAAACTCAAGTAAAGGATCTGCTAAGTAAGCAATTCATCCGACCCAGTGCATCACCATGGGGTGCACCTGTATTATTTGTGAAAAAGAAAGATGGGAGTTTTAAGATGTGTATAGATTATAGACAACTCAATCAGGTAACTGTGAAGAACAAGTACCCACTTCCTAGGATTGATGATCTTCTCGATCAACTAAGAGGTGCCACAATTTTCTCAAAGATTGATTTGAGGTCAGGGTACCATCAAATCAGAGTCAAGGCAGAGGACATCCCTAAGACCGCCTATAGGACAAGGTATGGGCATTATGAATTCCTTGTAATGCCATTTGGTTTAACCAATGCTCCAGCCATATTTATGGATTACATGAACCGCATCTTTAGACCCTACCTCGATCGGTTCGTTGTAGTTTTTATTGATGACATTCTAGTGTACTCTAGAAATAAGGAAGAACATGAAGTTCATCTTAGAATTGTACTACAAGTGCTTAGAGATAAGCAATTGTATGTCAAGTTGTCTAAGTGTGAATTTTGGTTAGAAGAAGTCAAACTCCTAGGTCATGTGATTTCTAAGGACAGAGTAGCTCTAGATCCTAGTAAGACGGATGCATTAGCTAAATGGGAAAGACCAAAGACAGTGACTGAAATCCGTAGTTTTCTCGGATTAGCCGGTTACTATAGAAGGTTCATCCAAGGGTTTTCGCAAATAGCGTTACCCATGAAAAGGTTGACACGGAAGGGTGTACCTTAGAGTGTGAAGGAAATTTCCAAACCTTGAAGGAAAGGTTAACTACCACACCGGTATTAGCCATTCCTGATCCTTTAGGTCAGTTTGAGTTGTATACTGACGCGTCTAGAAATGGATTAGGTTGTGTCCTAATGCAAGACAAGAGGGTAGTAGCCTATTCGTCTAGACAGTTCTGTCGTCATGAGGAGAACTATCCGACTCATGACTTAGAGTTAGCTGCCATTGTGTTTGCCCTAAAGATATGGAGACATTATCTTTATGGGATTAAGTTTGAGGTATTTAGTGACCATAAAAGTCTCAAATATCTCTTTGACCAAAAGGAACTGAATATAAGGCAAAGAAGATGGATGGAGTTTTAAAAGACTATGACTTTGAGTTAAAGTACCATCCAGGAAAAGCCAATGTGGTTGCAGATGCCTTAAGTAGAAAATCTCTACACATGTCTCACTTGATGATTAATGAATTGAGGTTAATATAGAAGTTTAGAGATTTGAATTTATCCACTCTAGTTTTACCCGATAGGATACATTTGAGTCAATTGATGATAGAGTGTATCTTAGGGCTCAAATACTAGAGGCACAAAAAGGGGATGAATTCTTGAAGTCTCTGAAGGACCCAGAAGAATTCATTGAGTCATTTGACGGAGTCTTAACCTATCAAGGTAGAGTTTATGTCCCAAGTCTTGGAGGACTAAAGGATAAAGTCTTAGAGGAAGCCCATAAGAGTAAATATACCTTACATCCAGGTGCCACTAAGATCTACCAAGATCTCAAGAAAGAGATTTTGGTGGCCAGGTTTTAAAAGAGACATAGCGGAGTATGTCTCTAAATATCTTATGTGTCAGCAGGTGAAGATTGAACATCAGAAACCTGCAGGTATGTTACATCCCTTAGATATTCCTGAATGGAAATGGGAACAAATTTCCATGGATTTTGTTGTAGGTTTACCTAGGACACAATTAGGAAATGATGCTATCTGACACGTGCGGGCTCTCAAAGATGTATTTTATGGGATCCATTCTATAACACCCCAGTTCCCGACCCTTTAGAAGAGTTTAAGTATAAATAACATATCTTTGATCGAGAACCGGTGTTTTACTTCTACTTCTACCCGAATTTATTTAAACTTGTTACCCATTATTTAGTTAAGCAACATATGTTTGGGTTCTATCTCTCGGGTATCTCTCGCGCATACCAAAACTACTGCGGAAGCATGCTTCACAAATAAATATCATAAATGAAAACTTCTTTATCATTACTTATTAATATAGTCATAAACATTTACACACACTTATAACATCATACATGATAGATAGAGCTTTGTGAAAGATGATAATCTACAATTGTAACAATTATAGATTATAACCTTTAACTTACTTATTCATAAAAGCTCTAACTTGTCATCCACATATACATACATGTATTAAAACATTTGTTCTCATCCCTTGCATATATATATATATATGCGTATACAAAATATACCAATTAACCTTCCAAGAAGATATACTAAGGTTAATGGTTACAAAGGGATGTACATACATGAATTTACAAAAGTAAAAACTATATCCTTCTACTTAATCTAATATCCTTCTTCTCGAAAAGTCAAGCTACCCATCGCTCCTGTCTTGTCTCGTATGCATTTGGGTACCTAGTCAGCTGATACACACCAACGTAATGAAGATAAACCCCAATAATCAAAACTACCTGTTTTCAAACTCATTGTTGTATACCACTGTGCCTTGCACAAAAATCTCTGCATTCCTTTCTCATCATATATATAAAACATGGATGTGATGTTTAACTTCAAACTTATGCATGTCATACTTTTCATGGAACATTTAGCTTGGAAATTCATACATGTTAGGGCATATGAAATGGAATGGCATACTTTTCTTAAACATAAATATGAGAATCAACTTCTAAATGTATTCTCACATATCTTAAAGGCAGAGAAATAACAATCAAAATAGAAATATAAGAGCATAGAAATCACCACCCAGTGGTTACTCGTACATACAACTCTAATGGCATGTAATAGATAAGAACCTATAACAATCAAGTTATTTCTATTCTGTGTACTATCCGGAGCGTCTCCTAGTGGATCCGAGTACTATTCTGGTTTGTAGATCACCATCCTTTAACTGATGGATCGTCTCTACTTCTGATTAGTTCTATCTAGCTAGGGAGTAACTTCTACTTAGAATTTGGAGGTCCCCGTCTCTTGCTAACGGTTCTTCTCCTATTAAACTTAGAGGCCCCCGTCTATCATAACGGTTCTTCTCTTTTTAAACTTAGAGGTCCCCGTCTATCATAACGGTTCATCTCTTTTTAATTTAGAGGTCCCTGTCTCTTTTTAACGGTTCTTCTCATATTCGTATATGTAGATCCTCCGTTTTTGTATGCTATCTATGTGAGTATAAGATAAAATGACAAGGTCCCAATCTTGGTTATCCAAACCTTAAGTATGTAACCCATTCTTCACTAGGTTAACTTAAAGTTCGGCAATCAACACGGTGTTTTGAAAACATTGTTTGGTCTATTGAATGTGTTACCATCCTAAAACTTGGAACTACCATGGAAAGTCAACGGCCGTCCCATACCAACAATTGAACATTCGATTATGGACCTTTTCATTTTCAAAACATACACACTAGATACTTACTCTTTTCTTTTCTATGTTATTTCTCTCTACCCTTAGCTCATATTACTTTTTCCACTTAATTCATAAAGTTTGGACATTTCACAGGGCATTTGAAAACCATTTTTGAAGTGGTAAAGAAAGAACTCTTGAAAAATGCAATATTTCAAGTTCATTTGGCAAATCTGTCAACTTTTAAAAATCACTACGTATTCTGTAAAATTCCAAAAATTCTAAAATTTCTATAACATATTTAGAAATATAAAATCTAGTTGTCTGCCAAATTTTAGCTCAAAGCTCGAATGTTTGCCCACTAAAAACATGATAAAACAGTAGCGGTCTAATGTGGCAGAGAAGCAAACCCGACTTCTATAAATACTTTCCAAAACCATACTTAATGAGTTCCAAATGGCATGAAATTTTCCATATCCATGATTTAGAAGATCAAGGACCTACATACCAAATTTTATTCTATAATTCCTTCATTTGGTACTTCAACAACTAGATGAAAGTAAGAAAACCAGAAACTTTCTCTGCATAATTTCATGAGCTTCAGGTCTGTGAAAAGTGTACCAAGTAGACTTTGAAATTAACAATATTTGGAGATCATAAACTTTCATATATCTAGTTTTGGCCTGCCAAATTTCACGATTTTTGGAGCTCGTTAAGTACGATTTTTCATATTTTGCTTTATGCATCTCAGTAAACTCCGAAAACAGAGTGCTACAACTCCGATTTTCAATTAAAACTCATACTAGAGGCGGATGTTACACATTCGTGAAATGAGGAAAGTCTCATAATAGAGCATATAGTGTCTCAAACGTCGTACCGTCCATATGAGTGCGTAACAAGTCTTCTCGATTAAAGAGTACCGAGATTCATTTGGTCCAAACTTCTTGCTCAAGTAATATATCGCCAGCTCCCTTTTTGTCACATGGTCGTACTGTCCCAAGATGGCCCCCATTGACTCCTCTAGAATAGTTAAGTATAATAGCAAGGGTCTCCCTGGTGTGGGAGGCACCAAAACTATCGGGTTGGTAAGTTATTCTTTCACCGTATCGAATGCTAACTGACATTCCGCATTCCACTCTAGAGATTGATTCTTTTTGAAAAGTTTGAAAAGAGGAGTGCATGTAGCCGTCAGATTGCATATGAAGCGGGCAATGTAGTTCATCTTCCCTAAGAAATTTCGTACCTGCTTTTCCATAGTAGGGGGCGGCATATCTCTGATGGCCCTTATCTTGTCAGGGTCAACCTCAATTCCTTTTTGGCTTACGATAATTCCAAGGAGCTTTCCTGATTGGGCTCCAAAAACACATTTGTTGGGATTGAGTCATAGCTTGAATTTTTGAAGTCGGTCAAACAGTTTTCTCAAGACTTCGACATGACTTTCTCCTTTTGCAGACTTAGTCACCATATCTTCCACATAAACCTCTACCTCCATGTGGATCATGTCATGGAATAGTACTACCATGGCTCGTTGGTAAGTTGCCCCTGCATTTTTGAGCCTGAATGGCATGACCTTATAACAATAAGTTCCCCATTGTGTGATAAAAGTAGTTTTAATTTTATCCTCGGGATGCATGGGTATTTGATTGTAACCCGAGTACCCATCCATGAATGAATAGCGAAAGCTTCCAGCGGTGTTATCAACCAAGACATCGATATGTGGAAGTGGGAAATCATCCTTAGGGGAAGCTTTATTAAGGTCCCTATAATCGTCACACACTCGAACCTTCCCATTCTTGGGGACGGGGACTATGTTGGCCATCCATTCTGGGTAGACCGATACTTCTAGAAAACTGGCGTCCCACTGCTTTTGTACTTCTTCTTTTATCTTGAGGGACATATCTGGCTTCATGCGTCTTAACTTTTGTTTCTTTGGTTCCATATGAGGGAAAGTCGATATTTTGTTAGATGCAATCCCTAGGTCAAGTCCAGGCATATCTTGGTATGACCATGCAAATATGTCTGTGTACTCTTTTAATAATAAGATCAGATCTTCTCTCTCTGGATTATCGACAATCTCTACATCTTTTCTATCCTCCTCAGTCCCCAGATTTATGAGCTCGATTATTTCTTGGTGGGGATCCACCCCTTTTTGTCTGATTTGACCATTTTAGCAAAGGCAGGAGGGATCTCTTCATCATCAGAGTCATACTCGTTTTGCATATGTTCATTACCTTGGGATTCGCAAAAACTAGGAATCGCCACATTGGGTGGGGTCTCGGAGAATTCTAATTCCCTGAGGGCAAAGAAAAACAAGAATTAAGAGGAGAAACGAAAAGGGGACAGGAAAAAGCACTCATGAACAAATTTTGGTAAAATATGCAAGCCATTTTTATTGCAAAGTTGATGAATAACAATAGATAAACTCATAAATGTATTATTCTTTGGTTTAAGCTTAGTACTCAACTTTAGGCCAACTACAATTCATGCTTTACTTGGAACTATGGACTGTTAAGACCCAGTCAGCTTCCTAATTCCCCAGGCTAGCTCCCTCCTCTGTACGCCATATGAGAGGGCCGTTGTCACTAGCTTCTTCCTCCTGGATGGCTAGGATTTGGTAGTCCTTCGTGGTTGTTTTGACTGGTACGAACAACTGGCGTCTCTCTTGACCGCCCTTGTTGCGCGTCGGTTTAGTGTAGCCTAACCCAAACAGAGCCTCTCGCTCCTTTGGTTCAATGCATCTAGGCACTCTGGCCAAGGTGGGACCTAAACCACGTCCTTGTTGATGGCCTTGTCTTGCCATGATTTTTGTAGCTACGCTGTTAATCTAGAAGGCCTCTCTAGGTTTTTCTTCCATTTTCAAACCTTGGAAGGAAGGTTTGAAAGCTTCCTTGGTACTATCAATGAAAGGCACAGGGGAGGGATGGCTTATTAGCATGCTTTCTTCTCCCTTGATAGTGATGATCCTCCCCTCTTTGAGGAATTTGATTCTCGGGTGAAGAGTAGATGGCACGCCTTTGGCCTCATGGATCCAAGGTCGTCCTAGCAGCATGGTATAGGCCACATCTAGCTCCATAAGTTGGAAAGGGATGTCAAAGGGGAAAGGCCCTATTTCAATAGGGAGGGTAACTCCTCCCATGGCTTCTCTTCTGGTTCTGTCAAAGGCCCGAACAATCATATTGCTGGCGTCGATACGTGTTGACTTGACCGGGAGTTGTTGGAAGGTAGCAACAGGCAGAACATTGAGGGCAGACCCCCTGTCAATGAGGACTTTTGCTATCATGAAGCCATAGCATCTCACTGTGATGTGTAAGGCCTTCATGCTTGGACAGATCTTGTCTTCTGAGAAGGAAAGAATGGACGCATGTTTGGTTGCATCAACTAAGCTTACCATGCTTTCGGGCATGATTTCCTTTGAGACATGTGTATCTGCCAATGCTTTTAGGAGGGCCTAACGGTGTTTGTCAGAGTTCAGCATGAAGGCGAGCATCGAGATCCCGGATTGTGTTTTTCTCAATTGCTCGAGAATGTCATAGTCACTTTTTTTTACTTTGCTTAGAAATTCATTCTTGAAGTCCATCTCTTCTTTTTCCGGGTGATATTCAGGACTCTTTTTTCTTTTTCTACATCGAGAGTTTCTTTGGGTGTCTTCGACAGGTTCTTTTCATATAGTCTCCCACTTCTAGTGAATCTCTGTCCTTGAGTGATTTTAGCGTTTGTGAGTACTTTTCCGAATTCCACTTTCTCTCCCCCAATATCTATAGTTGCTTGGTACCTCCAAGGGACTGCCTTCTTAGAGGCGTAAGGTGTGGGTCCTGGTGGATAGATGGTTGTTTGGGTATGCACCTCATCTAGCAGACTAGGTTTTTTTTTATAGTGAAAAGGGGTGAGGACTTGGGAATTGAAGGAGCCTGCGTAGGAAGCTCCGTCGTTGGGAAATTGAGAGTTAATGGCAATGCCTTTTTCTCCTTGTTGGATGCTGTGCACATGTGGGTTTTAGACTTGCCCTTCTTTATGGTTATAATTCCTAAACCCACGTATTTCTGAGCTTGCCTTCTCCAAGGTTCACATTCGTTTGTAGAATGTTTGTCAGTTCGGTGATAATGGCAACAGTGTATATGGTATTCCTTTAGGTGTGGTACGTGGCCTACTTTGGTAAGTGCTACGTAAATTTTTTCAAGGGAAAAGGATGTTTGTGTTAAATCATTGCTTGCAGTTTCTCCTCTTCCGCAGCATTTGCCCCGTGCTCTGGCAGGGGATTTTTAGTGATATTTGGAAGATTGATCCATGCGGCATCTATCATTTGCAAGACAAGCATCTTGAAATGGTCGCAAGTGTCGACTGAATGACCTTTGGTGCCTTGGTGATATACACAAGATAATTCTGGCTTGTACCATGGTGGTGGTGGTTCCCACGTCTTTCCAGGCAGGGCACACATCATCTGTTGCCCCTTTAAGTACTCAAAAAGTTCTGTTCTGGTGAGACCCAGCTCCGACAATTCCCTATTCCTGTTATTCAATCTGTTGTTGTTTTTCTGTGCATGATTTTGCTGGGAAGTCCCCTGATTCCCCACTGCATTAACTGAGAAGGTTTTAGGGGTATTCCGTACAAAGTTTGTACTTTCTTCTTTCTTTTTCCCATAGCTTGGAGTGTAATTCTTTTTGGGTGGAGGTTCCTCTCTACTCCTGGCATCGATATCTTCTCCAATGGTGACTAGGTTGGTGAAATCTTGATGTGGCAATATGGCCAAGACATCGTAGGCCGGATCGCCTAATGCTTTGACAAAGTAGCGTCAAGTTTCTCTTTTACTCATCGGAGGCTGGACTTCAACTAAGGCCTCTTTCCATCTAGAGGCATATTCTCAGAAGGTTTCATTGGTTCTTCTTTTCAGAGCTATCATACTTTCCCTTGTCATCTCGCTATGGATATTGTGTTTGAAGTTGTTGCGGAAGGCTCTGATCATGGTGGTTCATGACTTCATTGTGTCATTCTCCTGTCTCATAAGCCATTTTTATGCGATCCCTTTTAGACTATTGTGAAAATGAGCAAGGAGAAAGGCGGGTTTTGAATTGTAGGTTGCCATGGTGGCGCAATATCCTTTGACGTGATGGTCAGGGTTAGACAAGCCATCATACTTCTCAAAATGAGGAATTTTGAACTTTGGGGGGGACCTGTATTTTGGGGAAATCAAATAGGGCAACCTCGTCCTTGTCTTCTGTCTTTGAGGCCATTTTAAGGGCGCGGCTCACCTCTTTCTCAATTTGTTCCTTCATTGCTTCACCATCTTCTTTTTCTTGCCCTTGCTTTTCTTGTTGGGCTTTTAAGGCGGCGAGGACTGCAGCCACGTTAACGGAGATACCTTCATTTGTCTTAGACTCATTAATCTTAGGCGATTCCTCTATTGGCATCTCTTCTATGTACTCCCCTCCGTGGTCTTCAGGAATTATGATATGGGGGACCTTCTTTCCTTTTGAGGCCTTGTTCGAACCTTCCCCCTGTTCCCGATGGCTCTTGGCTAAGAAAGCCATGATTTGATCGATCTTGTCATTCAATGCGGCCACTTGAGAATTAGTTTCACCTAGGCCCTTTTCCATTTCTGCTAATTTGGCAGCGGACTCGGCGGCTTGGGACTCCATACGGAACCTCTGAGTTCGAGTGTAGTATTGGTGGTTAGATTGCGCAATTTTGATAGAGTCCTGAAAGAAAAGATTTTCTTAGTAACTTTTAATTCATTTTGATTGAGTTATTTTATTAATATTAATAACTTGGCACCCTCTAATCCCCCTTCAGTCCCTCTATGAGTTAGAATACCCAATAGGGAAAGAAGGTTGATAATTTGCTACAAGAACCGTGTTCATCATGCAATCATCACAACCAACCAGCTTGACCTTTAAGAGAAAGAGACACTGAGTAGCAAGGAGGAAACTTTATTCATTCATAGAAGTAACATTCTTACAAAAATAAAAACGTTTCTTCTAACATTTATTTCCTATAAGAAGCCATTCATATCTTTCTTTATTTAGAATTCAAAACATCCCTACATCTACTTATTGGCTGCTTCTTTCGCATCCTGCTCCTCGAGGTATAACTTCTGGAGTTTGGCCTGATCTGCCAAGCGGCACATCTCACAATATTCACGGCGAAAATTGAACGCCAATTGTTCATTCTCGAGGGCTTTTGGTGGTACTTTTCGGCTTGTTGACAGAGCTCTTTCTCTATTTTTAGATGCGTACGTTTTTGTTCCGCTATTTCCGCCTTGATGACTCTGTTTTCCTGTTTGAGGAATTCCAGTTCTTGCTTGTCCAGCGCGTTCCTTCTTGCATCTAATTGGGCGCGAGTGCTTTCAGGCTTCTTGGTTGCACGGATTTTAGGTGCCATGTTACTGATATTAATGTAACCCTTTTTATTAAGAATGAAATAAAAACAAAATATAAATAAAGGACATAACGTAAAATATTTCTTTTATTGATTAATGCATCATTCAGAACATCCTTATTCCCATTCATAAACGGGAGATTCAATGATGGAAAAAAGTTGATAAGATACTACGAAAGCTACAAGCCTATCATGCACCTATCTTGGCCTTTTATTCAACCTATACTATATCCTTAATTAGCATTGCATTCCATCGGTTGACCAAAATGCTGCGAATATTATGAGCTCCTCTAATTCTGGCGGTACTTGTGTTAGATGGATCTGCCAATCGACCTTTCTGAAGGCATCAATGAAGGATGGTACAGACATATTTATTAGGCGCGTCATTTGCTCAATCTTGTTGTGCACTCTAACCGCTTCTTTCTTCCATGGTTCTATCTCCTTTTCCAGCTCTGCTATAACTTCTTCCCTCGACTTACATTTCTCTTGTAGATTCTACATTGCCAAGCTCATGGCTTGTATTTGGAGAAGTGCACTGCTCAATTGTTCCTGAGTGGCCGGACTGTAATCGATTAGCTGAGCATGCAACCCCTGGTTATGGGCTTCCAGTTCTCTGACACGGGCTTCCAGCGCTTTGACCCTGGGTTCTTTAACTTGGAGTTCAATCATCATGTGTTCTTCCCATTCCCTTTCCTTCTCGATCAATTTATTTCGCAAGTTTTGGTTTGTCTCCTTGAGGTTCATATTTTCAACTAGAAGAGGAGAGTTCTTGCAGACATCTTCACTATCCGCCCTTACACTGACATACTCTCTTTCTGCTTCTCGAATGGCCTTCATCTTCCTATCCCTCTGGGCCTCGAGGTTTTCTAGCGCGTCCTTATGTTCGTAGATTTTTCGTTTTAGTGCCGTTTCAATTTTTAGCTGATAATTTCCCAAGAGAGGATTTAGTGGAGCGAACCTTTCCATCACCTTATCATTAACTATCTCTTTTAGCCACGCCCTGAAATCACTAGTTGGCGCAAGTCCCCTGCTTCCTAACTCAGCTTTTCCTTTGAACAACATGTGATCCCAAGCTCTTGAGATAGCTATTCCTCGTATAGAGTCAGGTCCCTTGAGGGAGTATAAGAATGAGCGCACTAGTTCCTCCACGGGCACACCTTGACGATATGTTAGCTGCGTATGTGCTAGGGACGGGTTGTAATTGATTGCAAATCTTGGCCCCAACAAAGGTACATTGAGGAATTCACTGCAGCTGTACAATACTTCTTCCTTCAGCCACCATACTAGTTTCCAGCAAACATCTTTCTCCTCAATTTGTGCGAGGAAGTGCACCCACCATTCTAATCTCATAGGATCTTTTGAGTTACGGTTGTATAGTCGAAGACCCTCACGCCGAGAGAAGTCATGAAGGGGATGATGAACCATGTCAAGGACACCTCCGGAAGAGTACCCTTTCCCAAAAATGTGATTAGCTAACCATACCATTAGAAGTTGAAGACAACATTGTAACTTCTTCCCTTTTCTGGCTTGGCAATAGGTAAGGGATCCCAAGGTCCCCGCCAAGATAGCTGGCACCGGATTAATTCTATGCGTTTCCACGGCCAAGAATACTTCGATGGAAGACAAGTTGACAACGTCAAGGGCGGTGGGAAAAAGGACTAACCCATAAATTGCTAAGGCGAGGGTTCTCCCACAAGTTGTCCAATCTCCCCTCTTCCTCAATATTTCCATATGCTCCAAGAGGAACTTAGAAGAGAGGACGCCCCCCCCCCCTTGAGCATGAGTTTTAATGATAGCCTTCCTTTTCGATAATCTCAGTAGGCTAGCGACCTCTCCTTGTGTAGGAAGAATCCCTGAAAACCTGTACACCTGGCTCATCGGGAGGAGGGGGTCTTTTAACAACACAACATATTCCTCAGGTACTAGAGATAGGATGAAGTTTGGAAACACAAACGCCCTTAACTTGTTGTCCCAGAATAGGAGAAGAGCTTGTAGTGCATCCTTCATGATCTTTATATCTAAAAGGTCCAGAATGTCCCCATAACGACCTCAGAATTTACTCAATTCTTCTCCAGGTAAAGATTCCCTCATCTTGATCAACCCATCCACTGCATTAGCTTGTATCTTGACCTTGATCCTTCTCCCTGTAAGGGCGAGACTGGTAGGAGAATAAAAGGCCGTGATATGCTCTGATGCCATTTCAATTTTTTTTTCTTTTTTAAAAGCCCAAAGAAAGAAGTTTCGCTAAAAATAAAGGAAAAGAATGTTAGTACAGTTAATAAAACCACCGTTTATGGATAATATAAAAAAATGAAATGCATGCTATGTAATGCGTGAGATGCAGGGATTTTTGCTCCTTGTGTCCTATAGGTGGGGCACCTTAGGCTTCTAGAAACGACTGACCTAATAAAGGTAGGCTCTTAAGGTCAACTTGCACAGGGTTAAGCTTGGGATCTAGGTACCCTAAAAAGGCCCTTAGATTGCCCTTACCATAAGTAGAGACCTTGACTTAAGAGAAGATCCTGTCACAGAAAAATCTGCGCGTTTCAACTCTTAAGGCAAGTAACAATCTAAGTAGGATAGATAAGTCGACCTCTGTAGGCCTAGGCCCAACAAGGAAGATTCTCGTATCCCATTCTAACTTATTAAGATGTGCTATAGGTATAGGAGCCAATTCGTGGGTGATCACAAATTAAAATAGTGTATTCGTGATTTTTGGAGCATCCTAGCTACCCTTCTGTTCCACATAAAGGTGGAATCACTGCAAAAGCAAGCAAAATCGCAAATATATAAGAATATATATACAAACAATCAATATTAAAGGCCAAATAATTTGAATATTAATTTTGAAAAGGGCTTGACTCTCTAAGTAACAGTCCCCAGCGGAGTCGCCAAGTGTGAAGACCGGAGCCTTCGATGGGAGTCGCCACCAAATTTTCCATTAAAATTTGGAAAAGAAAGATAGTCTAAAAAAATTAGAAATTGTTACATTTTGAAAAATTTGGGTTCGGGAGTCTACTTGAGATGAAGGGAAGGTGTTAGGCACCCTTCTTCTCCCGTCCGAAGACGGTTACCCTAAAAATTAATATTGAAATTATTTGGCCTTTAAAAATATACACAATCAAGGAATTTGATGAGAGAGGGCTTGACCTAGGATAAAAGCCTAGGGCCTACGTACCCTCAAAGAGGGATCAAAGCCCACATAGTTCCTGTGGCATGCAAGTGTGTGAGTGAGGGGAGGTCCATCAAGTGACAGCTCAGATAGCCCCCTAGTGCAATGTACCTAAAGAGGACAAAGCCTTTTGGAACCTATCTACCATAAAATACATACGAATAATAAAAATACCAGAAAGGTGCGCGTGTGAAGGCTCATCAGGCGAAATGCCCAGATGGCGTGAATGCTAGTACTCCTATAGAGACAAAGGTCCCTTGGTGGCACTAGGTTACACATAAAGGAATAATATTTACCAAGTAGGAAATAATTAATTTTGTCTCCCAAAAGTAAGGGGGTCGTGACGGGTAGTGCAATACGTCGCAACCCCTGATTACCGTGACAGTGGGGGTCGCAACGATTGAACTATTACGTCGCAACCTCTCTGACGTTTTACGGGGAGGGGGTCGCGACGGATGTACCTACCTGTCACGACTCGATTTTTCGTTTTTAAGAAAAAGGAGAAGAAGACAAGTCAGAATGTCTTTAAGTGCTCAAGTCAAGTATAGGGTTGCAACACCTACACCAAGGGGTTGCAACCCGAAAAACAAAGAAACTACTCAAGCAAAAAAAATCAAGCAATCAAGAGAATATGGGTGGGTTAGTATGAGAAAAATAATGGAATATAATTGAAATATTTTTCTACGTCTTACTGCTTGCCATGGCGAATGCTCCGTTCTTGTCTTGACTTGATCTCTTCCTAGGCCTTGCTATGAGTTATTCCTTTGGTTCCGGTTCATACACTTGGAATATATCTTCCCATTGATCCCTGTTAAGCCTACAATACTAAACAAACATCAAATGCAACGATCCAATATTCAACATATTTTTCGGATAATCAAGAACATCAATTAATAGTGCTTTTCATGGGCATTTTATTACATTCCTAGCTCTATTCTTTATGTGAAGATATTCAGCCCTTTCGCAGAAAAATCGTATATAATTATCTATAATTCATGCTATTTAACACCCTAAAGTTAGGTTGAATTTGGGTACGATCAAATCCCCCACACATAAACCTTTGTACTCTTGGACAAAGAAAATCTAAACCTAGAGCATTCAAGATCAAGCTAACTTTTAGGTTTAATGCTCCCAATCAGAAATAAAATCTACCATGCAAGTAATCAAGTAAATTTTGATACTAGGATCACTTCGGCAAATTAATCATGCATGAGATTATCTTTAGGATGATTTAGAACCAATTCACTCATAGCCTCACCATAAATTGGGGTAAGATTTCACTCAAAACATACTTACTTGTTTCTTACCATAGGCTTGAAGAGGGTCTATTTCTCCAACGTTTGTTGCACACAAGTCCCTAGTCAGGAGGTCTTTTAGGCTTGTAACATTGCTGATGAAGGCAAAATATTTTATCCTTATTTCACATAAATAAAAGAAATTGCATGTCCAAAGATAATTTAAAAATCCCCAGGTGTTGCCCCAGATAAGCATAATTCCAACCTTCAACCTTTTTCACTGTCTTGAGAATCTTTGAGTTTGGATGCTTTTCTTGATTTTTCTTTCCTTTTCTTTTTCTTTGCATCAAGCTTTTCTCTAAATTTTTTTCTTTTGATAAGTCCTTTTTGGACCTCTTAGTTTCCCTATTAATTAAAATATGAAGGGAGGTCAGAATTTAAATAATTGGCAATACCTCAGATCTTTCCATACCCATGGACTCACATGTTTAGGTTCAAAGTGCGTGACTGGGCTACTGTTTAGTCATAGGGTTACAGAAGAATGCCTTTATCGTCCTAGGTCCTTGTGTGCTAGTACAACTTCAATTAATACCTCCTGCATGTTCTAGAAGAAAACAAGATAAGTAGTTAAAACACTCAATAGATGTAGACGTGTACATCAGTGTTTAGACTTATCCTTCCTACAGGGTTAGGTCACTAATATTGGTCTCTCAATGATCCTTCCAACTTTGTCAGGCATGTGTTAATTTGCTCAAGCAAACAAGAATATCCTACTTGGTATAAAGAAATTTCTAGTTGGGTTAACGCCCTAAAAGTTTTAATAAATCAACAAGTTTCTAGTACTAAATTTTCTAAGTCTAGTTTGGAAAGCCTTGGTCAGGTTCATTGTTTTTCAAAAAAATATCTTTTAACAAAAGCATATTAGTTAAATTTCAAAAAAAATTCTAATTGCTACATGGCAGGTTCGATATCGAAGATATTAATTTTTGAAAAATTCACCCATTTTTTTTATTTTCGTAACAAAATAATTAACAGGACTCTGAAGTTTTAAAATTTCTATAATCATGGAGTGATTCCCCCCCCCCCTCTCACAATTAAAACAAGCATTGTCCTCAATGCTTCAAGGACAGGAAGTTTTAAGAGTGAAGGGTAATTAGCAGAACAAGACAAATTAAGCACACAGAAAAATATGCATTAATTTAAAAAGAGAGATATTGCGGCATCAAGTAGTGATGGCTTCTAGGGTTTAAAAATTGAAATTTGAAATTTTCAAAAAGAAAAATGAAACCGATTAAAATCAAATTTTGGAAATAAACAAATTAATCGAAAGTGCAAAACTTTTAAACAAATTTTTCAGGTAAGTTTATTTCCCCCCCCCTCCCCCACACTTATTTGCAATTACAATTTTTACCCACAGCAGACCGGGTAATTGGGGGAAAAAATACTTACCTTGCCCCAAAAGACTAAGACTGAAAATGAATTATATCCCTATTTTACTCCTATTTTTCTATTGCCACCTGTGCATGTTTCTAAGGAAATGTAAAAAACTATTTAACAAGTAATTAGTTTTTGTGGTCCCCCCGCCACACTTTAGATTCAAACATGCTTTGAGTGTAGGGGGTTTTCAGTCCACCCCTTATTACCTGTTTATTTATGTTTTGGGGGTTGGACACTTGCATACAGAAATATTTATAGCAATTTAAATTAATGGCCATCAGTAGACTATAGTTAGAGATCATTCATCATTCAGTTACACATATTCATTCAGGTCATGGTTGAAAAGAAAAAGAAAAACAAGAAAGAAAATCAAAATATTTGATAGAATACTAAGAAAATGTTAAGCAAAATTTATAAACTGCTGCTACTGGGAGGTTTCATCCCCCACACTTATCTTGGAGGGCTACCAAAATTAAAGATAAGGTGATGAAAGAAATAGCCAAATGGTGAATCCGGCTTCAGATTCTCTTTGAAAAGTTAGAGCGGTAGTACCTACGCTTCAAGGAACATTTATTATTTCCTTCTAACTTACTAATGTGCAGGTTCTCCTTGAATATTCTATAAATTGTGGGGACTCTGCTATTTTGGGATTTTTTAGTATTCCTTCTTGACTTACCGATGTGCAGGTTCTCCTTGAATATTCGGGACTGTAGGAGAAACCTGCTTTTTGAGGAGCATTAAGCATTCCCCTCCCTATGTTTATCTTGCCTTTTGATCATCCCTATTGCTAAATCTACATCACCTTGATCTAAGATGGTTTCAATTTTATGGCTTCTATCCTCTATACCTAAATCACAAACATTATTTGTCTTAACAGTAAAAAAGGGAATATTAATTCTAAGAAAGGGGCAAGGGGTATTTCTTTGTGGATCTCAGGTAGTTCTATTTTTTTTTTTTCAGGTGAAGGAATGGCTAGCACATATAGACAATGATTCTTCTTTGCCTCTAGGTTTCCTTCTATGGTAGTCTCGCCACATGGTGCTTTTTCAATTTCCTTGGTCTGCTCCTCTTTTTGAAGTTTAAGCCTTATGTTTTCTTTTTAGGCTCAGGAGGAGGCGAGTCAATTGAAAACGTAACACCTTTATCTTCCATGTTTTTTATGGAACTTGCGACATTTATGGAATAGGCAAGTTGCATGATTTTTGTTTCAAGACAAGCCTCATTCTCTTCTAATTATCTTTGTTGTTTGCTTAGACAAGAGATGTGTGAATTCGCGTTTTCCCACAAAGCATGCATTTGCCTTTCCACTACAGCTTGGTTCTCTTTAAATTTAACGGATATATCTACAAATCCTTTGAGAAATAGCTGTTTAATTTCATTAAGACGATCCATTAGATGTTCGGACCTTTGTTAATGCATGGTCGGAACTCTTTCATAATAATAGGAGTAGTAATTATCCCCATATTCATAGATAAGGTGCAAATATCTATCCATAAAATGTTATCATTACCTTGAAAAGAAAAATTTTTACAACCTAAATTTTTTTGAAATAGAAGATGAAAATAAAATTATAAAAGTTAAATAATAATTTTTTTTATAAAAAAAAAAGGTAAAACAAAAAGAAGGAAAACACACACACAAACACACACATATATATATATATATATATGTATATATTTTTCCTTTTAAAAAGAAAGAGGGAAAACATTACAATTTTTTTTAAACAAAAAAGAAAATTGAAAGAGAAAGTAAAAGCAAATACCTAGTTGTTGGAGATATACTTAACCAACCTTCAGACTAATCGATGTTTCCCCGGCAATGGCACCAATTTGATCGCTCACGAATTCAAATCAATCCGAATCGAAGTTCCAACCAGTCGTCACGGTTGTGATAAAATAAAACCTCAAAGTAGCATAGGGCCAACCCAAGGGTCGAATTTCTTGCGGAATCGTCGTATTAACTCTACACTTGGTTAGAATCTAAAACTAGCAGGTATTCGTAGAATGAACAAGGATACGATGGACATATTATGAAACAGGTTCCCAAGAAGAATAGAACTCAGCAATCATAGCGAATCAAAAGATATTCATGTATAATTAATTCATTCAAAGTATATCCTATTCATGATAGTCATGCATTATGAAAGCCTATCTAATGAGAATGTTATCCCCAACTGGGAGCATCAATAACATGCATCAAAAGATTCTATGATATTATTAAACAAATAATCGCCCGACCGATTCAATTAATTTAGTCTGATATTATCGCAATAAGCAATGGATACGATCATGAACCCAATTATTGTAATTGTATTGAATTCCGGAAACCAGACGACCTAAGTACCCTACCACATAATCAATGATTACTGACCCAACATGACAGATCCAGCAGACTAAGTACAAGCCCTATTCAAGGAGGAATTCAATAAACTAATGACCTGTGATATGTAGCAAATACAATCAAATTAACCAAGAGGATAAATATAAAAGCAGAATTAAATTAATAAACCTTAATGAAGAGCCATCGGCTCATGCCTACACTAGTCCTTCTTGGAAACCCAAGAAGAGCCTAGCCGCTCATATTCTCTCTACTTTCTGAAGTAATCTAAATGTGGGAATTGCTGAATCCCTTTTCAACCATGTGAGACGCCTATTTATATTGCTTTGGGACCTCTAGTTTGATTAGGAATAGGATAAAGATAACTATTAATTAGAATGGAATTTAACTTTTGAATTCAAACTAATTTGAATGCATCTCCAACTCCTTATATGACTGGGTCCCTTCTTAATTTCATCCATTATGTTGTTGTCCACATCATCTGCCTTGTCAATTGTTTAACTCGTTGGAACGAGTGGTTTTGGCTCGCCACAGCGAGCTGTACGGGTACTCGCTGTGGGGAGTATCCCTCTTCTTGTTGTGGTGAGTAAAACTGCTTGCCATGGCGAATGCTCCGTTCTTCTCTTGACTTAATCTCTTCCTAGGCCTTGCTACGTGTTCTTGCTTTGGTTTCTGTTCCTACACTTGGAATATATTTTCCCATTGATCGCTGTTATGCCTGCAGTACTCAACAAACATCAAATGCACCTATCCAATATTCAACATATTTTACGGGTAATCAAGAATATCAATAAATAGTGCTTTTTATGGGCATTTTATTACATTCATAGCTCTATTCCTTATGTCAAGATATTCAGCCATTTCGGGGTAAAATCGTATTTAATTATCTATAATTCATGCTATTTAACATCCTAAAGTGAGGTTGATTATGGGTACAATCATTCCCATTCGGGGATAACATTATTACATAGATAGGCTTTCATAATGCATGACTATCTTGAATAGGATAGAGTTGAATGAACTAGTTGAACCTGAAAACCTTTAGATTAGCTGGGATTGCTGAATTCCATTCTTCTTGGAACCTATTGGATATAATATCTTTAACCCTTTTGCTATAATCATAATTTGCCCTTTTCAATCTGTGAATACCTGTTGCTTGAGATATACTAACTTCAGGATTGAGTAATAACTCTGTGAGAGATTCGGCCCTTCGATCTTGCCCTGTGGTAGCCCCGAGGTTTATTTGATCATGATCATGATGATCGGTCAGGACCTCATTCGAAGTAATTCGAATTTGTGAGATAGATTAGTTTTATTTTTCTCTGATGTACCATTTTGGCACGACCCTTTTTTGCTTTATGATGCCTTTTTCTTCGTGGATAAAGCTTATTTTCAAAATGTCCCTGTTATCCCTCGTTTCGTTATGGTATAGGGCATTTTAGGAAATATGTACTCATAATACCAAATGTTTTGGATATGTGAAAGGAAAGCATTCCATTTTTAACAAGTGACTCCCTGGCATAGACAAGGTTGAAGAACTACCCATCCTTGGTGGATATCGATTTAGGATCTAATTTGAAACTCATACTCTTCGCTCAAATGGGGTGACTAGGGATACTTCATAGCGTTTGCGAAAAAACAAAGAATTCCTCGCGTTCTTAGTATAACCTACTCATTGGCTAACTAGAGCTTTTCATTATGTTGTGTTGCTTTATTTATTTTTATTCCCTCGTCATTATTGGTGAAATAGCGTGAGATAATTATCCTCAAAAGTTCACAACCATGCATACATGTGGTATCTATCTTACTAATCAAGTTGTTTGTTAAGATCACCTTAATGGGGTAGGGCTCTTGAACATTCAAATATCAAGGCGACCCAAGAATGAGAGAATACTAGAATGAAAGAGATAAAAGAGTAAAAAGTTGGCTAAGTGCATGATGCAAAAACATTTCGTCTTATTCTCAAAGTACAGATTGACAAATCACATTTTGGAAAAGTACATCTTGGACCATGCTATTCTTGATTGGACTCCTCTCGTTTGGCCTTCTTTGTACACTTGTCATCAATCTCAGGGGTTGAATTGGTCTCTGTTATGAGCTTGCCTTCCCTTATCAAAGTTCGGACCTTTCTTCATAAGGCACCACGCGTCGCAGCCGAATGACCTGGGGCATTCATATGGTACTCGCATGAGACTTCTGGTTTATACCATACAAGGTATGAAGGCATTATTGGCTCTAGGGGCCTTGGGCATATGATTCCCTAATTAGAAAATCTCCTGAACAACTCTAATTGAGACATCCCAAAGTCTAGGAAAGGTTTGTGATCCTTGATATTCCTGACTCTCTTTTTCCTTTTTCCCTCATTACTTGGCCCTTAAATGGGCAACATCTTTCTTTGCTAGGAATTTCGTTGGTGAAAGCCCCTGATACCATTTACTTCCCCTCCTTCCCCAGTGTTGGAATGAGCTCTAATGAAGGGAGATTCATACCCTTTCTTGGTCTGAAGATCTATATCTTCCCCTACAGTGGCCAGTTGGGAGAAGTCCTTGAATAGGACGACGTCCATCAAGTCGTAACAGGGGTCTTTGAGGGATTTCAAGAAGTACCGACATACTTCCTGATCTTTCATAGGGGGTTGGACCCATAAAGCAGCTTGCCTCTACCTACGAGCATACCATCGAAATGATTCCCCAATTTTCCTATTTATTGCTTATACCGATTTATGAGTGAGTTCAATCTTGCTGTATGCAAACTCTTTCAGGAAGGCTGGGATCATGCTACGCCAAGACTTTAGGTCCTCCCTATCGAGGTGCATGTACCAATTGTATGCAAACCCGATGAAGCTATGATGGAATAATGCGAGCAAGAAATTCTCATCTCGTTCCCAATTTCCCATGGTTAGATAATAAGCTTTAAGGTGGATTTCTGGGTTGGTAGTGCCATCATACTTGATGAAGTCAGGAATTCAAAATCCCATCGGGACCTTCACTTGAGGGAATATGTGACGATCTTTAAAATCCCACCCTTCCTGGAAGATTTTGACATGTTTTGTTTTGAGTTTTTGGCATAGTTTCTCGATCTCTTTCTCCCATTCAGGGACTAATTTGTCTAAACCATTCGTCGTTTGATTATTCTCATGCACGGTTCCTTCTCAGATGTAGGAGGCAAGTACGTTCTCTTGATAGGCATCCTTGTCAAAATGTGTTGACTTCCCTGTAAAAGGAAAATTTTTGAATTAGAAAATGCTAATGCATTAAGGTAATTCCCTTTGGCATTTGACTTTGAGTTTGGCATCCAAATCCCCTCAACTCCTTAAGCCTTACTAAGAAACCGAGGATCACAACTAGAGGTAATCACTTTAGTGTCATGGCCTTTTCTCATTTGAATATTGGTTGGCTTGCCCAAATAAAGTGAAGTCCAAAGTGTGGTGAACAATAAATGAAGGAAAAACTTCATTCCATTGATATTAAATATGTTTGTACACAAAACTTCTCCCATTAAAAAGTGACCTATAAGAGCTGCATATCTCTACTGACAATGACAATAAGACAGTGAGGATCCTAAATCACACTGAAGGCTTCAACTAGGTTCTTTGTTTCAAAATCTCCTCATGTCCTTTTGTTGACTTGTTTGCCATAGAGTTGTTCCTCAGTTGTTACTCCACATTTTGCGAATCGGTCTACTAGAGTCTTGAGCTCTGCCCCTGAATCCAGTTGGCGAGTCTCGTTCATCCTACGGACTTCGAGCCCCCTCTTTTCCATTTCATTTCTGAGCCTCTGATTTTCTCCTTTCAAAGCCAAACTTTCCTCCTTGATTCTAACACTCTCTTCCCTTAACTTGTGGTTCTTTTCTCTCAGCTTCCGAAAGTCATTCTTCGAGTCTTGTCTTTTCAGGTCTTTTACTCCATGGTAATCTTTCTTCTTTTTAATTGTAAGTCCCTAGGTGTTAACCCAACCGACCTCGATCAGGGAGAGTACCTGACGTTGAATTGTTCACAAGTGTCAATGGAATGCCCCGAGGTATCCAGGTGGTACATGCAAGTTAGATCGGATCGGAACCAAGAAGGGAATGATTCCGTCCATATCTTCCCTGGCCTTGGACCCATGAGTCCCTGGTCACACAGACTTTTGAAAAGCTTGGGCCCAGTCATCTTGCAGTCAGGCAGAAACTAGTTGAGACTACTCTTGATCGGCTTCTCTGATTTTTTCTTGCAACTTCCATCTGGTGCATTTTGTTTGACATCTTTCTTGTACATCAGTGAAGCACTGGTGGTTGAATAAAAGGCCATCTTTGATTGGATGCTGAAGCCATAATGACAGTCATTTGCCAAAAGGAATTATATTTGAAGTATACAAATCGAAATGTATGATTATGATTGATTAAAGTTAATTGTTATAATTTCATTTCAATGGAATTGGCTCCTTTCTTGTGGTTCCATAAACTAAAGTGTTAAATGGGGCACACGTTGATATCATCACTACAAAAACCTGTTCAATAGGTGGCGACCTTTAGGTAGCGACTAAAAACGTTGTCACTGAAAGTTACTTTTCGATGGTGACTAAATAAAGTCGCCACCATTTATGTTTTTTATATCTTTTTGGTGGCGACAAGAGGAAGTCACCACCCAATGTACAATATTCGGTGGCGACCTTGAAAAGTCGCCACTGAAACCTCTAACCCTTCATTACATTCGGTGGCGACCTTGCAAAGTCACCACCAAAACGTTTAACCCTTCAACACATTCGGTGGCGACCTTGAAAAGTCGCCATCGAAACGTCTAACTATCATTACATTCGGTGGCGACTTTCTGAGGTTGCCTCCGAAACGTCTAACCCATCATTTCATTCGGTGGTGACTTTCTGAGGTCGCCACCGAAACGTTTAACCCTTCAACACATTCGGTGGCGACCTTGAAAAGTCGCCACCGAAACGTCTAACCCTTTATTACATTCGGTGGCGACCTCAGAAAGTCTTCACTGAAACATTTAACCCTTCAACACATTCGGTGGCAACCCTGAAAAGTCGCCACCCAAAGGTCTAGCCCTTCAACACATTCGATGGCGACCTCAGAAAGTCGCCACTGAAACTTCTAGCCCTTCAACACATTCGGTGGCGTCCTTGGAAAGTCCCCACCGAAACGTTTAACCCTTCAACACATTTGGTGGCGACTCTGAAAAGTCGCCACCAAAACCTCTAACCCTTCATGGTCGCCACCGAAACGTCTAGCCCTTCATCACATTCGGTGGCGACCTTGAAACGTTACCACCAAAACGTTTAAACCTTCAACACATTCGGTGGTGACCCTGAAAAGTCACCACCGAAACGTCTAACCTTCATTACATTCGGTGGCGACCTTAGAAAGTAGCCACTGAAACATCTAGCCCTTCAACACATTTAGTGGCGACCTTGGAAAGTCGCCACCGAAGGTAGAAAGCATAATAAATATATTAGAATGAAATTATACAACACATGTTTGGTTTCTATCTCTCGGGTATCTCTCGTCCATACGAAACTATTGCGGAAGCATGCATCATACAAACATACATACTAAAAATTTAGCTTTGTATTTACTTATAGAATATAATAAAAAACATAAGTATTATATTACATACATCATCAAAGTATATGAGAGCCTCGTGAAAGAAAATAATCTACAAACTACTGACATTTATAGATCATAATCTTTAATCCACTTACTGGAGATAGGCTCAATCTATTATATACAAGTGCATAACAAATTATCTATTCTCATCCCTTATCTATATCTAGTAGAAAATGTCAATCAACTTCTTCAAAAGATATAACTAAGTTATTGGCTAGAAGGAATGAGAATACAATGATTCATAAGTAAACTATATGCTTCTATACTATCTGATTCTTTCTTTTCTTCAAAAAGTCTTGTTACCCCAACACTCCAGTCTCGTCCCGAAGACATGAGGTACCTAATCAGCTGATACACACCAACGTAATGAGGATAAACCCCAGTAATCAAAACTACATGTTTTCAAACTCATTATTGTGTACCACTGTGCCTTGCATATAAATCTCTGCATTCCTTTCTCATCATATATATAAAACATGGATGTGATATTTAACATAAAACTTATGCATGTCATACTCTTCATGAAACATTATTTAGCATGGAAATTCTTACATGTTAGGGCATATGAAATGGAATGACATACATACATGTCATAAAACATTTAATATGAGCACATACTTCTTAAACATGATCTTACATGTTTGAATGGTAGAGAAATAACAAACATTATAAAACATATGGGTCTTTGCCCCATTTCATGAAAAACATATAAGCATAGGGAGCACCACCCAGTGGATACTCGCACATACACTTCTAGTGGTTATTAATAAGTAAGAACCTATAGCCATTAAGCTATTTCTGTTCTGTGTACTATCTGGAGCATCCCCTAGTGAATCCGAGTACTATGAGATCACCCCCTTTTCTCGGTATCGGTAGGTCGTATCTCAACTTCTGGTTGGTTTTACTTAGCCAAGGGAGTCACTTCTACTTAAAATTTGGAGGTCCCCATCTCTTACTAACGGTTCTTCTCCTTCTAAACTTAGAGGTCCCCGTCTCTTTTTAACGGTTATTCTCCTTTTAAACTTAGAATTCCCCGTCTCTTTTTAACGGTTCTTCTCATATTTTTTTATGTAGATCTTCCCTTTTTGTATGCTATCTATACAAATATGGGATGAAATGTCTAGGTCCTAATCATGGTTAATCTAATTTTAAGGATGTCACTCTTGATTTGGCCATAAAGAGTCTACTAGCTTAAAATTAAACAACCAACACGGTGTTTTCGTAAACTTTCATCATCAATCGATTGGATGTTTTACCATCCCAAATTATGGCTCAACCGTGGAAATCCCAACGGTCGTCCCATACCGACAATTGGTCAATCGATTATGGACCTATCTATTTGCAACACATATATGTAAGATACTTACTCTTCTCTTTTCTATGTTATTTCTCTCTACCCTTAGCTCATATTACTTTCTAAACTTAGAACATAATCTTTAAGCATGTCATGGGGCATTTGAAATCCTTTCTGAAGTGTTAAAGAAGGAACTTTTTCAAAACAAAGTGTTTCAAGTTCATTTCGTAAATTTGCCAACTTTGTAAACTCATACCTTGTTCTATAAAACTCCAAAACTTCTGAAATAATTATGACATATACATGAATATAAAATATAATTTTCTGTCAAATTTTAGCTCAAAACTCCCATGTTTTCCTCCTCAAAGTCTAGTTTAACAGTAGCGGTCTGATGTGACTGGGCAGCAGACCAGACTTTTGTAAATGCTTGCCAAAACCATACTAAATGAGTTCCAAATGATATGCAAATTTCCAGATCCCATATTTAGGATCTTAGAAATCTACATATAAAATTTTAGCATTTAAATCTTTCATTTGGTACCTCAACAACTAAATGAAAGTATGAAAACCAGTAAATATTTTCTGCATAAGTTTTGGAACTTTAGGTCTGCAAAAATGGTACCAAACTGGATCCAAAATGAATGAAATTTGGCAATCATAAACTCTAATGTGTCTAGTTTATCCTACCAAATTTCACGATTTTGGGAGCTCATTAAGTATGCTTTTCACATTTTGCTTCATGCAAGTCGACTGCTGTAACATACCAGTCGACTGGTTCGTCTCTGTTTCGTTTTTGGACATGAAAGTCGACTAGTTTGGGCTAACAGTCGACTGGTATGTTCTTGGGATGAATTCTGGGCAGAAAAGAACATGGAAGTCGACTGGTTTGGTCTAGAAGTCGACTGCTACGTTAATTTCTAGGTTTTTAAAGTATCTTTTCTCAAGAATTCAACCAAGAATCCAACCATTCAAGTCATGGAAGTTTTATAAACTTGTTTTCTATCATTAACACGTTAAAACCTATGAAAAACTAGCCCCGAAACATGGTTAAACAAGCTTTAATATGAGTTTCATGCTAAAACCCATACCCATTTCCAAATCCTTCTAAATTATTTAATTTCCAGCTAAAGTCCAAGCATGCATTCATCATCTCCATTCATTCCAAGTTCGAAAATCATAAGGAAGCAGTTCTAAACCTCTCAAATGGCTCAGAAATCTGAAACTCAGTTTTGGGTCATTTCTTGAAAACCTAACTTGAAAATTAGAGAGGTTGGTAGTTTGATTACCTTAATCTGAAGCTTAATCTTTGTTTAGCCGATGCTTAGTTGACTTCCTATGGTTTAATCCTTGCTGAAAATCGGATTCTCAAGCTTGAACTCAACCTTGGTGCTCCTCCTTCTCTCTAGCACTCTCTCACTCTAAGCTTAGTGGGAAATTGTGGTGTGCTTTCGTATTGCCACCATTGTGGATACGTGTAAGAGGTTGGTGCCACCATAAAGAAGAGAAAATTCACTTCTTACTCTCACACACCACTTTTTCCTTTCACTTAAGTCTCTTTCTTTTTAGTCCTTCCCACCCTTTTTTCTTAAAATAAGGCATTTCTATATGCTTTCTAAATGCAAAAATCAATGTCAAGCACAAGCATTGAGTTAGATTTAGTTAACAAACAATTATTCCATTAACTGAAAAAGACGAATGTTACACGAGACACCTATTTATATTGCTCTGGGACCTCCAATTTGATTTGGAATAGGATTGACATAACTATTAATTGGTATAGAATTTAATATTGAATTTAAACCAATTTGAAAGCATCTCTAACTCCTTTGATGACTGGGATCCTCATTAAATTTGCTCATTAAGGTTGCTGCCATGTCATTGCCTTGCCATGCTGAGAAGCTCGTGAGTGCTCCACACCTTTCTGAATTTGCTTTCTTTCTAGGCCTTGCTACGAGTTCTTGCTTTGGATCCGGTTCTTAGACTTCGAGTATGTCTTCCTATTGATCCCTGTTAAGCTTGTAGTACTCAACAAACATCAAAAACACTTATGAAATATTCCATGGGTTTTGTGGATAATCAAGAATATCAATAAATAGTGCATTTTATGGGCATTTTATAACGATTTTTGCTATACTCATTATGTCAAAATATTCAACCTTTTTGGGGCAAAATCATATATTTTTATCTGCAATTTATGCTATTTAGCACACTATAGATAGGTTGATTTTGGGTGCGATCAAATCCCCCATACTTAAACCTTTATACTCCTGAACAAACAAGCTCTAAATCTAGAGCATTCAAGATTAAGCTAACTAATAGGAACAATTAATCAGGCATGAGAATTTCTTCAAGAATATTTAGGACCAATTTATCAATACGCTTATTGCCTCACTAATATATTAGGGTAAGATTTCACTCATAACATACGTTCCTGTTTCTTACCAGAGGATTGAAGAGGGTTTATGTCTCCACCATTTGATGCACACAAGTTCCCAGTCAGGAGGTTTTTTAGGCTTGTAACATTGCTGATGGAGGCCAAATATTTTCATCCTGTTTAGAAAAAAGAAAGAAATTGCAAATCCAAGGGTAATATGGAAATCCCCATGTGTTGCCTCAAATAGGCATAATTCCAACCTTTAACCTTTTTTCACCATCTTGAGAATCTTTGAGCTTAGATGCTTTTCTTGATTTCTCTTTACTCTTCTTTTTCTTTGCATCAAGCTTTTTTCTATATGTATTCTTTTTCTTTTTCTTTTCATAAGACCCTTTGGGACCTATTAGATTCTCTACGAATTCAAACACTAAGGGGGGTTAGAATTTAAATAAATGGCAACACCCTAGTCCTTTTCCTTACCCATGGACTTACCTGTTTTGGCTCAAAAAGGGTGACTTGGGATAAATCTATTTACGCTACTGTTTGGGCATAGGGTTACAAAAAGAACTGCCTCTATCGTCCCAGGTGCTTGTGTGCTAGCACAGCCTCAATTAAGACCTACTGCAATTTCCAGAAGAAAACAAGTTAAGCAGTTAAAACACTCAAATAGATGTATATGTGTAGATCAGTGTTTGGGCTTATCCTTCCAACAGCGTTAGGTCACTCAGATTGGTCTTTCAATAATCAAGCAAACAAGAATATCCTTCATGGTAAAAAGAAATTTCTAGTTGGGTTAACGCCCTAAGGAGTTTTACTAAATCAAGAACTTTTTAGTTCTAAATTTGCTTAGTTCAGTTTGGAAAACCTAAATGTGGTTTAGTGATTTTTGAAAACTATCTTTTAAGAAAGCATATTAGTTAATTTTTGAAAAATTTACTAATTGTTACATGGTAAGTTTGATTCCTAAGATATTAATCTTTTTGAAAAATTTACCTAATTATTTATTTTCCGGAAAGAAATAATTAGCAGGACCCAGAAGTCTTAAAATTTCTACACGGAGTGATTTCCCGCCACACTTAAAACAAGCATTGTCCTCAATGCTTCAAGGACTAGAAGTTTTAAGACGGAAGGGTACTTAGCAAGACAAAATTCAGCAGAAAATATTCTTTAATTTAGAGAGAGATATTGCGGCGTGAAGTAATGATGGTTCAATCATAGGGTTTAAAAATTCAGAACAAAAAATAAAATCGATAAAAAGAAAATTTGAACAAAAACCAAAATAAACAAAATTATCGAGTTGCGGAACTTTTAAACAAAATTATTTGGTAAGTTAACTCTTCCCCCCCTTATTCGACAGTTAATATTTTAGCCACAGTAGACTGGGTAATTGGGGAAAAGAAATATTTTCCTTGCCCTAAAGAGACTATGACTGAATAAAAATAAATGTTGTCACTATTTACTCATGTATTGCTACCTGTGCATGTATTTAAGAAAAGCAAAAACTAGTAAATAATTATTAAATGATTTCATGCCCCCCCCAACACTGTAAAATCAAGCATGTCATGTAAGGGGGTTCATTTTGTGCATCCCTTCTTTTACCTATTAATCTTTGTTTTAAGGGATTGGACACCTGCCTATAGAGAAATTCATAGCAATCAAAATATTGGCCTTAAGTGGTCTCTAAATTAAGAAACATTCATAATTTATACCGTCATAGTTAGATAGGCAAAATAATAAATAAAATGGTCAAGATAGTAAAGTACTAAAAATAAACTATAAAAAGTAAAAGGTCCTAGCATTCCCTTGAATCTCCTTCTGCCATTCCTTTATCATCTTCCAGCACAACCATCATTTTCTTGCCCTTCCTGGAGCTGCTAGGAGTGTCTGCTGGAGTTGTTGGATAAGACTCAGTGAAGTACGAGAGCGAGATTGTACCAAGGGTGATGTGCCATGCCTTTGCTATCTCCAGGTGGTTCCTATACAGAAATTGGAAGGCCGCGTGGGTCTCCCTCCTATGCTTTTGTTGTCTCCTAAGAAGTAAGTCTATCCTCTTAGCTAATCATCCAAGCTCTAACCGGCCATAGTTCAGGGGCCCAAGGGGTCTGAATATTGGGTCTTGCCCACTGGCCTTGACATTGGCCATTTTGTAGAGATCAGGGATGAGATGGGGGAATATCATCTTTGCCCCCTTTCTTCCACGCATGGCTACTTCCTTAAGTGATGCAAAGATAATGTCCTACAGCCTAACAGGCCTTTGTCTCATCAGTAGGTGGGCTTAGTCTAGAGTGATGTCACTGGAATGGGTTGAGAGCATGAGGTTCTGGCTCATGAAGTGGAGCCAGATACGGGCGTTGTTGTTGAGATTCCTCTTGTAGATGTAGCTTTGTCTGTCCTCGTCTTCCTATGTCTCCCATCCTGTTCTAGCAATGCATAGTGCCTTCTCAATTTCCTTGTAAGGTACGAGGATGTTGTTCTTCTACCCCTTAGCATATTCACAGATGGGGGGTAAGGTACGTTCTAGTATGCCTGGATGGTGTTTGGGCTTATTGTTTGCAGCGTTTCCCCTCAGTAGGTGAGATCTTCAATCCTTCCTTATAGCTTAGCTTGACAGTATAAGTTCCTGACGTAGACCAAATTCCCTTCTGATCGTGGTTGTGCTAGCTTCAATAATCCTGATTTTGTAACCTGTCGATGGAATGGGAATCTATTGTCAAGTGAGAAGGGTCGTTGTTGAAGGACCTTTCTTCCTTCAACATGTTCCTTTGCCTTCTGTGGTGTCAGTTCTTCCGAGGTCGTGGTACGTCTGCTTCTTTTATGCATGCTTAGATACATGGATTGTAGCAAGGAAATATATAAATATTTTGGAGGGTCCTTGTGGACACCATATTTTCTTCGGGCCCAAAAAGAATGGATTCAAAATAAGGCAAAAGTGAAAGGAAAGAAAATATGGGGCTAAGAGAGAGAGGGTCACGACCCCCAGGCATGAAACATGAGTGGGTCCGACCCAATGGTACTATGGGTCGCGACCCCACCCGTCATTTCTGATAAAATCAAATCTGATCCGAAATCAAGTATTGGGTCGCGACCCAAGAGTGTATGGGTCGTGACCCATTGTCATAAATGACCGGATTTTCTTTCCCAGAATAGAGCGCTTCCAATTCCCTATAAATTGGAAGCCTCATTCCGTTCAAAAGGGCAAATTTCAGAGATCTTGAGAGGGTGCCGAACTACCGAGCGAACTAACTTGGCAAGTGACCATATCTGTGAGTGACCCCCATATCCATACTTGATATAACATAGGCCATCTTTCTTTCTGAGCTTAGCTTAGATTAATGGGATAGGAGTGAGGCCTCGCACTACACTGAGGGTTGACTGCATTCACCTCAAGATCCCAGATCTGAGACTTCGGGTTCATTCTTCATCTATCTCTAATTTTTGCTGTTACTGGTCATGACCCCCTGGTGTAGGGGTCATGACCCCTGTTCATTGTGCACCACTCTTCTTGCTAGATCTTCCCTTTTCTCTATCATTTTAGCCTATGGGTCGCGACCCCTCAGCTTTTGTGTCATGACCCACGTACACACAGGGGCTCTGGGTCGCAACCCCCCATGTGATTCTGGGCAGAGGGCCTGACTCTTCTTCCCAGCTCCATTTTCTTGATTATGATCTCCTTTTGCTTTAAAAATAACTCAAATCTATGTTTCGAAGGGGTCTTTGCCTCTTTAGGGACATTGGATCTTACATGCCACCTGAGCCTTTACTTGGTGAACATCACACACACACGTTTTCTTGCTTTGTCTATTGATTGTTTGAATGCATGGTTGATAGGTGCCAAGGAGCCTATGCTCTTTTAGGTACATTGCACAGGGATACCACCTGAGCCTTTGCTTGGTGAGCATCCCCACACTCACACACATGTATGCCTTCGCGAACTACGTGAACTTTGATCCCTCTCGGAGGTTACGTAGGCCCTAGGCTTTCAACCTAGGTCAAGTCCGTCTTTTCTTCTTTTCCATGTTTGTTTGTTTATTTGCTTTTTTAGGCCAAACATGTTAACTATTAATTTGGGGTAACCGTCTTCAGACGGGGGAAGAAGGGTGCCCAACACCTTCCCCTCTTCTCAAACAGACTCCCGAGCTCAATCATTTTTAAAAACCTATTCTTACTAAATATTTCAAACTATTTTCCTTTTCCAAGTTTTATGGAAAACTTACTTTGCGAAGCCCGCCGAAGGTGCGGTCTTCACAGTTGGTGACTCCGTTGGGGACTATTAGAGAGTCAAGCCCCTTTCTTTAAACTTAACAGTTAATGTTGTTATGGCCTTTCGTTTTGTGCGAATATTAATTTGTTTGTCATATCTTCTTACTCTCGTTTTGCAGTGTTTCCA
The DNA here is from genome assembly GCA_014851425.1 of Senna tora. Taxonomy (NCBI): domain Eukaryota; kingdom Viridiplantae; phylum Streptophyta; class Magnoliopsida; order Fabales; family Fabaceae; genus Senna; species Senna tora. The sequence continues at coordinate 8,514,371 of CM026272.1, read as the reverse complement.
CCTATGTCGAAGGGAAGGGTAGTTAGGAGACTCCTACACACTTGTGCACTTAGTATTTACTAAATTACCCTTTATTTGCTTCTATACCCGAAGCTGTTCATAATAGTTAGTGGGAGTATGAGAATCTTTCCCTGTTGGGCTTCGGCCTACAGAGGTTGAATTATCTACTCCGCTTAGATTGTTACCTTCCTTAAGGGTTGACTCGCGTAGACTTTTCTGTGATAGGGTCGTCTCTTAAGTTGGGGTCTCCATCTTTGACGGGGCCAATCTATGGACTTTCTTGGTTTCTAGATCCTAAGCTAAACCATGTATGAGACCATAAGGCCTACCCGTATATGGCAGCCAATTTTGAAACCTCAAGAGCCTAACCTTTAAGGACACAAGGAGCAACTCCCTCATGTGCATTCTTTAATATTGTAAATAAGTGTTTCCTTCATTTGTACTAACACTTTTTCATTCGCTATTTTTCCTTTAATTATATTCATTTTTGAAATAAAAAGAAAATTTGAAATGGCATCAGAATTGGACACAGTCTTTTATTTGCCTACTAGTCAAGAGGCATATATAATGATAGGATAAGTTGTGCGATGAGCCTTTGCTTTCGCAACACATCTTTGTCAATTAATCTTTGTATTTATGGGTGGAAATTAAACAATTCTGATTTGCCATTTCAAGTAATTAAAAAGGGGTTCTTGTCAACTATTGTTTCTTTTATTGCTTCAAAATTCATGGTTATAATGTTAATGTCAGTAAATGGAGCCGAAAAATATGACCAACAAGCCAGAGAGTTCTCGCACCCAGCTCAAGGTTAGAAGAAACGCTCTAGAGAAGGAGGAGTTGAAACTGCTGAGAGAGGAAAACCAAGTCCTCAAAATAGAAAAAGATGGATTTGAGCGCATGTTCGCAAGGAAAAGGAAAGAGACCCGCCGGCTGCTGGAAAAGAGTCATAAGGAAGATCAACATGGTGTGTGCCAAGCCCACCATTCTCTCCATAAATATTGTGAGATGTGCTGCTGGGCAGATTTAGAGAAGCTGTATTCAGAAGATAAGGCTCAGAAGGAGATTTCCAAGAATTAGTATTAGGATTACTCATGTAATTGAAATGATAATAGAGCTTCCTTAGGAAATAAATGTTTAGAGGAAGCATTTTTATATGTAAAAATGACTTTCATAATAATTTAAATAAGTTTCCTCTTCGAATTTCTTGATGTGCAACCTCTGAATCACGAGATCTCTGGTCAAGATACTTGTATGGTGAACTTAGTTTCTATAGTAAGATATCAACCTTCGTCTCCTATTGGGTATTCTAACCTATGGAGAGATTGAAGGGTGTTATAAAAAGTGCTAGAATATTGACATTAATAAAATAACCAACTAAAAGGAGAATACAACTAACATCAATCCAATTTGATAGGTACAAAATTGCGCAACCTGCACACCAGTATTACACAAGAGCTCAAAAAGCCTGCATGGATGCCCAAGCTGCTAAATCCACTGCTAGAATCGCTAAGATGGAGGTAGGACTCAGTGCTACCAACGCCTAGGTAACTTATCTTAATGAGAAGATTGACCAGATGATGATAATCCTATCCAAGAGTGGTAGCAATCAGGGAGGCCCATCAAAGGCCAACATAGGGAAAGGGCCCATCACCGAGACTCCCCCAGTTATTGTGGAAAGCAAAGAAGATGAGGAGATCCCAGTTGAGGATCCACTCAAGGATCAAGAGGGAGGCATTACAATAAATCCTGCCACCATAATAGCAACACTGAAGACCCAACAAAATAGGCAGTCCCAAGAAGAAGCTACCAAAGGAGTGAAAGAGGAAATTGCCAAAGAAGTCAGTAGGGCACTCAAGGAGGCTATGCAGCCCGAGGCAGAGGATGATATCAATCTTTTCTCCTTACCCAAAATCTAGGTCCCCGTAAATTCAAAATTCCAAACTTTGAAAAGTATGACGGGACCTCTAATCCAGATCATCACATCAAAGGGTATTATGCGGCCATGGCCACCTATAACACAGAACCGGCCCTCTTGTTGACACATTTCCATAATAGCTTGAAAGGAGGTGCATACAAGTGGTTTATGAGCAAGAGAATGAGACGATGAGATCGTGGTCAGCCATGGTAAAAGCTTTTCGCAAACACTTCAAGCATAATATTTAGAATGAGATGACGAGGGAGAGTATGGTAGCCCTCAAAAGAAAGTCGAGCGAGACCTTCCGTGAATATGCCTCGAGATGGAGGGAAGCGTCGATAGAAGAATAGCTCCCCGTGAGCAAGAGGGAAACCTGTCATTATTTTGTGAGGGTTCTGAATGACTCGAAATTTGATCTTCTGGCGATATTACCTCATCATGATTTCGCCGACTTGGTCACCATAAGTGAAGACATAGACACTAAGAGCAAAGAGACGCCCCAGAAGAAGAATTATACCCCTAATTACGGAAAGAAGAAAGAGGAAAGCACAAATTTTGTACAGAACAATCCATAGACCATCTCTGTAAATGCAGTAGGGAATCAAGGGGGCACTCAATCAGGCCCATCCCAAAACAACAGGGGTAAAGGGGATAACGATTGGAGGAAAACGGACATGCTTGATATGGGCATGAATAGGGAACAACTCTTTTATTATCTCAAATATAAGGGAATGATATGTGTCTGCCCCGGTAAAGTATGGGCCCTCCTTACCCAGCATGGTACAAACCATAGTTGACATGTGTATACCACCAGGATGCCAAGGGACACTCCATTGACACATACGATCAGTTCAAGAATCGTGTCTTATAAATGATTGATGCTGACTGGATCAATGTGCCCAACATTACTAAGAATCCTTTACCTGATCATGGGAAAAATACCGTGGAAAATGATGATCTCGCCTTAAAGGAAGTTTTACAAACACCTTTCACTTTACAAGAAGAGGGGCATCAAACCAACCAATGCCAACAATGGGAGAAAATCGCGCAGCGATACATTCATCTAGTAGTGGTGTATATAAAAGAAGGCTGTAAAAGAAAAATATACATGTGCGGCTGCCAGTGGTGAAGGGTCAAGCAGCTCCACACGAACGCCGCAAAAAGTGCCCTTAACAATCAACTTCCCTAGAGAAAGAACCGCCCCACAAGGCGTCCAAAGGGCTCAGCCAACCCCACTTTTCACTGTCAATAGGCCAGGAATGTCAAGAGCCTCTCCTCACAGAGTATCCATTTATCCCTCCCATCCATTGTCAAACAAGGCAGTTCCTTGGGTATATGAGACCTCAAATAAGAGTAAGCACAAGAAGGAGGAAGTCAAAGAACCCTTAATCAATGTAAGCATCTCCCAAGGACAAGGAATCACAAGGAGTGGACGTATATATGCAAGAAACGCACTTGGGGTAACAAAAGAGAATGCTCTCGAAGAGACCCTTGATAAAGCCAACAAAAACGATATTCCTGAAACTTCAAGGATCATGAATAATTCTAAAAAAGCAACGGGAAAGGACGCACTGGGAATTGAGACTGAGACGGAGCAACAATTTTTTAGCATAGTTAAGAAAAACGACTATGACTAGTCGAACAACTAAAAAAATCCCATCAAGGATATCCATGCTGGCACAAATGCTCACCTCTGATGCCCATCGACAAGCCCTCATGAAGGTCCTAGCAGACGCCCATGTACCATCGGAGATTACCCCTGAAAAGATGGTAAATCTAGTTGATGCAGTCAAGCACGCATCGACCCTGTCTTTCTTGGGCGAGGAAGTATGCCCGAGGATAAAAGCCCTACACATCATTGTCAAGTGTTATGGCTTTACCATCGCCAAGGTGTTGATTGATGGGAGCTCAGCTCTCAAGGTCCTACCTCTTGTTACTTTCCAGTAATTACCAGTTGAATCAACTCGTATAGATGCTAGTAACATGATAGTCTGCGCATTCGATGGAACACAGAGAGAAACTATCGGAGGATTTACCATCCCCATTAAAATTGGACATGTCACTTTCGACATTCCATTCCAACTCATGGAAGTGGATGCTGCCTACACCATGTTGTTAGGCAGGCCATGGATTCATGAGGCTAAAGCAGTCCCTTCTACTTTGCACCAGAAGATCAAATTTGTCCGTGGTGGGAGGATCATCACAATAAAAGGGGAAGAGAGTATGCTGATTAGTAATCCTTCTCCAATTCCCTTCATTGACAACACGGAGGAGGCTCTTGAACCATATTTCCAAGGCTTGGAATTGGAGGAAAACACTAAAGAGTCTTTCCAAGTCAATAGTGTGGTTGTAAAAATGATGACTATATTGGGTTACCAACAAGGGTGGGGATTGGGCCCTACTCTTAGCGGCATACCTAGGTGCATCGAGCCAAAAGAGCGAGAGGTGCAATTTGGCATTGGGTATGAAGGGTCTAAATGGAACATCACCAGCATTAAGAAGTGGCTGCATCTGGAGTAGCTTTTCATGCTAGCAAAAGCTCAAAAGGGTGAAGGTCAGATCGCTGTAGCAGGAGAAGAATCACCTCATTAGGCACTCGGACAAAGGGGTTAGCTTGGACAACTGGGGGTTTGATTGGGTCCCATCTGTTTGTTGTATCAAGTAAAATTTTAAATTATGTATTGGCCTAATACTGAGCTCTAGGTTTAGGCCAAAATGGATAATGCATTTTGTGAGCTTCTTAGTTGTTCAAATTTCAATAAATTAATAAAAGTGAATTTGCATTTTACTAAATATTAGTTCGTAAGCTTTCTTTCACCCTTTTTATTGTCTCTTTTAATTTCCATTTTTACTTTGGCCTCAGGGAATAAGAATTCTCGGAGATTCCGCCCAACGCGGTAATCCCCGATTTGATTGAATCCTTGGATACTGAACATGTGCATGATGAAGATAACTCTGACGACGAGGGAATTCCTATTGGTTTTACCAAAATGGTAACATTTGATGATCCCCCACCAAGAGATAATTGAGGTCACAAATTTGGGGACTGAAGATAGTAAGAGAGAAGTAAAAATTGTGGATAACCTTGAGCAAGAAGAATTGATCGCCCTGCTAAAATTTATATGGATGTGTTCGCTTGGATATACCAAGATATGCCTGGCCTCGATTCTGAGACCGCCTCTTATAGAATACCCACTCTATCTCATGTGGAACCCAAGAAGCAGAAGTTACGACACATGTAGCTAGAGATGTCCCTTAGAATAAAAGAGAAAGTCCAAAAGCAATGGAATGCTGGTTCCCTAGAAGCATCCGTCTACCCAGAGTGGATGGCAATTATGGTCCCAGTACCAAAGAAGGCTAGAAGTGTATAGAGATCTCAAAAAAGCATCTTTAAAGGATGACTCCCCCTGCCTCGCATTGATGTTTCGGTTGACAACAATGCTGGTAGCTTTCGGTATTCATTTATGGATGAATATTTAGGCTGCAATCAAATACTCATGCATCCAGAAGATAAAGCGAAAATGACCTTTATCACTCAATGGGGAACATATTGCTACGAGGTCGTAAGAATGCTGGGGCCACATATCAACGGCCCATAGTAGTACTATTCCATGACATGATCCACAAAGAAGTTCAAGTTTACATCAATGATATGGTGGCTAAATCATTAAGAAGGCGAAGGTCACGTCCAAGTCCTCAAGGAATTATTTGACAAGCTTTCGACGCTGTCAAAGACTACTTGACCAACCCACCAGCATTGGTGCCTCCTACACCAAGGAGACCGCTACTCTTGTACCTGACTGTCCTTGATGAGTGAATGGGAGCCATCCTAGGGTAGCATGACTCCGTATCAAGGAAAGAGTAGGCCATATATTACCTAAGTAAGAAGTTTGACTAGAATGAGTCTCGATATTCGCTGATTTAAAAGACCTGTACTATGAGACCTTTCTCATATCCCCCGCGGTCCCGTTAAAGCATACCTACGAGGGTCCCCATGTGTCCGAGCGAGTCTCCAAATGGCGGTGCATCTTAGCAAAGTATCATGCCAAGCATATCACGCGAAAATCAGTTAAAAGGAGCGTCATTGTAGACTCTTTGGCTTTATATCCTCTAGATGAGCAACGTCCTTCAGACCATTAATTTCCAAACAAGGGTCTCAACATGGTAGAACAAGAATCATCTCCCAAAGAATGGGAAATGTACTTTGAGGGGGCCGTGAATGTGTTCGGAAATGGTATTGGTGTTGTCCTCACATCTCCGATCAGAAAGCAATTTCCAATTGTAGTCAAGGTTGACTTTGAATGCATCTATAATATGGCCGAGTATGGGGTGTGTATATGTGGACATCAAGCAGAGTTAGAGATGGGAATCAAAAACCTAGAAGTCTTTGGGGACTCTGCCCTAAGATTTACCAGGTTAAAAGGAGTTAATTCCGCACCAAAGTTACCTCTCGAAGCTAAGTGGCCAATCACCAGCCCCATTACATAACATGGAATCCCCATGGCCATTCTCTATGTGGGATATTGATATCATTGACCCTATCAACCCAAAAGCATAAAACGAGCACCGCTTCATCCAGGTCGCCATTGGCTACTTTATAAAGAGGATCAAAGCTTCTTCTCATGTCGGCATTACGTAGAAAACATTTGTGACAAACCTCTTCTAAAGATATGGGGTTCCTAAGAGGATCATCATAGACAATGGGTCTAACCTAATTGGCTTTGAGGTTCAAAGGATTTGCGAAGAATCCAAGATCACTCATCATAATTCGGCTCGTTATCTCCCATACATGAATGGCATTGTATGAAGCAGCAAACAAGAACATTAAGAACATAATTGAGAAAATATCAATCATTTACAAAAATTGGCACGAAATGCTGCCTTATGCCTCGCATGGGTATCGCACGACAATGCGCACGTCAACAGGCGCAACACTTTTGACCTTTGTGCACGGGAATGGGGGCTGTAATTCCAACAGAAGTTCAGATCCCATCTCTTAAAGTGATAGCAGAGGCAGATATAGATGAGGAATAATGGGCCTAAGCTTGATAGGACCAGGTTAGTTAGAAGCCATATACCATGGACAATTTTTCATGACCCAAATCTATAATCAAAGAAAATGATAAAATTAAGAAGAAATTAGGTAAAGTAAAGCAAAATGAGGTCACTTTATGATGATATGGACCTCGACGAATCCATTTATAACCTTGAAATGTTTTAAAAATGGTTCTACAATAATTTTTATTAAAGGTGGAAATTAAGGGTAAAATAGTAATTTTTACCCGATAGAAATTATTGTGAGAATATTTATGTTATTTAGAGGCCATGAGGATTTTCCTCATACCCAAATTTACTTATATGAGTATTTAATTAGAAGTTTTGGATTAAAAAGACAAAAATGGTATAAGGACAAAATGGCCATTAGTAGTGGCAAAACCGTAAATTTTTTTAAGTTTAGACCTAATAAGCCAAGAACCTTCTTCTTGCATCCATATTCAGCATTTTGACACCACTTTTCGCTGAGAAAGAAAGGAGAGCACTTTATTGAAGCGTTGGAGAAGAAGAAGAGGAAGAAAAGCAAAAAAGGGTAAGAAACCTTCACTTTTTCACCTCTTCATAGTTAGCAAAGTTGCTCTACTCCTCAAGAGCTTTCTTTTCATCTAAATTTCAGCCTCAAACTTTGAAATTGAAGGAGAATTTCGTGCAAAGTGAAGTACTAATTTAGAGAAGCAATAGCAAAGGGAGGTGCGATGTGGATTGAGCAAGAGGACACCTAGGGATACTCAGGATGTCTACCTAAACGGTTATGGGTGATGTTCTCCTGATGTCTGGATTGTGCTGTTCTAATTATTGTTTGCCTAAGTCCCCCGGGTGAGGGTTTTTTTATACTAAGTGTGGGGAGGACGTGCTCGACCCACGTTCTTGATGGACGTGGCTCGTCCCACGACGTCCAGTGGGATGAGAGCCCTCAAGGGGAGTCGTGGACAACGGCCACATAAGAGGTATGTGAGTGGTGCCACATGTCGTTAGCATATGCTATCGCTAGGCTTCTGGAAGCTCAGTGCCACGTGCCCCTAGGCAAAATATTTCGTAGTTACAACATCCTTGATTAGATAACTCATACGAAGTCCTTCTTAGCTCAAAAGAGTTGAAATATGCTAGCTTCATGAACTAACCCGCTTATAAACCATTATGTCAAGACAAGGAAAGTAATGAGTTTAAGGGTCAAAATTATGATAAGATTGATAATAAATTCCATGTGAATTTAGGGACTTGTTTTTGTCAAGTGAGCCAACCTAAAGATAATGTGGGAAGAAAATCTTGCCATTGCCAAGAAAAGGTAAGAGCAAGAGAAGCTTGAGTGTAAGGTAGCTACTTTCCATTCCTTATATGCTATGTGTGTGTTTGTGGTATGCATACTTGATGTTCTATATGATTATGATGTATGATATTATGAAGGGTTCGGATGAGCTAAGTCCTACCCTAGGTTATGTAACATGAATATTGTTTAGAAGGGTTTGAATGAGCTAAGTCCTACCCTAGGTTATGTAACATGAATATTGTTTAGAAGGGTTTGGATGAGCTAAGTCCTACCCTAACTCATGTGTGGTGTATGATGCAATGAAGGGTTTGGATGAGCTAAGTCCTACCCTAACTCATGTGAGGAGTATGATGTAATAAAGAGTTTGGATGAGCTAAGTCCTACCCCTTGTATGTTAATTGATAAGTTTTGGCCATAACTCAAATATTTGCATGATGATTTGAGCATGAAACAGGAATTGCGTTTGAGATACTCTTGTATGTTTTATTTTTCCATACATGCCATAGTGTTTTTGGAATGTGGAGTTAGCTACTGAGACTTTATGTATCAAGAAGAAATTCTACAAACATATTCAGGTGAAGCAAGTAAAGGAAACCAAAAAGATATGACTACATAATCTTCTTGATGTATAACTTAGGAAAATCATATAAGTAGAAAGGGGATTTGCTCATTTTGATGTAACTAATGTATAATTTTGAGCAAGATGTAGATGTAGATGACTTATATGTAAACTTAATGTAAATTATACTAATGCTAACTATGGTAGCTAGATATATGAATCAAGTTCCCTTGGTAACCAACTCACTAGAAAGTGGTTACTTTGAAGGAACTTGAGGTATAATTTTGGTAACTAGGCTATGTTATGACTAAATGGGTATGGAATGATACTATTTAACCTATTGGAGAAGTGTTAATGGTGTGAAATGTGAAGGAATTGATGCATCTAGCAAGATATGTAAATGTTTAGGCTTGAATAGTAGCATTACCAAGAGGTTTCCAAAAGTTCATCTAACCATATTAGAAATTTTAATTTGGTCATTTGGACAAGTTTTATTATGTATTAGAAGGCCATATAAGGAATAAACATGGTTGGAATAGGCCAATCTCAAATTTTGGCATGTTGACACCCAAAGGATGAAATTTTGGGCTTCATTGTGAGGGAAGGAAAATGTGAAAACCATATTTAATGAGCCCCAGAAATGATAAAATTTGGCAAACTAAAACTAGATATATGAAAGTTTATGATTGCCAAATTTCATTAATTTCGGATTTTATTGGTACCCTTTTGGCAGACCTGAAATTTAGGGAATTATGCAGAAAAATTTTCCTGATTTTCATAATTTCACATAGATATTGAGGTACCAAATGAAGGATTTAATGGCTATAATTTTATATGTGGAAACATAAACCCTTTTCAAATAATCTGGAAAGTTTCATGTTGTCAGGAGCTCATTTGATATTGTTTTGGTAAGTTTTTCCCCGTTTGTGGTCTGCTGTCAAGCCAATTCAAATGGCTACTATTTTGCTAGTGTTTAAGGGACCAAACTTTCAAATTTTGCGCTGAAATTTGGTAGTCATCTAGATATCCTATTCACATATATTTCATAAAAATTTCAGAATTTTTGGAGCTTTACAAAATAAATTATGAGTTTACAAAGTTGGTTAATTTACCTAAGGAACAAGACCAACTCCAGAATTTTATAGTTCCATCAAGTTTTGATAATTTTTCACTTGATTGGATCCAAATTCATGATAAATGTTAAGTAACATCATTTATATGATGTTAAGTGTCATGGTATTACATTTTTGGTATCAGAGCGAAGGTTTAGGCATAAAATCTAGGTTCTTGAGTTAAGTAAATGCATGATGTCATGTTTTGACTTGAGGAATGAATATGTTATAAATGAATTGGCATATGAAATGATATATGTGGCGATTGAAAATCGAATTTTGTTGACATTTTCAAGAAATGGTGGATACTAGAAGTGGAAGAAGAGGTAGGAGTGATTCTAACCCCATAGAACAAATAGCAGCTTCTATACAAGCTTTAACAGCTAGGATGGATCAAAAACAAGAATTGATCATGCGACAACAACAAACTATTCAACAATTGAATGAAATCTTAGCTAAAAGAGAGCAAGAAAAAAGAGCAGGGAAGTAGTGTTAGAATAGAAAGATGTAATGAAAATGAACCTGAAGTTACTCCACAAGCTCTTCCTTCCCAATTACCACCTCCACCTCCTCCTCCTCCTTCTGGCTTACATGAGCAAGAAAAAATCTCTTCACCACCACTGAACTAGCCACAACTTACCAATACAAAGCTCTCAATCAATTCAAGAAGTATAATCCTCCTGAGTTTGATGGCAAGTTTGATGTGCAAAAGGCAGAGACATGGCTCATGAAAACGGAGAAAATATTTGAGATCCTAAAACTTACTGATTATCAAAAAGTTATTCTAGCTACCTTTACATTTACAGATGAAGCAGGACATTGGTGGCAAAATACTAAGGGAGTTTTGCAAGTGAGGAATGTACAACTAACTTGGGAAAGTTTCTTGGCAGAGTTTTATGAGAAATATTTCCCTAGGTCCATCCAAGATGAGAAAGAAACAGATTTTATCAACTTGAAGCAAGAGGATGGAGATATGTCAGTAGATATTTATGTAGCAAAATTTATTCAATTGTCACGATACTCCTCATACTTGAAGAAATGTGATGATGAGCCATTGAAAACAGAAAAGCTGGAAAGGGGATTCAAACCAGAGATAAGAGATAGAGTTGCTCCCCAACAAATCAGAGTTTTTAATAAGTTAGTAGAAATTGCCAGGATCAAAGAGAACAATCGAAAGAGGATGGAGTTTACACCTAAGGTTTCTTTGGAATTAAATAGGCCAAGAGAAGAGGAAAGCAGTATTAAAAATAATAAGAAAAATTGTAGAGGCCCATGGAACAAAAATGGTAATTTCAAAGCGAAAAAGAGACCTCCTACCCCACAAACCAATTTCCAAAACCCTATTTGTCCTCAGTGTGGTAAATAACATGGCACTAGACCATGTCTTGCAGAGCAAGGTGTATGTTATAGATGCGGGAAGCCAGGCCATATGGCAAGAGATTGTTCTCAACAAAAAGATGTGACCGCCCCTTCTAAATCACAAAACCAAGGGAGTGTTTTTGCCCTAACACAACAAGAGGCTAGCCATTCTCCTTCTATGATCCAAGGTATTATTAAAATTAACAATTGGCTTGTGAATGCATTCTTTGATTCAGGTGCTAGCCACTCATTCATATCATATGATTGTGTTAAGAGGTTAGGGCTGACTATTAATGTCTTGCCATATGGTTTATCAATTTCTACCCCTAGTGGCATGAAAATTGTGACCTCAGATGTTTGCCTTAATTGTATTGTCCAATTCAATCATTGTTACACTACCATTGATTTGATATGCATGTCATTTCATGAACTTGATAACTAGGCTATGTTATGACTAAATGGGTATGGAATGATACTATTTGACCTATAGGTGATGTGTTAATGGTGTGAAATTTGAAGGAATTGATGCATCTAGCAAGATATGTAAATGTTTAGGCTTGAATAGTAGCATTCCCAAGAGGTTTGCAAAAGTTCATCTAACCATATTAGAAATTTCAATTTGGTTGTTTGGACAAGTTTTATAATGTATTAGAAGGTCATATAAGGAATTAACATGGTTGGAATAGGCCAATCTCAAATTTTGGCATGTTGACACCCAAAGGATGAAATTTTGGGTTTCATTGTGAGGGACAAAGGAAAATGTGAAAACCATATTTAATGAGCCCCAAAAATGATAAAATTTGGCAAACTAAAACTAGATATATGAAAGTTTATGATTGCCAAATTTCATTAATTTCGGATTTTATTGGTACCGTTTTGGCAGATCTGAAATTTAGGGAATTATGCAGAAAAATTTTCTGATTTTCATACTTTCACATAGATATTGAGATACCAAATGAAGGATTTAATGGCTATAATTTTATATGTGGAAACATAAGACCATTTTCAAATGATCTGGAAAGTTTCATGTTGTTCTGAGCTCATTTGATATTTTTTTGGTAAGTTTTTCCCCGTTTGTGTTCTGATGTCAAGACATTTCAAATGGCTACTGTTTTCCTTGTGCTTAAGAGACCCATCGTTCGAATTGTGAGCTGAAATTTGGTAGTAGTCCAGGTATTCTATTCACATATTTGTCATAAAAATTTCAGAATTGTTGGAGCTTTACAGAATAAATTATGGATTTACAAAGTTGGTTAATTTACCTAAGGAACAGTACCAACATCCAGAATTTTATAGTTCCATCAAGTTTTGATACTTTTTCACTTGATTGGCTCCAAATTCATGAGAAATGTTATGTAACATCATTTAGATGATGTTAAGTATCATGGTATTACACAATTATATCAAGCCAGGATGGCCAGGCCATTCAATAAAAAAGTTCGCCCGCGAACATTCAAAGTTGGAGATCTTATGCTTAAGAAGATACTACCCAACCAGGAAGATAAAAGAGGGAAGTGGGCCCCAGCTTATGAAAATCTTTTTGTCGTTAGGGAAGCCTTTTCTGGTGGGGTGTTAATCCTCAAAGACATGGGTGGGCATGAAGTCGTTCGTCTCCCCAATTCAGACTCTATTAGGAAATTCTTCGCCTGAAAGAGGGACCTTAAAAACGCATATGTTCCATATTCCAGTTGGATGAACCCTCCGGAGGGAATCGTGGGGCTCTTCTTTCAACAATTGTGAAAATGGTCCCTATAATATTCTTGTGGCCCCAATCTTTTAAATTTTACCAATGTTTACATTCTAATATTAAAACAAACAGTTTATTTATCAAATAAGACTCTTTACCCTTTTTCTCACATCCGTGCAAGTCTTCCTTATTGATTGATTGCTTTTGAACAACGATTAGGAATGCATGCATCTATCAAGTGATTCATTTTTACTTGTGACTAACTAATTGGTGTAGGTACGAAGAAACCAACGTTGTTTTAAGGGAACCCTGGAACTCCAGGTGGCTTTTGAGGAGGTCTACCTCCAAAGGCAAGTCCATCACAAAGGTAATATTTCTTTTACGTTTATGATTTTTTTTTACTAGCTTACCTTTTAGGGATCCATGCCTGCCTTGGATGTCGAGAAACTCGTTACTAACTTACCTTTTGGGGATCCATGCCCGCCTTGGATGTCGAAAGTCTCGGGGATCCATGCCCACCTTGGATGCCAAGAATACCCTTACTAACTTACCATTCGGGGATCCATGCCCGCCTTGGATGTCGAAAGTCTTGGGGATCCATGCCCACCTTGGATGCCGAGAATACCCTTACTAACTTACCTTTCGGGGATCCATGCCCGCCTTGGATGCTGAGAATCCCTTTACTAACTTACCTTTCAAGGATCCATGTCTGCCTCTTGGATGTCGAGACCCTCTCTTACTAACCTTTTGGGGATCCATGCTCGCCTTGGATGCTGAGAACCTCCTTTACTAACTTACCTTTCGGGGATCCATGCCCGCCTTGGATGTCGAGAACCTCTGTTACCAACTTACCTTTTGGGGATCCATGACCGCCTTGGATGTCGAAATTCTCGAGGATCCTTGCCCACCTTGTATGTCGAGAACCTCTTTATTACTAACTTTCCTTTCGGGGATCCATGCCCGCCTTGGATGCCATAAGTCTCGGGGATCCATTCCGCCATGGATGTCGAGAACCTCTTCAATCACGGATTTATCTATTGGGGGTTCTTGCCAGCTCAGGACCCCCTAAAAAAAGGGGGGCCACATAGGGTCGTGACCGTGTCAATTTTGGGTTACGACCACCCCGCAAGTCAAAAGGTCACCAGATTGACCGTCTTGGGTCGTGGCCAACTACAGAATACGTTGCAACCCATGCCACATGGCACGCAACCGTTGGCCATTAGAAATGGTCATATTTATGACAAGGGTTGTGACCTATACTTTTGCGGTCGCAACCCCCAAGTCTGTTTTTGCTTTTAAGGGGAGCCAGAGCCATTTTTGGGTAACGACCTTGTGATATCTGAGAATTTTAGAAACTTAAAAATATATGGAAATGTAATGATAAATTGGTTGTTTGGTGAAAATAGGAGTAGGGATTTTAGGGTAATAATTAATTTCTGAAGAAAAGAAATTAAATAAAGGGAATTTGGAAAATTAAATTTGATTACGGACTAAAAAGAAAGGAAAATATGAGAGGAAGAAATGAGGGACTAAATTGAAGAACATTCTCCCTCCCCATTTAACCCAAATTTAACGGCACCTCACTCCCCACTTGTGCTCATTTCTAGCGTAAACAGAGAAGGAGGAGAAAAGAAGAAGGAGAAAGAAGAGGGGTGATCGGAAAATTCACCAGATTCCGATGAGCTATGGCTAGAGGAGATATCTGGAAGCCATCCTCACCATCTTCCTCATCTCATCCACTCACTTGAGGACACAACGAAACGCCTAGAGGCGGAAGCACTTAGAGAGGTGCACAGGGAGGTTACCTAGGTGAGGGACTTTCCTGTCTTAGCCCCAAAGTGTTGTTTGACTCTGTGGTTATGTAGGCTTGAAAAGTATGTTATTGGTTATTGATTATAATACTATAGCATGTTTTGGAATGATTGAACTTGTTTGCTATTATATGAACTTGGATAGGGTTAAGACCTAGAATAGTGAATGAATGTTTCTTGTGAGTGATGGAAACAATGTGAGCAGTGTTACTCAATGAAATTGTTTGCTGAATTGTTGTGTTTGTGAAGAATATGACATGGTTAGGCATTCTGTGAGTTTGGTCCAGAAAGTGCCAAGCTAATGGACATTCCGTGAGGTTGGTCAAGAATGTGCCAAGGAAATGAACATTCTGTGAGATTTGGTCCAGAATGTGTCAAGTGTGTGGGCGTCCCGTGAGGTGGTCCGGGATGTGGATGCAATTGATGTAAATATAAACCTTTACATCCCTAGAGTGCATCTGAACAATATTTTCTAAACTTCGCCATCACGATGGCTAGTGTTCTGACCTGGCATCAGGATGGTGTTCTCGGAATTGTCATGACGATGGCTAGAGTTCTGACGATGTATTAGGATGGTGTTCTTGGGCTATGGATTGCAGGTGTAGGATAGGCCACACATTAGTGTGAGCCACGTATATTATATATATGCTTGTATGATTAAACATATGTTTGTATTGAGCAAAGGATAAGGCTAACAGACTTATGGTCGGTCCCTTTGTTTGTGCCGGTCACGTGCCTCCGGGTTGGGGTCGTAACAGACCTCCTCCTTAACCCTCAGTTTATCTCTTAGATCTCTAACTCCCCGGAACCCTCAACCCGAAATCGTTTTGATTAAACGAAATAGCTTATCTCCAGCATCATTTCCACCGATTCAAAACCTCTCCCCCATCGATAGGATCACATGAATGGCCTTCATTTCTCTCGCATTGGGTCACGACCCCCTGCCTCTTGGGTTGCGACCCTTACTCCTTGGGTCGCGACCCATGACACTTAGGATCGCGACACCCTTTCTCTTTCGGTCATGGCCACCTTTGCTCTATGGGTCACGACCTAATTCATGGGTACATTTTTCTTCTGGGTACGTTTTTCTCTACCTTTCTAGAACTAATGACCTGTCCATCGATTTTTTAGGAAAATGGCTAGCCGCGGCAACAAGAGATCTCATCCTAATCAATCTGCCTCATCCTATCACAGCAGTTAGCCCGTGAACCAAAGGGGCCCTTGGAATAGTACCAAAGAGCTATTCAGGCAAGGTCGATAAACACGGAAAGGAGCATGGCCAAGTTAGATTTGAGTCCCTCATTCAAGGAAGGGATTTAGTACTACGGCCTTGGAGGCTTGTTGTAGGTAGTTAACCAGAGGAATGAGCCTTTGGTTTATCAGTACCATGTGGCATACGCCAGCACCCATAGCCGGTCCTTCATACTGAGAGACACCCTGATCCTTGCAGTCACACCTCAAACCTTCGTAGATATGTGTGGCCTAAGGATAGAGCCCGATTGCATCCTCACCAAGGCGCTCAGTGATCCATATCCTAGGGTGGAGATTGAGGAGGCTATGAAAATCCAGGGCGGGCAATGTGGGAGGCTAAGAGCTCCCTCTACCGGGGGAACCCTCCACATGACCAAGAATTGGCAGAATGTTTTGGTCAGCAATGTCTGACCGGAAAAACATAGAGGTTCCCTAAGGAAGAAGCTGAACTTCCTGATCTGCTTGATTTTGAAGAGAGAACCTATCTGCTTCCCCACACTCATGCATTATGAATTCTATAGCAATGTGAAGGATTTTAAGCTTTATTTAGGGCCAAAGTACCAGCCAACGGCAATCTACTTCCCTCACTTCCTCACGACTTTCTGCGAGCTCCACTAGATACCTCCCCGGGGCATAGATTACTATGAGTCGGCCACCACTTATAAAATGAAGGAGGATTAGAACATGGCAGATATTCCCCGGTTCGAGCCCTTTAACTTGGAAGAGATGCTCAAGGAGGAAATACAGGCCAAGGATAGAGCTATTGAGGGCCTAACTCAAGAGGTCAGGGAATTGAGGGGGGTATGTGAACGAGCTGAAGGGCGGGATGAGGGCCCTATTGAAGCATTTCAAGCTGATCGAATAAGGAGGACCTCCCCCGAGGTGGGCACTGTCTTCAGCTCTGGAGGACGATGACGAGTAGCCGTACCCCCTGCTAGTGGTTTCATAGGACTTTCCTTATATTTTTTTGTCTTGTTTTGCTTTGCTTTGTTCTGGTTTGTTTATCCTATTTAAAGACATGTATGGACGAAATGATTTTTAGATTGGCGAAAAAATTTGGTTTCCATTCTATGTATTTACTTATTCTTTTATTCTTAAACAAAGAAAAGCAAAGAGGGGACTCTGTGGACATCATATTTTGTCCGGCCCCAAAAACAATGCAATCAAAATAAGGGAAAAGTGAGAGGAAAGAAAATAAGGGGCTAAGAAGATTTTTATTGTCCAAGTCAAAAACTTCTTATCCTCCCAGTAATGTGAAAAGCCTAGGGGATTCGATGAGCCGAAAAGGCTTATTCGAAAAGTGAAAAAAAAAACAATAAAGAAATAAAGAAGGTACAAAAGTACCAAAGTTCAAGGGTACACAAGTGAAATAAACCCAAGGGCATACATAAGGTTGAAGGATGAGAAGAAAAAACTTAGTTTTCAAACAGTCAGGACTTAGTATCTATGCAAAGAGGCTTCTACTCTTTCTTTCTTTAAACAGGAATATATATATATATATATATATATATATATATATATATATATATATATATATATATATATATATATATATATATATTATATAGCCTCCATCAGCAATACTACAAGCCCAAAAGACCTCTTGCTAGGGACTTGTGTGCAAATAACAGTGGAGATAGAGACCCTCTTCACGCCTATGGTAAGAAATAAGTATGTTATGAATGAAATCTTACCCCAAATTATGGTGAGGCTATGAGTGAATTGATAAAATTGGTCCTAAATGATCCTGGAGAAATTCTCATGCATGATTAATTGGCCAAAGTGATCCCAGGATCAAAATTTACTTGAGTACTTGCATGGTAGATTTTTATTTCTAATTGGGAGCACTAAACCTATAAGTTAGCTTGATCTTGAATGCTCTAGGTTTAGATTTTCTTTGTCCAAGAAAACAAAGGTTCAAGTGTGGGGGATTTGATCGCACCCAAAATGAACCTAACTTTAGGGTATTAAATAGCATAAATTATAGATAAATATATATAATTTTACACCAAAGGGGTTGAATATTTTGACATAAGGAGTAGAGCCAAAAATGTGATAAAATGCCCATAAAAAGCACTATTCATTGATATTCTTGATTATCCGTAAAATATGTTGAATATTGGATATGTGCGTTTGATTTTTATTGTGTGCTGCAGGCTTGACAGGGATTAATGGGATATATTCCAAGTGTAGGAACTTGATCGCTCACTTAAATTCGAATTACTTCGAATCGAGGTTCGAAACGGTCATCACGGTTGTGATCAAATAAAACCTCCGGAGTAGCACAGGGTGAACCCAAGGGTCGAATCTCTCACAAAATCTTCATCTTGTTCTTACAATTTGTTAGTATCTAAGTGCAAGCAGGTATTCACAGAATGAGTTGGGAGTTAACCGTTTAAAGGGTTAAATATAATATGAAGCGGGATTCCAAGAAGAATGAAACCAGACAATCATGGCCAATCTAAGATTATTTATGTTTAATTAATTCATTCTAAAATTCATCCTATTCATGATAGTCATGCATTACGAAAGACTATCTAATACGAATGTTATCCCTGACCGGGAACATCAATAACATGCATCAAAAGATTTTATGATATTATTAAACAAACAATCGCCCGATTGGGTCAATCGATTCAATCTAATATTATCGCAATAAGAGATACACGCAATCAAGAACCTGGAGAATAGAGTTGTATTGAATTCCGGAAATCAGAAGACCTAAGTGCCTTTTCATATAAATCAAGTCTTTACTAATTCATTATGAGGAATCTAGCATCTTTGTACACATTCGTTCATGGTTGAATGTAGCACGACAATGAGATATGAAACATAGCAAATAGATTCATAAACTCGGAAAGGATAAATACAAAAGCAGAATGAAATTAACAAACCCTAATTAAGAGCCATCGGCTCATGCCTACACTAGTTCATCTTGGAAACCCAAGAAGAACTTAGCCGCACATATTCTCTCTACTCTCTAAACTATACTAATATGTGGGAAGCATTTTATCCCTTTTCAACCTTGTGAGACACCTATTTATATTGCTCCAGGACCTCCAATTTGATTAGGAATAGGATGGAGATAACTATTAATAGGTATGGAATTTAATATTTGAATTCAAACCAATTTAAAAGCATCTCCAACTCCTTATATGGTTGGGATCCTTCCTAAATTCTTCCACTAGGTTGCTTGTTCGTGTCATCTACCTTGTCGTGTCCTGAACTCACTGTTTCAAGCAAACTAGCTCGCCACAACGAGTTATGCACTTACTTGCTATGGCGAGTTGTTTTACTCGTTGCAGCGAGTACTCCTTGCTTGATGTGGCGACTTGATTTGCTTGATGCAACGAATGCTCTGATCCTTTCTTGATTTGCTCTTCTTCTAGACCTTGCTACAAGTTCTTGCTTGGGTTCTGGATCTTACACTTGGAATATATCTTCCCATTGATACCTGTTAAGCCTGGACCACTCAACAAACATCAAATGCACCTATCCAATATTCAACACATTTTATGGATAATCAAGAATATCAATTAATAGGGCTTTTTATGGGCATTTAATCACATTTTTGACTCTACTCCTTATGTCAAAAAATTCAACCTTTTTCATGCAAAATCATACACACACACACACACACACACACACACACACACACACACACACACACACACACATATATATATATATATATAATTTATGCTATTTAACACCCTCAAGTTAGGTTAATTTTGGGTGCGATCAAAACTGAAACCAAAGCAAGAACTTGTAGGAAGGCCTAGGAAGAGATCAAGTCAAGAGAAGAATAGAGCATTCGCCACGGCAAGCAGTTTCACTTGCCACTACAAGCACTCCCCACAGCGAGTAACCAAACTGCTCACTGTGGCGAGCGAATACGCACGCCACAACGAGTAATGTAGCTGAAGTGGCAGATGAGTGGACAACAACCTAATGGACAAATTTCAGAAGGTTCCCAGTCATATAAGGAGTTGGAGATGCTTTCAAATTGGTTTGAATTCAAATATTAAATTTTATACCAATGTATAGTTACCTCCATCCTATTCCTAATCAAGTTAGAGGTCTCGAAGCAATATAAATAGGCCTCTCACAAGGTTAAAAAGCATTCCATAGATTCAGTGATTCCCACATATTTAGTATAGTTAGAGAGTAGAGAGAGCATATGAGCGACTAAGTTCTTTTTGGGTTTCCAAGAAGAACAAGTGTAGGCATGAGCCGATGACTCTTCATTAAGGTTTGTTAATTCATTCGTCTTTTGTATTTCATCCTTTTCGATTTGCAGATTGAATTTTTCTTCTTAATCACATGTCATTAGTTGATTAGATTCTTCCTTGAATGGGCATGTACTTAGTTTATTGGATCCTTCATATTGGGTCGGTAATAATTGATTATGTGGTAAAGCACTTGGAATTCTTATATCTTGGAATTTGAATATATATTTATTCATTGGGTCGTGATCGTATGCATCTTCTAATTGCGATAATATTTATTTGAATTAATTGTTCTTGGTTAGGTTATTGATCATTAGGTATATCATAAAATCTCTTAATGCATGTTATTGATGTTCTCGGTCGGGGATAACATTCTCATTAGACAGGCTTTCGTAATGCATGACATTCATCAATAGGATGAATTTAAGAATGAATTAATTAAACCTAAATATCTTTTGATTGGCTAAGATTCCTGAGTTCTATTCTTCTAAGGAACTTGTTTCATTCAATATATTTCATACCCATCGTATCCTTATTCATTCTGCAAAGACCTGCTAGTTCTAGAATCTAATCAATTGTAGGTTCAATACGAAGATTCCGCGAGAGATTCGACCCTAGGGTTGGCCCTATGCTACTCTGAGGATTTATTTGATCACAACCGTAACGACTGGTTAAAAGCTTGATTCAGAGTGATTCAAATTTGTGAGTGATCAGTACCCTTTGAGGAAAGGGATCAGAGTCACGTAGTTCTTGAGCATGCAAGTGTGTGTGTGTGTGTAAGGGACCACCAAGCTTCAATATTCAGATGGACCCTCAAGTGATGCGGTCAAGTTCACCAAACTAATATCTAGGCAGCCTTTTATCTACCATTCATACAAACAAGACAAGGTTTACCAGATTGTTAATCTAGGCGGCCTAGGTGCAAACCTGACGGAACATGGTGTTCCTCGGTGAATGATGTGAATACTACGATTAAAGAAATAAAGAAACGATGAAAACATGTAGGTCTTGGCAGAGGTCGCAACCTAAGGGGTTTAGGTTGCGACCTACATTGGTACCGAGCAAATAGAGGTAGAAACATGGGAAGAAATTTAGTGTTTGGGACCCCAAGTTGCAACCGGGGGTCGAGGCCCAACAGATAGAAGCAAAAACATGTAGGTCTCGGGGGAGGTCACGACTTGATTGCACCCAAAATTAACCTAACTTTAGTCTGCTAAATAGCATAAATTATGGATGAAAATATATGATTTTGCACTAAAAAGGTTGAATATTTTGACAAAAGGAGTAGAGCCAAAAATGTGATAAAATGCCCATAAAACGCACTGTTTATTGATATTCTTGATTATCCGCAAAACCCATGGAATATTGGATAGGTGCATTTGATATTTGTTGAGTACTGCAGGCTTAAGAGGGATCAAAGGCACACTCCAAGTCTAGGAACCGGATCCAAAACAATAATTCGTAGCAAGGCCTAGAAAGAGAGCAAATCAAGAAAGGAGCAGAGCACTCGCCATGTCGAGTAAAAAAAGTCACCACAACGAGCAGGTGATGCACATCTTGCTGCAGCGAGCTCCTCAGCATGGCAAGGCAATGACGTTCCAACAACCTTAATGAGCGAATATAATGTGGATCCCAGTCAACAAAGGAATTGGAGATGCTTTCAAATTGTTCTAAATTCAAATAATAAGTTCTATACCAATTAATAATTATCAACCTATTCCTAATCAAATTGGAGATCCCGGAGCAATATAAATAGGAGTCTCGCAGGCTTGAAAAGGCATTCAGTGATTCCCACATATTAGTCTAGTTTAGAGCGTAAAGAGAATATGAGCGGCTATGTTCTTCTTGGGTTTCCAAGAAGAACTAGTGTAGGCACGAGCCGATGGCTCTTCATTAGGGTTTGTTGATTCATTCGTCTTCTGTATTTCATCCTTTTCGATTTATAAATTGTGTTTTGCTTCCTAATCACATGTCATTAGTTTATTAGATTCTTCCACGAATGGGCATGTACTTAGTATGCTAGATCCTTCATATCGGGTCGATAATCATTGACTATGTTGTTAAGGCACTTGGGATTTCTTGTTCTTGAAATTCAAATACATATTTATTTATTGGGTTCTTGATCGTATGCATCTTTCACTAGCGATTATATTTGTTGAATTAATTGTTCCTGGTTAGGCGGTTAATCATTGAGTATATCATAAAATCTCTTGATGCATGTTGTTGATGCTCATCGTCAGGGATAACATTATCATTAGATAGGCTTTCATAATGCATAACTATCATGAATAGGATGAATTTTAGAATGAATTAATTAAACCTGAATAACTTCATATTCGCCATAATTGCCTGGTTATATTCTTCTTGGGATCCTGCATCATATTATCTTGATCCCTTAAACCATTGACTCCCAACTTATTATACAAAAACCTACTTGCTCGAGATACTAACCAGTTGCAAGTTAATACAAAGATTCCGCGAGAGATTCGACCCTTTGGGTTGGCCCTGTGCTACATAGAGGTTTTATATGATCACAACCGTGACGACAGGTTGGAACATCGATTCGTAGTGATTCAAATTTTTTGAGCGATCACAACCTAAGGGGTTTACGTTGCGACCTACACTGGTACACAGCAAGTAGAGGTAGAAATAAGGGAAAAAATTTAGGGTTTAGGACCCCAACTTGCGACCAGAGGTTGAAACCCAGCAACTAGAAGCAAAATCATGGATAAAATAGGTAGCTCTCGGGAAAGGTCACGACCTAAGGGGTTTAGGTTGGAACCTACATTGGTATCCAGCTAAGAGAGGTAGAAACAAAGGAAGAAATTTAGGGTTTAGGACCCCAAGTCGCGACCAATAAAATTGAGGTCCCAACCAGGGGTTGATACCCAGCATAATAACATTTAAAATGCATGAGAAAGAAACATGGGGTCGCGACCTACCTAAATATAGGCCGTGACCCAAAACTCGGATATCAAGAAATAAAGTAACAAGAGCTAAGCACAGAAACAAGATTAAACCCAGTAACCAGCCCATGAAAACAATCAATGGAACTTTAAAAAAGGGCTTAGCATTCCTTCTTTGAGAGTTCTAGAATTCAAATAATGTTGAGTGTTTAAGGTATGCTCAACCTTAGTCCGTGGTCTCCCTTTCTCTGTCTCCTCGAACTCTATTTATAGCCTCCAGCTCGCTCTTAAACTCAAAAAGTAAAAGTCAATCCCAGATTTTTAGCCATTCGATCACTAAAATATGGGGAATTAACCCAGAAGCAAAAATTTCTAGAATTTGTCGGGGTTGGGTCTCGACCTAGAAAGCACATGAGTCGTGACCTATCCCCAGGGGTTGCAACCTAGAAAGCACAGGGTCGCGACCTACCCCATTTTTTTATTATTATTACTTTATTTTTTATTTTTATTATTTTTTAGGGCCAAACAAAATTGGGTGTCCACACTATTCAATTCCTTGTGTTGAGATATTCAACCTAATTGGTGTGAATTCATGTATATTTACATTTTTTAACTCCTATTTTACACCCTAAAGTTAGGTTGATTTTGGGTGCGATCAAACCCCCCACACTCAAACCTTTGTACTCATGGACAAAGAAGATCTAAGCCTAGAACATTAAAGATCAATATAACTTAAAGGGTTAGTGCTCTTAATCAGAAACAAAGATTTTACCATGCAGGCATTCAAGTAAATTTTTTATCCAAGGATCACTTCGGCCAATTAATCATGAATGGAGAACATCTTAGAATTATTTAGTACCAATTTCACTCAAAGGCTCACCAATCACCATATTATTGTGGTAAGATTTCCCTCATAGCATACTTACCTGTTTCTTACCATAGGCTTGAAGCGGGTCTCTAACTCCACTGTTATTGCACACAGGTCCCTGGTCAAGAAGTCTTTTTAGGTTTGTAACATTGCTGAAGGGGGCAAAATATTTTTATCCTGTTTCAAAGAAAGAAAATTGCAAGTCCAATGATAAATTGGAATTTTCCATTTAATTGCTCTAGATATACGTGATTCCAACCTTCAACCTTTTATAATAAGTTGAGAATCATTAACTACATGCTTTCTTGGATTTTCTATATTTTTCTTTTACATTGCATATATCTTTATTATTATTATTATTATTATTATTATTATTATTATTATTATTATTTTGCATAAGCCCTTTATGGACTTATTAGATTCTCTAAAATCACGGAGGTTGGAATTTAAATAATTAATTTGGCAATACATTGGATTCTTCCTTACCCTTGGACTCACCTGTTTAGGCTCAAAGGGGGTGACTAGGGATAAATTTTTTGGGCACAAGGTTACAGAAAGAATGCCTCTATCTTCCCAGGTTATTGTGTGCTTCGCCAGGATTGATTAAGACCCACTACAAGTTCTAGAAGAAAACAAGTTAAGCAGTTAAAACACTCAATTGATATGAACATGAAGATTAGTGTTTGGCCTCAATCCTTCCAACAGGGGTTTGGTCACACATATTGGTCTTTCAATGACCCTTCTAATATTCTCCATGCATTTGTTAATTTGCTCTAGTAAACAAGAATATCCTACATGGTATAAGGAAATTCCTAACTGGGTCAACGACTTAGAAGTATTGTTTGATCAAGAAGTTTCTAGTCCTAAATTTCTAAGTCCAGTTTGGAAATCCTAAGTGCGGTTTGTTGATTTTAGAAAAATATATTTTTAAGAAAAGCATCTTTAGTTAAATTTGAAAAATTTTCCTAAGTGCTACAAGCTAGGTTCGTTTCCTAAGATATTTCAATCGAAAAATTTGACCTAGATTTCCAGAACAAAAATAATTAGCAGGGCCTGAAGGCTTAAAACTTCTAATCACAGAGTGATCTCCCGTACATTTAAAACAAGCATTGTCCTCAATGCTTTGAGAACAAGAAGTTTTAAGGCAGACAGGCATATAACACAACCATTTATTTTTATTTATTTTGTGGCCCACGGGTGGCTTTAGGTGACGATGGGTTCGTAGGGATTAGAATAAAACTAAAAACAAAAATTAAAATTAAAATTCTATCAAAATGAAAGTTTAAAAATTCATGCGAAAACAAAAATAAAACATAAAAAACAAAAATAATCGAATGGGTGGAATTCATAAAATCAAAATTTTAAAGTAAAAGGCCTTCACCCCACAATTATTCTTCAGTTAATATTTTACCCTTAAAATATCGGGTAATTGAGGGAATGATACTTACCTTACCCCTCAAGAGGGGTTTAGAGTACTCCTTGTCTAGCTCAAGGAGGTATCTTTGGAGATGTATCGTCTTGTTGTGGGCTTCAGCCCTCTTTTTTTGGAAAAGTGTTGTCATCTTCATGAGTGACTATTCTCTTTGCTTATTTTTCTTTAGAATGTGGGCGATCAACTCGGTTGGAGTGATTACTCTTTTCCTTGTCGTGCTTGATTCAGCCGGATCCCCAAACACTTTATTTGGCGGGTCCGGTGTTACTTCTGTTGGCTCGGGTAATGGCTGAGTAATTGATGTGCCATTATCTCCATCTTCAAGGTTCCTGCTACCTAAAAGGTTAGTTGGGCCTAGAGTGGTCAAATCATCAGTTATATCATTTAGACAGTTAGATATCGGATTATTTTCAGTTAAGTCCGCTTTACTTTCTATTGTATCTATCCTATTGACTTCATGGTCCTCAGGCAGTTGTTTCATCCCCTCGTTAATTTTAAAATTAATCATTTCTTCTCCAACCTTCATAGAGATCGTGCCTTCTTTAATGCTAATGGTGGTATTTGCAGTCATTAAGAAGGGACGTCCCAAAATCAAGGTGGAGTCCTGAGGTGATGACTTAATGTCTAGAACATGGAAATCAGTTAGGATCCAAAGCCCTTTGACCTATACTAGCAAGTCTTCTATAAGTCTTACATGATGAACAAAGGACTTATCAGTAAGTTGCAATATAACGAGGTCGGTTGCAGAAAGAATGCAGAGACGCTTATGGTAGTTTTTGTCTTTGCGGGGCCTTCAAATTCACCCCTCTTCACTAGAGGTTAGGAGTGATGGAGCTTCCCAAATGACCCTAACCTAAAGTACTCAACAGTTGCTCTTGAGTCTGGGCTTATTGTTTCCTCTTCAGAACTGTATGAGCTCTTGAGATTATTTAGGGTGAAGGGAACAATCTCGTAAAGTGGCTTTGGTTTCGGTATTACAGGGGGAATAGGGTTTATCCTTACCCTTTTTTGTGTGGGGTGAACACCCTCCAGTGGGATTTCTGTTGGTAGTTTTTTGATAAAGGATACCCTTTTCAAAGTTTTTGAGTTAAGGACTTGTAGGTTGTCCTTGTAAACCTTTAAGGAGCAATGTCGCTATGCCTTCCAGCTCTGTTTCTAGTTTGTTTAGCTTTTGTCGCAGCATGTGGCAACCCTCATTTGCCTTTACTGCAAATTCCTCCATTTGTTCATTGATCACCATTCGTTGCTGTATAATCATTATGTTTACAGCGGCGAACCCTCAAATTATTAAATCCTTAAGATCATTAAAGTCACACCCCATTGGGAATGATGAAGACCAATGAGGGGGCTCAAATCGCACCCAAAATCATCACTAATTTTAGTGCTCATTTGGCATATATTATATGGTTTAATCATGCATTATGCATATAATTGTGCGTTATTTATGATGAATGGTGTTGACATTATTCCTTGCTAATATCGTGCTTTTATTGCATAATTTATGCAAGTCCTTTTAGGAATACTTTTTGCTAGACTTTGATGCAAATTTCTATGTTGTTCGGGTGTCCCTCAAGGACTAAGAAGCAAGGAATAAGACGAAGAGGGACTAAAACACAAAAGAACCAGGCCAGAGCAGCTCAGAGCAGAGCAATGTGGAGCAAAGGAAGTAGCAAACCCGTCTCGCTTACATCGATCAGTCCATGCTTGCCCTAAGCAAGCTCACATTAGAGGAACCAAGACAGATGCCTACTCACCTATAGCGAGCAACAATAGCTCACTAAAAATGAACCAGCATTTTCAGAATTGCCAAGTGTAAATGGGATTTGGGCCATTTAAGGCCCATTTTTTACGCAAACCCTACCCTCCACTCTATAAACAAAGGTTAGGGGTCACAAATTCACATAGTACACATTGTCATTTGTGACACTTGCACTTTTAAACATGATTGTCTTGTTTTTCGCAACTTCGAATTGCTTTGAATTGAGGTTTCAACTGGTCGTCACGATTGTGATCAAATAAAAACCTCGAGCAGCACACGGTGCAACCCAAGGTTCGAATCTCTCGAAAAATCTTCGTATGAATCTACAATTAGTTAGTATCTCAAAGCAAATAGGTATTTGCAGAATGAGTAAGGAGTCGATAAATGTCAAATATTATGAAATAGGATCCCAAGAAGAACATAGCTTAGCTTCATAGCCAATCAAAAGATATTCAGATATGATTATTTCATTTGAAATTTATCATATTCTTGAAAGTCATGCATTACGAAGGCCTATCTAAATATTCTTGTTATCTCCGACCAGGAACATCAATAACAAGCATCAAGATATTCTATGATATTATTAAACAAACTAATGCCTGACCGGGTCAATAAATTTAATATAATATTATCGCAATAAGAGATACAAGCAATCAAGAACCCGAAGAATAAAATTGCATTGAATTTTGGAAGCTAGAAAACCTAAGTACCCTTTCGTATAAATCAAACCTTTACTAATTCGTTATGAGGAATCTAGAATATGGATACACGTTCGTTCATCGTTGAATGTGTGAAGACCGCACCTTCAACGGGCTTCGCGGAGTCACTACCAAGTTTTCCATAAAACTTGGAAAAGGAAAAATTGATTGAAAAGTGGAATGAAAATAGGTTTTAAAAGAATTAGGGTAAGAGCCTAGGGCCTACGTACCCTTAAAGAGGGATCAAAGTCCACGTAGTTCGTGGGCACGCATGTGTGTGGGTGTGGGGGATGTTCATCAAGCAAAGGCTCAGATGGCATCCCAGTGCAATGTGCCTAAAGAGACAAAGGCCTTCTCGGCACCTATCTGCCATGCATTCACAACAAAATAAGACATAGAAAAGTGTGTGTGTGAGGCTCATCAGGTAGCACGCCCAGATGGCGTGAAGACTAGTGCTCCTACAGAAGCAAAGGCTCCTTGGTGGCACTAGGTTTACACATTTGAAGTAGATGATAATTTTGAAAAAAAATAACATAAGGAAAAAGGGATGGGCTTTTTTGCCTCTGAGATGAAGGGGGTCGCGGCCTACGGGAGAATAGGCCGCAACCGACGGTCTCGGGTTAGAAACCGAGGCTAGTAAAAAGTCATGGGTCACGACGTATAACAGGATACGTCGCGACCCATAGTCTCTGGACAAGGTCCTGAGGTCAGTGACAAACTATATGCCGCGACGTTTGATGGAATACGTTGCGACCCTCCTCAAAATTCCAGAAAAATAAGAACGGAGGAAGATTAGAAGGCCACCGGTGCTTAAAAGGACTTATGGGTCGTGCCCCTTACACCAGGGGATCGTGACCCACTCACGAAAAAATAGAGAAGAAACATTTAAAATTTGGGGTTCTAGACCCTGCATCTAGGACTTGGAGGGGATCTTGTCAACCCTCGAAGTGGCTTAGGTCCTAGCTCCGGTCTCAAAGGATCCAAAAGATATAAAAAAAGAGTGGTGGTTGCAAATTAAAAGTGTGATTAAAAAGGGTATGGGAAAAACCTTACCAATCTCCTTGCAATCTGGCAGCCTCTCGAAGATCAAAATCTTGGTCCGGTTAACTGAGGCCGAGCCTCCTATTTATAGTGACCGCACCGGCTCTATTCTGGGAAACAAAATCTGGCCATTTATGGTGCGTACGTCACGACATAAAAGTCACGGGGTCGCGGCGTACACCTAATTTTTTTATCAGATTGGATTATGCCATAAATGCAAAGGGGGTCGTGACGTATAAACTTGTACGTCGCGACCCACAAGCTTACATTTTCCTTTCATTCTTTCTTTTTTCTTTTTATATTTCATTTTTTATGTTTTTATTTATTTATATTTTTTTGTTTATATATATATATATATTATTCTTTTTTTTATTGCATTTCTTGGGGCCAGACAAAATGTGGTCTCCACAGAGTCCCCTCTTTGCTTTTTCTTTGTTTAAATTAAAGGAACAAGTAAAGACATGAAAAGGAATCCAAATTTTGTCTTTTAAAAACAAAAGGAAAATACAACTAAAGTAAAACAAAACAAAGGAAAAATCCTATGGCATTACAAAAAGCCCTAGGGCCCCTAAATAGCTACTCCTGATCATTCTCGTCCTCGTCATTAGAGCTGTCTGGAGCTACAGACAGCGCCCGCCTTGGGAGAGGTCCTCCTTCTTCGAACATGCGGAAGTGCCTTAATAGACCATCATGCTACCCTTCAACTCATTTACATCCCTCTACAACTCTCTGATTTCTTCTCGTTGTCCTCTGATCTCTCCCCACTGTTCTCTAATCTCTATAGTCAGATCCTCAATGACCTTCTCTTTAGCCATAATTTCATCTTGAAGGTGAGTCACAAAATCAGGAGACAGTGTTGTATCTGCAGTTTGAGGTGGTATGCTCTGCTCCCCTTGTTGCCGTTGTTGTTGTTGTTGTTCTCGTTGGCGTGGTTGATGTTCCTGCTGAGGCAGAGGAGAAGGTATGGCATTCAACTTCTCCTCAAAGTCAAGGTTCTCTGGCAGCGGGAAGTCTGCCATGTCTTCATCCTCCTTCGTCTTGTAAGTAGAGGCAGACTCATAGTAATCCAGGCAGTGAGGAAGTAGGGAAAGCTTATTGCTGTCGGCGTGTATTTAGGCCCAGGGTATAGCTTGAAATCCTGAGCGTTGTTATGGAATTCCTGGCTCATAATCGTGGGGAAGCAAAGTGGAGCTCTCTGCATGATTAGGTAGATCAGGGTGCTCAACCTCTTGCTAAGAAATTCCTCTGTGTTTTCCTGGCAAAACATTACTAGCCAAAAAGTTTTGCTAGTTCTTCGTCATGTGGTGGGTGCCAGTTCTCTTGAGGGCACTCATGGCCTCCCACCTATCTTGCCCTGCGTACGTCAAGGCTACTGCTATGGCCTGCCGAGAGTATGGTTCAGTGAGTGTCTTGGCAAAAACGCAGTCAAGCTTCATCCTTAAACCGTACATCTCGACGAAGGTCTGTGGAGTGACTGCGGGCAATATGACATGCCTCAGTATGAAGGACCGGCTATGTGTGCTAGCCTACACCACATGGTACTGGTACACCAGGGGGCAATTTCTTTGATTCACCACCTTCAGCAGGCCTTGGAGGCCGTAGTACTAAATCGCTTTCGTGATTATAGGACTCAGGTTTAGCTTTAGCGTGCTTAGACCCATTGTTCTTCATCGACATTGGCTTCAGCTATAATTCTGAGGGAAGGGACTTGAGCTTGTATGGGTAAGACAACCTCAATTCCATATACCAATAAAAAGGGAGTTGCGCCTGTCGAAGAGCGAGTGGTGGTACGATACCCATGTAAAGCAAATGGTTGCATTTCTTGCCAGTCTTTATATGTGAATGAAAACTTCTCAATTATTTTCTTGATAGTTTCGTTTGCTGCTTCAACATCGCCATTCATTTGCGGGCGATACGGCACCGAATTATGATGAGCTATCTTAAAATTTTCGCAAATTTTCTTAACTTCGGATCCATTTCAATTGGACCCATTGTCTATGATGATTCTCTCAAGAACCCCATATCTGCTTATAATGTTTGTCTTCAAAAACCGCATAAACGTCTTCTGCATTATGCTTGAGTATGAGGTTACCTCAGTCCACTTGGTAAAATAATCAATGGCCACCAAATTGAAGCAATGACCATTGGAGACCTTAGGATTTATGGGACCAATGATATCAATCCCCCACATGGAGAAAGGCTAGAGAGCGACCATATTGTGAAGTGAGTCTGGTGGGGCATTGATCCTATCTGCATAAATATGCATTTGTGACATTTGCGAAAATACTCAATGCAGTCGTGTTTGAGTGTCATCCAAAAGTACCCCATTCTTTGAATTTGGCGGGCCAAAGTGTGTCCATTAGAGTGGGTCCCATATACTCCTTCATGTACTTCTGCCAAAATCTTATTAGCTTCGACTGCCTCTACACAGCAAAGGAGCACCCCATCTAGTCTTCTTTTGTACAATGCATCCCTACTAAGGAAGAAGCTTATAGCCAAACGCCGAAGGGTTCTCTTTTTATTCTCGCTTGCCCCTTTTGGGTACTCCTGTTTCTCCAAGTAATTCTTGATGTCATAGAACCAAGGGTGGCCATCAGCCTCTGGTTCTAGTACCAAGCAATGGATCTCAGTGTTTCAGCACTCCACTATGATAGGTTAGAAGGTGGACATCGCAATTGATATCTAGCATCACAGCCAAGGTGGCGAGTGCGTCAGCAAAAAGATTTTTACATCGAGGTAGATGATGAAAATCGATGGATACAAATTGGCTACTCAATTCAGTGAGGAACTTTTGATATGGAATTAATTTGGAATCCTTGGTTTGCCATTCCCTTTTTGTTTGGTAAATTATAAGCGCAGAGTCTCCAAAGACTTCTAACTCTTTGATTCCCAAGTTAATGGTAGCTTGCAACC
The DNA here is from genome assembly GCA_014851425.1 of Senna tora. NCBI lineage: Eukaryota > Viridiplantae > Streptophyta > Magnoliopsida > Fabales > Fabaceae > Senna > Senna tora. The sequence goes on along the minus strand of CM026272.1, from coordinate 8,482,509 downwards.
CAAAGATACAAGCCTCACACTCAGCCATGTTGTTGGTGCACTCGAAGTCAAGCTTGACTGTGATGGGGAATTATCTTCCATTCGGTGACATGATGACAGCTCCGATCCCATTTTTGAAAACATTTACCGCTCCTTCGAAAAACATCTCCCAACCCTTCACAGGGGGTTCCTCCTGTATGGAATATAGTTCTTCGTCTGGGAATTGATAATCCAAAGCATGCTCCTCATTCAACGGATTGAGGGCTAGGAAGTCTGCTATGGCGCTCCCTTTTACGGACTTCTGAGTGATGTGTTTAACGTCATATTTTGCCAAAACCACCTGCCATTTAGAGACTCTTCCTGACACATGAGGACTCTTCCAGATATATTTGATGGGATCCATGCGAGATATGAGAAAAGTCTCGTAATAAGGCATGTAATTCCTCAAGCGACGCATAGTCCATATCAGAGTGCAACAGGTTTTCTCGATCACGGAGTATCAAGATTCATTGGGATCGAACTTCTAGCTTAAATAATACACAACCTTTTCCTTCCCTGACACCGGGTCATGTTGCCCTAGAATGGCTCCCATTGATTCATCCAACATCGTCAACAAACGAAGTGGCTTCCTCATTGTAAGTGGTACCGATACCCGCAGACTAGTCAAGTACCCTTTAATAGCATCGAAGGCCTGTTGACATTCTTCATTCCACTCTGTGGATTGGTTCTTCTTGAGAAGCTTGAATGGAGGGGCACAAGTCGCTATCATGTTGCATATGAAGCGGGCAATATAATTCACTTTGCCCAAGAAACTTCTCACTTGTTGCTCAGTAGTAGGTTGCGGCTTATCTCGGATAGCCCTGATCTTGTCTGGATCTACCTCAATCCCTTTTCGGCTGACTATGAAGCCTAAGAGCTTCCCTGATTAGGCGCCAAATGTACACTTGTTTGGATTTAATCACAACTTTAACTTATGCAACCTGTCGAATAATTTCCTTAAGACTTTAACATGGCTTTCCTTTTTAGCTGACTTGGCTACCATATCGTCCACGTAGACTTCAACCCTAAAGGCATGACCTTATAACAATAAGTCCCCCACGATGCAATGAAAGTGGTCTTTGCCTTATCCTCAGGGTGCATGGGTATTTGATTGTAACCTGAGTACCCATCCATGAAGGAGTAGCGAAAGCTACCAGAAGTATTGTCCACCAAGACATCTATATGAAGAAGGGGGAAGTCGTCTTAGGAGAGGCCTTATTAAGGTCTCTATAATCCACGCACATGCGAACCTTCCCATCTTTTTTCAGAATGGGGACTATGTTGGCCATCGATTCTGCGTAGATGGATACTTCTAGGAAACTGCTGTCCCATTGCTTCTGAACTTCCTCCATAATTTTGAGGGACATCTCGGGCTTCATGCACCGCAATTTTTGCTTTTTGGGCTCCATGTGGGAGAAAATAGGTATTTTGTGGGAAGCAATCTTAGGGTCTACGTCGGGCATGTCTTGGTATGACCATGCAAACACATCCATATACTCTTTCAGCAGCGAAATTAGATCCTCCCTTTCGGGGTTGTCGATAATCTTCACTTCCCTTATGTTTTCTTCATTCCCCATATTTATGAGTTCATTGTCTCTTGGTGAGAGACCATCCCTCTTTCATCAGATTCAACCATTTTGGTAAATGTGGGAGGAACATCCTCCTCATCAGAAGCATACTCAAATTGCATATGTTCAATACCCAGGGATTCATAAAAACCGAGGATCACCGCATTGGGCAGGATCTCTGAGAATTCTAATTCCCTGAGGGCAAGATATAAATAAGAATTAAGAGTAAGACAGGAGAAGGGGAAAAACAAGAGCACAGGTGTACTAAAGATTTGGTAAAATGCAAGCCACTTTTATTGAAATATTGAAAGATAACAATAGATAAGCTCATAAATGCATTTTTCTTTGGTCTAAACCTAGAGCTTGGTTTTAGACCAATCACAATTCAAACTTTACTTGGAACTAAAAATTGATAAGACTCAGTCAGCCTCCCAGTTTTTCAAGCTAGTCTCTTCATCTGAGCACCAAATGAGGAGGTCTCCGTGATCAAGTGTCTCCTCGTTGATTGCAGAGACAAAGTCATCTTTCCTCGCTGCCTTGGCGGACACAAATAGCTAAGATAGGGGAGGCGCTTCTTGTGGCTGCTCACGTTGTGGCTCGACCCAGCGTAACCAAGGCCAGATTAGGCCTCACACTCCTTTGGCTCAAGGCATCTTGATACTCCAGTTAACGCGGGACCCAAGCCTCGCCCCTATTGATATCCTTGTTTGGTCATGATTCTCACGGCTACACTGTTAATTTGCAAGGTCTCTTTGGGTTCCTCTTCCAGTTCCAGCCCTTGGAATGAGGACTCTAAAGATTCCTCAGCACTATCAATGAAGGGTATCAGAGATGGGTGGTTGATCAATCGCATTAGCTTCGTGAATCCATGGCCTTCCTAGTAACATAGTGTAGGCCGCATCCACCTCCGTGAGCTGAAAAGGGATGTCAAAAGTGAATGGCCTGATTTCTTTGGGGAGAGTAACTCCTCCCATGGCTTCTCTCCTTGTTCCGTCAAAGGCTCGAACTATCATATTGCTCGCATCGATGCGTGTTGACTTGATTGGCAATTGCTAAAAAGTGGCGATAAGCAGCACATTAAGGGTAGACCATCCGTCCACAAGGACCTTTATTATCGTGAACCCATAACATTTGACGGTAATGTGAAAGGCCCTTGTGCCAAGATAGACCTCTTCATCAGAATATGACAAGATTAACGCATGCTTGACAGCGTCGACCAGACTCACCATATTCTCCAGCGTACTATCCTTAAGGACATGGGCATTGGCCAGCACCTTCAAGACAGCTTAGCGATGTATCTCCGAGTTGAGCATGAGGGGAAGCATAGAGATCCTAGAAGGGGTCTTTCTCAATTGTTCCACGATGTTGTAGTTGGTCTTCTTGACCACGCTCAAGAATTCTTTTTCTAATTCAACTCCCACCTTAGGAATATCTTCTTTTTGTGGATTCTCAAGAATACCCTTTTCTTTGTCAACTATAAGGGTGTCCTTTGATGCCTCTGGCAGATTTTTCGCATATATTCGTTCGCTTCTAGTGAGCCTTTGTCCTTGAGTAACGTTAGCGCTTGTGAGAGTCTTGCTAACTTCCACCTTTTTGCCCCCAACATCTACTACAACTTCATACCTCCTGGGAACGCTTTATTAGAAACATAAGGCATTGGTCCTAGTGGGTAAATAGTCATATGCGGGTGTGAAGGGCTTAGCTTGCTAGGCTTGCTGATGGTAAAAGGCGGAGAAGACTTCGATGATGATGAAGCTTGCGAAGAGGCTTTTGCTCCAGGGAAATTAATTGTGAAGGGCAATGCTTTCCCTATTTACTCTTCATTAGAAGCGGCCAACAACAGCTAGGGCTATGTAAATTTCCTATGGAGTAAAAGAGGATCAAGTAATGTCCTTGATTAAGGACTTATCTTCTTCTATAGCATTTGCCCCATGCTCAGGTAAGGGGTTCTTAATGATGCTTGGCAGATTGATCCATCCTGCGTCAATGATTTGCAGCACATGATTCCTTGAAATGGTCATAGGTGTCAATAGAGTGCCCCTTGGCACCTTGGTGGTATACACAGGATAGCTCTGGCTTGTACCATGGTGGATAGGGTTGAACCCATACTTTTCCCGACCTAGCACACATCATTTGTTGCCCCTTCAAGTATTCCAAGAGCTCTGTCCTGGTGAGTCCAAGCTCAGGTAGTTCCCTGTTTCTTCTATTGTTGTTTCTGTTGTTATTATTTCCTTAGGATTGATTCTGTTGAGAGCTCCCTTGATTCCCCACAGCATTGACTGAGAAAGTCTAGGGAGTGACTTGCACAAAGTTTGTGCTTTCCTCCTTCTTCTTCCCATAATTGGGAGACTAATTTTTCTTCGCTGGTGGCACTTCTTTACTTTTGGCAACAATATCTTCACCAATTGCGACAAGGTCAGCGAAATCATGATGTGGCAAAATCGCCAAGACATCATAGGTAGGATCATTCAACACCTTAACAAAATAACAACATGTCTCCCTCTTGTTCATTGGTGGTTGGACTTCCACAGATGCCTCCTTCAACCTGGAGGCATATTCGCGAAAAGTTTCTCTTGGTTTTCTTTTAAGTGCAACCATACTTTCCCTTGTCATTTTGCTATTAATGTTATGCTTGAAATTGCTGCGAAAGGCCTTTATCATGGCCGGCCAAGACATCATTGTTTCATTCACCTATGTCATGAACCACTTGTAAGCGGCTCCTTTTAAACTGTTGTGGAAATGAGTAAGCAGAAAAAGCATGCTTTGTGCTAATTGTGGCACAATATCCCTTAACATGGTGGTCTGGATTAGAAAACCATCATATTTTTCAAAGTGCGGGATTTTGAATTTGGGTGGGGCCTAAATTTTAGGAAAATAAAAGAGGGGAAGGTCATCTTTATCCTCTGTTTGGGCAGCCAACTTGACGGCTCTGCTTACCTCTTTGGCAATTTTTTCCCTTATTCCTTCAGCAGCTTCTTCCTCTTGGAGCTGTTTTCCCCTTTGCGCTTTTAGAACTGCTAGAACTGTGGCAACATTAATGGAGATGCCTCCATGTTTCTTTGGTGGGTCTTCTAATGGTATTTCCTCATCAACCTCCTCTTCACTATCCATGGAGACTGTTGGTATGATATGGGGCACCTTCTTTTCTTTAGTCGTCCTGTCTGAAGGTTCAACTTGATCTTGGCTATTCTTAGTCAAGAATGCCATAATTTGGTCAATCTTGTCGTCATTGTGGCCACTTGAACATTGGTAGTACTGAGCCCCTTCTTCATCTCAGTTATTTTGGCAGTAGATTCTGTAGCTTGGGAATCCATGCGAGCATTTTAGGCACGAGTGTAGTATTGATGAATTGGTTTTGCAATTTTGGTTATACACTTGCCAAAAGAATATTAATTTTAAATTTTCTCTTTTTATTGAGTATTTCATTAATGCCAGTAACTTTGCGTCTCGTGACCTCCCCTCGACTTCTCCATAGGTTAGAGTACCCGAGGGAAGTGAGGGTTGATAAACTTGCTATGGAAACAAAGTTTCTCATGCAATTATCATGACCAATGAGCCTTTGACTTGGGAGATGTACACTGGGAGAGATAAACAAAAAGATACTTTTATTTATGTGAAAGTCATTCTTACAAGAGACATGCATCCACTAACATTTATTCCTAAGGAAGTCTTATATTTCTTTCTTTATATTCCGAATTACATAAGTAATCTTATTACTACTTCTTGATAGCTTCCTTCATTGCTTTGTCCTTAGAATATAGCTTTTTCATGTTTGCCCAACAACATATCTCACAATAATCAAGGAGATCGTTGTGGGCATGGCACATTTCCTCTGAACTTTTCTTGCGATTTTCTACCTTTGCTTTATTCGTAGCCTTATGCTTCCATTCAGCTATTTCCATTTTGAGGATTTGGTTCTCCTCTCTTAGCAGCTTCAATTCTTCTGTTTTCAAATCACTTTTCCTGACCTCCAGTTGTGCACGTAAGTTCTCTAGCTCATTGGTCATATTGGTCTTGGGCACCATGTTACTGATAATAATAATATAATCGTTTGCATAAGCCAGAAATGAAAACAATAGAGCAAAATAATAAAGAACAAATATAGTCATTTTATTAATTAATTTAAAAGGGCATTCAAAACATCCTAATTTCCGTCCATAAATACAAGATTCAATGGTGGAAACTAGTTAACAAAATGTGTTTCGAAAGCTATAAGCTCATCACACACTTATCGTAGCCTTTTTATTCACCCACGACTACATCCTTTTCCTTTGTTTTGAGGTCATATTTATAGGCCTCAGCGCATTTCCAAACCAGGAAAGTTGCCCTCTTCCAGATTTTTTGTTGTTTAATCACGGCAATCTGGAGACTTAACTCCGACGTGAGATGTCAGGAAGTTTGTTGAAGTTAGGTTGAGACCTAAGCGACGGGAAAGGTTGCGTTCCATGTTCCCTAGCACGAGGGGTCTCCACCCATGTTTTACATAGGTCGTGGCCCATTTAAGCTAGCCTCCCTGTACTCAGCATTGATGAGGCAGGGGTCACGACCTAAGTCTTATAGGTCGTGACCCAAATCTTTTGGCCGGAAAAAATCGGGTGTCCACAGATTCCCCTCTTTACTTTTCCTTTTGAAGGTGCTTTGAAGGAACAAGTAAAGATAAGATGGAGACCCATTTTGGATATGTCTTTAAGGGCAATTTATAAAGAATGCAAGCCTACGTTCCTTGGTCGTAGAAAAAAATGCTACCCAATCATGCTCCCCCATTTTTTATCCATTTCCAAGGTTATGATGCCTCGTTCCTTGGGAAATTCAATTTTGAGGCCATAATACCTCACCAATCCTGAGGTTGCAGTGCCTCATTTTTTGGATTTCCAATTTCGAGGTCGCGATGCCCCATCAATCTTAAGGTGGCTGTGCCTTTTTTCATTGGATTTTCAATTTCGAGGCCGCGATGCCTCTCCTATCCCGAGGTCGTGGTGCCTTGTTCCTTGGATTTTCAAATTTGGGGTCGCGATGCCTCACTAATCCCTAGGTCATGGTGCCTTGTTCCTTTGTTTTTTAACTTTGAGGCCATGATGCCTCACCAATCTCGAGGTCGTGGTGCCTCAGTCCTTGGATTTTATTTTTGGGGCCGTGATGTCTCGCTTACCCTGACGTCATGATACCCCTTTGCTCGAACAGAAGTCCCTTCCCGAGATCACAATATCTTATACTCGATAGGGCGTAATGATTATATTGGAGGTCGCAGTGCCTTATTGTTTCCAGGCGTTGATGCCTCTTGATGCGCAATGCCTATTTTCGACGATGTGATGCCTTAACCTTCATACTTGAATTTGTCTGGATATGGTACGCTCGCCCACCATTCCTTCAATTCCCATTGATGGGTGGCTGGGTACCATCTTAATTTGGCCCCTTTTTTCAAAGATTTGTCCGAACCTTTGATCTTCTTCTAGGATCATGTACAAATGTACTTTCATAAATAATAATGAACTGTATAGTAATGCTTCATTAATTATCAAGTGTTATGACCATAATAACCCAAATATAAAGACTTGCTAAAATTTAAAAAGAAGAGAAAAAGAGTCATTAGATGAATAATTCTTCTTTATTATACTGAGCAAAAAAAAGAGGGTACATTTTAAAGCTTTAGGTCAACTATGAATCTACGATGACCCTTGGAGTTTGAGAAAATGAAAGAAAGAGTGCCTCCTCGATTTTACTTTGTTGACTGTTGAGGCCTTCCCTAGTACCCTGACATATGCATATTCAAATCTTGGAGATTTCAGCCCCTTTTCCTCTGTTCAGCTGAAGTATCTTTTGACTGCATCTGAATTGACTGCATCTAAAACCAATTAAAACTAATTAAAGAAAAGGGGAAAACTAAGTGAACTAAAGAAAGAAAAATGACTATAACCAAATGTGGGTGCTAAGCTGAAAAGTGATCTTGTGATATACAATTAGTCCACACTGACTTTCCAAGACTAAGAAAAAACTAACCTAGGCTAAAAACAACTAAACAAAAGTGAAAATAGCGTTGACCAAAACTAAAATCTATTGACAACCTAATATATTGCATATTTACTATTTCTAAACAAGACTAGGTTATGTCTCAACTAATTCTAGATAAAACGGTGAGAAATTAATTAAAAAGAAAACTTAAATAGATTTTATTTACTATCTAAGTACTAATGTGACTCAAAAATAAACAAAAGTCAATTACGCTAGCTACTAAATCAATATAAAAATTATTTACAGCCTAATTATCTATACCCTAGCTCAAAGTATCATCAATCAAATTGTTCACAGCCAGAATATAGATATATACATGTATAACTAACCTAAATAAGAATCAATCTACTAGAAAAATTAATAAAAATAAAATAAATATTTGAAATAATGAAAAAGAAATAATAATAATAATAAATTACTAAAAAATTTGATGGAGGGTAAATTTACCTGGTGGGTGTTGGGAAATTGAAGATTGAAATTGGGAACGGGAATGAGGGTGGTTGTGTGGTGTCGGGTTTAGGGTTGTGAAGGTGTGGGTTACGGTTTGGACAGAGAGGGAAATAAGTGGTGGGTTGGTGGTGAAGGTGAAGAAGGAGGGGGGTTGGTGGCTCACGGATTGGGAGCCAGAGAAGGATGGTTACGGTTTGGGGTATGGAAGAATAGAGAGGGAAGAAAGAAGAATGGAGGGGGTCTCGGTTTGGGTTGAGAGAAAGTGTGGGGCTCTCGGTTTGGAGAGGAAGAGAGAGAAACAGAGAAGAGAGGGAGAAAGGGGGTATGGTTCGGTTTTGGGAAGGATGTGAAGGTGGATGGAAAGAGAGAAAGCAAAAGGGGGTGTATGGAAAATATGGCAGAGGTGAAGGGGGAGGTGAGGCTCTCGGTTTTGGTGTGGGTTGATTTGGGAAGAAGAAGAGTGGAAGAGTGGAGGAAGTGGTGGCTCGGGTGTAGTGGCTCTGCTGTCGCTGGAGGTCTCGGTGCGGTGGCTCTGTTGTGGCTTGAGGCGTGGCTATGGAGGTGTGAAAGCTTGAAGGATTGGGGAGAAAGAGAGATTAGGGATTGAGAGAGGGAGAGGGTGGCTCGAGAAGAAGAAAAGAGGGATTAGGGGTTCAGAAAGAGAGATTTGAAATTTAAAAAAAATAAAGGAAACTACAGACTCACCCGCTGGCAGCGGGTAAGTTAGAAGCGAAATAAAGAAAGTGAAAAACAGGGGAGAAACAGGGAGGCTATCTGTAGCTTCCACTGGCAGCATGCAAAAGGCTACCCGCTGGCAGCGGGTGCTACAGAGACATGCCGAAAATAGGGCATTTTGACCCTAAAACTTCATTTCTTCATTCCATTCATTCCTGTACACAACTAGAGACTCCTAAAAAAACATAAAAATTCATCTATTCCTACTCCTAGAACCTAATTTGCTGGCTTCCAACCATCAAAAGTGAACCTCATACAACAAAATTCATGCATTCAACAACCTAGGGAGTGTTTAACCACACAACTAAACAAGCACACAAAGCACAAACTAAAAGCAAGAAAATACACAAAAACACAATTAAGCCACAAAGAACAATTCCACAATCTACTACATACTGGAAAGTCTCTTCCCCCATACTCATCTCAAGCAATCCATAAGAGCAACAAATTAAATGGAAGATGAGAAAAGGAAAGAGATGACCTTAACCCTCATGGGGGCTTGGAGTTTTCCTTGAACAATTTTAGCAAGTGACCATTCACCAAATGCACGGCCCCTGTTGAATTTTCCATTATCTCCACTGTTCCATAGGGAAAGACCTTGGTCACTGTGAATGGTCCATCCCAACAAGTTTTCATCATTCCTTGCTTGAACTTGAATCTTGCTTTGAATTTTAAAACTTTATCCCCAACATTAAAGCATTTTCTGAGAATGCCTTTGTCATGAATTTTCTTTGTCTTGTCCGTGTACAACTTGGCATTTTCATATGCTTCAGCCCTCATTTCATCAAGCTCTTGCAATTGGATCTTTCTTTCTTCTCCCACAGCTTCCATATCTAAGTTGCATTTCCGCACCGCTCAATATGCCTTATGCTCTAATTCAACCGGAAAATGACAAGCTTTACCGAAGACTAGGCAATAAGGGGACATGTCTATTGGAGTTTTGTAGGTTGTACGATATGCCCAAAGAGCTTCATCAAGTCAGGAACTCCAATCTTTTTGGGAGGGTTGTACAACCCTTTCAAGAATCTTCTTAACTTCCCTATTAGACACTTCTGCCTGTCCAATGGTTTGTGGGTGGTAAGGTGTGGAAACTTTATGTAGGACACCATGCTTAGCTAATAAGCTATTGAAAAGCCTATAGAAAAATTGGGTGCCCTGATCACTAATTATAGCTCTAGGGATACCAAACCTACACAAGATATTGCACATAACAAATTTAGCTACGGTTACAGCATCATCCTTCCTAGTAGGTACAGTCTCTATCCACTTTGAAACGTAGTCTACTGCCAATAAAATATAAGTAAGCCTATTTGATGGGGGAAATGGTCCCATAAAATCTATGCCCCAAACATAAACAATTTCACAAAATAGCATAGGTTGTTGAGGCATTTCTTGTTTCCATCCCAAACCCCCAAAACATTGACACTTATCACAAGTTTTACAAAAATTGACAGAATCCTTAACTAAAGTTGGCTAATAAAATCCACAGTCTAAGACTTTCCTAGAGGTTTTCTTTCCACCAAAATGCCCCCCACAAGCCAAGGTATTACAGGCAGTTAAGATGCTCTCTTTTTCTTCCTCTGGTATGTACCTTCGAATGACTTGATCAGCACATAGTCTCCAAATATGAGGCGCATCCCAAGCATAATGTTTGGCATCTCCTTTTAGCTTTTGTACCTGAAAAGTAGACATAGAAGGGGGTGTCACTCCACTAATGAGAAAATTCACTATATGAGCATACCAAGCCTCATGACGAGCTATGGTACACAATAAAGAATCTGGAAAAGCATCAAAAGTAGAGTTGGAAGAGTCCACTCCCTTTGTGTCCTCAGGTAGGCGACTCAAATGGTCAACTACATGATTTTCAGCTCCTGCTCTATCCTTAATCTCTATGTCAAATTCTTGCAGGAGAAGGGGCCATCTGAGTAGCCTGGGCTTGGAATGAGGTTTGGAGAAAAGATACTTCATTGCAGCATGGCCAAAAAAAACTACAACCTTGGAATTAAGCAAGTAAGGTCTAAATTTCTCCAAGGCAAAGACAACGATAAACAATTCTTTTTCAGTGGTGGTATAATTAATTTGTGCCGGGTCTAGTGTCTTGGAGGCATATGCAATCACTCTAGAAACTTTGTTCTCCTTCTGCCCTAGCATGGCTTCAACATCAAAATTAGATGCATCACATGAAATTTCAAAATAGAAACAAGTATAGATTTCAGTTCATCAAAAGCAGACCTACATGCTTCATTAAAATCAAACTCTACATCTTTTTGAAGTATTTGAGACAATGGATAAGCAATTTTGCTAAAATCCTTAATGAACCTCCTTTAGAAACCTGCATGACCCAAAAATGATCTAATTTCTTTAACACATGTAGGGTATGGGAGAGAGGAGATTACTTCTATTTTTGCTTTATCCACCTCAATTCCTTTTTTAGAAATCAAATGACCTAGCGCAATGCCTTGATTCACCATAAAATGACATTTCTCAAAATTTAAAATTAGGCTTTTCTCAATGCATCTATCTAAAACCTTTTCAAGACTATTCAAGCAAGACTCAAAAGAGGTACCATAAACCGTGAAGTCATCCCCGAAGACTTCCATACTTTCCTCTAGGAACTCACTGAAAGTTGCCATCATGCACCTTTGAAAAGTCCCTGCATTGCAAAGGCCAAAGGGCACTCTTCTATATGCGAAGGTGGCAAAAGGGCATGTCAAAGTAGTCTTTTCTTGGTCCTCAGGAGCAATTGGTACCTGAAAATAACTAGAAAAACCATCAAGAAAACAATAATGAGACTTACCAGCAAGCCTCTCAAGCATCTGATCAATAAAAGTTAAAAGAAAATGGTCCTTTCTAGTGACATCATTTAATTTTCTATAGTCAATACACATGCGCCACGAGTTCTGGACTCTAGGGGGAATAAACTCATCTTTCTCATTTTTCACTATTGTGATCCCACTCTTCTTTGGTACAACCTGCACAGGGCTAACCCATTTACTGTCAGAAATTGGATATATAATACTCGCACTCGAAAGCTTAGTGACCTCTTTCTTGACCACATCTAAATTCAAAGGATTCAACCTCCTTTGGGGTTGCCTCTTGGGATGTGATCCCTCCTCTAGCAGAATTATGTGAGTACAAATTGCAGGACTAATCCCTAGTATATCTGCTAAAGTTCACCCTATTGCTCTTTTATATTTTCTCAAAAGGGTTAAGAGTTTCCCTTCATTCTCGTTAGATAACCCATTAGCAATGATCACTGGTAATTGGTTATTTGACTCTAAGAAAGCATACTTTAGATTTGTAGGGAGCTCTTTGAGCTCTAGAGTGGGAGGTTGAATTACAGAAGGAACTAATTTTTGAACATCTAAAGTGGCAAGAGTACTTCCCTTTATAATTTCATTTTCATTTTCACCATTTGCCTCAATTTCCATGCATTCAAACCTTGGTAATATGTTCCCTTCTTTGGTTGACTCAGCTTCAACCGCAATTTCCTTTCTTTCACTATGTTGCCCTAGGAATAGGTGTCAAGGTGGAGAAGCAGCGAGGGGCTCATCACATGGTAGAATGCATTGAACTTTGTTTTGCATCACCTTTCCCACTTGATCGCTTGACTCACCTGAAAACTCAATGAATAACTTCCCCAAAGGGCCATCATAACTGCTCAAAGAAGAAAGAGAATTCAAAGAATAACTAGTCATAGAAAATGTATCAGATTATGGGGCACCACGTGTACAATTAACTTTCGTGTAGTTTATACACGAGGGGTCACCTCCCCAAGAGCAAGTAGATGGAAGAGAATATATAGAAGAGAATGAAGCAAGAGTGTCATCATCGGCATGCAAAAGTTCAGTGAATGAAAAGTAACGATCAGAAAATGCATCAACATTAGATTTAGAATTATCATCATGAAGCTTAAAACCTACATGTTCATCTTCCATGATTACATCTATTGCACTAACCCCAAGTAATGAATAGTCCTCATATGGATGCTTCATGAGCTCGTACATATTAAAATTAACTTTATGATCTCCCACTTCCATAGAGATCATTCCTTCTTTCATGCTAATCATAGTGTTAGCAGTCCTCAAAAAGGGACGACCTAAAATGAGAGTGGAATCCTGAGGCATTCCCGTAGCCATATCAAGAACATAGAAATCAGCTAGAATAAGCAAATCTTTCACTCATGCCAAACGGTCCTCTATAATCCCATCAGGTCGCCTAATGGACCTATCAGCTAATTGTAAGATTACTCTAGTGGGTTCGAATGTTTTAACACCTAGGACCTGATAAACAGATTTAGGCATGACATTAATAGCAGCCCCTAGATCAAGTAATGCACCCCCTATAGTGACCTTGCCAATAGTACATGGGATTGTGAAAGACCCCGGCTCTTGACACTTGACCAGGATTTAGGGTTTGAAAAGAGCAGAAACATTGGAGCTCAATTAAACTCTCTCATTTGGTCTAAACCTTCTCTTATTTGTACAAAGCTCTTTCACAACTTTTGCATATTTAGGCACTTTTCTTACCAACTCTAATAAAGGAATGTTAACTTCTAGCTTGGTAAATAAATTAGATGCTTCTTCATCAGTTTTAACTTCCTTGACCTTCTCACTTAGCAAATATGAACTAGGAAAGGGAAGATCACTTATACTTACCTCCTTACCTTTTTCTGTGGAGATGGCTTTGTTAGTTGCTTCTTTCTTCTCCTTTTGTTCCTTTTGTTTCTCTTGTTGCTCCTTTTTCTTTTCTTCAACTTTCTCCCGTAGTCTAGTTTCTTTAGAGCTCTCAGAAAGCTTGAGTGGTGACAATGGAGGACTTTCACAGACAATTTCCTCATCATCTTCCATGTCTTCAAATCTGACCTTTCTGCCGCTTCTAAGGCTTATGACATTCAGTGACTTAGGATTGATCACTATGTTTGAAGGCATAGCCCCACTTGATCTAGCTTGTTCATCACTCTTCTTGTTAGATAGTTGAGTGACAAATGAGTTCAAGTTATCATGCTTTACCTCCATTTGTTCAAACTTAGTCATGATATTAAAGAAGCATTTGTCCACATGCGAGGCGACGGCCTTGATTTTATCATCAGTGATACTCCACTCTTTGTCAAACTTTGAAGCAATATCTGAAAAACCTTTGACTAACAACTGCTTGATCTCATCATTTCCAAAAGATGTATTTTGATTAACAAGAACCATAGCATTGGTGGTGTTCTATTTTGGTGCTTGGTTAGATGAAACCCCTTGAAAATTTGAGTATTGACCACCTTAAGAATTTCCTCCTCTAGAATGATAGTTCCCTTGAATTTGCCCACTTCTAAACCCTTGAGTATTCTGATTACCGCTATTCCCATATCTGAAGTTAGGGTGATCTCTCCAACCAGGATTGTATGTGTTGGAGTAAGGGTCCCTTTGTTGGTATTGCCCAGGCCGTGCTTGATACATTGCATTCACATCTTCATATTGACCAGTGCAATCTGCTGATATGTGCATAGGGGAATTACAGAATGTACAACTAGCGCTTTCCATAGCTAGCTGCTGAGTTAGTGACTGTGGAGATTGGATGCTCAGTCCATCCACCCTCTTTGTTAGTGTAGACAGTTCATGTACCACTTTCACCAATAATGGATCTCGATCTACTTGAGATATCTCTTTTACTGCTCGGGTATCCCTCTTGGTAGTGTTCTGCCTACTCAAGGCGAGTTTCTTAATTAACTCCATTGCTTCATCAGGGAGCATATCTTCTATAGACCCATTAGCAGCTGCATTGAGCATTTTTGCATCTTCATCAATTAAACCATAAACAAATGATTGGACCAACTGCTCTGGTGGCATTTGATGGTTTGGACATTTTGCTACCATATCTTGAACACATGCCCAATATCCATAGAATGTTTCACCCTCTTCCTGCCTTGAAGATGAGATTTCTTTCCTTGCTGGCAGCTTTGTTTGAAGGATAATATTTTTCAAGAAAATGCTTCTTCAAATTATCCCATGTCTGATAAGCATTTGGGGTGTACCTTGGCAAACTCATATACCAAATCTTTGTCTTCCCTTCCAGAGTGAGATGGAAAACCTTCCACATGACTTCTTCAAGTTTAGCCTCCACGGGCTTCATCGTCATGCAATGCATGTGGAGAGAGCTCAGATGTGTATATGGGTTCTCACCTGGAAGACCATGAAATTTTGGAAGTGAGCGCACAAGAGAACCTTTAATTTCAAAATCAATAGTAAAAGTAGGAGTAGCACCAACCAAAGGTTCAAAATTATCATCAAATTGGGTCAATTATTTAATAGACTTCTTAGGTTGATATACCCCATTATTACCTTCTTCATTCCTTTCCCTATTGTCCACCCTATTGTCCCTGTTATCTTCATCGGTCATTTCTTCTATTTCTAGTTCTCTTTCTCTTTCTTGATTAGCCTTAATTACTTTCTTTTTGAGTTTTCTGATTTTCCTAAGAGTCCTTTCAATTTCTAAATCCAATGGAATTAGGTATCCTCTAGAACTTCTTAGCATGCACTAAAAAAACAAACAAAAGAAAGGAAACACATAGAAAAATAGTAAAACAAACAAAAAAGACGAGAAAACGAGCAACAAGCAAACAAAGAATGAAAAAATTGCGTAGTTCACTGTTTCACCCGCTGCCAGCGGGTGGTTCACTGCTGCCAACGGGTAAGTTAGTAGCAGATATGATTTTGCATTGATGCAGCAGAAAAGCAGGGCAGATTCGAAAAACCAGCAAAAATTCAACTGAAAATGCTTCAAAATGACAACTCAAGCCTAAAATTAAATGCTAAAACAACTATAAACTACCTAGAAACAGTAAACACAAACAAAAACACAATTAAATACAATTAAATTAAGTAATTCCTTGCTAAAAGAAAATAGGACAGCTATGAAAATTCAACTAAAAACCAGCAAAAACACTTACTAAAGATCACAATAAGCCTAGAAAAAAATACTAAAATGAAAATACACAACTTAAAACACAAAACACACTAACAAAACACAATCTAACTATGTGATTCCCAAAGAAATCACGCGAAAACAACCTGATTCGTGAGAATCTAGCACAATTGCACAAAGAACCAAAATGGCTCCCCGACAACGGCACCAAATTGATGACGCGACCTTGTTGCGAGGCTGGCACCAATCAAAATATTACTAGAAAGTGCAGCAAATGGCACAAACTAGGTCGATTCTCTCTCGTGGAGCCTATGAATTCTTTAAACAACTATGCACAGATTAACACAAAAAGGGATGTCTTTGAGGCAATTTAACAAACACTTGGTGTGCAATGAAACAAAAAGGAACTAAATGCAATAAAAGGCAACTAAAACTAACTCTTTTTGAGATTTTCAATATTTTAAATACAAAGTAAAAGTGTGGTGAATGAAATGAGATGAATATGCTTTGTTGGAGAATGCTTTGGGCTATCCTTGCTATCAAAAAGTGTGGAGTTAATCAATGAAAAGTCATTTTCTAATGTAGTTTAATAATCACTAAACCTAGGTAAATTAATTAGAGGATGCAATAAACCAACCAGACAATTAACAAGCCTAATCAAATACCATCAATGAAGCAAATGGGGAATTTAACATAGACTTGAATTCAACTCAACAAATACCATTGTCATTAGAGTGGCTTCCACAATGAATCAAAAATTACTATAAGATTCAACCAAATCCAATGTAATCAAAACCCACAATGGGAGAATCAAAATGCAAATCACAAGTCTATATAAATCCCTACTATCCAACTACAACTAAGTTAAGTTCCACAACCATGGAACTACAATCAATCCAAACCCATCAATATCAATAAGATAAAAATGAATCTATAAATAGAAGTAGAAGGAAAACAAGAAAAACTCCCTATTGATTGCCATAGCTCAAGCCCTAATCACCCTCCTCCAAAGCACAAGAGATTTAGCCACTCATGGATGGGAGAAATGCTTCACCAAGCTCCTCCAACCCTTGCTTAGCCATGGATGATGATAGAAATTGCTGGATATTGGTGTGGATGGGTGTAGAGAGTGGAGAAGATGAAGGGAAATGGTGGATGATGGTTGAGACGTGGTAGAGAGACTTCAAAGCAATGTGAAGCCAAGGTGTGAATGATGAATGTGTTAGAATTGAATGGGTAATTATCCCAATTAGGTTAAGTGCTTCAAAAACTCTAGAATATTCCTCTTCCTTCGACCTAAGATGCTCCCCATATGGTAAAATGGTGAAAAAGTGGGTCCACCATTCATTTCAGCTCATAAAATCGCGAGGAAATTATGCATATCTGATGTACCCGCTAGCAACGGGTCAATTACCCGCTGGCAACGGGTGGATTACTTAGAACGAGCGTTTTCCCTTCTGAACTGAAGTCTACCCACTGGCAGCTTGCAAGGCTACCCGCTGGCAGCGGGTATAACAGTGTTATGGGCCCAAAATTGGCTCTAAGCTCTAATTCTTGCACCGGCTTCAGTTTCCAGCTTCCTTGACCTCTAGCACTTGAATCCTTGCTATTCCTCAAGCTAGTTGACCTACAAATCAACCAGAAACAATTGTGAGGCTCTCAAGTTAATAAAACTAGATACTTATTGCAATTTATTCAATAAAAACATGGAATTAGCAGGATTGTGATTTAAGTCCTTAAGTGCCCTTGAATAACATTAAAACATGCATAATGACTCTTTAAACTCAACAAAATCTTGTCAAATGCCAAAAGATACAAGGGTAAATATCGGTATTATCGCTAATATTCCACGAATTTTGCGGATGATCAAGAATATCAATAAATATTGCATTTTATGGGCATTTTATCACCTTTTTGCTCTACTCCTTATGTCAAATTATTCAACCTTTTTGGTACAAAATCATATGTTTTTATCTATAATTTATGCTATTTAGCACACTAAAGTTAGGTTGATTTTGGGTGCAATCAGACCCACATCAGTAAACAGAGTATCTAGCTCTAGTAGCCGCAAGCTGCAGCGTGTGTGGATCCATGATCCACACAGTCAACGAATGCCCACACAAAGTGGAAAAGGTCAATGATGTGTTTCAGCAAAGACCTAGGATGTATCCTGTGCGAGGCCCATTCTGAAACACATACAACCTCGGATGGCAAGACCATGGAAATTTTAGGTGGAGGGACCCTGGGCAAACCAACCAAGAAATAGGGTAGGAAACTTCCAAAGAGATCCCCCTAACCAATTAGTAAAAGCCAACCCCACGACCCTAACAAACACTGAACAAGGGAGTTTAGGTTCTGAAATAAGAGAGCTCAGGCAAATAATAGAAAAGGGAATTCTAGAATTCTGAGAACAAATAACCCAAGAGCGCAACAAAACCAACTCCCAATTACTGGCAATTGTCACTCAATTCGACGCTAAATTCAATGACTTAGAATCTAAGGTGAATGCGTCAAACATTAAGAGCGACAACATAGCTGAATTCGTAAAAGGATTATCCAACAATATGAGTGAACATCAGGCACAAATTGTAAGAACCATTCCCTCCAACACTGTTATCCCTTAACTCGTGAACACCATCACCTTGTGAAGTGGCAAAGGCTATGCGGGACCAACAATGCCTATCACTCAAGAGGAAGAGGACAATGATGATTTTGAAACAACATGCTCCTTAGGGTTAGAAAGTGAGAGTAGGAAGGAAAAAAACTATTAAAGAAGATGAAAAACTTCCACCTCCAGGAAGAGAAAAAGGACGAGGAAATAGACAAAACCAAAACCCTTGAGTTATAGAAGTAAATATTGAAAAACTACCCTTCCCCCGTTCCTTTTTTATGCATGACAAAAAGACTAACAATAATTTTAAACAAGACGAGGAAATCCTTGAGCTCTTAGAAAAAGTAGAAGTAAATATACCCCTAATAGAATTAATTAGGAAGGTACCTAAGCATGCCAAGGTTCTTAAAGAACTCTGCAGAAACAAAAGAAAATTTAAGCCTAGTATAAAATTGCCAATAACCTCAAATGTATCTACTCTCTTCTAACCTAGCAAACCAAAAAAATGCCGAGACCCAGGTTCCTTCATTATACCCTACACAATTGGAAAAGTGACAAACGAATAGGCACTACTTGACTTAGGAGCTGCAATAAACGTGATGCCCAAAACCATATATCAGGCATTAGGCATCAAAACCCTGCAACCGACTTCGGTTATATTGCAGCTCGCTGATAAATCTCTGGTCCATCCTGAAGGACTAATAGAGGACTTACTAGTACAAGTCAAAGGACTCTAGATCCCTGCAAACTTCTACGTCTTAGATATTGAGTCATCACCCCGAGAGTCCACCTTAATTTTGGGATGCCCCTTCCTCATGACTGCTAACACAACAATTGGCATGAAAGAAGGTACGATCTCTACGGAGGTTGGAGAAGATAAAATTGATTTCAAACTATACGAGGGAATGACACAATCATCTGACAACTATGAAGAATGTAATAGAATGTACCACCAATATCAATTATACTTCTACACCTCTGAATAATATAACTGTCGATTTGGCCAATGAGGGCCCAACTAACATTTTAGGAAATGAGGAACCCAAAACAAAGGAAAGTGGCACGCCAGTCCAAGAGCAAAACTAAAAACCACCAGACAAAGGGTGGGGGAACTCAATTGAGTCGGGCACAGAAAAAATAGGAGTAACCACCCCAACCGATTTGATCACCCGAATACTCAAGAAGAATAAACAAAAATTAGAGGAGCTACTGGAAAAGATAACAACACTTTTCCAATTAAGAAGGGACGAAGCCCATAACAAAGCCAAACACCTCCAACAATACCTCTTTGAGCTAGACAAGGAGTTTCATAAACTCCCTTGAGGGCCAAGGTAAGTATTTCTTTCCCCAATTACCCTGTCTGCTGCGGGTAAAATATTAACTGTCAAATAAGTTTGGGGGGAAATAAATCTTACTATTTAATAAAATTTTGTTTGAAGTTATGCACCTTAGAAATTTTAATTTTTTTCTACAACTTTAAGTTATTCTATTTTACTTTTCTTTTTAAATTTTTGAAACTTTTAAACCCTATGATTGAACCATCACTATTTTACGCCGCCATATCTCTCTAACTTAATATTACTTTTCCACTAAATTTGCATTGCTAAGTACCCTTCCATCTTAAAACTTGTTCTTGAAGCATTGTGGAAAATGCTTGTTTTAAGTATGGGGGAAATTACTCCTTTTAGAAAATTTAAGACTTTAGGGTCCTGCTAATTATTCAATTCTAGATAATTGGGTGAATTAAATTTTTTTTCAAAAATAGATTAATATTTTAGGAATCAAACCTCGCATGTAGCACTTAGAAAATTTTTCAAAAATTAACTAATATGCTTTTCTTAAAAGATATTTTTCGAAAATCAACAAACCTCACTTAGGGTTTCCTAACTGAACTTAGGAAATTTAGAACTAGAAATTTCTTGATTTAGTAAAAGCTTTTAGGGCGTTAACCCAATTAGAATTTTTCTTATGCCATAAAAGATATTCTTGTTTGCTTGAGCGGGTTAATTAACACTTGCTTGAGCAAGTCGGATAGATTGTTGAAAGACCAATCTGAGTGACCTAACCCTGTTGGAAGGATAAGCCCAAACACTGATCTACACATATACATCTATAGAGTGTCTTAACTGCTTAACTTATTTTCTTCTAAAACTTGCATTTGGTCTTAATTAAGGTTGTGCTAGCACACAAGGACCTGGGAAGATTGAGGCATTCGTTTCTTGTAACCAGTGCCCAAATACCACTACAAGAAAAAACAGGATTAGTTAGGGAAAAATCCGTAGCTAATCGGATTAGCTACGGATTAGCTATGGATTTTTCCCTAGCTAATATTTGGACGCTAATTGCTAGGGATTTTTTTCGTAGCTAATCCCTAGCTAATCCGTAGCCAATCCCTAGCTAAATTCCCTAGCTAATCCCTAGCTAATCCCTAGCTAATCCGTAGCAAATCCCTAGCTAAAATTCTCTAGCTAAGCCGTAGCTAATCCCTAGCTAAATTCCCTAGCTAAGCCGTAGTTAATCCCTAGCTAATTCACCCCATCCTTGAAAAATGGTCCTAGGAGGCCTCGAAGACGGGACATCATGGATGGTAACATTTAGACCAACCACTAGGCCATTTATCACTTTTTGATTTATTAATGTAAAACATTTTATATATACACATATAATAAATTAGCTAGGGATTTTTTTTTCTAGCTAATTAGCTAGGGATTAGCTTGGAAAAATCCGTAGCTAATTCCTAGCTAATTTCCCTAGTTAATTAGCTAGGGATTAGCTAGGAATTTTTTCCCTAGCTAATTAGCTAGGGATTAGCTAGGGAAATTCGTAGCAAATCCCTAGCTAATTAGCTAGGGATTAGCTACGGTTTTTTTCCCTAGCTAATCCGTAGCAAATCCCTAGCTAAATTTTCCCGTCTTTTCGCGCCAAATTTTTTTACCAAATTAGCTAGGGATTTTATCCCTAGCTAATCCGTAGCTAATTAGCTAGGGATTAGCTAGGGATTTTTTTTCCCTAGCTAATCCGTAGCTAATTAGCTAGGGATTACCTAGGGAAATTTTCCCTAGCTAATTTCCGTAGCTAAATCAGTTTTTTTCTAGTAGTGTACAAGCCTATATATATATATATATATATATATATATATATATATATATATATATATATATATATATATATGCAAATGCATACCCCTATTACCTTGTTTTGAGCCTTACTTAAGCAGATTCTCCTAGCGTATTTTATTAATATTGATTGTTTGATTGATCAGGTCGAAAACTTCTTGTCTTCCCAGTCATATGAAAGGCATTGGGGATTCGATATGTGAAATGGTTTATTCGAAAAGTTAAAAAAAATAAAGAAGTTACAAAAGTACCAAAGTGCAAGGGCACAAAAGTAAACCCAAGGGCATATATAAGGTTGAAGGAAGAGAAGAAAAACCTTAGTTTTCAAACAATTAAGACTTAGTATTTATGCAAAGGGGGATTCTGCTCTTTCTTTCTTTAAACAGTAAAAATATATAGCCTTCATCAGCAATGTTACAAGCCCAAAAGACCTCTTGACTAGGGACTTGTGTGCACTAAACAGTCAAGATAGAGACCTTCTGCAAGCCTCTGGTAAGAAGCAAGTAAGTGTTATGAGTGAAATCTTACTCCAACATATTGGTGAGGCTGTGAGCGTAATGTTATATTGGTCCTAGATAATCTTGAAGAAATTCTCATGCATGAATAACTTTCCAAAGTGATCTTAGATCAAAATTTACTTGAGCACTTGCATGGTAGATTTTAATTTCTGATTGGGAGCACTAACCCTCTAAGTTAGCTAGATCTTGAATGCTCTAGATTTAGATTTTCTTTGTACAGGAGTACAAAGGTTTAAGTGTGGGGGTTTGATCGTACCCAAAATCAACATAAATTTAGTGTGCTAAATAGCATAAATTATAGATAAAAACATATGATTTTTCTCCAAAAAGGTTGAATAATTTGACATCAGAAGTAGAGAAAAAATGTGATAAAATGCCCATAAAATGCACTATTTAGTGATATTCTTGATTATCCGTGAAATTCGTGGAATATTGGATAGGTGCGTTTAATATTTGTTGAGTGTTGCAAGCTTAATAGGGATCAATGTGAAGAGACACTCCTAGTATGAGAGCTAGAACCAAAGCAAGAACTAGTAGCAGGGCCCAAAAGAAGAGAAAAACAAGAAAGAAGCGGAGCACTCGTCATGGTGAGCAAAACAGCTCGCCACAGCGAGCAGGGATGCACAGCTTGCTACAGCGAGCAAAGCAGCTCGCCTCAACGAGTGTGCAGTGTGGAGAAGGCAATGACGTGGTAGCAACCTTAAAGAGGAAATTTAATGAGGATCCCAGTCATCAAAGGAGTTGGAGATGCTTTCAAATTGGTTTGAATTTAAATATTGAATCCCATACCAATTAATACTTATCTCCATCCTATTCCTACTCAGATTGGAGGTCCCAGGAGCAATATAAATAGACATCTCACAAGGTAACAAAGGCATTCAGAGATTCCACATATAGATTAGAGTGTAGAGAGAATCTGAGGGGCTAAGTTCTTCTTGGGTTTCCAAGAAGAATTACTGTAGGCATGAGCCGATGGCTCTTCATTAGGGTTTATTAATTCCATTATGCTTTTTGTGTTTATCCTCTCCGAGTTTATGATTGTATTTGCTATGTTTCGTATGTCATTAATCTTGCTACATTCAACCATGAATGAACGTGTATCAATAAGCTAGATTTCTCATAACTAGACCTGTTCATGTGCTAGGCCGGGCCGGGCTTGGGCTTAAGCCCATGGTCTTTATGTATATGGGCTTGGGCTAAAGCCTATATGTTTTACTACCCACTACGATGGGCCATGTATTTACCCAAGCCCATGGGCTTAGCCCAGGCTTATACATAATTATATATATATATATTACTTTTTCTTTTATTTTTGTTTGCTTAGAACTAGTGTTTTAAGAATTAGACCGATACTTGATCAAGTGTTCATTCCTGTTGGATGCAAAAATTTGATTTCTAGTAGATCTGGTAAAAATCAACACTGTTAATTAAGATACTAATAAAAATTGTATCTGAATATTGTTTGATAGAGCATTATTTTCGATGATTTGAAAATTATGAAAAGTAGTAAAAATATTAAAATACTAATTTTAATGTAATTTTTTAAAAAATAAATTATATATATTTAAGTAGCATATATACAATAGTAGTTAATAACTTGTCATAACTACATTGACTTGCAGGTGATGCATATTAATTACGTCATTAATGGATTATTTCTAGATTAATATCAATTATTAAAAAATCTATAAGATATGCAATAAATAATAATTATTCCCGTAAATTTTATTTTGATTTATTGTTTTTTTAAAATATTTCCCTAAAATAAGAAGTTCTCTAATATCAAAAAAAAGAAGAAAAGAAGTGCTCTGTAGCTGAGGAAAACTTTTGAGACTAGATGAAGGCGACAGTGGGAGACGGAGAAGAGCTGGAACGAGCAGAAGAATGAACTGATTAGATGGGTAGGGTAGGTTGGATATTGGATGGGTAGTACCCAAGGATTACCCATCTTTGGCCCAAGTATTTTTAAGAAATTGGGTATTTGATGGGTAAAACCCAAATATTACTCATATCTCACTTTTAATGTTCGGTAGTAAATTCATGGGTTTAGGCTTGGGTAGTATCATGGGCTTCCTGGCCCGCGAACATGTCTACTTACAAAACACATGTGTGTGTACTGTTTATATATGATTCATCCCTCGTCAAGAGAAATGGATTGAAGCTGATCGATCGAATGGTATTAATCATGTTTTAATTAAATGGTTCATTTAATATATAATTGACTTTATAAAATTAATAATCAAGAATAGATAAAAGATGAATGTGTAGTGGCGGTGGCGGTGGCGATGGTGGGTGTAGTGGCGGTGGCGGTTGGTGGTTGTGGTGGTGGTGGGTGGGTGATGAGTGGTGGCGGTTGACGGTGGTGCATGGTGGATGGTTCGTGGTGGTGGTTGGTAGGTGATAGTGGTGGTCGTGGTGGTTGGTAGTCGTGGTGGTGGATAGTGGTGGTAGGTAATAAATGGTGGTAAGTGATGGGTAGAGCCCAGGTACTACCCAAGCTTTGGCCCAAGTATTTTTAATAAAATGGGTATTTGATGGGTAAGGCCCAAGTACTACCCATACCCAATTCTTAATGTTGGGTAGTTGACCCATGGGCTTAGGCTTAGGTAGTCTCATGGGCTACCCAGCCCATGAACAGGTCTACTCATAACAAAGTTAGTAAAGATTTGATTTATACGGAAAGGTACTTAGGTCTTCTAGTTTCCGGAATTCAATACAATTCTATCCTTCGAGTTCTCGATTGCTTGTATCTCTTATTCCGATAATATTATATTAAATTGGTTGACCCGGTCGGGCATTAGTTTGTTTAATAATATCATAGAATCTCTTGATGAATGTTATTGATGTCCCCGGTCAGGGATAACATGAATATTTAGATAGGCTTTCGTAATGCATGACTTTTATGAATAGGATAAATTTCGAATGAATTAATCATACATGAATATCTTCTGATTGGCTGTGATTGGTGAGCTTTTTTCTTCTTGGGATCCTATTTTATAATATTTGATATCCATCAACTCCCTACTCATTCTGCAAATACCTACTTGCTTTGAGATACTTACCAATTGCAGGTTCATATGAAGATTCTGCGAGAGATTCGACCCTTGGGTTGCACCTTGTGCTGCTTGATGTTTTTATTTAATCACAACTGTGATGACCGGTTGAAGCCTCGGTTTGAAGCAATTCGAAGTTGCAAAAAAGTCATCGATCAGCTGGGTTATCATGTTGGATCCTCCAAAAAGGGTGAAGGATGTGTGATTCCCGCTCTTCAAGAAGGCACTAGATGCTATGGTTGAATGGAGATCGGGTGTCTCATTCCAAATCCCCCAAAAAGGGTGAAGGCTGGGTCATTCCCACTCTTAAAAAAAGCTAGATGCTCTGAATAAATGAAGGCTGAGTTATCATTCCGGATCCTCCAAAAAGGGTGAAGGCTGGGTGATTCCCACTCTTCAAGAAATGACTAAATGAATTAAGGTAGGGTTTCTCATTCTTAATCCTTCAAGGAGGATGAAGGTTGGGTAATTGCCACTCTTCAAGAAATAACTAAATGAATGAAGGTCGGGTTTCTCATTCTGAATCATTCAAGGAGGATGAAGGTTGGGTAATTCCTACTCTTCAAGAAAAACCTAGATGCTTTGAATAAGGATGAAAGCTAGGTGATTCTGACTCTTCAAGAAATAACTAAATGCTATTAATGAATGAAGGTCGGGTTTCAAATTCTAAATACTTCATGGAGGATGAAGGTTGGGTAATTCCCACTCTTCAAGAAAATACCGAATGATATGGATGAATAAAGGTCGAGTTTCTCATTCCAAATCCTTGAAAGAATCACTAAATTCTATAAATGAGATTGAGAGTTGGGTCTCCTGCACCGAATCTCCCGAAGGAAGACTTGATCCTATCAATAAGGATGAAGTTCAGGTCTCTTGCGCCCGAAACCTTTGAGGAATGACTCAATTTTATCAATAGGATTGAAGGTTGGATCTCCTACACCCAAAATCTTCAAGGAATGACTCAATGCCATGAATGAAGATGAAGGTCAGGCCTCCTACGCACAAAACCTGCAAGGAACGACTTAATGCTATGAACACTTGAAGACGGGGTATCTCATTCCCATTCTCCGAGAAAAGAGTCAATGCTATGAATGCATGAAGGTTGGGTGTCTCATTTCCAAAACCTTTCAAGGAAAGACTCAATGCTAAAAATGCACAAAGGCCAGGCTTCCTGCGCCCAAAACCTTTAAGAAATGACTCAATGCTATGAATATTCGAAGATTGGATATCTCATTCCCCACTCTCCAAAAAAGACTTAATGCTATGACTGTATGAAGGTCAGGCCTCCCGCACCTAAAACCTTCAAGGAATAACTTAATTCTATCAATGCAAATCAAGGTTGGGTCTCCTGCACCCAAAACCTTCAAGGAATGACTTGATTATATCAACGAGAATGAAGGTCAGGTCTCCTGCACCCAAAACCTTCAAGGAATGACTCAATTTGGTGAAGGTCAGGTATCCTATGTCCGAAACCTTCAAGGAACAACTTAATTCTATTGATGAAGAAGAAGGTTAGGTCTCATGCGTCCAATCCTCCAAGAAAAGACGTAATACTATGACTTTATGAAAGTAAGCAATATCATTCCCCACTCTCCAAGGAAAGGCTGAATGCTATTTATGCATGAAGGTCATCATGAAGGTCAGGCCTTCTACTCCCAAAGCCTTCAAGAATAGACTAAATGCTATCAACGAAAATGAAGGTTGGGTCTCCTGTACCTAAAACCTTCGAGGAATGACTTAATTCTATCAATGAAAATGAAGGTTGGGTCTACTGCGCCCAATCCTGTAAGGAAAGACTCAATCAATTAATGAAGATTAAGGTTGGGTCTCCTGTACCCAATTTTTCAAGGGATGACTCGATTTTATTAATGAGGATGAAGATTGGGTCTCCTGCGCCCAAAACCTTCGAATAAATGATTCAAGAATAAATGAGAATAAAGGTTGGGTCTCCTGCACCCAATTCTTCAAAGAACGACTAAATTTTAATTCTAGAAGGCGAAGGTTGGGTTTTCTGCACCCGAACCTCCAAAGAGTGACTCAATTTTATGAATGAGGATGAAGATAGGGTATCTCATTCCCCATTCTCTGAAAAAGATTGAAGGTTAAAACAAAGTATCTTCCCTTGCTTTTCTAGCCGGGGTTGGACTCCTCAAAAGGTTCATCTTATTTTATCATTCATACATGCAGTCATCAAGCAAATATCATGCTGGCATACGTGCAACTCATGCAAATTCCTATGGAAATATCATGCAAAATTATGTTGTCCTTGCTTCTCTAGCTAACTCTTGTATTGCCGATGAGATAATGTTCATGTAAACAAGATATCATTCCCCTACTTTCCAAGCTAATTCTGAGTATAGCAGGTTAAAACACGCAAATGTCAGGCTAAATCATGCTTTTCCTACCTTTTCAGCTTACTCTGGCTATGTCATGTTTAGAAACATGCAAAGATTATGCAAATCATAATTTTTCTGCTTTCCTAGCTAACTCTGGGTTTATGTTTAGAAATATGCAAAGATCATTCAAATCATATTTCTCTCGCTTTCCCAGGTAACTCTGGGTTTAGTTTTAGAAATATGCAAAGATCATGCAAATCATATTTCTCCTGCTTTCCCAGCTAACTCTGAGTTCAGGTTTAGGAACATGCAAAGATCATGAAAATCATACTCTGCCCGCTTTCCCAACTAACTCTGGGTTCAAGTTTAGAAACATGCAAATATCATGCGAATTATTTTTCTCCCGCTTTCCCTGTTAACTCTGGGTTCAGGTTTGAAAATATGTAAATATCATGCAAAAGATGTCTTACCTTCTTTCCCAGCTAACTCTAGGTACAACAGGTTGAAAGAATTGTGCAAATATCATGTAAAATCCTGCTTTCCCAGTTAACTCTGGGTGCAGCAGGTTGATGGAAATGTGCAAATATCATGTAAATCATGCAAATACAAATGAGAAAATTATGCAAATACTTGTCATGCAACTATAAATGCAACAATCATGCAAATATGAATGGGAATATCATGGAATCACAAATTCAAAAATCATGGGAATATCATGCAATCACCGTGCAATATTCATGCAATAACTTATGGAAATATCATGCAAATGTCGTGGGAAGACATGCAAGTATTATGCAAAGACATGC
The DNA here is from genome assembly GCA_014851425.1 of Senna tora. Classification (NCBI taxonomy): domain Eukaryota; kingdom Viridiplantae; phylum Streptophyta; class Magnoliopsida; order Fabales; family Fabaceae; genus Senna; species Senna tora. The sequence continues at coordinate 8,454,377 of CM026272.1, read as the reverse complement.
AAATATGATGCAAATCATGGAAATATCATGCAATAACATCTGGAAGTATCATGCAAATATCAAGCACACACAAATGTGTTTATACAAAAATAAAATGTGAATTTCATGCAAATATCATGCAAAAAGGATACCCGTGCAAATGCAGCAAAAACATTAATAAATTAATCAACACATGCAAAGACAATGCCAACACGAGCAAATTAAAGGCACACATGCAAAGATAATGATAATATGGACATGACACACATGAGAATATGATGCAATCATGGGAATATCATGCAATCACCGTGCAATATTCATGCAATGACTTATGGAAATATCATACAAATGTCGTGGGAAGACATGCAAGTATCATGCAAAGTCATGCAAATATGATGCAAATCATGGAAATATCATGCAATAACATCTGGAAGTATCATGCAAATATCAAGCACTCACAAATGTGTTTATACAAATATAAAATGTGAATTTCATGAAAATATCATGCAAAAAGGATACCCATGCAAATGCAGCAAAAAGATTACTAAATTAATCAACACATGCAAAGACAATGCCAACACGAGCAAATGAAAGGCACACATGCAAAGATAATGACAATATGGACATGAGACACATGAGAATATGAACAAATTCATGCAAACATGGCCAAAACTTGACTTTACTTCTCTTTATATATTTTTTTATTTGATTTCTTATTGTGTATTATATATTTATATTTTTGGGCATGAGACTCTTAAGACAAAAGGGAAAATGGCAATTCCCCGACTAACCATCGGGGAACAACATTTTGGGGATGCTCATACCCCGACACTTTGAGAGAAAATGATTCCCCGACGTATCGGAGGAAGAATGCATTGGGCGTTGATCGCACCCAAAATCAACCTAACTTTAGAGTATTAAATAGCATAATTAATAGATAAATATATACATGAATTTACACCAAAAAGGTTGAATATTTTGACATAAGGAATTAGTTAGAAATATGATAAAATGTCCAAAAAAAAGCATAAATTGTTGATATTCTTGATTATCTGTAAAACCTGTGGAATATTTGATAGGTGCGTTTAATGTTTGTTAAGTGTTGCAGGCATAACAGGGATCAATGGGAAGAATATAATCTAAGTATGAGAGCTGGAACCAAAGCAAGAACTAGTAGCAAGGCTCAGAAAGAGATCAAGTCAAGTGAAGAACGGAGCATTCGCCATGGCTAGCATTTATGCTCGCCAAAGCAAGTAGGAGCAGATTCATCGTGGCAAACAGATGGACTCGCTACGCCATGGTGAGCCCATTTAACTCGCCACAGCGAGTGTCCCTAATGATGTGGCAGATGACGAGGACAGCAAATTAATGAACAAAACTACAATGGGACCCAATCATATGAAGAGTTGGAGAAGCGTTTAAACTCGTTTGAATTAGAAAATTAAATCATCCAACAATTATGAATTATCTCCATCCTAATCCCATTCAAACTGTGACTCTCGGAGCATTATAAAAAGGCTTCATTAAGTTGAGAAATGAGAGAAGGCTCCTTAGATTCTTTTAGAGATTAGAGAGAGAATATGAGCGGCTAAGTTCTTCTTGGGTTTCCAAGAAGAACAAGTGTAGGCATCAGCTGATGGCTTTACATTAGGGTTACTAATTCATTCTTCTTTTGTATTCATCTTTTCCAATTCATATGATTGTATTTGCTTCGTATCACATGTCAATAGTTTATTAGATTCTTCCATGAATGGGCGTTTACTTAGTCTGCTGCATCCTTCATATTGGGTCGGTAATCATTGATTATGTGGTAGAACACTTGGAATTCTAATTTTTGGAATTCAATACAATTCTATTTATCGGGTTCTTGATTGTATGAATCTCTTATTGCGATAGTATTAATTTACATTAATTGTTCCTGGTTAGGCAGTTGATCACTTAGCATATCATAAAATCTCTCGATTCATGTTATTGATGTTCCCAGTCGGGGATAACATTATCTTTAGATAGGCTTTTGTAATGCATGACTATCTTGAATATGATGAATTTAGAATAAACTAGTTGAACCTAGAAACCTTTCGATTGGCTGGGATTGCTGAGTTCTTTTCTTCTTGGGACATGTCTAAATATCTTTGACCCTTTTTCGCTATAATCATCATATGCCCCTTTCATCAATTACAGGATTGATCTGATGATTCCGCGAGAGATTCGACCCGTAGGTTGCACCCTGTGCTGTTATCTGAGGTTTTATTTGATCAAAACCGTGACGACCGATTGGAACCTCAACTCGAAGAAATTTGGAGAGTTTTCAATGAAATCAAATTGGCACCATTCCCGGGGAATCATCGGTTAATCATAAGGTTGGTTACATCTTCGACGATAGGTATTCGTTTTATTTTCATTTTAATTCGCAATTTTCTTTTTCGATCTTTTTGTCTGCTTGTTCCCATTTTCTTCTTGTTTTTCATTTTTCCTTCTTTATTTTTCGTTTTCTCTCTCATTTTTGCATTCTGCTCGCCACAACGAGTGGATCAACCCAAAACCCCCTCGTTCTCACGGTTTATGACCAGAAGATCTAAAGCAGACTTTTTTCCTGAAGACCTGAAGATCGAACGAACTCTAACAAACCTTAGGAGAGATAAAAGAAGGGAAGAAATTCCCACCATAACCATGGCTGATCATGGGGATGGAATTGTAGATGAAAGGGTCACCCTTAAAGACCTAAATAAAGCTGACTCCTCCAACGATATATCTCAAAACCTAGTCTTGATTTTTGAAAATGATTTTGAACTAAAGGGACCACTACTGAACTCCTTGACAAAATTTCACGGATTGGTGGGAGATAATCCCTATATGCACTTAAAAATCTTACACATCCACTCCACCACACTTAAACCCATAGGCACTAAAGCTGAGGATGTCATGTGAAAGTATTCTGATTGACATTGGAAGGAAAGGCCGGAATGGTTTCTGCATTTGCCGACCCAATCTCCTGAAGCCTTACTCCCTTGGGACACTATCCGGAGCGCTTTTCACGAAAAGTACTTCCCATCCAATAAAGGTTCAGCCACTATGAAGGAAATCACTTCCATTAGGCAAGAAAAAAACGAGAACTACTATGATTATTGGGTCCGCCTTTAGGACCTGATGACCAAATGCCCTAATCATCGTCTCCCTCTGGCTCAATTCATAAATAGCTTCATAGATAGCCTGAACCTTGCGGACACTCAATGTTGGTGGCTGCAGCCAATTGTCCGCTATAAGATATCACCCGTGCCGAGGCATGGGATCTAATCAAGAGATGTGCAGTAGCTAAAAAGAGAAGATGCCTTAGGGACGTGCACTTAGTAGAGGAAACCGGACAGGAACAAAAACCTCGCACTAGCTAAAATCACTAGGGATATAGTCGATCTAACCAGAGCAGTCAAGGCCTTACAAGGCCCACAACAGCAAACAAAGCAATTGGCTCTTGTAGCTGCAACGTGTGCGATTCCATGATGCTCACTATTGATGACTTCCCACATAAGGTAGAAAAGGTCAATGCTATGTTTTAGTAAAGACCTGGGATGTATCAAACACGAGACCCGTTCCCAAACACATACAATCCCAGATGACGAGACCATCAAAATTTTAGGTGGAGAGACCCTGGGCAAATAAATCAGGGGAATAGGGTAGGTAACTTCCAAAGGAACCCCCTCATCAGCTAGTCAAAACCAATCCCACCACCCTTATGACTGCTGAACAAGGGAACCTTGCAACTGAAGTTAAAGAGCTCAAAAAAATAGTAGAAAAAGGATTCCTATAATTCCGAGAACAAATTGTACATGAGCATAATATAATCAATTCCTAAATGCAACCATTTGCCACCCAAGTGGACGCGAAACTCAATGACCTAGCATCCAAGGTGAATGCATCAAATACCAAGTGTCATAATTTAGTTGACCTTGTCAAAGGGTTGTCCAATAATATAAGTGAGCAACAGGCACAAATCGGAGGAACTATTCCCTCCAACACTATGATAAACCCTAAAGCCGTGAATGCCATCACCTTCCGGAATAGCAAAGGCTATGAGGGACCAACAATGCCTATCACTCAAGAAGAGGAGGAGGACGACAATATTTTCAAATTAGCATCCTTCCAAGGAGTGGAAAGTGTGAGCGGAAAGGAAAAAGAACTACTAAAGAAAATAAGGAACGTCCGCCTCCGAGAAGAGCGAAAGGATGATGTCACTCAAGGGGAAACAAGTAAAAAGGATACCCTCGACCTGAAAGGTGAAGGGGTAAATATTGAAAAACTTCTCTTTCCCCGTTCCTATTTAATGCATGATAAAAAGACAAATAATAACTTTAAACAAGACGAGGAAATCCTCGAGCTCTTAGAAAAGGTAGAAGTAAATGTGCCTTTGATGGAACTAATTAGGAAGGTACCTAAGTATGCTAAGGTACTTAAAGAGCTTTGCACGAACAAAAGGAAATTCAAGTATAAAAGTACCAGTAATTTCAAACGTGTCTGCTCTTTTCAAACAAAGCATACCAGAAAAGTGCCGAGATCCAGGGTCCTTCACTATACCCTGCATGATTGGTATGATACCAATCAAGCAAGAACTACTAGACCTAGGAGCTGCAATAAACGTGATGCTCAAATCCATATATAAAGCATTAGGCATCAAGACCCTGCATCTGACCTCGGTTGTATTGCAGCTCGTTGATAAGTCCTTGGTCCACCTTGAAGGACTCATAAAAGACCTACTAATGCAGGTCAAGGGGCTCTAGATCCCTACAAAATTTTATGTCTTAGACATTGAGTCATCACATCGAGACTCCACCCTAATTTTGGGACATCCCTTCCTTATGACTGCCAACAGCACAATTGGCATGAAAGAAGGCACGATCTCTATGGAGGTTGGAGGAGACAAAATTGATTTCAAACTTTATGAGGGGATTACACAATTGCTTGAGAACCATGACATCAATATGATAAATAGTACAACTAAAATCAATCACACTTCTAACTATCTGAATGATATAACTGCTGATTTGGCCACTAAGGGCCCAACTAACATTTCAGGAAATAAGGTCCCTGGAAAAAAAAAGACAGTGGCACACCAACTATCAAGCCACTGCAAGAGCACACTGAAGTAGCACCGAACCCACCAGACGAAGTGTGAGGGGGCCCGACTGAAATAGGCTCAAAGAAGAAAAGAGTTACCACTCCAACCGAGTTTATCGCTCGAATACTTGAAAAAAACAAACCAAAAGAAGACCTACTCGCAAAGATAATAATGCTCTTTCAAAAGAGAAGGGATGAAGCTCACAACAAAGTGTTTCACCTCCAAAGATACCTCCTTGAGCTAAAGAAGGAGTCTCATGAATCCCCTTGAGGAGCAAGGTAAGTATTTATTTCCCCAATTACCCGGTTTTTTGTGGGTGAAATATTAACTACCAAATAAAGTTTTGGCGGGAAGAAAGAACTTACCTGAAAAATTTTGTTTAAAAGTTCTGCACTTTCGATTAATTTTGTTTTTATTCGAATTTTCTTTTTGATTGATTTTATTATTCTTTTGAAATTTTGATTTTAAACCCTGGAAGCCATCGCTACTCGATTCCGCAAACTCTCTCTTTATATAATGGATATTTTTATTTTCTATATGCTAAATCTACTTTTATCGGCTAACTACCCTTCCATGGTAAAACTTCGTGTTCTTGAAGCATTGAGGACAATGCTTGTTTTAAGTGGGGGGGGGGGGGAATCACTCCGTGATTAGAAATTTTAAGACTTTAGAATCCTGTTAATTCTTTTGTTCCGAAAAATTTAAAATGGGTGAATTTTTCAAAAATAATTAATATCTTAGGTACCAAGCCTAGCATGTACAAGTTACAAATTTTTTTCGGAATTTAACTAATATGCTATTGTTAAAAGATATTTTTCGAAAATCAATAAACCCTACTTAGGCTTTTAAACGAATGGACCTAGGAAATTTAGAATTAAAAAATTCTTGTTTCAGTAAGATTTTTAGGGCGTTTACCCAATTAGAAATTTTCTTATACCGTGTAGAATTTTCTTGTTTGCTTGAGCGGATTGACACATGCTGGAGAGAGTTGGAAGAATCTTTGAGAGACCAACATGTGTAACCTAACCCTATTCGAAGGATAAGCCCCAAACAATTATTTACATGTTCACATCAATTGAGTGTTTTAACTGCTTAACTTATTTTCTTCTAGAACTTGCAGTGGGTCTTAATTGAGGCTAATCAGCACACAAGAACCTGGGAAGATTGAGACATTCGTTCTATAACCCTATGCGCAAATACAAACCCTAACAAGTTTATCCCTAGTCACCCCTTTGAGCCTAAATAAGTAAGTCCTAAGGTAAGGAAGAATCCAAGGATTTGCCAAATAAATCATTTAAATTTTGACCTCCCTTCATGTTTTGATTGGTGGAGAATCCAATAAGTCCAAAAAGGACTTATGAAGAAAAGAAAGAAAGTAAGAAGCTTTATGCAAAGAAAAAGAAAAGTAAAGAAAAAATCAAGAAAAGCATATAAGCTAAAGATTCTCAAGGAAGTGTTTAAGGTTGAAGGTTGGAGTTATGTATATTAGGGTAATAAAATGGAGAATTCCAAATTATCCTTGGACTTGCAATTTTCTTTATTTAGAGTAAGATAAAAATATTTGGCCTCCATTAGCAATGTTACAAGCCAAAAAATACCTCTTGACTGGAATTTGTATGCAACAAACAGTGGAGATAGAGACTTTCTTCAAGCCTGTGGTAAGAAACACGTAAGTATGTTATGAGTGAAATCTTACCCCAATATTATGGTGAGGCTATGAGTGTATTGATAAAGTGGTCCTAAATGATTCTAATGAAATTCTCATGCATGATTAATTTGCTGAAGTGATCCTAGAATCAAAATTTACTTGAGTACTTGCATGGTAGATTTTTATTTCTAATTGGGAGCACTAACCCTTAAGTTAGCTTGATCTTGAATGCTCTAGGTTTAGATCTTCTTTGTCCAGGAGTACAAAGGTTTAAGTTGGGGGGGGGGGTTTAATCCCACCCAAAATCAACCTAACTTTAGAGTGTTAAATAGCATAACTAATAGATAAATAAATAATTAATTAAATATAATATATATATATATATATATATATATATATATATATATATATATATATATATATATATATAAGGAATTAGTTAGAAATATGATAAAATGCCCATAAAAGCATAAATTCTTGATTATCCATAAAAACTGTGGAATATTGGATAGGTGCATTTGATGTTTGTTGAGTGTTGCAGGCTTAACAGGGATCAATAGGAATAATATATTCCAAGTATGAGAACCGGAACCAAAGTACGAACTAGTAGTAAGGCCTAGAAAGAGATCAAGTCAAGTGAATAAATACTTGCTCGCCACAGCAAGTAGGAGTAGATTCACCATGGCAAGCATATGGACTTACCACAGCGAGTACGAGGGGACTTGCCATGGTGAGCCCATTTAACTCGCCACAATGAGTGTCCCTAATGACGTGGCAGATGACATGGACAACAACTTAATGAATGAAAATACAAGGGGAAACATACTATTTTGAAATCTCGAAGGTAGACATAAAGGGAAGGATTCCCTAGTCCACACACAGGGGGAACTAAGAGAACTTAGGACATCTAGATCCCCAAACAAAAATAACAGCATGTAATGGCAAGATACGATCCAGCCGCTAAAAACAATATGATTCCCTAACCAATGGGGGGATTAGAACTTCATCTGGGGACAAGGGAATTCCCCGATCTAGAGATCGAGACAGGATGATTGTTTATTCAACGAGGAGGTAAAATTACTCTCCTATCAACGGGAAAAGTGAAGACAAGTGAAGGCAAATATTATTTAATCACATCTTAATCTTTGAAAATCAATTAAGGAGGCTTAAAAATGATCCAACTTTGACTAAGCCGTCAAAAGCCAATTAAGAAAATCTCTGATTTTATTTTGAAAGTCATCTTGATTTTGAGTATTAAACACTAATCAAGAACTTCTTAAAAATTACTTTGGTCTTGGCCATTGAAGACTGAGTAAAGAAATAAATCAATACATTGGTTTCAATCATCGTGAACCAAGTAGAAAAATAGCATGGTAGAGGTGACTTGATTACAATCCACAAAATCAAGCATTTTTTTCCCTCATACTTCGATTTTCAAAGATCTGCATGCATGTAAATGTGATGTATAAGCTCACTCATATTAGAATGGAGCCATCAAAGAGTTGAGAGAGAACTTGGGACATTTAAATCCCAAGTGAAGGCAAGTGCCTTGATCATTAAAAATTAAGCAAAGAGGGTTAAAGCTGGTTAACTTTGAATGAACTATCAAAAGCCGAGTAAGAAAACTTTGATCTTGTTTTAAAATTTATCTTGATTTTGAGTATTGAACATGAATCAAGAACTTCTTCTCTTAGAAATGAACTTGATCTCAACAATAATACCAAGTAAAGAAATTAATCAATATATTGGCTTCAATCATTGAGAACCCAATAGAAAAATATCATAGAAGAAGTTACTTGTTTTCAATCCTCAAAATCGAGCATTCTTTATCCTTCATACTTTGATTTTCAGTGATTTGCAAATGTGAAGTACAAGGTCCTTCACGTTAGAATTGAGTCGTCAAAAGATTTTTAAGATGCCTTATTTTAAAATGATAGCTCAATAAAGAAAGACATTATCTACCTTATCTTGGGAATAATGTAAAGTATCCATATGGTGCGCATGTAGAGGAGAATAAATCCATCAGAAGGATGAATTTCTATTAAAAAGGAACAGTCATGGTGTTTGAAAACAATTCATCCTAAGTGATAACCTTGACCACCTGACTGATAATAACAAGAAACCTTAAATATGCATATAGAATTTACAAAGAATGACCACAATGGGATGAAAGTGGGACTTTTCTGGGCTATGCGTTTGAGGGGAACAGAGAGTTTCCCCATTTTTATTAAAGGTAAAGTTTGGATGAAGGATCAAGAGATTCACTTTTCTTGTAGGATCTTGGCTTAATGCTTCCCAGGGAGAGTTTATTTCTTATATTTGCTTGCTAATAACATGGTATTTCTCTTATTTTGTTTTATTTGGCCCTAAACTCGGCATTTGAAGTAGCTATATCTCAACGAGGACTTTATAAGCTTGTAACATGGCCTCAGGGTCATCAGGCTCATGAAATGAAGGGACAATAGGCTCAAAATTTATAACCCTTACCCCAGACTCCTTCTTTTGATAAACTTCTGCTCCTATTTATCAACTCAGTGTATACCAGGGTTCATTTGCAAAAAAAACTCTAAAGGGTTGTAACGTGGCCAAATGGGTGTAAGATGTAGGCTTATGAAATGAAAGGGTAAAAGGCCTAACAACTATTGTGGGAATATAATGAGGATTCTTTAAATTGAAATAGCTATAAATTTAGAAACCAACAAGGTCTTTTACATTGATCACCAAGTCTGAACACTTGCCCTTGTGAGGTAAGTGCCCAAACCTTAACCAACTATAGGATTCTGATCTTGCATCAAAACTCCTTCGAATTTCTTTGAGTTGAGGTCTCGACTGGTTGTCACGATCATGATCAAATAAAAACCTAAAGGTAGCACAAGGTGTAACCCAAGGGTCAAATCTCTCGCGAAATCGTCGAATTGATCCTACAATTGGTTAGTGATCCAAGCAAAACAAGTATTTGTGGAATGAAAGGGGCAAATGATGATTGAAGCAAAAAGCGGTCAAAGATATTAAATTCAATACGTAATTAAATAGGTTCCAAGAAGAATAGAACTCAACAATCCCTGCCAATTTAAAGGTGTTTAGGTTCAACTACTTCATTCTAAATTCACCCTATTCAAGATAGTCATGCATTACGAAAGCCTATCTAATGATAATGTTATCCCCGACCGGGAACATCAATAACATGAATCAAGAGATTTTATGATATTATTAAACAAACAACCGCTTGAGTGGGTCAATCAATTTAATCAAATATTATCGCAATAAGAGATGCATACGATCAAGAACCCAATAAATAGATTTGTATTGAATTCCAAAATGTTAGAATTCCTAAGTGCCCTACCACATAATCAATGATTACCGATCCGATATGAAGGATCCAGCAGACTAAGTACACACTTGTTAATGGAAGAATCAAATAAACTAATGAAATGTGATACGAATCAAATGCAAACGCATGAATCGAAAAAGATGAATACGAAGAAGAATGAATTAATAAACCCTAATGAAAAGCTATTGACTCATGCGTACACTAGTTCTTCTTCGAAACCCAAGAAGAACATTGTAACAAATGCCTAAATGACGAGTGTCGCCACCAAGTTTATTGTCCTCTAAGTTGGAAGAGGTTTTCGAAAATAACCTTTGAAATGTAAAAATCACGGGCTCGGGAGACTGCTTGCGCTGAGGGGAACGTCTTAAGCGCCCCTGGTCGCGTACCTTGTAATGGTTACCCTACGAAACCCTAAACTTAAATGTATTTGGCCTCAACATAGTTCTATCAAGCAATTGGCTTGAACCAAGACAAGGTCTTGGCACCTAAGTACCCTTTTGGGAAAAGGGATCAAAGTCATGTAGTTCTTAGGGGTGTGTGTGTGCAAAAGAGGCTTCATCAAGCATCGATTGCTCAGATGGACCCCCCAAGTGGGGTGAGGTTCATCAAACTTTGAATCTAGACAGCCTTCAATCTACCAAACAAACAAGGTTCACCAGATCTTAGACCCAGGTGGCCTTGGTGCAAACCTGACGAAACTCGGGGTTCCTTGACTAATGTAGTGAAAGAGTGTAATAAAAATAAATACACGAAACATAAATAATTAAGGTTTTGAAGAAACCGGTCATGACCTAATAAGTAGAGGTCGCTACCGAGGTCTGCAAACTCGCATGCAGAGATACGTGAAACACAAATTTTAGAGATCAAAGGGTCCCAGTCGCGACCAGGACTTGTGGTCCAGTAGCAACACATAACAAAGGAGACTCTAGGGTTTAGAGAGTCTTTGGTCGCGACCAACAATAATGCAGTCGCGACCGAGACTCTAAACCCAGCAAGAAGAAGAAAAGAAGTGAGAAATTTTAGGGTTTGGGGAGTCACCGGTCGTGGCCTAGGAAATGGAGGTCGCAACCAGGACTCCAGACCTAGCAAATAGAAACTAAGAAAGCACACACAGAAAGCATGGGGTCGCGACCTCTTATCTAGAAATTCAGAGAAATCGAATCACAACGATACAAGCTTTCAGAAAACGAAATCTAGCTACCCTGGCACATGGAATGCAACCCTTTGAGGCTCGAATACTCACCCTATCCCAGAATTAATTTTGAATGTTTTTAGAGTATTTGGTGTCTTTCTGTTCTGATCTTCTACCCTCTTCTCTTTGTCTTCGTTCTCAATTTATAATTGTCGATGCGGCCTAAATAAGGTAACATTGATCACCGGTGATCATGGGCATTAATGGGGATCGAAATCACAAAGGATCTGATCAAAATCACGAAGGATTTGATTGAGGCCGATGCTTTAGTCGTGACCAAAGAAACTCTAAGTCACGGCCTGAAGCCCGCCACTCTTTGTGAAATCCTAATCACCAACGTATGTTGGGTCGCGACCGGGACATCCCTGGTCGCAACCTCTTCCCTTTTGAGCCCATTTTTTAGGCCGAGCCAAATTGGGTATCCACACACTTAGCCGCTCATATTCTTCTCTAATTTGTAAATAAATCTATGGAGTGTCTAACGTCTTTTCTCAACTTGGTGAAGCCTTTTTGTAATGCTTCGAGAGTTACAGTTTGACTAGAATTAGTGATGGAGATAATAGATAATTGTTGCATTGTTTGACTTTCGAATTTAAACGAGTTTAAACGCTTCTCCAATCCTTCATATGATTGGGTCCCTTCTTATTTTCATTCATTAAGCTGTTGTCCATTTCATCTGCCATGTCATCGGTGTGGCTCACTATGGCGAGTCCATTTGTACTCGCCGTGGTGAGCTGCTTGCCATTCGCTGTGGCGAGTCTACTTTTGCTTGCCATGGCGAACGCACCGTTCTTTGCTTTTCTTGGTCTCCTTCTTGGCCATGTTACCAGTTCTTGCTTTGGTTCTGGTTCTCATTCTTGGAATATATCCTTCCCATTGATCCTTGTTAAGCCTGTAGCAATCAACAAACATCAAATGCGCCTATCCAAAATTCCTCTAGTTTTACGAATAATCAAGAATATCAAGAATTGATGTTTTTATGAGCATTTTTATCCTATTTCTAACTAATTTTTTATGTCAAAATATTCAACCTTTTTGGTGAAAATTCATATATATTTTTATAAGCCAAATTACTCTTTTGGTCCTCAACGTTTACACGAAGTTTAATATTGGTCCTCAACGTTTTAAAAAGTTATTTTAGGTCCTCAACGTTTTTTTTTTGTCAAAATTGGTCCTCTAGCATAACATCTGTTTGGTTTTGCCATTAAATGCTGACGTGGAAGGCTTATGTGGCACACCCTCTCTCCTACGTGTCATATTTAAATGACATGGCACTCTCTCTCACTCAAACTCAGCAAAACGATGATGTTTTGATTTATTTAAATATTTTGTTTTGAATCAAAATGGCGTCGTTTTGCTGAGTTGGAGTGAAAGAGGGTACTATGTCATTTAAATATGACACGTAGGAAAGAGGGTGTGCCACATGAGCCTTCCACGTCAGCATTTAATGGCAAAACCAGACTGATGTTACGCAAGAGGACCAATTTTGACCCAAAAAAAACATTGAGGACCTAAAATAACTTTTTGAAACGTTGAGGACCAATATTAAACTTCGTGCAAACGTTGAGGACCAAAAGAGTAATTTGGCCTATTTATATATTATTTACACTATTTAACACCCTAAAGTTAGGTTGATTTTGGGTGCGATCAGGATCCTTGTTAGTTTTGGAATTTAGGAATCAGCAAAGTCTTTTACATTGATCAGCAGGTTTGAACACCCTCCCTTGTGGGGTAAGTGCCCCACCCTTAACCAACTATGGGAACCTTTGTTGACTCCTAGGGTCTTATTCTTTCTTTTTGTCTTCTTTTTCGACTTCATTGTCATCATTTTTCATCTGCATTTTTTCTTTTCCTTTTTCTTAGACTTATTACTTTTAAGCAAAGCTCTTATCATGGGCTGAACTTATATGTGAGATATCCTCATTATTCCCCAGGGTTTATTTTGATGTTGGCTATTTTTTTAAGATATATGCATTTAGGCTCAAAGTGCCTGACAATGGATAATGTTGTTTGAATAAATGAAAGAAAGTGTTCCTTTTTGATAATTGATTCCCTAGCATAGACAAAGTTGAAAAACTACCCACTCCCAAGTAAATATTGATTTTGGTTAAATTTTAAACTCTACTCCTGGCCCAAATATGGTGACTAGGGGTAATCTTCATTGTGTTTGGAGAAAACCAAGAAATGTCTCATATCCTTGATATAGCCTACTCATTTTCTTTTATTAAGGGGTTTTTCCTTATTTTTATTTTTCTTATTTAATTATTATATTTTTTATTCCCCGAAAAACATGGTTAAGACTGAGGTGTGTGAGTCAAGTTATTTATGAGATGGATGTAGAGCGAGTGATCATTCTTAAGAGACTCACAACTATGCATATATGCGGTATCCTCTTTTATCAATTAGATTATTTGCCAATGTTACCTCAAATTAGACGAGAGCCTCAAGCATCCAAATGCACGAGGAGCACATGAATAAGATTGAAAAGAGAGTAAAATGAAAAAACATGGAGAAGATGAATGTTGACTAAGAAAAGACACTTCATTTTATTCCCAAAATAAGACTGACAAAGTACATTTGCAAAAGTCATTAGAACATTTTAAACCATTTTGACTCCACACATTCTAACATTTTCTAATCAAGCCTTTAACATTTTACCTTCTTTGCATGTCTATCTTTGAACTCAGGGGTTGGGGTGATCTTCCATCCCTTCCTTTCTGAATCTTGTTGTTCCTTAATAGTATTTGGACCTTGGTTTGAAAAATGCTACATGTCTCAATCGAATGACCAGGTGCATTCGTGTGATATTCGCATGAGAGTTCTGGCTTGTACCGTCTGGGGTACGAAAGTGCTAACGGTGCCATTGGTCTTCGGGTTATGATCCCTTGATCCAAGAACTGTCTGAACAGCTCCAGTTGAGACACTCTAGAATCCGGAAAAGGTTTTCTACTCATTGGATTTATGGCCCCACTTTTCCTCTTTTTCTACGACTTGGCTCATGATTAGCCAATACCTCAGTATGCTAGACATCTTCTTTACGAGTGTTCTCGGCTTGGTTCACAACTCTATTGGACGTATATGGTGAGGCTTAGATGGGTAAATGGTGATGCACAGTGTTGGTTGTGGAAAGCAAGTTGAGGGAGGAGTAAGGATAATTAAATCTTCGATGGCCTTTTGGTATTTTAGCGATGATGGGAGACATGGGATATTTAAGGTGAAAGACGGGGTCTTTGCGGGCGTGTAAAGGACTACGGACAAGGTTGATGCGTTTATGGTAATAGGCATAGGCTTGTTAGGATGGTTGGCAAATGATTTTGGGTCATTGTGAACCTCTTTTTCTTGCGCAATGCTGAGTTGAGCTCCAATAAGAGGGACCATGGGCCTTTCTTGTGTTTCACAATCTATATCTTCCCCCATAGTGACCAACTAAGAGAAGTCCTTGAAAGGAACAACAAGCATCAAGTCGTAACAGGATCTTTGAGGGATCTCAAAAAATAATGACACACCTTCTGCTCAGTCATTGGGGGTTTAACATCTATTGTAGTTTGCATACTCGCGAAATGATTCCCTAGTTTTTTTAACACCTTCTGTATCATTTCGCGAGTGAGCTCGATTTTATTTTATGAAAATTCCTTCGAGAGTGCTTGAACCACGCTCTGGCAAGATTCTAATTCCCTTATCTAGCCGCGTGAACCACTTGAGTGCAAACCCCGGGAGAATATGATGGAAATATTTGAGTAATAGCTCTTCATTTTGTCCCCACTTCCCCATGGACCTGTAGTAAATGCTAAGGTGATCTTCTGGATCAGTGCTCCAATCAAATTTGATGAACTCAGGAATTTGAAGCCTTTTAATCAATTTCTGGATCTCCTCCAATTCCCAGCGCTTTTGAAGCCC
Organism: Senna tora; assembly: GCA_014851425.1. Taxonomy (NCBI): domain Eukaryota; kingdom Viridiplantae; phylum Streptophyta; class Magnoliopsida; order Fabales; family Fabaceae; genus Senna; species Senna tora. Next base: position 8,439,220 of record CM026272.1, on the reverse strand, counting down.
TTCAACCGACTTGGTTTGAAGCCTTTTAATCAATTTCTGGATCTCCTGCCTCCACTCCGAGACTAACTCCTTTTGCACTGATTTGCTTGGTCCATAACCAATTGCAAAGACCTTCAATGCTTGATTCCTCTCGTGCATGATCTTTCTACAAATGCAACCAAAAAGTTAGGATAAACAACTTGCTAAAGCCGAAGAAGAACGTCGAGCCCCGCCGAAGGGCGACAATCCACCTACAAAAAGAAAAGATTCAAAGTCAGAAAATTGCTTATATACAAAATGATTCCTTTTGGTATTTGGATCTTGGCTCTAAATCCATACCCTTGGTCTCCTGGGTGAACAAAAGTTCTACCGAGAAGATCAGGCTTTGCAATTCGTGCTTCAAAATATATATATATATATATATATATATATAAGAATATATGAAGATCGAGTGTACCCTTCCTTCAATGAGGACAAAGGTTGGTATTCGCAATTCCCATTCCTCAAGATAAAAGATAAAATATACACAATGCATAAAGGTCGGACATTGCATTCCTAAAACCTTCAATGAGGATGAAGGTCGGGTTTTGCAATTTCGATGCTCTAAAACAACATATATATAAAAAGTATATATGAAGAGTGAGGGTACCCGTCCTTCAATGTGGATGAAGGTTGGGCTTTGTGATTCTCATTCTCCAAGAAAAATATAAAACACACAATGCATAAAGGTCGGGCATTGCATTCCCGAGACCTTCAACGAGGATGAAGGTCGGGTTTTACAATTCTCGTGCTTTAAAACAACATATATAAAAAAAATATGAAGAGAGGGTACCCGTCCTTCAATGAGGATGAGGGTCGGGCTTTGCGATTCTTGTTCTCCAAGAAAAAGACAAAATACAAATTTTACATGAAGATCGGGCATTGCATTTTCGAAGCCTTCAACAAGGATGAAGGTCGTGTATTGCAATTCCCATGCTTTAAAACAACATAAAAATATATATGAAGAGCGAGTGTGCCCGTCCTTCAATGAGGATGAAGGTCGGGCTTGTGATTCCTGTTCTCCAAGAAAAATATAAGACACAAAATGCATGAAGATCGGGCATTGCATTCCTGAGACCTTCAACGAGGATGAAGGCTGGGTTTTGCAAGTCCCGCACTTCAAAAATGATATAAAAAATATGTGAAGACTGAGTGTACCTACCCTTCAATGAGGATGAGGATCAGGCCTTGCAGTCTTCGCTTTTCAAGGAATCACAAACAACACATACGAAAATCGAGTGTTACATTCATGACCTTTAAAACAACATATAAAAAATATATGAAGAGCGAGTGTACCCGTCCTTCAACGAGGATGAAGGTCGGGCTTTGTGGTTCCCACTCTAAAAGAGGATAGGGTATAAAAACAGAAATCTTTAAACTTACAAAGCAAAATGAAGAAATTGTAATGAAATCTTTTAAGTGCAACGCCTCATGATTTGAAAACATTTTCACCATGAATATCGAGGTATTGAGGTGAGTTTTGAAAAATGGTGAACGGAAAAGTCTCCATTATGGGTACAAAAATATCTTGATGATGATCTCATTCAAAAAAAACTAGTGGTTACGTTTGCAATTAATGTCAGAATAATCCTTCGGATTCCCCATTGTCTTTCAAATGAATCTCGTATCAAGTGAGAAAATTGCACACAAATTGAGTCCTTTTACTTTTTGGTCAAAATTGCCATTAGCAAATGAGATCCTTTTAGTGAAAAAAAAATAGAAGTTTCTTAAAATTGTGTGTGTAATGGAAAAACTTCGCACATTAAACGTCTCAATTGCCAATCGTGAACTTGATTATAGCTCACTTGAAGCATGCTATCAAGTAAAAGGTCAGCAAATCGACACTACAATCCCTAGTAATTGTAAATACAAGCACTATTTATTGGTAAACAGAAAGCTATAAATGTTGCAAATAAAAGAAGTAATGTTAATGTAGTCTTATGACCTAAGAATTAACACAATGGAAAGATCCCTCACCACCGATACAGGTATCGTGATATGGGTTTTATATACAAAAGAAATGTAAAGAATGGTTATTTAGAAAACGAGAACTTTTATTCAAAATGGACATAGTGTAAAAGTAAAAGATGAATTAAAATCATGCTTTGAATTTAAAATGCATGAATGCAAAGGGGGATTCCCGCTCCTCATTACCTAAAGCCTCGGGTTCCTAGGGCTTAAAAACTGGCTTCCTAAAAGTTGGTCTCTATGAGCCAATATATGAAATGTTGGGTGGGCGAGGTTCTATAAAAATCTTAATCAGGTCAAAGGCCCCTGGATTGCCCCCACTAGATGGTGAGGACCCCAGCTGAAAAGGAAACACTGTCCATGAAATAGGGTCCATGCGAGTTCCACCTCCCCATATGGGTGACAATCCAAGCAGGATCGGGCAGCATCAGGCGGCATCGACCTCTGTAGGCATCATATGCTCAACAGGAAAGTTACCCAGATCCCTACTATCTAAAAGGTGTGCTCCGGGTTAGAAGCAAATCAGGGTAAAATGCAACAAACATGATTTAGTGATGTGTGTGAGTCAGAGCAGTCCTAGACTTCCCTCCCTCATCCACTAAAGTGGATCTGCTACAAAATAGAGAAAAGCACATGTATATCCAGCAAGCCAAGTAGTTTATATCATAAATATTAGTCGTCCACCCTAAGGTTTAATAGATATGATTGTCATCTCTCCTAAATATCCAACAAACAAGAACCCTATGAAAAGCTAGATCAGTTTGAATTATTAAAATGGGCATAACTCTCTAATACCCCCAGTGGAGTTGCCAAACATCGACAAGTTGTGTTATATGGCTAACATCGACAATACGTCGAGTCCAAATAGTAAGATATTAATGAACAAACCATCCGGCGATTCAGATATAATCGACCTTAGGGATGAAATACCGGGAACCTGCCCCGAAACCTCGAAAGAATTGGTACCAGTAAGGATATATGGTAACCAAGACCCTAGAGAAATACAAGTAGGATCCCGCCTTCAGGAATCAATTAAGGAACCCTTAGTAAGCTTACTAAAAGAATATAAAGATGTTTTTGCATGGATACCGGCAGACATGCCAGGAATACATCCACAGTTAATTTGTCACTCGCTGGACACTAACAATAGACCTCTAGTCATTCAAAAGAAAAGAAAATTTGGAGAGGAGCGACAGAAGGCGATAGATGAGGAGGTTCAAAAATTATTAGATGCTGGATTCATAAGGGAAAGTAAGTACCCACAGTGGTTATCAAACATAGTTCTAGTAAAGAAAGCTAGTGCAAAATGGCGAATGTGTGTAGACTTCACAGATCTAAACAAAGCTTGCCCTAAAGATGCATACCCATTGCCTAGCATAGATAAATTAGTTGATGGGACATCTGGTCACAAGCTGTTAAGCTTTTTAGATGCCATTTCAAGGTATAATCAAATTAAGATGAAGCCGAAGGATGCCGAAAAGACATCGTTTATCACAGATAGAGGAGTCTTTTGCTACAAAGTCATGTCATTTAGCCTCAAGAATGTCGGAGCTACCTATCAAGGAATGATGGACATAGTCTTTAAAAAGCAAATAGGTAGAAACCTGGAGGTATATGTAGACAATATGGTGGTAAAGTCCATAGAGGAAGACCAACACTTACGGGATCTAAGAGAAGTTTTTGAAGAATTAAGACATAGGAATATGAAATTAAACCCAACAAAATGTGCCTTTGGAGTTTTGGCAGGAAACTTCCTAGGCTTTATGATAACCCAGAGGGGGATGCAAGCAAACCCAGAAAAGTGCAAAGCCGTATTAGAAATGGAGTCACCTAGGATGGTAAACGAAGTACAGAGGCTAGTGGGTAGGGTTGGTAGCACTGTCTAGGTTTCTATCAAGATCGGCGGACAAATGCCTACCGTTCTTTAAAACATTAAGAATCGCTAACCCATTTCAATGGACAGATGAGTGTGAACAAGCATTCATAAAGTTAAAAGAATATCTAGCTAATCCTCCTATACTAACAAAACCATTAGAAGGGGAAACATTATATATCTATCTAGTTGCAACACAGCAATCTGTCAGCTCGACCCTTTTCAGGGAAGATCCGGTAGGTCAATACTCGATATACTTCACAAGTAGGGTACTGCAAGGAGCCAAGGCTCAGTACCAGAGCATAGAAAAAATAGAATATGCACTAGTGACCTCAACCAGAAGGCTAAGACCATATTTTCAGCAGCACACTATAATAGTAAGAACTAATCAGCCGTTGTGAAGATCGCACGCTCGACGGAGTCGCCACCAAGTTTTCCATCAAAACTTGGAAAAGAAAAATGGTTTACAGATTTAAGTAAAAGTGGGTTTTGGGTTCGAGAGTCTGTTTGAGATGAGGGGAAGGTCTTAGGCACCCCTCTTCCCCCGTCCGAAGACGGTTACCCCAAAAACTAATATTTAAATTGTATGGCCTTAAAAATTGGAAAAAGAACACAAAACACAAAACAAAGATGGACTTGACCTAGGATAAGGGCCTAGGGCCTACGTACTCTCAAAGAGGGATCAAAGTCCACGTAGTTCGTGTGGCATGCAAGTGTGTGAGTGGGGGATGCTCATCAAGCAAAGGCTCAGATGACATCCCAGTGCAATGTGCCTAAAGAGACAAAGGCCCCTCGGCACCTATCTACCATGCGTAAACACTCAATTAAGACAAGAAAAGTGTGTATGTGATTGCTCATCAGGCAGCGCGCCTAGATGGCATGAATACTATTGCTCCTATAGAAGCAAAGGCTCCTTGGTGGCACTAGGTTACACATATTTATGTAAAATAAATTATATTTTTTTATTTTTATAAAACACGAAACAAAAGAAGAGACATGCTTCTTCCCCTAAAAGTCAGCGAGTCGCGACCCTCGGCCTCGGTTCACAATCTCAAGGCCATTAAGAAATCAGGGACTTGCGACGTATAACAGGATACGTCGCGACCAGTCAGGCTAATTTCCATAGAAAGGGTCAGTACTCAACACAGGAAGGGGTCCGACCCCTACACCAGGGGGTCGCGACCCATTTACGAAAGCAGAAGCAAATTTAAAGAAGAAGAAAATTTAGGGGTTCTAAACCTAGAATTTAAGACGTAGAAGGGGTTCAGGTCGACCCTCGCAGTGGCTCTAGGCCTGGCTCCAGTCCTCACAGATCCAAAAACTAAAGAAGAAGAAGAAGAAGAAGAAGAAGAAGAAGAAGAAGAAGAGGAAGTACAAGGCAAGAGTGTGGGCAGGGGTCACGACGTATAAGGTCCTACGTCGCAACGGGTACCTAATTTCATATCTGATTAGATCCGATCATTTATGGCACAATGGATCACAACGTACAGGTTTATACGTCAAGACGGGCCCCTAATTTAGGATCTGATTAGATCTGCTAGATCTTGTCATTTATGGCACAGGGGGGTCACGACGTACGGGCTTATACGTCGCGACGGGCCCTCAATTTCAGATCCGATTAGATCTGCTAGATCTTGTCATTTATGGCACGAAGGAGGTTGCGACGTATGGGCTTATATGTCGCGTTGGGCCCTCAATTTCATATCCGATTAGATCTGCAATAAATGCTACAGGGGTTGCGACGTATAATGTCCAACTTCGTGACGGGTTTTGTCTATTGGGGATCGCGACGTACCCTGTTTGTACGTCGCGATGAGGTCTCAAACTTCTTATTTTCCTTTTATTTCTATCTTTCCTTTTTCTTTTATTTTCTCTTTACTTTTATCTATTTTCCTTTATTATTATTACTATTTTTTTATGCAACTCGGGGCCGGACAAAATGCGATGTCCACAGAGTCCCCTCTTTGCTTTTTTCTTTAAACTAAAGGAATAAGTAAAGATAAAAAGGAAACCACATTTTGTCATTTAGAATATTTTGGGAACTTTTACAAAGTTTAAAACAACAAAGCATCAATCAAAACAAAGCAAAGATAAACAAAAATAAACAACTCCTAGGGTTTACTAAATGGCCTCTTCAAGAGGATGAAACTGTCGAAGGCATAAGGGAAAAAACGCCAAGGAAGTAAGCCGAGCCATCGAAAGGGCCACCAAATCAAAGGACGAAGATGATGTCGCCCTTTTTTACTTCCCCGGGATTCAAGCACCGCCCAAATTTAAAATCCCACATGTCAAGGGATATTGTGCGACAATGGCCACTTGTAGCTCAGAGCCTGCTTTCCTGGTAACTCATTTCCACAACAGTTTAAAAGGGGCTACTTACAAATGGTTCTTGAGACAGGAAAACGAGACAATGAAGTCTTGGCTAGTCATGATAAGGGCCTTTCGCAATAATTTCAAGCATAATATTCATAGTGAAATGACAAGGGAAAGTATGGTTGTGCTCAAAAGGAAACCAAGCGAAAATTTTCGGGAATATGCCTCTAGGTGGAAAGAGGCATCTGTTGAAGTCGAACCTCCAATGAACAAGAGGGAAACATGTCGCTATTTTGTTAAAGCATTGAATGATCCCGCCTCTAATGTCTTGGCAATATTGCCACATCATGATTTTGCTGATCTCATCACAATGGAAGAATATATTGATTCCAAGAGCAAAGAAGCATCACCATCGAAGAAGAACTACTCTTCCAATTATGGGAAGAAGAAGTAGGAAAGCACGAACTTTGTGCGAAGAACTCCCCAAACTTTTTCTATCAATGCTGTGGGGAATCAGGGAAGCTCACAACAAAATCAGCACCAGGTAAACAATAACAACAACAGAGGAAATAACAGAAGAAACAAGGAATTACCGGATCTTGGCGCCTATATACCCTTTGGGAAAAGGGATCAGAGTCACATATGCAAGTGTGTGTGTGCAAAGAGAGATTCACCAAGCTTGCTAATCAAGTGGACTCCCATGTGGGGTGAGGATCGCCAAGCTCACACTCAGATGGCCTCCTATCTACCATGCATTCAAATAAGGCAAAGTTCGCCATATCATAGATCTAGATGGCCTTGGTGCAAACTTGACGAAACACAATGTTCCTGATCGGACTCGGATGTCGCGGGTCCAAACCAATCAATTTAAATATTTTACTAGGTAACGCAGCTAGTGGCGATGACCTAGGTCGATCTCTCGAGGAGTTACCAATCGAGAAGAGAAATCAAAACAACCAAGCTTAAAACAATCAAAATACTCTTTGGGGACTTTGTCGAATAGTTTGTGGGCATAGTTAAGAGAGTATAATATTAAGACTACAAAGTAAAAGAAAATAAACTAAAAAGAAATGAGAAGAACAACCCCTTTGGAGGATGAAATGGAACCATCTAAGCCATCACATAGATGATGAGAATCGTATCACAATGACCATTTTTATAGTGTATCCAACCAAATGGTCGAATTCCTGCGATGCATCCGAGGTCAACTAGTAGAATCTATCTGTCGCCAAAATCTACAAGTGATCGGAGCAAACCGGGGGGTGAGATACATGCTTCCAAAAATGTATACCGTGCCATTGAAGTACCAATGACTACTCGACCAAGATTTCTCTCGAGAGGCATCATTGGAGTATAAAATCAATGGCGGAAATGAAGATCAAGCAAATGGATCACCATTAGCCATTGCTACATCAGTACACTTCTTGGAATTCCAACGACAACTCAACCAAGATTGGGAGTCACCATCGAAACACGAAAAGGATCACACATACTCAATCTACACCTATCATGATTCTCGCATTTTGTGCTAGTAACCGAAGTACACTCGTGCTCATACCTCAAAGGCTCAAATTTCTTGCGTGAAGCTTAAGAATAACCCCAAGGATGAGACTGCCAACTACCCTCCGGACTCAAGCATCTCGCTGTCAACGAGAGCGAATCCAAGAGTGAAACAGACTAAGAACCAAGAAGACATTGAAAATAAAATAAACAATTCTGCCATCATGCCAAATATATCTCAATCCTCCAAAAGGAAGAGAGACATAGTTTTGCATGCGGGGGAAGCTACTTGATAGCCATCTCAACCCCACATACATGGCTAGAGGAAGAATGTAAAGAAGAAATAACAATTCCTCTATCCACATGATGGTGGCTCAAGCTCACACCTCAAGCCTCCTCAAGGGTAGGGAAATCTAGCTTAGGATATGGGGGAAGCAACTAGAAAGCCACCTCAACCCCATATGCAAGGCCATGGAAGAACAGGAAAGCAAAATAAAAGAGCAAGAAGAAAATAAAGAAAAGCTAAAATAAATAAAACATAAAGAGTCTACAAAGAAAAGAAAATAAATAGGCCTATGCTAGCCTACAAGAGGAGGAAAAACTTGATATGGCAAATGTGGGTGTGAGGCCACCTATTTATAGCCTCCAACCACTAGCCTTATGCCTCCAAATGGGCCTTTAATGAGCCAAAAATCATCAAGTCTTGCAATCCTTCACGAATCTCACGTTCTGGCCGGCTCGCTTATGGCGAGCAACCTTCACTCACTGTAAGCGAACCAGAAACTAGTAAGTTTCCTCTAAAGTGTATTCGCTTAAGGCGAGCTTGTGCTACTCACTGTAGGTGAGGCGGTGCTGGCCCTTCCTCTTGCTCCATACTGTCTTGCTTGAGCTGCTCTGGCCTGGTCCTTTTTTCTTTTAGTCCCTCCTTCTCTTATTCCTTGCTTTTTGGTCCTTGAGGAACACATAGGCAACACAGAACTTTGCATCAAAGTCCAGCAAAAAGTATTCCTCGAAGGACTTGTGTAAATAAAGCATTAAAAGCATGAATTTAGCAAGAAATAACGTCAACACCCTTCTGAAAGAAAATTGGGATTAAAAGTTACATATAAATCCCTAATTTGGATTGGGAGAAATAAATAAAACAATGAATCGACATACCTGGAGTAGACATGATGAAAGAAACCATAGCAAAAAGTAGGTTCAACCCACAATACCCAAGAGTTATTTTTTTGTGAATGAATAGAGTCTTCAAGTTTTGTAGAGAGAAACCCTTTTTTATAAGTAGGGTTTTTTCTAGATATGGAAAATCCTAAAAAGATAAGTATCTTATCGAATATTTGATATGCCTTTATTTTAAAATTCAAAGTAAAATTAAGTATTAAATAAATAAGATAAAATTTGATAGGCTTATCAAATATTTGATTTTAAAGTATATCATTTAAAACTTTCCCACAAAATAACTCTATATCTAGATTAGTAATTTAATGGGATAATTAAGTTGGGGTCTTTGCCCAATAGGCATGTGGATAATCAATCCCTCACTGATTACCACATTTAAACATGGACCGGCCCTAATCTATTCTTATTCGTAATTATGAGATTAAATTACTTAATTAGTATAATTATAAATCCAATAATTGATTAATGTTAATCCAATAATGAAATTTTAATAGAATTTCTAACACCTTCATCATAAATAAGACACAATTATATGCATAATGCATGATTAAACTATATAATATATGCTAAATGAACACTAAAATCAGTGATAATTGTGGGTGCGATCAATTCCCCCACACTTAAACCTTTGCACTCCTACCTAAAGCATCAGTTAAAGGAAAGAGTTGGGACTTTTCCAAGGAGGTTTACTGGTCCTCATGCCATCTTCGCATAGAAGTAGTTTCTTTCCTCTCCAAAAGAAACACACTTTAGGCCTGCACAGCTCTAGTAATGCATATATGGATCTAAGAATCAGCTTATTGGCTATTGATCATCATACTGTTTCGCTCAGACCTCACAAGTTAGGGTTCTTTTACGCTCAAATCTGCCTTTTTAAAGCCTAGCCATAAGCTTGGGATATTTCTCAATCTCCACTACGAATATTCTTGCAAAGATAGATTAAGAGGACTTTTAGGGTTATAATGGATGGATGTAGGCTAAGATGGTAGATATGGAAAGAAAAGAAACAAAGGTGAATAGTTACATCCTTATTCGGAGCCAGGGTCAATATGGATGATTATTTTGAATATTTTCGCTAATTGCTCTCTCCTTCGGAATACTATTCCGCTTTTGACCCTTATTTTCCCGATTTATTTTCTTTTTTATTTTCTTTTTCTTTTCTATTTCCTTTTTCTTTTCGGAAGTCTACAAGACTTGGGTCATTTCTTTTTTAGCACTAGGGGAGAAACTTAGCTATAAGGATGTATAATCAACCATACTAACCTTTTATGAGTCCAAATAATCATCGTTTGGGAATCTATCTATTCATGTAAGGCTCAAAGGGGTTAGCAAAAGGTATTTGGTGTTTAAGGTGAGTGTTTGGGGTAAAAGGGTTTAAAAATGAATGCCTCTATCGTCTATACCTTGCAAGAGATATGTTAAGCTTTGACTAAGAGTTATCACAAGTTCTAGTTAGAACTATAATAAGGGCATATACACTCTCTAAGGATGTTTCAATATATCACAGGTGTTTGGGCTAAAAATCCTTCCAACTGGGTGAGGGTTTTCTCAAGTGATCAATGCTTAGCTAAATCCTTTAGATATAAATGCACTATTTCAAGCTATTAAAGCTAAAGCTAATCTCTAATTAAAAGTTCTGAAACTAAATCCAATAAAAGATTAAACAGAGAAAGATAATATATACCTTGTTATTTACTCAACTCTCCTCAACTAAAACTAAGAGGAGTGCTAGATTTAAGGTGTAAAAATTTCGAAAACAAGAGAATTGATCCTACTTAGGTGTGCAGAAAATAAAAATGCAGAAAAGTTAAACAAAACAAAGGATTTCACTCCTGCATAGCTTGCTTATAGCGAGCTAGGTGTCACTCACTGTAGGCGAGTGACACAGTGGTGGGATTCCTCTGTATTTCCATCTTTTTAGTTTTCAAAAATGATTTTACACCTAAGGTTTTTGAAATATTTAGAGGGTTTATGAAAAACAAAGGCCAAAGATAAATTATATGTATGATGTACGCACAACTAAAGCTTGAAAAACAAAAGTAGAATTATGACAAGTAGTTCCCATTCCCCCACACTTGAACAAAACATTGTCCTAAATGCTTGAAAACATAGAGGAGAATTACTTATTCAAGCATGGTTCACAAGATTACTCAGGCAATGCAAGATTTATTTAGATATAGAAAATTTCAAATGAAGACAACAGCTTTATTCAAAGCAAAATAAATCCTAATTCTACTTCTACTGGGAAGGTTTCCTCCCCCACACTTATCTCCTAGCATAAATAAGACAAATAAGAAATCAAAAGAATGCATAAGAGGCAAGTGAAAGAAGGAAACAACCTGGCCCTTCAATCTGGCTTCAAATTCTCTTTGAACAAACGAAGCCGGAGTAATAGTCTTTGCTCAAGGGAACATTCAGTATTCCCTCCTTTCCTTGACTCTTGCTGCTTGATTATTCTAGCTGCTTGGTCATTCCCACTTTGACGCAAAGCAGCTAGTATTTTGGTTGCTCCATCCTTCACACCAGTATCAAAGATATGAACATGTAAATCAACAAGGGTGTGAGGTGGAAAAACAAAATCAATAAGAGGAGCAAGGGATTCCTCTTTTTGGGGATCAAGTTGCCCCAATTTTTCTTGAGGTGCCGCTATGGGTTTTACAACTAGAAGGAGGTCTTCTTTTTCTTCATGTGAGTGCACATGTTCACTTCTAGTTGTTTTTGTGATCTCCACTAGGGTTGAATTTTATTGATTGCAGGTTCGCTCATTAATCCTCCAGTGCAAGATTTTTCTTTTGATTCTTTTGAAACATCAATTTTCTTAAGCGAGCAGATGGTATCCCCAGTTATCTCGATTTGATATGTAAGGGGGATGTTCTCATCCGATTCCAGAAGAGTCGGAGTGAGACTATTCTGTCTCTCTCTACCTTGATGAACTATTTGCATGATTATTGGAGAAATAGCATCTAGTTCTTTGCCAATTCGTTCTATCTGGGCAAGTGCCAAGGAAGCAATCGAGATTACTTGGTTATTGAATCTCTCGCATTTGTTGGTTATGAATGCTCTAAGGCGTGGCTGCTGGTTCTTTTTTCATTCTTGGTGTAGTGAGATTGGAAGGTCCACTCATCATTAGTTGGCTTGAAGATCTTGGCTTGCTTATATTGAATTGTTCGACTTTCCTAGCAAGAACAACATTAAATTCCTTCCCAGAGTCAACTTGCCTCTTATTAATCCTGATGTTGGAATTAATAAATTGGCAAGGGTTAGATTCTGGTTGGAATGATCGATGGGTGGAATTTGTCAAAGGAGGGGGTCAAGTGGTGCATGATGCACCTGGGATTCCCATTGATGAATACCCTGATAGTTTCTTGCCTCCCAACCACCGTTAGAGTGCGGATTCCACCCATGATTGAAATTGAAGTTTCGAAATTTTGGTTACCAAATTATGTAATTCAGGTCTCATAAATGGGACCCTTCCATTTTGGTTCGGGTAACCATTATTCATAGAAGGAGAAGCACCATAGAAATTATTGTTAGCATAGGGATAATAGTAATATTTACCCATTCAAGAATGAGATAGATGATACTTTAAAATTTTTCTCTAATTTAAATCACCTCAAAAACCTTCAAACAAAACTTGATATTTTTAAGACACTAAATAAAAGAAATAAAAAGAGACAAAAAAGAAAAATAAAAATTGAGGGAGGATTTCTCTCAAGCGAGTGACGTGCAGCTCGCTTATGGCGTGTGATGTGCAACTCACTATAGGCGAGTTACACAGGAAAGAAATTTCTCATAACTGTTGCAAAGCAACTATTTTGAAAAATAGGGCTCCCAAAAATTAAACAAAAAACACAAAAATGACACGAAATGAACAGAAACTAAAGACAATATTATACAAATCCTGACAAACAAAAATAAACAAAAGAATTCAACAAAAAGAATAAAATGATTGGATCAAACTAGCTCCAAAGTTCCTCAATCCTCTATGGCAACTCCCCGGCAACAGCACCAAAAATTGATCAGATTCGGATGTCGTGGGTCCAAGCCAACCAATTTAAATATTTTACTACGTAACACAGCTACTGGCGAAGGTCGATCTCTCTAGGAGTTACCAATTGAGAAGAGAAATGAAAAGAACCAAACTTAAAACAATCAAAATACTGTTTGGCGACTTTTGTCGAATAGCTTGTGGGCATAGTTAAGAGAGTGTAATATTAAGACTACAAAGTAAAAGAAAATAAACTAAAAAGAAACAAGAAAAACATCCCCTTCGGAGGATGAAATGGAACCATCCAAGCCATCACATAGATGATGAGAATTGTATCATGATGACCATTTTCCATGGTGTATCAAACCAAATGGTCGAATTCCTATGGTGCATCCAAGGTCAACTAGTAGAATCTATCTATAACCTAAATCTACTAGCGATCAGAGCAAAACGGGGGCATGAGATACATGCTTCCAATAACGTATACTATGCCATTGAAGTACCAATGACTACTTGACCGAGATTTCTCTTGAGAGGCATCATTGGATTGTAAAATCAATGGGGGAAATGGAGATCAAGCAAACAGATCTTCATTAGCCATCGCTACATAAGTATACTCCTTGGAATTCCGGTGACAACTCAACCAAGATCGAAATCTAAGGAGTCACTATCGAAATACCAAAAGGCTCACACATACTCAATCTACACCTATCTTGATTCTCGTATTTCGTGGCAGTGACCGAAGTACACTCGTGCTCATACCTCAAAGGCTCGAATTTCTTGCATAAAGCTCGAGAATGAACCCAAGGATGAGACTACCTACTACCCTCCAGACTCAAGCTTCTCGCTGTCATTGAGAGCGAATCCAATAGTGAAACAGATGAAGAAATCAAGAAAACATCGCATAAAATAAACGATTCTCCCATCTAGCCAACTATATCTCAATCCTCCAAAATAAAGAGACTTAGTTTTGCATGTGAGGGAAGCTACTTGATAGCGATCTCAAGCCCACATACATGGCTAGAGGAAGAATGTAAAGAAGAAATAAACGATTATTCCATCCACATAATGGTGGCTCAAGCTCACACCTCATTCCTCCTAAAGGGTGGAGAGATTTAGCTTAGTATATGGGGGAAGCTACTATAAAGCCACCCCAACCCCATATGCAAGGCTAAGGAAGAAGAAGAAAGCAAAAGAAAAAAAACAAGAAGTAAATAAAAAAAAAAGAAAAGAAAGCAACTAAAATTAATCAAGCATAAAGAGTCTACAAAAAAAAATACTACTCTAAGGCTCCTCCAAGTGAAGGAGAGAACCTATCCTAGCCTCCAAGTGGAGGAAAAACTTGAAATGGCAAATGGGGGGTGTGAGGCCACCTATTTATAGCTTCCAACCCCTAGCTTCACGCCTCCGAATGGGCCCTTAATGGGCCAAAAATCGTCCATCCATTTCATTTCTCACAAAAACTCTTCAATGCATCACTCGCTTACATCAAGTAATTAAAGCTCGCTATAAGCAAGGCGGAGCTTTTGTGCACCTCCACTTATATTGACTTTTCAAGTTTCTAGACTGACCTGGCCTTATTTTTCTTCCATTCTTTTTTGTCCCTCCTTGTTTTATTCTTACTAAAAGATCCTTCAGAAGCCTCTAAAACACACAGAACCTTTCATCAAAGCTCGACAAATAATCATTCTCAAGAAAGTGAAGAAAATATACAAAAACCTATTTTTAGCAAGATCTTGTGCAAACACCCTCCATCAAAACTAAGGCATTAATTGATACAAAATTCACCATTAAACCTTATAAATTATGTCATTTGAGTACCAAAATCAATGATGGTTTTGGGTGCGATCAGTGGGGCCGAAATAAAGTTATCATAAGGTGTTCACAAAATACATTACCAAAGAAAAAGCATTACAAGTTCAAAACAAAACATCAACAAATCCTAAAAAACCACCCTACAACCTAACGGACCTATGGCTCCTAATCTCCCTGAGGGAGGCGGTGCTGGTAAGCTCTCATCATCAATCCACAAGCCACTGTGCTACAGTAGCTTAGCCATCCAGACTTGCAGTACCTTGATATGACGATCCCACTCACGGTTTGCAGCAATCCTCATGTGCTCAACCTCTCGCCTTTCATCCCGGATCTGCACAATTAGTTCGAATAGACGGGCATCCGAACACACTGGTGCTTCCGATGGCCCTGCGATGACTGTTGAGGCTGTCCTTGACTAGCCAGAAGGGGCAACATTTGACAGACCCCTTGCAGTCCTTATTTACAAAGTAAAATTGTCTGAACCAAAAACGATAGTTACATTGGTGTCCACCGCGGTCTCCTCAGACAACAACGCCTTGTGCACTCTGCCGCTAAACGGCATTTTCCTTTTGGGGAGTAGGAGTACCCACCTAACACTCAGAAACCCGCGTTTTTACTTTTTCAATACAGGATAGTACTCGCATGGCCAGCACCAGCAGATCCTCAAAGTCTTTGCACGATCGGCAGAATGACATCAATAGCGACCGGGATAAGCGACATAAAACATAGCTCGTGACCTTCGAGGGTACAGGCAGCGCGACTGAGATGAACGAACCATTGGCTATCACGGCCAACATCTCCGAATTTGATGTCAAACGTGTATTAGTAGACCCCGGATCGGCTGCTGACATACTCTTCACGAAGACCTTGAAGGAAATGCACAATTACAAGGACTAGCTGACGCCAGACGAAGGAACTCTTGTCGACTTCTCAAGACAAGCCGTTGAGACACGGGGAACCTTCACAACATGGCTCATCTTGGGCACGCCACCGAAGGTCGCCCACGCCAAAGTTAGGTTCACTATATCGGTAGCTCCGTCAATATACAACGCCGTTCTGGGTCGACGGGCCCTCAGCCAACTCAGAATAGTCATATCCACTGCTCATCTAATGATGAAATTCGCTACGACGGCAGGAATCGGGGAAATACGAGCAGACTAAAGAGCCCCGGCGTGCTACGCGACCGACTATCCTGAAGGAGACGAGATTGAGAATTACATCAGGAACTCTCGCGAGATAGTGGACATACATGATGAAATCCCCGGAGCACGGCCACAGCCTACGGAAGACCTTGTAAGTATTTGCATAGACCAAGCGAATAACATGGAAATCCGCGTAGAAGCCCTCCTCGACCAGGCAGCCCAAAAGAAGTTCCAAAAGCTACATACCAGGTACAAGGACGTATTCGCCTGGAGCGCCGCAGACATGTCGGGAATAGACCCCGCACTTAAATGTCATTCCCTCAACATCAGATGCGGTCTCGGCATTATCCAGAAAAAGTGACACTTTGGCGAGGAAAGGCAACGAGCAATCAACGAAGAAGTGCAGAAGCTTCTTTGAGGCGAAAGACGCTACTATGATCAAATATGTAGAGCGTGCCAAACAAGAAATCAGCAGGTTCGAGTCCGTCTTGATCACATGGATTCCCCGGAACCAAAACACCCAAGCTGACGCCTTCTCCAAATTGGCCACCACACCGAACCAATTGGGACTTAAAACGGTCTTGTGAACAACGCTTCGCACCCCCAGCATAAATCCAAACATACTGCCAATAACAGTTGACAATTCCTGGACGGCTCCTATAAAAGCATACCTAATGGCGCGCACCCTGCCTACAGATAAAGAGCTAGCCCGAAAAATAAGAAGGCAAGCAGCTTGATACTTCGTCTGGGGAAACAATCTATACAAAAAGGGATTTTCATCCCCGCACCTCCGATGCATCTCGATCGAAGAAGCAAATTATGTGCTACAAGAAATCCACGAAAGCATATGCGGCACCCACCAATCCGCAGGAGCCCTCCACAAGCGAGCTCTACGCTCCGGATTTTATTAGCCTACAATGAGGGTGGACTCAAAAACTTTGGTCACTAACTACGACCAATGCCAGCGGCATGCCACGTTCATATACCAGCCACTCGGTGAACTGAAGCCCATCAAATCCCCATGGCCATTCGACACTTAGGGCATGGACATACTAGGCCCTCTCCCTCAGGGTACACTCCAACAGAAGTTCCTCATAGTGGCCGTTGACTATTTCACGAAATGGATTGAGGCCGAGCCTCTAGCCTCCATTGGCTCCCAAAATGTCCAAAACATCCTTTGGTGAAACATAATTACCCGATTCAGTACACCGCACACATTGATCACTGACAAAGGATGCCAATTCGTCAGCGAAAAATTCAAAGATTTCTGCAAGGATTGGAGCATCGACCACCGAACCACCTCAGTTGAATACTCGGCGACCAATGGGCAAACGGAAAGGGCGAACCGCATTATCCTCGAGGCACTGCGAAACGCGTGACAGACGCAAAAGAAGGATGGGTGGACGAACTCTCATCGGTCCTATGGTCTTACCAGACGACGATACACTCGGCAACAGGAGAAATTCCTTTCGCTCTAACATGCGGGCAGGAAGCGATAGTTATCGCCGATATTGGGGTCCCCTCGGATCGAGTGCTAAATTACTCCGATTCAAACCGCGAAAATCTATTGGTCAGCCTGGACACGGCCGAAGAACGCAGGGAAGCTGTGGCGCTCAAAAACATCGCTTACAAGAAGCTACTTGAACGAAAATACAATCGGGGCGTCCGACCTCGAAAGTTCGAAAAAAGGTGACTTAGTCATGCGGATAGCGATAAACAATAGGCGCGACCGCCTGCAAGGCAAGCTCGCACCTAATTGGAAGGCCCATACAGGGTCATTGGAATCGCTTCGCACAACGCATACAAGTTAGCACACCTGACGTGAGAGCACGTCCCAAATACTTGGAACGCTAGCAGCCTCAAGAAATATTTCACTATGTCTTAGTTCGAAGACAAGTCTCACAAATATTTCGCGTTGTCTTAGTCCAAAGACAAATCTACTATGTACTCCCCCTGTCTTTAGTCCCAAGACAGATGTACTGCTATCAAGTTGAAAGGAATATAGAATGCAATACGATTGACCAACTCTCGTACCTGAAATTCTCTTTACTATTAAAAAATTATTTACACACGGGGACTATCGCCCCAAAAATACAAAAAACGACAACGCAAACACACTGCGAAGTCCAAATCAAGAAGCATCCCCACCTGAAGCATGCGGCGGCTCGCCCGACGGCAGAGGATCCCTTCGAGGATTAGGAGCTACGTCATAGTCTTCTACCCTTAATAGAGAATCTCCTCGGGCGCAGACGCAAAACTCCCCACCAATGTTCTCCCAGGAAGGGTGCATCCTCGCCTTGACCTCCAGAGGGATAGAAATACCCATCAAATCCTCTAACTGTGCTATGTCGTTCTGCATCCCATAATTGGCAAAACGCAGGAAGTCCTGACGACGGACCCTCAGAGAGTTAGCCTTGCTCTCCGCCAGCTCTCCCTCTAACTCTTTCACCCGGGTAGTCAGTTGGGCGTTCTCATCCAACAAGCCCTCCACCACTTCCTGCATAAAACCATGAAGGGTCAGCCACCTTACACAAAGGACATCGAAGCTAGAGAAAAAGCAGCCTACCCCCTCGACCTCCCGCTGATAAGCAAAGCCCGCCAAGCGGCTTAGCAACAGCATGGTCTCCTTGGTCATACGCTCTAAAGCATAGTCATCCCCATAGTCAAGCGGATAATGCTGACAAGCTAGTATGACTCGCTCCGCCTCAAAGGGAATCAACTTCCCTCTGAAAGAGATACCCTCACCCAAAAAACGGACAAGCATCTCTTCGGGGGGTACGGGAGTGTAGGGAACCCTCCTGCGACCATGACGGTTCAAGCTAGCTTCACCCACCTGATTTGTGGCTTCCGCATTTGTACCCTTAGGGCCCCCCATCCCAGCATTCTCATCCGCTCCTAAGGACGGAACGACAACACTCGCAGGCTCCGATTGCCCGTGCTCCCGACTCTGAGAACTCGACGGGGGATTCAGCCTCCCTTGAATGCCACCTAGGGTCAACCCTACAAAATAGGGACATTCAATACTTAGTGAGGTTTGGAAAACGCAAAGAGACGCAACTCACTATCAAAACACAAGCTTACCCAAAGCAGCGCCTGAGACCACGACCCCCTTCAAAAACTCAAAAGCTGTCTCCTCGTAGTCCTCCCGGTCATACTGAACTCGAAAAGTAGGATTAGACCACTTAAGAGGGAAGTGCGGGCACCAGTCTGAAGGTCGAACCCAAGGCGGGCAAAAACCCTTCTTGGGTACCACCTTGAAAAAGTACGACCGCCAAGCATGGTTATTACCTGGCAGATCTGTAATGGTAAAACCTTTGGCACGCGACTGAAGACACACCCATCCGTGTGCCTCGTGGACGGAGTAGAGGGAAAGAAAGACATTTGGCAGAGCCTCCGACTTGTTCGACCGACAGTACCTGTCAAAAACACTGAGTATTGACCATGCGTTTTGAGTCAACTGCGCGGGGCAAACATTCAACAGGTTAAGCATGGCCTCCACAAAGCCGGAGAAGGGAGGAATAAAAGCAGCGTTGTAGGGGACACAGAGGGGAAGAACGAAGCTGATGCCGTCACTCCAAAGAATCGTCTCCCCCTCCCCCATCGACCTTATTTCAAAACCCTCAGGGAGAGAAGGAACGAAATTCTCCCTCCATATCTTCTCGATGCCCGAGTACGGCACCACCCGCGACTCCACGTCAACATCCGCCGCCGAAATATTGGTCATAGAGCCAGGCTCTAGTTCGGCAGAATACCATTCCGCGAAAGCTGCTGGAGGAGGCACCACCGGATTCTCACCTCCCTCAGACAGAACCTCCCGGAGATCCACGAAATCCCGCAGCATTGTGAGAGTCTCCACTCTCTCTCTAATCCCCTTCGTGGAAACCAACAGCAGGGACTGCTCAAAATCTGGATCCATGGAAGAGCACACGGAGGCGGTAGCACTAACCGAAGCCATTTTTCAGAAAGATTAAGGCCAAAGAGTCGTTGAAATCAGAACAAGGAGATTGCAAAACGAGAGAATGGTGCTCCTCCGCTCTTAGTAATAAGGAGGCCCAACAGGCGCTTCAAAGCCCAACCAAAAGGCGTGAAAACAGGAAAGACTCTGAAACGAAAGGAAATGACTAAAAGGCCCCTGACCTTTGAATTTACTCCGCATGGCCCCAGAGGGTACTTCGGGAAATTCCCCTCTGAGCAATGATGACTTCCCTCGAAAAGTCGCGTACTTTCTGCAGAGACGGCTCAAAAACTTGCTAGGGAAGTTAAGCAGTCAGCCACCCGGATCAAGACGCGTGGCACCTTCAACGTCTCTACTCCCTCAGAGTAAACTAAGAGACACGCGAAGGTTCGTAAGTCGGACGATCACCCAGGATCACCAAA
Organism: Senna tora; assembly: GCA_014851425.1. NCBI lineage: Eukaryota > Viridiplantae > Streptophyta > Magnoliopsida > Fabales > Fabaceae > Senna > Senna tora. Next base: position 8,419,047 of record CM026272.1, on the reverse strand, counting down.
CCAGCTGACGGACGGGCTTCTCTAAACAAAACCACTAGGCAAAATTTTCTAAGTAGCTCAATGATAGAGAACTTAAGTCCACGGGCACCCCACACCCGTAGACTTGGGGGATTTATGTAACTACGGATTATTCTGCCTAAGGACATGTGGCAATAAGCTTCCAGAAGCTCTGCGACAGTCTATGCCAACAACACGTGGCACCACTCACCTGCCCTTTACGTGGCCGTTACCCACGTCTCTCCTGGAGAGCTCTCGTTCGAGAGACGTGGGAAGCCCCCTGGGTGTCGTGGGACGACCCACGTCCTGCAAGAACGTGGGTCGAGCACGACCTTCCCACACACAGTATATAAAGGCCCTCACCCGGGGGACTTAGACACAACACAACAGAGATCAGACAGAACAACACAGATTGGGAGAATATTGGATCATCAAGTAAACACTCTGAATACGTCCTGGCATATTCTTGCCCAAGCTCACACTTTGCAACCCCGAAGCTTGGTCCAACGGCAATACTAAGTTCTAGCGACCTTCCGGCCATCATTCGGCACATCTCCGTCCCAGAGATCTCCACAAGCAGAGCGCCTGACCTCTCTAAGAGACCCTTGCTCTCTCACTACTAATGCAACCTTCTGCGAGTGGCTCGCCCGCCGGAGTACCTTAGGCACGTCTTAGCCGCACACGACCCAATACAGGTAACCACCTAGGCCAACGGTTCCGATAGACGTCACCATGACGAACTACATGGACTTTGCTAAAGTCCATTTTGTCCCAAATACAATAAACTAGAGAACAAATCAGAAAGTAAAAATATAAATTGGTTAGTTGAGGGATTCAAAAGAGAGGAAGAGAATTTCATACCCTATAATTTTTTATTTTGCGAAGTAGGAGATGAAAGTATGAAAAATGCAGCAACAGTCCCATGAAATGCCAAACTTTGCGTAGAATGTATGAAAACCCATCATGGCCAGAATGTATGAAAACCCATCATGGCTGGACCATCTCCATCAAGTTGTCAGATCTGTTTGGAGAAGAGAAGGAACGAGAGGCCAGCAACAATTTTTTGTTTTAATAAGCAAAAAAAAAAAAAAGCAACCCAAAACGGCGCCGTTCAAATAATGGCAAATAAAGGCAGAGAAAGATGAAGGCAGAGGATCCGATTCCGAGATAGTGTGTCTAGAGTTTCGTGAAAGGGTACTTATGCCATAATTGGGTTCATGGGCCACAAGCATTCTTAAAGTGAATTATTTTAGACCAAGAACCAATTTTTTTTTTGATGGAAGACCAAGAACCAATTTTGATAATAACACATATATATATATATTTAATTATTTATTTTATTGTATTTTCGTGTTCTGATGACTTCCCTCTACCAATTTTTCATATAATATATATATATATATATATATATATATATATATATATATATATATATATATCTTTTAAATTTTCTTACATCACTCAAAACATAACATAACATAGAATCACCCTCCATATTAACCAACCTGTAACCAAGGTCCCTAAGATAAGACCACGAAGAATACCCGGGAAGCCACCCCAATATTCTTCCTAAAACTTTCAACCCAAACACCTTGATAATAGTCTCGCAGACGGCCCCCGCAACCAACCAAGCCTTCTTCTTATCTTTGTTTCAATCTTCACTTTTGACCGCAGCCTCTTCTTATTCTTTCATAAAATCCCACAATCCTTCAAATCTTTCTTAAATCTCAAACCCTAACCAGCTCCCTTCTTGAACGACATTCTTTCATCATATGAATCATCGACGCCACAACGGAGACAAGGGTGACCTGCACAGCAACGAGCCCGCTGTAGTTGAGCAATCAAAACCGAGTTACGATGTGAGGGGGAGTAGATCGTAATTCTGCCCTACGCCACCAGCACGTCGTCGTTCTACTGCGTCTCTATCACCCTCTTTCCAGTGTTCGACGAGCTCTGTAGACTCGTAGCTCAGAGGTAATTCCATTAAACCCCCTATGGTCTCTTCTATTTGATTCCATGTGAACCATTTTGGCATAATATTCTGATTCGACCTATGATGTTGCTCGGTGTTGTTAAATTTTGATTTTTGATCGGTTTTGGAATGTCATTGATTTTGTGAAATTGCTTGATTGCACTTCTCTCACCATGAGAATCTGGAGGCACTCTGTTTGGAAACTCTGTAATTACACTTACCTTAATTTGGTCCAATGTCTGTTTGTAATTGCAGATTGATAAGGATTGCTATGTTTACTAGTATTTCCGCCCTTATGGCATTGATTGCTGTGTATTTTCTTAATTCGCATTTTATTCATGAACTTCTGCTTGATAGCCAAATTGGGAGATAATGAACTATTAAACAATTAATCAACTTACAAGATCACAAAAGTTTTTCTTGGAGAGTTATTTCTCCAGAGAGGGAGAGAGAGAGAGAAAATGCAGAGATAAAAGAAAATATCTTAATTGCTATATATCAAATCTCTATTTTGAATATATAACTGATATGTAATTTTTATTTTATTAGGAAAATAATTAATAAGCCCTTTTAAATAAGCATTTAATATTATAAAATTACAACAAATATTTACATTAGGCCTATTAATTATATATCAGTATATACACACAAATAAATATTCTGTCTCAACAAATAACTCTATATATTAGTAATTTAATGGGATAATTACTAATCCTTTCAGGTTGTGAGTTGGGGTCTTTACTTGATAGGTTTGTGGATAAATCAACCCATCACTGATTATCACAATTAAAAGAAACCCCAAATCTATTCTTATTCAGAATTAAATTTAATCAATTGCATAAATAGTAATTATAAATAATTAATATAATAATTAATTAATGCTAATCCATACTAATTTTATTAAAATTTCTAACAATCTCCCACTTGGATAGCATTGATCAATTATTAGATTAATTCTTAGGACATTGAATTAAGCAATCAATTATCACAAAATACACAAATGTGTATATTAAACGAAACAATACAAAACAAATCATTGAATCTGATAGGGAAACAAATGATATAAAAGTTAATGCAAACTGGTTTCAACATCTGAATAAGATAGAGTACGAAATAACGTCAAACGTTACATAACAAAATAAAAGGCCATAAAGACCCAGCTCAGACTCCCACTAGACTAGGGCTACATCAAAATTTTCAACAATTCCCATGAGTGACATGATTTTTAAAGACTCCTATAGGTAAACCTTTAGTCAATGGATCTGCCAACATATGTTCACTAGGAATGTGAACCGAACAAGTCTGAGACTTAGCAATCTTTTCTCTAACAAACAGGAATTTAACATCAAAATGCTTAGTAGGACTCGAATTCCTGTGATATTGAGAAAAACTTACAACTGATGAACTGTCACAATATATGGTTAGAGGTCTTGATATAGAATCAACAAGATGCATGCCAGATATCAAATTCCTCAACCATATGGCCTAGCGGGTGGCCTCTTAACAAGCAACATACTCTGCTTCCATTGTTGAGATAGCTGTTATTGACTGCTTACAACTTTTCCACGAAACAGCTCCTCCAGACATCATAAAGATGTACCCAGATGTGGACTTGCGATCATCTACACAAGATGCATTATCAAAATCAGAATAACCCACTAATTCATGTGGATCAGATTTCCTGTAAGTAAGCATAAATTGCTTTGTCCCTTGAAGGTATCTCATAACTTTCTTTGCTGCCTTCCAGTGATCAAGACCAGGATTGCGCAAGTATCTGCCAAGCACACCAATAGCAAATGCAATATCAGGATGTGTGCATACTTGAACATACATAAGACTGCCAACAGCAGAAGCATATGGAACTTTATCCATAGCAGTCTTCGAATTATCATCCTTGGGACAAGATGATTTAGACAACTTTTCACCCTTCTGAATAGGTGCAGCACAAGGAGTGCAAGCATGCATATTAAACTTCTTAAGCACTCGCTTAATATATGTTGTCTGCGATAATCCAAGAATGCCACGAGATCTATCTCGATGAATTTGAATTCCTAAGACAAAAGAAGCTTCTCCAAGATCCTTCATATCGAAGTGACTTGACAGAGCAAGCGTCGTCTCATTCAACATAGCCACTGAGTTACTGGCCAATAATATGTCATCAACATATAGCACAAGTATAACAAAATAGCTTCTATCAAATTTTTGATAAATACATTGATCAACAATATTCTCTGTGAAGCCAATTGAGGTGATTATCTGATCAAATTTCAATTACCACTGTCTAGAAGCTTGTTTAAGCCCATAGATGGATTTATTTAACTTGCACACTAAGTGCTCTTTCCCTGGTTCAAAAAATCCATCAGGCTGCAACATATGAACATCCTCAACTAAATCACCATTGAGAAATGCTGTCTTGACATCCATTTGGTGAAGTTCGAGATTTAATTGTGCAACAAGAGCCATTACAACTCTAAAGGCATCTTTAGTAGACACCGGTGAGAAGGTTTCAGTGTAATCAATTCCTTCTCGCTGATTATAGCCTTTAGCTACAAGTCTTGCTTTATATCTTTCAACTTCACCATTGGCTCCTCTCTTGGTCTTAAAGACCCATTTACACCCAACTGGTTTGTAACCGTTTGGTAACTCAGCTAATTCCCACACAGAATTTTGATACATGGAATTCATTTCATCATTCATGGCCTCTAGCCATTTGGTAGAATGTGAACCTGACACAGCTTCTCTATAAGAGACCGGATCTGTACCTTCAACAACATCAGACTCAAACACCTGCAAATATACAATATAATCATCTAGAATTGCACCCTTTCTACTTCTTTGTGGCCGTCTCAAATCAACAACTGGTTCCCCAATTTCAACAATTGGAGATACAACTACAGGATCAACAGGGTTTTCAACTAGAATATCATCTCTATTTTCACCATCTAAAATTGGAACATGAGCAACATATGAAGAAGTTTGAGATGACAAAGGTTATAATGTATCCGCATTATGCAGATTAATAACTCTAGGAATATCACTCCCACTGTCAGAGTCATTCTCAAAATAAAATGCTTTATCAGATTCAATCACCCTGATAGAGTAGTTAGGACAATATAATCTACATCCCCTAGATCCTGTACAATATCCAATAAAATAAGCAGTGACAGTCCTAGAATCTAGTTTCTTGAGTTGTGGATTATAAGGTCTTACCTCTGCTCTACAGCCCCACACACGAAAGGGCTTTAAACTAGGTTTCTTTCTAGTAAAGAGTTCATAAGGAGTTTTCTCTACTGATTTACTTGGAACTTGATTCAAAATATATGCTGCTGTCTTTAAGGGCATCACCCCCACAGAAATTCTGGTAAGGAAGAATAACTTATCATGCTTCTTACCATATCTAATAAGGTGCGGTTACGCCTCTCAGCAACTCCATTTTGTTGTGGAGTGCCAGGCATAGTTTACTGAGCTTCAATACCATGTTCTTGTAGAAATAAAGCAAAAGGCCCGAGATTTCTACCAGTTTTAGTATATCTACCATAAAACTCTCCACCTCTATCAGACCTCACAGATTTAATTACCTTTCCAGATTTTAACTCAACAGTAGCCTTAAAAGCTTTAAAAGCATTTAAAGAGTATGATTTTTCATGCAATAAATCTATCCATCCAAATCTGGAGTAATCATCAATGATAGTGATAAAATATTTATAATTTCCTAAAGTAGCAGGAGAAATTGGTCCACTAATATCTGTTTGGATTAAATCAAGAATACTCTCAGATCTAAATGCTCCTATACTTCTAGCTCTAGCAGGAAATTTTCCCTTAATACAATCAACACAAGAATCAAAATCAGAAAAATCCAAGTCATGAAGAATGTCTTGTTTAACCATCCTTTCCAATCTATCTCTAGAAATATGACCCAAACGCCTTTGCCATAACATAGATGAGTTCTCATCAGTTCTTTGGCGTTTATGTCCAGTAACAGTATTAACTGAAGCCACAGAAGATTCTAAGATAGAATTAATATTCAAACAATAAAGACCATTCATCAAGCTTGCAGTACCAACAACAATCGTATTATAATAGATATCAATTCTACCACTTCCTTGCCAGAAGGAATATCCTTGTTTATCTAGTACAGAAGTAGAAACTACACTCCTTCTACAAGACGGTACATATACTACATCATATAAAATAAGTTCATCACCCGAGTACAAATTTAAAACAATTGTTCCAACACATTCCACTTCAGCTGAACTTCCTTGTACTCCTAAAATGATCTTTTCCCTTTCACTTGGGCTCTTCTTGTTTCTGAGCCCTTGTAAAGAATTAGTTAGATGAACTGTGGCACCAGAATCTAACAACCAAGAATCCAAAGAAGTTTCAAAATTATTAGATTCAAGACAAACAAGAGCTAGAGGAGCAATATCTAAAGGAATACCTTCCTTCTCACGCTTGTTCTTAAGCTTGAAGCATTCAGAAATACTGTGGCCAGACTTCTTGCAATAGAAACAATTACCCTTGAAAGACTTTTTCATCTTACCCTGATCCTTCTTTTTGTCCTTTTTAGGTCCAAATGACCTCTTATTTTGATGCTTCTTTTCCTTATACTTCTCATGTCCACCCTTTCTGGATGAACCCTCTGTGATGTTATTAACAGAATGAGTGCAAGTTTTTGCCTTCTTCAAAGATTCCTCCTCTTGAGTAAATATAGACATCATTTGATCAATTGACCATTCAGCCTCTTGTGAATTATAAGTGGTTCTAAGAACCCAAAATTCAACTAGGAGAGACTGCAGAACTTTAGGGCACGTTCATTAGGTAGAAATAGAAATGGAAATGGAAACGGAAACGGAAATGGAATGCATTTGATGTGTTTAGTAGTAAAAGTTTGGTAATGGAAATGGAAAGGGAATGTATTAAAATGACAATTTTACCCCTTATATTAAAATAATAGAAAGAAAAGAAGGTTATAATTGTGTCAAATCATGTCAAATCAGAGGGGTATAATAGATAGTTTGTATTTTTTTTCTTTTTTTTTAAGTTGATGGAAATGAAAAAGTGAAAAAGTAAGTGGGACCCGGTGGGTCCCACCATTTCCATTTCCATTTCCTTCCATGTTTCTAGTAAATGAACATGGCCTTATAGAATATAGACTAGATAACTCTCACCCCTATCAACCTTTAAAGATTTCAGCTTATTAAAGTAATTGACCAGCTTCATCATGTGTTCACGCACACCAGATGCTCCATCATAGAGTGTATTATCCAACAAAGAGAGATAATAGGCCTTCTGAGATTTGTCAAATTTTTTGAATTTCTCACTGATGGCCTTTAGATAATCAACCGCAGTGTCCTTTTCAGGGATACTCTGCCTGATAGTCTTATCAATAGTATACTTTAAGACAGTCAGACAGACCCTGTTGGACTCATGCCAAAGCCTACAGTCAGACAGGCCCTCTTAATTCTATCAGGAGCATTTGTTTCATGAACTTCTGCTGTGTTGTAATTCTAATGGTGAAATTCAAACTGCAGCCAAAGAGGCCTTGTTGCGTTTAGATGTGAGTTCCTTGCTCATAGTTTGTTTACTATTATTTATCATGCATACTTTATTTTATTGCAGTTTTTGTGTGTTTCTTTGTGAGTGTATAATGGATTTATTTTGGTTGCTCGAAATGTGTGCCTATAACAGGTTATAAGAGGATTTGGCAATCATAAGTGAACTTTTTTTTATGAACATCATAAGTGAACTTGTGTAGTTGCTAAGGAGACTTTTGCATCCTCTAGTTTTTGCTCCATACTTAATTCTTTTCGTTTCTATCATCTGCATGGTTTTTTTTTTTGAAAAGCATCAAGCCAAATCATATTATAGAAAAGCCAAACGCACTTACAATTGTTCAGATAACTCCAACCCAATAATAAAGAAAAAGAATAATTTGTAAACATTGTTGAGCTAAAAAAGCAAAATAAAAGCACAATTGGAGTTGATGTTTAGTAGTACGGTAGTATTGAACTTTTATCCACACAACTGATTCTATAAGTAGGATAACTTCAGGATGAAAATCTTCACCGAACTGGGTGTTGCCAACAAAATGTTTACCATTACACTTCCTACATACTAGAGAAGTTGTATTATGCACAAATGTAGATGCCATAGGCTTCTCCAACAATTTGATAAAAGATTGAAAGCTTTCCAGCCTAGGTGCTCAGATATGAGTCGATTTAGTAATTGAAACAAAATCTTTCACCAAGAAAGACTGAAACCAGTAATACACAATGCACCAATTGTTGATTTCTTCATAAATTAGGATGGACACATTTCTTGGAACTTCCACTTCCCTAGAAATCTTAATGATAAACTTGTAGAAGATGTTATTTTGTTATTAGATATTCTTGCTCCTTTTCGAGCCTCTTCGGTTCCTGATAGCAGGATTTGGAGTTTAGATTCTTCGGGCTCATATACTTGCTCTTCGTTTTTTAAATACTTGACTAAAACCCCAAACCCAAACCCTAATCCTAATCTTCTTTCTAAATCCTTCTGGAAAATAAAGGCTCCTTATAAGGTAAAGGCTTTTGTATGGACAATGGCACTTAATAGAATTAACACTTATGATATGCTTCAGACTCGTCGTCCCAATAAGGCGTTGTCACCGGATGTGTGTGTCATGTGTTTTAGAAGGTCTGAGACGAATAGCCATCTTTTTTTACATTGTGAAGTGACAAGGTCTATGTGAAATATGCTGTTTGGTTTATTTGAAGAGAATTGGGTATGCCCGGCGAATTTGGGTATCTTTCTGGGTATTAAATTTGTGGGCTTTGGAAGGAATAAGGAACATAAAGCTCTTTGGCAATGTGCAGTTTTGGCGACGTTATGGTGTCTTTGGCTGGAAAGGAATGCTAGGGTCTTTAATAATAGATTCCTCTCACCTCATCAGTTGTGGGATAGAATTACTTTTTTGTCTTCTTTATGGGCTTCGTCGAATGGTCTGTTTAGAGGAACGTCCATTATGGATATTCAAAGGGATTGGAAGGCCCTATTGAGATAATGTTTTAGTTTTCGTTTACTTGTCTTCTTTTCTTGAGGACTGCTTGTCCTCGTGTTTGTAATCTTCTTTTCTCTTTAATACAATTTCTTTTTTCTATAAAAAAAAAGACTGAAACCAGTAATAGATTTGGAGTTTGGACAAAATCACTACCAAACTTGGGGGATAAAAAATCTGACTTATTATTGAATTGACAAAAACAAAGAAAAAAGATGAAAAAACAAACTAAAATTAGGAAAGGGTTGCCAAATTTATCATATTTGGCAACTCCTTCTACCTAATTTAAATGAAGAAAAGAGACGATTGCCTGTAAGAGAGAGCGGCTATTTCTTCAACTGCGAGAGAGAGCATCATCTACTTGGGTTGTTGTTAGAGTCAACATCTTATTTTTGGTATATTATAGTTAAGTGACATTTTTCTAGTGCAATAGGTAATATGTCTTTTAAATGTTGAATAATTAATCTGAATATTATGTTCTAAATCACCTTTTAGTGTTACTGCCTTGCCGTATTGGTTAAACACATTAATGACCTTATTTTTCATGTCTAACAAATTCCTGAATTGATTAATGTGGCCATTGCTGTAGTGGATAAATTGACCGAAAGGTTATGCTATTTGCAGTTTGCATATTTGTAAATATACAACTTTAGTTGAACCCACTTAAATTTATTTATTTTTGTTTGTTTTCTCATTTAGAAAAAAACGTGTGGCATACATACATTCTTTTAAAAAACTTCCTCTCTGAGTATATTGGTAATTGTGCATTACCTTGGTTCTTGCTTAAGCGACACCAAACCGCATACCACTTGGACCAACCCCTCGTTGGTATAATGAAGTTTTCCATAAGAGAAATTCTTTCTTTACATCTCCTTTACGACTACCCGCTCTCATTATTAGGTCTTTTCCGAAATGAAGACAAGCATAGAAGACAAAAATCACAAAGCTAAGAACACACTTGAAGTTCGTTTCTACAATTCATGTTATACACACGTGGTAATTTGATTATTTGTCTCTATCTATTAACCCCATGTATAGACTATAGTAAAAGTCACAAAGCTAAAACACTTGCAGTTCCCCTTACAACTAATACACTCTTTCTAAGTATCTCTGCTAGGTTTTACTAGACTGCCCTGTGCTGCCACTGCAGGAGTTGCCGCCGTCGGAGTCGTTGGGTCTCACCGGCGGGATAGTCGCCGTCGTTGCCTGCCGTCGGTACCGTTGCCGGTGGCTTCCGACGTCGGAAGGTACGCCGGAAATCTCTGCTCGCATTTTTCTCCTCTGTTTTGGCTGGTGGACTCCTTAAATCTCTACATAATGGTGCCGGCGACTAACAGATGATGACGACGGCGGTCTCCGGTCACGGTTCACGGTGGGCCACCGGTTTTTGACGGTGTTCTCTTTTCTTTTGTCCGTTTTGGTGGTTCTGGTCGGTTTTTGCAAACAGAGACTGTTTCAGGTTTCTGTTTTTGACGGTGTTCTCTTTTTTCTGTCCGTTTTGGTGGGTTTGGTCGGTTTTTACAAACAAAGACTGCTTCACGTTTCTGTTTTTGACGGTGTTGTCTTCTCTTCTGTTCGTTTTTGCTGTTCTGGTCGGTTGTTCCAAATAGCTATTGCTTCTACATGCTACTGTCCGGTTTTCGTTGTGAAAGGGGTCATACGGAGGTACGTGGGGGCGGTTAATCCATTCTTCGGTGTTGTGGTGGTGCTGTTTGCTATCTTTTATGCTCTTCATCTCGTTTGGTGGTGGTCGTTGGATTTATTAGTACCGTTTGGATAGTGGAAGGCTTTCGGGGAATATGGTGGGAGCATAGATTTGAATTTCCTGGCTGTTAAGGATGGGGGTAAAGCGTTTAGCAATTGAAGCTAAAACGTTTGACTTGTTGTTGGAGCATTCTGGCTCTTACTTTCGACTTACCATTGTGGAGAGTGGTCGAGGGTTTCTATTTAAGGTGATACTGGGGAGGGATGCTGCGTTTTGGTTGATGTCGGCGGCGCGGGAGCTAAATATTGGTCGATGGAGCGGTTCAAGCACCAGGAGATATCGTGACAAGGACAAGCTATACTTACTCTATGTTGGGGAGAATGGTAGGGGCAGATTTCTTTGGATTACGGAATTTTTCAACGGGGGACGAAAGGTTTCCATAATGGTGCCGGAGGGATCACACGGTGTGGGCTGGCGGCAAGTTTCTAATGCGTTGACATCCTTGCTTGTCCAACCGGTTACAAGGGACACGAGGTTGAGAGGAAACCGCCAGGATAAACCTTCCTCTTGGGTTTCGGAGAATGTTTCGTACGCTGATATAGTGCAGAACCGGAAAGGTGTTGTGAGAAGGGAGAATGCTTCATATGCTGATATAGGGAGAAGGGATAATAACGGTTCTGATGGTCTTAAGCGCAATGACATAAGGGAGATTTTGGCACCACAAAACAATTTCAAAAAAACGCTTAAGATACACTTGGATTCCAATGGGAAGAGGAGAGTGGAGTGGGTCTTAGAAAGAAGGGTTCCACAACCTAGAAGCCCTTTGAGGTTTGCGTTCAGTAAAGATCGTTCAGGAAGTTATCAATCTCAACATCGTTTTGTTACGCAACCAAAGAAGCGAGTTAATTGGGCTTTGCAAGATGCAACTCAGAAGAATGGTACCAAGATGGTTAACGAACCATGTGTAGAGGAATTGGGTCCGGTTAAGGCCCAAAGTTCTCTTGAGAAAGGAGGGAGTGGTTGTGAGGGAGTTCGAAATGAGTCTATCAGACCTTTGGCATTGACGTGGGTGGCCAAAGGGGTGGATAAGGAAAAGAAGTTGATTGAGGGGAAGGGTAGTGGATTGGGAGCTGCGTCGGGCGAAGGGAATGCTTATAATTCAAGTACTCATGCCTCTTTAAAAGAGAAGTGGGTAACTCAAGAGGTGGACATAGGCCCGAGTTGTTCTGGTACGAAGGTGGAGATGACAAACCATGCTTTCTTTGACACAGAGGCCTTATCTTCAGATACCTGAGATACGGAAACTGTAGACGACGACTCTCTTATCTCTCATTTTGAAAATGAAGAGGGCCCACTAATTGAGCAGTTAGAAATGGAATATGTGGAAGAGCAAAAGCAACAAAAAAAGGAGGTTGAAGTTCCCCTTGATGGTTTTGCTTTACTTTTTGGAAGGGTAGGTGAAGAGGCTACACATGGTGAGGGAAGGGCCAAGGGGGTGGAGCAAAGTCTTTTGAATCAGCAAGGCATCTTTTCTAGACCTCCGGCTAATAGTTTGGCCGAGGAGAAGTCTATTCATTTAAGCCAACTAGGGGGTGAAAAGGATAACCGTGACCCCCAAGCTCTACTGGATAGTCTTAATTTTAAGCTGCTAGACAAATCAGGGAAAGAGATTAAGGTCCAGGTAAGTCCTCAGACATATGTGAGGAGGAAGAAGAAGGCGGATAAGGAGTTGCAGAGGTTGAAGACTACTGTCAATTATGGAGGGAGGAAAGGTGGCAAGGGGAAGTCAGGTGGATCATGAGGATAATTAGCTGGAACACTAACGGGTTAGGGAACCCACTAAAACGTAGGAAGATCAAGGAAGTGTTAGATAAAGTAGACCCCGACATTGTCCTTCTGCAAGAGACTAAGTTAGACCTGGTTGATAGCTTCCTACTTCGTAGTATTTGGGGCAGTCGTTTCAAGGAATGGGTCTCTATACCCTCTTCAGGTTCCTTGGGTGGCCTTTTGATAGGGTGGGATACGAGGGTAGCCTCTAAAGTTGATGATCTTAAGGGGTCTTTCTCTTTGTCGGTTCTGTTAAACATTAAGGGTAAAGGGTGTTGGTGGATCACAAATGTGTATGTCCCGACTAATCCTAGGAGCCAGATCTCTTTTGTGGGAGGAATTATCTTTTGTGTATGGGTTATGCAGTCCTCACTGGTGTGTTGGAGGAGATTTTAATGCTATTCGCTTTCCTACAGAAAAGTTAGGGGGATCAAGAATTAATGCGAGTATGAGAGCTTTTGATGACTTCATTAGAGATTATGACTTGTGGGATATCCCTCTTTCTAACGCTCAATTTACATGTTCAGTCAACCGAGGAAGGGTGATGTCCTCTCGAATAGATAGGTTCTTGGTTACTTCTGTGTGGGAGGACCATTTTCCAGACTTGATTTAGGAGACCCTTGCTCGCCCGGTGTCTGATCATTTTCCTCTTCTCCTTGAATCTAGTAGAGTTAAATGGGGTCCTTCTCCTTTTCGGTTTGAGAACATGTGGCTTCGCCATCATTCTTTTTTGGATCAAGTTAAGATGTGGTGGGAGGAATGCTCCGTTACAGGGTGGGAAAGTTATAAATTTATGAAGAAACTTAAATATGTTAAGGAGAAGCTTAGAGTTTGGAATAAGGAGACCTTTGGCGACACAAGGATGGAAAAAAGGGAGATTTTACTTGAACTGGGCACTCTTGATAGGATGGAGAGTGAGGGTATGCTAGATGAGGCTCAAGGTGCTCGTAAGATCGCCCTGAGGAATAAGTTGGACGAGGTCATCAATATGGAGGACATTAGTTGGCGTCAGAAGACCCGAACTAAATGGGTCAAAGAAGGAGATGTGAATTCCAATTATTTTCATAAGGTGGCAAATGGGAGAAGGAGGAGGAGTTGGATTAAGGAATTGGAGTTGGAGAGGGGAAGAGTGGTCAGGGAAGTGGATTTGATTTCTAATGAAGTTACAAAGTTCTACAAGGAGCTATACACTGAAGAGGTTGATGACAGACCTTTCCTTGAAGGTCTAGATTGGGCCCCTATAGATGAGGCAAAGGCTGTTTGGATAGAAAGGCCGTTTGAGGAGGATGATGTGAAGAAAGCAATTTGGACAATGGATAACGAGAAGGCACCGGGCCCTGATGGTTTCAACATGGCCTTCTTTCAGGCCTGCTGGCCTTTTCTGAAGGGGGATTTACTTAGAGTTTTTAATGAATTCTTTTACAATGGAAAGATTAGTACTAGTATGAACTCGACCTTCATCACCCTTGTTCCTAAAAAGGACCGATCCATCAAGGTGCGAGATTTTAGACCTATCAGTTTGGTCTCTAGTGTTTACAAAATAATCACCTAGGTGCTCCCCTTAAGGCTAGGGGAAGTCCTTGGGGATACCATTTCAGAGAATCAGAGTGCTTTTGTGGGGGGAAGGCAAATCCTTGACGCAGCTCTAGTGGCTAATGAAGTAGTGGAAGATGCGCGAAGATGTAAGAAGAAGGGATTGGTCTTTAAATTGGAATTTGAGAAAGCTTATGACAGGGTCAACTGGGGTTTCCTGGACAAAGTCTTATGTCTTAAGGGTTTTGGGGATAGATGGAGAAGGTAGATTAAGGGTTGTCTCTCTTCTGTGGCCTTTGCAGTCATAGTGAATGGGGAACCTAAGGAGTGGTTCAAGGGCTCCCGAGGTGTCAGGCAAGGCGATCCCCTCTCTCCTTTTCTCCACTCTGGTTGTCGATGTGTTAAGCCGCATGCTATGCAGGGGAATGGAGACTGGCGTGGTGAAAGGCTTGAAGGTTGGTAGTCAGAAGTTGGGGATTTCACATTTACAATTTGCAGATGACACTATTCTTTTTCTTCCTGAAGATAAAGAGAATTTTCATAATGTTCTATCCTTGCTTCAAATCTTTGAAATTGTTTCTAGGCTTCGCATTAATCTCTCGAAGTGTGGGCTAGCTGGTATCAATGTTGATGATAACCTGGTTGGGTTATTGGCTGATGTGGTGGGTTGTGAAGTGTCACAGTGGCCTCTGATGTACTTGGGTGTCCCTTTGGGGGGGTAACCCTAGGGCTGAGTCGTTTTGGGATCCCGTGGTTCATAGGATTTCTAAAAGACTTGAAAGTTGGAAAGGAGCTTATTTCTCTCTTGGTGGGAGGATTACCTTGATTAGGGCATGTTTATCTAGCATTCCTTTGTATTATCTTTCCTTGTTCAAGATCCCAGTTAAGGTGGCTAATAGGATTGAGAATATCATGAGGGACTTTTTGTGGTCTGGCAAGGGGGAGCATAAGAAAGATCACTTTGTTGCTCAATATTCTCACTCCTTTTCGTCCCTCTTCCACTCCAGATAGGAGGACTTGGAACTTAGATGCGTCAGGCACATATACGTGTGCTTCTCTCTTCAAATATTTGATTCGTAGGCCGAATCACAGCGCTACCTTTTTATCTAAAACTTTTTGGAAGATTAAGGCTCCTTCTAAAGTAAAAGCTTTTGTTTGGACAGCAGGGCTTAATAGAATTAACACGAATGATCTGCTCCAGATTCAACGACCCAATATGGTGTTGTCACCTAATGTGTGTGTGATGTGCTTTGGTAGCTCAGAGACGAATAGCCACCTCTTCTTGCATTGTGAAGTGGCAAGATTGATTTGGAATAAATTATTTAGCTACTTTGAAGAGAGTTGGGTGTGCCCATCGGATTTGGGATCCTTTCTTGCTATTAAGTTCGCTGGCTTTGGGAGGAACAAAGAGCATAAAGGCCTTTGGCATTGTGCACTTCTTGCAAATCTCTGGTGTATTTGGTAGGAACGGAATGCCAGGATCTTCAATAACAGATTCCTCCCACCTCATCTTCTGTGGGATAGAGTAACCTTTTTGGCTTCTTTGTGGGTTTCGGCCCATGGAATGTTTAGAGGAGTCTCCATTATGGATCTTCAACGGGACTGGAGGGCTCTTATGAACTAATATTTTTGTTTCTTCCTTCGTGTTTTCTTTTGTTGGTTTAGTTTTTCCTCTTTGAGGACTCCTTGTCCTCCTCTTTTGTATTATTCTTTTTCTTCCTCAATAATATTTCTTTTTCTATAAAAAAAATACACTCTTTCTAGTTGTCCAATAGATTATGGATTGCAAATCCATCAATTATACTCTTTCCTTATAACCACTATACTTCCACATAAATATGAAATTGTCCACGTGAAATGACTCGACCTTTAGTTGTACCGCCTAGTACATCCAGTGGAGAGAGGTAATAACTCTAAATCTTCTATACAAAACCTATTGTTAACCAATGAAAAAACCACATCATGTGGGAGCTGGCCTAGTGCCTGCCTGATCTATCATAGACTTGGTTCTACTATCACATTCACGACGTGTTTCTCGCGAGTTACTTGGCAAAGCTAGTGATATAGGACTAGATATCATCATGTTGGTCGCTCTAACGCCACCGTTCTTGCCAGGTATAAATATAAGCAGCCATCTCAAAGTTCATCTCTCTCTCTCTCTCTTCTCTTCCTTTTCTCCGCAAATTTCAGTATCCTAATTAAGCTTTGAAAAAGCAAGGTTTCAGTTTTTTCCAGCTTGCGGTTTCAATGTTAGTTAACTATCTTGAGTACTTCGGTGTTCATATTGTTTTCTTGGGCACTACTATACATGCTTCATAGGATTCAATCTT
Source organism: Senna tora (assembly GCA_014851425.1). NCBI lineage: Eukaryota > Viridiplantae > Streptophyta > Magnoliopsida > Fabales > Fabaceae > Senna > Senna tora. The sequence goes on along the minus strand of CM026272.1, from coordinate 8,402,647 downwards.
GATTAGTGGTGATTGATCTTTAATTTTTTTTTCATTCTTCCATGTGAAGTGCTGGAATTTCTTTTAATTTGCAGTCATCTTTTAGTTCTGCCCACATTGTAGTGCTAAGTTAATTTTAAGTTGGCATAATTTTAAATTAGCATTTTTCTTGGTTTATCGGATCGAAATTTGCACGTCCTATATTCAATTGCAGATGTTTGAGGTTCAATCGCCGTCTTTTAATTTTCATAACTTGTGTTATGAGAATTGGGGGTTTAATGTGGTCTATAGCCATTCAATTTTATAGCCACTTGGCCTTTTGATTGTATAAAGCTTTAGGTTTTGGGATTTGTGCTAAGGCTACTTCAAACGGTTGGTCAACATATAAAAAATTCGGATTTTTTGGATTTTGTTTGTAAATAATGATTTTACTAGATTGGAAAGGATAATATGGCATGGTTCAATTTGTGGGTCTGTTTCCAGTGCATGCTTTCCCAGGGTCTGGGTTTTATTTGCCTGTATTAGTTTTAGCTGGCGTTTCCCATAGCTAATATGTATAGTTTTTCCTTTGTTTATCTTAGATCCATCTCACAAACTGTCCAGAGTTCAGAAGAACATAAACGTATTGGGCGCATTTGGTTGCACAGGAGTTTGTAGATTTGTGCAAACTTAGCGTTAATCAAGTCAAGTTGGAAATTAAGGAAAAAAAACAAAGCAGTGGAATATTTATACCCAATCAGTCTGTTACATTGGACTTGTCAGCTGTTTCAAGAACATTTTATATGGTTTCCATGTCTGTATAAAAAGAAAACTCAAGTTCTTTTAATAAAAGTCAGGCCTCGCTCTGGAGAGCTACTTAGACTCCAGTCACCAGGGGCCAGTGCCCTCCATGACACCTTCTCGGGGGGCTGGAGAGTTAACCCAATCATCATCAAATTCTGGAATATTCTTTCAAGGGGATGGGCATTCACTGAGTGTAGTTCACTCTCACTTAAGCTCTTTTGGTAACTCATCTAATTCGATGCCTGGATCCGGACGTTCAAATTTGGGTCCAGTTTCGGGGGACATGAACAATGCTGTTTTAAACAGTGTGGCAAATTCTGGACCAAGTGTAGGAGCGAGCTCTTTAGTCACAGATGCAAACTCTGCACTTTCAGGAGGCCCTCATTTACAGAGAAGTGCCAGCATTAACACAGACTCTCACTTACGGTTACCTGCATCACCCATTTCATTCTCGTCAAATAATATCAGTATTTCTGGTTCATCAGTCATGGATGGTTCTTCTGTAGTACATCAGAGCTCCCATCAAGACCAGAGCGTTCAACAATTGCAATCGATCCAGCAGCCTCCACAGGGTGCTTCAACTTCTGCATCTTTGCCTGCATTACAAACTGGCCCAGCTTCACTTCCAATGGGTGCACGACTACCTGCTTCTTTTGTTCAGGATCCAAATAATTTAACTCAGCTACAGAAGAAACCTCGGTTAGATATCAAGCAGGAAGATATACTGCAACAGCAAGTAATGCAACAGATTCTTCAGAGACAGGACCCCGTGCAGTTCCAGGGTCGTAATCCACAACTACAAGTTTTGCTTCAGCAGAGACTTAGGCAACAACAACAACAGCAGCAGCAAATCCTTCAATCAATGCCACCATTACAGCGAGCCCACTTGCAACAACAACAGCAGCAGCAACAACAGTTGCAACTGAGGCAGCAATTACAGCAGCAAGTTATGCAGCCAATGTCTTCCATGAAACGCCCATATGACAGTGGTGTATGTGCCCGCCGACTGATGCAATACCTGTATCACCAAAGGCAGAGACCGAATGTGAGTTATTTTGTTTGTTTGCTGCATGTGGTATGATGTCTTTCTGGTTCTTTAGTCTTTATCTCGGCAATATTTATGTTTTAAATTATTTGAGATTACTTGTATACATCTCTTTTCTTGAGCTTTTCTTTTTAGTGTCCGGCACTTCCAGGTGTTCTGGTGTTGTTAATGCTGCACATTTGCTTGTTATTATTTATTAATACTTTGGAAATCATAGATTAATTACATAGTCACAGATATGTTGCTCTTCCTATGTCTCTCTTTTCTACTGCTTATTTATAAACTGATGCTAATTTGAAGACCATAATACATGCTTTATTGTTCAATATGTTGGATGAAGGAGATAATAGGGAATCTCAAGACAAGAACGAAAAAACATAAGCTTGCATTTTTGTTACCTCATAGGCACTTGGCGCTATTGTAAGGTTTTATATTTGTTCTTTCTGACCTCTTTGTTATTAGCAAAAGGGAGGTATTTTTTGTTTTTTTGGATAACAAGCTGAAGGGAGGTATTTTACTTCCACAACATTCATGAACAGATGAGTAAAGTAATAATATATTAAAATATTTATTATGCTCCATCCATTGGATCATAAGTCACATAAGGAATCTGTAAATAATAATGCTACACTAAACATATCTAATGTGCACAGCATTTCTAACTTTTGATTAACATCATTCAATTGATTGGCCTACTACTGTTTTGAATAATATTTTAGGCTTTGTGTGTCAATGTTGTAATGCACTGATAGGAATCTCCCTGTAGCAACTAAATAATAGCAGAACAGATATAGAGACAGTAGCAGTAAACTCCAAACAGTGAATAATACTCAGCCAATTGTATTCGAATAAGCAAAACAGTGCAGTGACTCAAGGCTACACTAGCACTCAGTACAGAATCAGAGAAATGGAAAATAAGAACAATGACAAAACGTAAAGATACTCCCTGACGTTTGAGAGGTCAGGACTCTCCAATTCACACCAAAATTCCACTCTGCCCTCACACCCCAGTGCCACACCTCCTAAAAGGTGTCAGAGTTAGTTACTCCATAGGAATTTCCTTTTCTGCCCCTGCAGTGGGCTCATTGCCAGCAGCTGTTGGCCCGTTTCCCTTTTTCTTTTTTCTAGTATAGGTGATATGTTTATCAGGCCCATCATTACCCCCACCCCCCAACCAGCTTCACCTTGTCCTCAAGGTGAAATTGTGGGAACTGTTCTTTTATAACATCATAATTCTCCCAAGTACATTCAAATTCAGGTAGGCCCTCCCATTTCAGCAGAATTTCCACTTCCCCGTTCGTGAGTTTCCTGGCTTTCCTGACTTCCTTGGGTTTCACCTGTAATTCCATGTCTTCGGTTAAACAAGCTGGAATGTCTTGAGTAGGTGTAGTACTTTCGACTGCCCGTTTAAGCTGAGAAACGTGAAAAGCAGGATGAATTCTAGCTGATGCGGGTAATTCAAGCTTGTAAGCTACTTCCCCGTACTTGGCTTTGATTTTGTAAGGCCCATAAAATCTCGGACTCAGTTTTTCACTAACTTTCTTGGCAAGGGATTGCAACCTGTATGGCTTCAACTTCAAGAACACCAAGTCACCTACATTGAATTTTACATCTCTTCGGTGCTTATTCGCGTAATTCCTCATCCTTTCTTGAGCTGTCAGCAAATGATCCTTCAGTTCTGTTACTATCATATTTCTGTCCCGGATGTATTCATTCACTTGTTCCACCGGCGAGAAACAATCTTCCAAACGAAACAATGTTGGCGGATCTCTACCGTACAAGGCCTTGAAAGGAGTCATTCCGGTAGATGCGTTATAAGTAGTATTGAACCAAAACTCAGCCCAACAAATCCACTTACTCCATTGTTTGGGTTTGTCACCGGCAAAGCATCTCAAATAGGTCTCAAGAATCCTATTAACAACCTCGGTATGCCCATCCGTTTCGGGGTGATACCCGGAACTATATTTAAGAGTCGTTCCTGACAGTTTGAAGAGTTCCTTCCAAAAGTGGCTCACGAAGACTCGATCACGATCCGACACAATGGATTTGGGAAATCCATGTAGTCTTACAATTTCTTTGACAAACTTCTCTGCCACTTCCTTTGCGGTGAAGGGATGAGATAAAGGAATAAAGTGACCATACTTTGTTAACCTGTCAACCACCACCATTATTGAATCATAGTGCTGAGATTTAGGCAAGCGAACTATGAAATCCATGCTGACATCTTCCCAAACTTGCTGGGGTATTGGTAAGGGTTGTAATAAACCGGCCGGGCTCATCGCCTGGTACTTGTTCTTCTGGCAAACTTCACATTTAGCAACATACTCTTGGACATCTTTCTTCATCCCTTCCCAATGCACACTGTCTGACAGCCTCTTGTAAGTCCTCAAATAACCCGAGTGTCCTCCTAAAGGCGATGAATGATATTCTTCAATTAGCTTAGCTGCCCTCTTGGACCCTTTTGGCAACACTAGGCGCCCGTTGTAAACCAAACAGCCATTGCGCAAGTCGTACCCCACCGGTGGTTTGTGACCCGTGATGACTTGTTCCTTGATTTCTATCAGGCGCTTATCCTTCTGGACCTCATCTTCCCAGCTGTCTAGTTCATCAAATTTCCAAACTGAGAATGCATTTAATTCCACAGTTTCTCCTCTCCTTGATAGAGCATCGGCGGCCTTGTTTTCCACCCCCAGTTTGTATTGTATTTCAAAGCTGTACCCCATGAGCTTAGAAGCCCACTTCTGCTGGTCAGGATCAATAATGCGCTGCTCTAACAAGTATTTAAGTGCCTTTTGATCAGTCCTTATCACAAATTTGTGCCCTATCAAATAGTGCCTCCACTTTTTCGCAGCAAGCACTATAGCCATGAGTTCTCTCTCATAAACTGAACATTTACGGGCCCGATTAGATAGCATTTGGCTGAAGTAGGCAATGGGACGCTTGCCTTGCATCAAAACAGCCCCTACACCAAAACCTGAGGGCTGAGGCATCCGTCTCCATTTCAAAATAGCAAACTGAAATTTGGCATTGCTAAAACGGGTACAGACGTCATGGCTGCCTTCAAAGCATCAAAAGCCTTCTGTGCCCAATCATTCCATTTAAATGCATCCTTTTTTAGCAAATCAGTCAAAGGAGCAGCCAGCTTGCTGTAATTTCTCAAAGCGTCGGTAATATCCAGTAAGCCCCAAAAATCCCCTTAAATACTCAAGATCTTTGGGCACCGGCCAGCTTACCATGCTTTCAATTTTACTAGGGTCGGCTTGAACACCTTGAGCAGAAATTATGTGACCAAGATACTCAAGTTTGCTTTTCCCAAACTCACATTTCTTAACATTGATAACAAGCTGATTTTTCTTCAGTATCTCCAAAGCCAGCTTCAAATGTTGCAAATGAGTCTCCATGTTGGGGCTGTATATGAGTATGTCATCGAAGAAAACCAAAATGAACTTCCTTAAGTGATCCTTGAAAATGTCATTCATTAATAATTGGAAGGTGGAGGGAGCGTTGGTGAGTCCAAAAGGCATTACCAAGAACTCATAGTGACCTTCATGTGTTCTGAAAGCCGTCTTCTCCTCATCTCCGGTCTTAATCTGGATTTGATGATACCCGGATTTCAGATCCAGCTTGGTGAACATTGTGGCAGCCCCTAACTCATCCAACAATTCATCAATAGCGGGAATGGGAAATTTATCCGGTACTGTGACCTTGTTCAACGCCCGATAGTCTACACAAACCGCCAACTGTTGTCCTTCTTCTTAACCAACAACACCGGGCTTGCAAACGGACTACTACTTGGCCGGATTATACCTGCTTCTAACATCTCCTTAACCAGCTTCTCTATCTCAGTTTTCTGTGAGTGAGCATAGCGGTACGGCCGTATGTTCGTGGTTGAGAGCCTTCCTTAATTAATATAGCATGGTCTCTTGTTCTAGGGGGTGGTAACCCGCGGAGAGGTTCACATACCTCTGAAAATTCCTTAAGAATGTGTTGCACAGCCTCGGGTACTTGTTCATCCTTCTTGACATGAGCTTCCATCGTGCCCAATTCAATTAGAAATCCCTGCCCTCCTTTTTTAATTGAACGCATCACTGTCTTGTAGCTTACTTCAGTTCTAGCTAGTGATGAATCACCCTTAAGGCACACCATCTCCCCACTTATCTTGTACTTCATGGACAATTGCTTCCAGTTCACACTCACTTCACCTAACGATTCCAGCCACTCCATTCCCAAAGTTAAATCAACTTCCCCTAAATCAAATCGGTAGAAGTCCTGTATCAACGTTGTTCCCTGTAATTCCACCTTTAGCTTCTTACATCTACCTTCACTTTTCACCGAATGGCCATCCCCCACAATGACCGTGTATGAGCTCGTTTTCACCTTGGGTAAGGACATCTTGTCTACTAATGAAGTGGATATCAAGTTGTGAGATGCCCCACTGTCAATCATAATTAACACCTCCTCACCTTTAATCTTACCAACAAGCTTCATAGTTCTGCCTCCAGTGATGCCCACGATAGAGTTCATGGACAAAGACATTAGGGATCCCGTTAGCTCTTCTCCTTCCTTCTGAATTTCGTCATCCTCAATCAGCTCATCCTCTTCACCCTCTTCTAGTGGTCCTGATAAGATGAGGACATAAAGATGCTTTTTCTTGCATTTGTGGGTTGGGCTATATTTCTCATCGCAGGTAAAGCACTCTCCCAACGCCCTCTTTCTCGCCATCTCCTCATCGGTTCGGCGCCGTTATTTGCTCCGACCAGTGCTGCTCGTCGAGGCTGTCTTCTTCTCGGTGCTGGACTTGTTCTCGGTAATGCGAGAAACGTTAGTAGCGCCGTTTGCTTTGGCGTTACTTGCGTTGCTCTCTGTTTGGGCTGTGGGTTTGCTGAAACTGGGCCGGGTTGTGGTCCATTTAGTGCTCTGAAACACTTTGATAGCTTTGCTGGCCTTGTCTTGCTCCTCTCTAAATTTAGCCAACACTCTGTTCCTTTCTTCAATTTTATACGAAAGGTCCATTACTTCTAAAAGTGAATGGGCCTTCACCATTCTTAGCTCGGTCCGAATGTCTTCCTTGAGCCCGTTTTGGTATGCCCCTATCAGCATCTCCTCCAGAGCGTCCTTCAACAGAGCAGAGATCAACTCAAATTTCTCCCTATACTAGGCCACCGAACCCTCCTGTTTCAACGCCACCAGAACTTCATAATTGTTCCCTTGCTGCGATTGATGAAAATGGCGCAAGAGCTCCTTCTTAAACTCACCCCATGATTGAATAGTCATCCTCGTCTCCAACCACTGAAGCCAGTTCAACACCTTCCCTTCCATACACACCGCCACCGCCTCCAGCTTCTCTCCTTCGTTCATGTTGAGAATCTTCTAGATTAGATTGTGAATATCTAGAATTATGTGTATCAATTAGTGATATATTATGTGTATCAATTAGGATATATTGTATTTATTGTAATTATCCTTATTTCCTAGAATAGGTTTTCTCCTCTTGTATAAATTCCTATTCTCTTTTCATAATAATACACACAGAATTATCTCATTACACATGGTATCTCATTACACAGAATCGCCATCTTATTGAAACAGCTCGTACTTTACTTATTCATCATAATATCCCTACTAATTTTTGGAGTGACGTTGTTCTCACTGCATGTTACTTGATTAATCGCATGCCTTCTTCTGTATTGCATGATCAAATCCCTCATTCTTTGTTGTTTCCTAACGACCCTCTTTATCATCTTCCTCCCCGTGTTTTTGGTTGTGTTTGCTTTGTGCATGATTTAACCCCAGGGAAAGATAAACTTGCAGCGAAATCCGTCAAGTGTGTTTTTCTCGGTTATGCTCGACTCCAAAAGGGCTACCGATGTTATTGTCCAACCACTCGACGTTGCTTCACCTCTCCTGATGTGACCTTTTTTGAGTCTTCCCCATTCTTTGTATCTTCTACGCCTGTAAGTCCCTCTGTGATCGAAGTCCTTCCTGTTCCTTCTCTTACTATTCCAGCTGCCTTACCCCAAGACATACCTAGTCCTCATCTTCTGACATATCATCGCCGTCCCCGTCCTGAGCCAACAGCTACTCTTCCTGACTCACTGCCTTCGTCTGAATCACCCCCTACTCCGGTCCAACCGCCACCTGCTAGTCCTCCTATTGCCATTCATAAAGGTACTCGTTCCACCCGTAATCCTCACCCTGTTTATAATTTCTTGAGCTATCATCGTTTATCTACTCCATATTATGCATTTGTGTCTTCTTTGGATTCTGTTTCTATCCCTAAGACTACATATGAAGCTCTTGCACATCCGGGTTGGAGGCAAGCTATGCTTGATGAGATGACTGCCCTACATTCTAATGGTACATGAGACTTGGTTTCACTTCCTCCTGGAAAATCCCCAGTTGGTTGCCGGTGGGTTTATGCAGTTAAAGTTGGTCCTGATGGCAAAGTTGAACGACTAAAAGCTCGTTTAGTGGCTAAAGGGTATACTCAGATCTTTGGATTGGACTATGGTGATACCTTTTCTCCTGTTGCCAAGATTGCTTCCGTTCGTGTTTTTCTATCCATTACAGCTATTAATCATTGGCCACTTCATCAGCTGGATATTAAGAATGCCTTCCTCAATGGAGACTTGGAAGAAGAAGTTTATATGGAGCAACCGCCTGGTTTTGTTGCTCAGGGGGAGTGTGGGAAAGTATGTCGACTTCGTCGTTCTCTTTATGGACTCAAGCAGTCACCGAGAGCTTGGTTTGACCGATTTAGTTCTGTGGTTCAAGATTTTGGAATGACTCGAAGTGAAGCTGATCACTCAGTTTTCTTTCGCCATACTTCAAATGGCAAGTGCTTATACTTAGTTGTCTATGTGGATGACATTGTTATTACAGGCAATGATGATTTAGGCATTGCTCAACTCAAACAACATCTGTGCAACCACTTCCAAACTAAAGATTTGGGAAAGCTTAAATATTTTCTGGGAATTGAGGTTGCCCAATCTAGTTTTGGTGTGGCCATTTCACAACGAAAGTATGCGCTTGACTTATTAGAAGAGACAGGCATGTTAAACTGCAAACCAGTTGAGACTCCAATGGATCCAAATGTCAAACTCTATCCAGGACAGGGGGAGTTGATAAACAACCCCGAGAGATATCGAAGACTTGTGGGAAAACTCAACTATCTCACTATCACTTGTCCAGATATATCGTTTGCTATAAGTGTAGTCAGCCAGTTCCTACAATCACCATGTGATAGTCATTGGGATGCAGTTGTTCGAATTCTTCGATACATTAAGGGAGCGCCAGGCCAGGGACTGTTATATGAGGATAGAGGGAATTCTCAAATCATTGGCTTTACAGATGCAGATTGGGCTTGTTCACCAGATGATAGGCGATCCACATCTGGATATTGTGTTCTCATCGGTGGAAACCTAGTTTCTTGGAAAAGCAAGAAACAAAATGTAGTTGCAAGGTCTAGTGCAGAGGCTGAGTATCGTGCTATGGCATTAGCAACTTGTGAACTCCTATGGTTGAAACAACTTCTTCAGGAGATGAAATTTGGAGACATTGGTAAAATGGAACTGGTATGTGATAACCAAGCGGCTATGCACATTGCCTCAAACCCAGTATTCCATGAGAGGACTAAACATATTGAGATCGATTGTCACTTTATTAGAGAAAAAATTCAATCAGGGTGTCTTGCTACTCGATTTGTTAATTCGAATGATCAGCTGGCAGATATCTTCACCAAATCTCTTAGAAGTCCTCGGATAAAATACCTATGTGACAAGCTTGGTGCCTATGATTTATATGCTCCAGCTTGAGGGGGAGTGTTGAGAATCTTCTAGATTAGATTGTGAATATCTAGAATTATGTGTATAAATTAGTGATATATTATGTGTATCAATTAGGATATATTGTATTTATTGTAATTATCCTTATTTCCTAGAATAGGTTTTCTCCTCTTGTATAAATTCCTATTCTCTTTTCATAATAATACACACAGAATTATCTCATTACACAGTTCATATGGTTCATCGAGAAATAACGCTCCACTCTGAACAGCCACCCGATTGCTTCTTCTCCATAAAAAATGGGAAGCTCAAGTTTTCGGTATTTCTCACTTTCTTTCCCATCCGGTTCTCCCACATGTTGCTCATTATTTCCCCCTCCTCCATGAGACCCAGAGCCTTCAGATCCGTCTAGCTCATTCACATCGGTGTTCTTCTTCTCCAACCTCGCCAGACTGTCCTTAATCTCCAAGACCCATTCCTTCAAGCTATTAACGTCCTTCTTAATCTCAGTGACCTCACCTTGCAGAACGGTGACGTTTCCCTTCACCTCTTCCACATTCTTTTCTACACTGTCTACTCTGCCTTCCATTCTCGTACCAACCATGCCCTGGAAAGAACCGCTTTGATACCAAAAATGATAGGAATCTCCCTGTAGCAACTAAATAATAGTAGAACAGATATAGAAACAGTAGCAGTAAACTCCAAACAGTGAATAATACTCAGCCAATTGTATTCGAATAAGCAAAACAGTGCAGTGACTCAAGGCTACACTAGCACTCAGTACAGAATCAGAGAAATGGAAAATAAGAACAATGACAAAACGTAAAGATACTCCCTGACGTTCGAGAGGTCAGGACTCTCCAATTCACACCAAAATTCCACTCTGCCCTCACACCCCAGTGCCACACCTCCTAAAAGGTGTCAGAGTTAGTTACTCCATAGGAATTTCCTTTTCTGCCCCTGCAGTGGGCTCATTGGCAGCAGCTGTTGGCCTGTTTCCCTTTTTCTTTTTTCTAGTATAGGTGATATGTTTATTAGGCCCATCATGCACCTAGTGGGGAAAGGCTTTGATTGTTGTTATTGTCTCAATGTCACAATGCACAATGCATTATACCATATGCCATCGGTTTATGAGTGAGAGTGGGGCATTTGCCATAAATAACAATGATTGTAACTGTTGTTCAACTTTTCTACTTGACCTAGGAAAATAGCATTGCTTATTGGAGGAAATTTGTGGCTGAATATTACTCTCCCCGGGCGAAGAAACGGTGGTGCTTGTCGTTATATGATAATGTTGGGCATCATGCACTTGGTGTTTTTCCTCAAGCAGCTATGGTCAGTTTTTGTACTATTAATTTAACATTCATTTCTTTTATCATGGATAGTATTATGCAATAATGCAACCTGATGTCAAAAGGCTTATTAAAACTCTTAATGAACTGCATGAGCGTATCATGTTTTTGATGGCCACTTGCAATAATTCCTTTTTCATACATTGGTTTTGCATCAGATTTATTCTGTTTTCTTGTATTATTTTTTTTTATTTTTACATTTTACACAATTTATAAATGTGTAAAGACAGGACATGTTGGCGTCGCTTGATCCATATAGCTGACCCCACCTAGTGGGAAAAGGCTTTAATTGTTGTTATTGTTGTATTCTACACCATTTTCTATTACTTTGGTGCTCTTGATATGTGCATAATCTTGGATTCTTATATTTTTGTTCAGGATGCATGGCAGTGTGACATATGTCATTCTAAATCTGGACGGGGATTCGGTAAGATGATAATATTACTCTGCTATCCCATTGCTGAGATTGTAGTTATTTTTTTAGAAAATTGCAAAATTGAATCTGGCAGGATTTTTATTTTAAAATTTTAATTAATAGCAGGAGAAAATAGTCCGAACTTACTTGGTCATTAAAACTTGAATAATAAAAATGTTATTAATGTTTCTTTTGCTAACAAATTTGTTAGGAATAATCTGAAGTTATCTCTGCTTTTATGCTGCAAATTGGTTCTACTTGTAAGCTTTGCTGATTCAACTATGGAAGTTCATTTGGCCTAAAGAATATAGTTGTGCAAGAAGAGCTTTTAAGTACCAAAATGCACTTGTTCAATTAATTTACCAATCTTTACTGGCTTGATGATATAAGCAATCAAATCCCCCAAAACCTCCTCTCCCACTGTCAATGATGATGGATTGGGGTTACGGTGTTTTACTAGATATGTGGGATGTGAATGTAAGCGGTAGTCTTGGTGTACTATTTTGGTGTCATGATACACTTAACATTCTAATTGGATCACGCATTAAATTTTAATTAATTTGTTGGATATGTAGAGTTAAATTCTAATTCTTCGGAGAAATTAAATATAGTTGCATCCTATGAAGCAAAGACACGGACATGTTGACATGTCAAAGTTCAAAAAATATAGAATAGGACGCGACACATCATATATATTTATATATTTAAGTTTTCTTTTGGTGATATATCAATATTGTTCTATATTCTAAGCAATTTACACTAGTATTTTCTAAAAATCAAATTTACTAAATCTCATATACAACAAAAACAAATAAAAAAGAAGTTTAGTAATCTAATTAAAATGAGTTCTCTAGATTTTACTTCACTTATGGTATTTTACTTTTTTGGGGGTTATTATTTACTTGGCTCAAGTATGAGTTGCATTTGGCGTGTGTCCGTGCTGAAAAAATAATATTTTTTGTTCTGGCACACCTCCTAACCATAGAAATGAGTAAAGACAGAACACGTTGGCTTCGCTTGATCCATATAGCCGACTCCACCTAGTGGGAAAAGGCTTTGGTGGTGGTTGTATTTTGGCGCACACATGCGTGTCGTACGGGTGTTATAGTGTGTCAGTGTCGTGTTGGACACGTGACGTGCTTTATAGGTTGCATCATAGAAATAAGGGAGGTTTATCCATAGTGGTGTTGCTTGTTCAAAATTTACATTTTATTTTCTTCTACAGATTTTTGTTAATATCCTGTTTAAACAATGTTTTAGTTATAGATAATGTTGCAGATAGTGATAAATTACTGCTGTTAACATTTTGTGATTCTAGTTTTTATGATATTGGAATGCCTTTCCATAGTTTTTATCATGTCCTTTCTTGTTCCTTAACTTTTTTAAAGCAAGTATTTTTTGGTTTGGGTTTATTAAAATGCTAGCTTAAGGCACATTTGGAGGATTTGGTACTTTGTTATGTGGTCTTGTCTTTGTTGGATGTGTGATAAACAAGGTTATTGAAGGTTGGCTAATAGGTGCAGAATCATTAAGGAGGAATAAAAGAGGAGAATATGAAGAGAGAGAATATTGAAGAAGACAGAGTAAATGTCCAAAGGGAGAAGAAGAAATGGAAGCCGAAAAGAGTGAATGTACTTGGGAAAAAGAGGAGGAAATTGAAAAAGTGGAGGAGTTAATTAATATGTATGCAGCAGGTTCAACAACCGTTGTACCAATGAATTGTGAACTACACACTTATCGGTTCAATGACTGGTCCGGTTTTTAAAACATTGGTTTAATCTCTCCTACTTGACATCAAGTTCTAACCAATAGTGGGTCACATGTCCCCATTGTGATTACTACTGATTATATTCTGCAATTCTAAAGTATGCAAAATAAGCATCAATTGAAAATCTGAGAAAACTGAAAACCAACAAAGTAAATCAAATCATGAGCATGTTTATTAGTAACATATAATTGCAAGCGGATAATTGTTTAGGAGAAGATTTTATGGATAACAGATGTGCACTCAAAATTTACATGTGAGCTAGATTGTGGAATTGTCTCTGAAATTTCTGTTTATGTCAATATAAAAATATTTACATTTTGGATCTGTTTAACAGAGGCAACTTTCGAAGTACTCCCTAGACTTAATGAAATCAAATTTGGCAGTGGAGTGATTGATGAACTTCTGTTTTTGGACTTGCCACGCGAATATAGATTTCCTTCAGGTGTAATGATGTTAGAATATGTAAAAGCTGTTCAAGAGAGTGTATATGAACAACTTCGGGTTGTTCGTGAGGGTCAACTTCGTATCATATTCACACAAGACCTGAAGGTCCAAAGATCTTTACTAATTTAGTTATATTTATTATTTAGATTTTTGTGCATGACGATCAGCTGATATTCTAATTCTTGTGCAGATTTTATCATGGGAATTTTGTGCAAGGCGCCATGAAGAACTTCTTCCTAGAAGGTTGGTTGCACCACAGGTATGGTTCTGTATGTTTAAGTATGTCATTGCTTACCTTGGTAACCACTATGTGCTTCAGGTGGTTGGACATTGTTAAACCAGTAACCCATATTTCAATTTTGGGTGGGTGTAGGCATGTTTGTGTACATACAATAGCTATGTGGCTCAAAAGTTTTTGGGTGATTGCAATGTATCGTTTTTTAAATTCCTTATGACAGGACTGTTTCATTTTCTCCAGAAAAAAGGGCAAAGTTTGTTGTTGGGTATAAGGATCACTTCATGTATGCCACTCAGGATGGGGTCCATTTTGAAATAATCATGATCGTTTGATGGAAAATATTATTTTGGAAGTTAGATCTTATAATTCATCTTCTGCAGGTCAACCAGCTGGTTCAGGTAGCACAAAAGTGTCAGAGTACAATTGCTGAAAGTGGCTCTGATGGGATTTCTCAGCAGGACTTGCAGACAAATAGCAATATGTGAGTTAAGGCAATGCCAAGTTAAGCCAATTTGACGTATTCAGTAAATCTGTCTGCTCAGATATCCTGATTTTGTATGTAATTATATGCCTTATACGACAAGGCCGTTGTAGGAATGATGCAAGCCTATTTTGTGGCTAAATTGTTGTAGAAATGGAACCTTAGGATGAAAGAAGAGTTTCTTATCACAAGTTTCTTAATTCTTACCAGAAAAAGGAAATAACACATCTTAGGGGAATACAAGATTTTCTTAGTTGAGACTAACAAGCTCCAATTGAGCATTTTTATAGCTTATGCATAGGTCAAATTATCTCAGTATAAAGCAGGCTTGTTATTTTTGCTATTTGGGTTATTAAAAATAGCAGATCAGTAGGATTAGGATGAAATATGTGCTACCTCCTTTGTTTATTTATAAAAGTATTTGTATATTCTCTTGGAGGGTACTGAATGTTGGGCGATAAAAAATCAACATGAGCATAATTTCATCGTGGCAGAAATGAGAATGCTGCGTTGGATGAGGTCACACTAGAATGGATAGAATTAGGGATGATAGCATTAGAGAGAAAGTGGGGGTAGCACCTATTGTAGAAAAGTTGAAACATGCCTTAGATGGTTTGGTTATGTACAAAGAAGACCGTTAGAGGCTCCTGTATGTTGATCAGATAGAAGATAGTCCAATAACTAGAGGTAGGGGAAGACCATAGAAAACCGTAGGAGAAACTTTTTGGATGGATTTAACTATTAATAACTTACCATAGAAATGAGTAAAGATAGAACACGGTGTCACTTGATTGATATAACTGACCTTACCTAGTGGGAAAAGGCTTTGATTGTTTATTTATTCTCTTGGAGGGAGAGTGGTACAAGCTAAATGAACTAAAATGTGAATGCTTTAAAGCTGAAGCTGATGTTCTTTGCATCAGGGTGTTGTCAGTGGGACGTCAGCTTGCCAAGAGTTTGGAGTTACAGTCACTGAATGACTTGGGTTTCTCCAAAAGATATGTGAGATGTTTGCAGGTACTTTATGAAAATCTGAATTTAATCTTAAGAAATAACAGAGAAAACTCTTATTATTATTATTACTATTATTTTTAATCTAGTCATCTGATCGTAGCCTGCTACAATGGTTGACAGATATCTGAGGTTGTAAATAGCATGAAAGATCTGATGGATTTCTGCCGAGATAAAAAAGTTGGGGCAATTGGTAATTTTTTTGTGGCTTTTGTTATTGTTTTACTAAGTATTGAAGTGTACTAGGGTTTACATCTTCACATATTGAATGGAAGAGAAATAGACCATGGAATATTATTTCTTTTCTTATTTATTGAAAGTCTATTAGTGATATACCTGATGAACAATTATTTTTTAGGTCAAAACTCCAAATTGGTCCCTTGTGTTTGCATGAAGTTTCATATTAGTCCTTTATGTTTCAAAAAGTTTAAATTGGTCCTTTATGTTTGCAAGAAGCTCCAAATTGGTCCTTCCGTCCACTTCCATCAATTTCTTAAGTTAACTGCTGATGTGGCGTGTCGAGGTGGACACATAATCTCTCCTACGTGTATTAGATAACTGACGTGGCCTTAGATATACTAAAAACACTCAAACGACGTCGTTTAAGCTAAAAATAAAATCATCCTAAGAGGACCAATATGAAACTTTAATAAAACATAAAGGACTAATATAAAACTTCAATGAAACATAAAGGACCAATATAGAACTTCAATAAAACATAAAGGACCAATATAGAACTTCAATGAAACATAAAGGACCAATATAGAACTTCAATGAAACCTGAAGGACAAATATAAAACTTTTGGGAAACATAAAGGACCAATATAGAACTTTTGAAAGATAAAGGACCAATTTAAAACTTGTGTGAAACATAGAGGACCAAAATGGGCATTTGACCTATTTTTTATTACTATTATTTCTCCTGAAATATACAAAAAATAAGTATAAAAAGAAACTTCAGATTTAGAGTAGAGTATGCTATGATTACGAATGCTTGTAGTCCTTCAAACCCGTTTGAAATTTTTTACTAGTCCAAAGCTATTCCCTTCTTAAATGCTTTAGAATTCTATTTCAAATTATCAGTGGCCATTCTTGTTACTTTGTCTTGACTTCACACTTACCTGCAGAGGGCTTGAAAAATTATCCTCGGCATGCAACTGCGGCCAAGCACCAGACGCAAAAGATGCAGGAGATGGAACAGCTAGCAAGTGTTCAAGGTCTGCCAACTGACCGAAACACACTTAATAAGCTGATAGCATTGTATCCTGGGTTGAACAATCAAATCAGCAATAATCATAATATAGTTAATTGTGGCTCTTTAAGTGGGTCTGCACAAGCTGCTCTGGCGCTGACTAACTACCAGAATCTTCTGCTGAGGCAAAACTCAATGAATTCAAATTCTAACTCACTGCAGCGAGAAACATCATCATCCTTAAATAATTCAGCTCAGAGTCCACCTTCAACCTTACAAGGTTCTGCCACTGCTTTAATTCCGGGCTCCATGCACAATTTACAAGTTAGTGGTCTCTCAAGTGCCCATCTACCACAACAGCAGCAGCAGCAACTTCAAAAGCGCTCATTAGGTGCAAATGACTTACTCCAACAAAACCATTCACAGGGCTCCAATGGAAACCAAGCTCTACAACAGCAGATGTTCCAGAGACTGCTGCAAGAAGTGTCAGATAGCAGTGGGGGAGGAATACAATCCCAGCCCCTTTCTGGACCAAATGCAAATGGGGATATGGCGAAGACTGGGTTGGGTTTTGGATGCAACACTCCTCCAGTAACTGGGGTTAGTGCCAATGTTTTAGGAAGCAATGGACGTGCCCCCAGCAGGAGCAACAGTTTCAAAGCTGCTTCAAATAGTGATTCTTCTGCAGCTGGTGGCAACAATGGATTCAACCAGAGAACATCTGATATGCCACATAATCTCCATTTACAAGATGTTAAGGATATTGCGCATGAGTTCACAGATAATGGCTTTTTTAACTGTGATCTAGATGAGAACATGGTTTATGGCTGGAAGGCATGACTAACATATAACGTGTTCTTGTAATTGGCTTTTTCTTATTTAAATGTTCAACATATTATCTTTGTACAGGATAATTTGAATAGCTTCTCTGCTTCCCTGCCCTTTTTCTTAATCGTGGAATTTGTTGTGACATGATGCACTTGGGTGGGTAGGTTAGTATTTAGATATCCTATTTGAGGGATTTTGTCTCTCCTGCAAGTGTAATCTGTTGGACGATCCAAAAGAATCGGCGTCGTATTAATACACTTACATGCCCCATTGTTTTATTTTGTTGTGTCACCAATCTTTTGTGCAACTAACTGCAATCCGTGTTGCTATAGTACCTATTCTTAGTGGGCCTAGTAGAAGACTTGGCTGGTATTTGAACCGTCGGAGAAAGACCCGAACTTCGCTCTGCCATCATAAAATATGATGGTATCAAATATATATGCAATGAGATAGACTCAAAATTAATTGAATAATAGGCTTCATTCTCATAATGAAAATCATAAGTGAATAGTATACTATTTCATGACTATTTCATGACACAGTTATATTATTTTCTAGAGGATTATGATCTTAGAACAACTTGAGTTCTTATTCACCGCATCTGACAAAAATGCTCTTCATATGCCTATACATGCATGTTGTACAATCATTTAAAACAAAAGGCGAATAATTCCTTAAATATTGAAAGTTGTCACAAAAAAAACCTCGTGAACTTTTTAGTTTGTGCATATATCTGTTAAACTTTTCTTCCAATTTCTAAGGAAAATTTCCATGTTAACAATTGTAACTGTCGTTTTTGGCTCAGACAATTGTAATTTGTAATTAGGACCGCAAGGGGTCTTATCCTTGAGGGACTTGTCCTTAAGTGATGAACCCAAGTGCCTACGTACCCTTCGGAAGGGATCAAAGTCCACATAGTTTGTCATGGTGACATCTATTGGAGCCGTTAGGCAAGGTAGTTTACCTGTATAGGGCCGTGTTCGGCTAAGACGTATCTAAGGTACTTTGGGCGGGCGAGCCGCTCTTGGGAAGTTGCCCTAGTTGGTGAGAGTTCGGGTCTCTGGGGGCAGTTGGAAGCCCTGTAAGTGGTGTGCTTTGAGATGGTGGTGAGCCTGCCGGAGGTAGCCTACGGTGGAGCTCAGGTGGTGTAATGGATTTGCGTGAGGTAGTTGGGGGTGCTCGGGATACCGAGAGTATATGAGAGATTGCAGATTAGGTGTTGTAATCCTTCAGGTCGCATGTCTCTAGTCCCCCGTGTGAGGGTCTATTTATACCGAGTGTGGGGAGGTCGTGCTCGACCCACGACGTCGTGGAACGTGGGTCGTGCCACGAAGCTGGTGGAGTTCCCACGTCTGGTTTAAGGGGACGCACCGTGAGGTGATGTGGGCAAGGGCTATGTAATTAGCAGATGAGTGGTGCCACGTGTCCCTAGCGGGTGCTGAGGCCGGGCTTCTAGAAAGTCTGTGCCACGTGTCCTAAGGTGAAATATTTTGTAGTTACAACAATTATTCAGCCATATTGGATTTTTATTTGATGTGGACAATGGGCATTTTTGTCATTTTACATTTTACCTTTCATCTCTGACAACTTTAAGACTACGGAATTAAATAGGCTAGTCATTAATGGAGTGGAGAGAGAGAGAGGGGGGAGAGTGAGTGAGGGAGGGGGGGGGGGAGGGGGAGAGGGAGAGAGAGAGAGAGAGAGAGGGAGGGAGGCGGAGAGATAGAGGGAGAGAGAGAGAGAGTGATGCGATACAGCAAGCTAAACACCCGTTAGAAATTCCAAGTGGACCAATCACAAGAGCTCGAGCTAAGAAGATCATTGAAGCATTAATTGGGCTAGCGCGAGAGAGACTTGGGAGAAGCAATTAGCGATTGGACCAGAAAATAATGATGTTATGACATTAATTTATTAAGGGCTGAAAGTGGAGTTCTTCAACCTGAATTGGGCTTAAAGACGTAAACTTAAAGAGTTTGGACCAATTACTACGTATATGAATATTCTTTTGGGCCTAAATAATCACATTTTAGGCTGAATATGGTGATTATAATTAGGATTTTTATTTAGTGCGAATTTTGAGAATTATTAGTTGCTTATTTTAAATTTTAAGTTATCTTTTAAATTTTAGAATCATTAGGATTATGTTTCCTATTTTATTAAATTAACCTAGGGTTTGTTTTCCTATATAAAGCATTGTACCCAACATTTTGAAGTTAAGTTTTGAATTTTATGAGAATTTGATTATTCTTCTTGAGAGTGGGTTCTCTCTAGGGTTCTTCATTGAACTAATAGACTTATCAAGGTTTGATCACCCTTGTGGCGTCTTTTAACACTACGGGTCCTTGTTCGTTCGAGTTCAAGGGTTCAAGTGGATAGTTCGACCTTTGTTTAGCTTTCTTGGGGTGCGTATATTTCAGATTGATTGTGGATTCGTGGGATCAATCCCTAGTGGGTTCGCATCATTTGGTATTAGAGCTTCAACCCTAAACAAGGTCATATTTATCTATTTACTTGTTTTTCGTTTTCGTTCATCACAAAAAAAAAATTGTTCCTTTTCATATTTCTGTTACCTTCAATCCTACCCGTAATCTTAAATCATTGAGTCTTGTACGTGGAGATATAACAATTTTCACAAACAACATTTTTTTTCATTCTTCAAATTTTGGTCTAAAGTTGCATCTTTGTTCTCTTTGTGTTAAGTAGTTCGTTTCTCTATTTTCTGAAAAAAAAAATCGTTCAAAAAAAAAGTGCAAGAAAAATCGAAAAAAACACGAAAAAAAAATCGAAAAAAGTGCAAAAAAAAAAGAAAGAGAAACAAAGAAAAGTACTACTTGTTTTTGAGATTTTTATTCTTAGAGTCTTGGTTTCCTTTAAAAATCTCACTTGAATGCCCTTTGATTTTGTTTTACAAGTCCTAAGTGTGATGTTGAATTCCGCAAGTGTTGATAGTCTTGATTAAAGTTGCCTAGTTCTTTAAAGAGCCTCAAGAGGAATTAAGAGTGGTAAAAGGCAAGAGTGTGTGAGATTATTATCGTGGAAAAAAGCCATATAAGAGTGAAACACGAGCGTGAGTGACATTTGAAAAAAAAAAGAGTGTGAGGAAATTTATTTCACTAAAATTTTTTTTTTTTAGATTTCAATGGCTAATACAGGTGACGAATCAAATGGAGATAGAAATCCAAAGAATTCAGACATCACCCTCAATGCATTGTGGCAACAAATTGAACGCATGAACGTTGTTTTTGGAGACATAAGGGATAGGTTGGATAGATAAGATGAGCGGATTGCAAGTTCGCAAATAAGTCAACCTAAGTCGAGAAGGCATAATAGGCGGAGGGAGGCTTCTATGAAAAAAATTGAATCAGAAAAATGTGAAGATAGTGGTAATAAGGACGAGTTTGAATATGAAGTTGACAAAAATGTTGTGGAGGGAGAATTCCTTGTGGTCAAAAGAGATTTGATTTGCCAAATTGAAACACATCTGTTGAATGAACAGAGGGAAAACATTTTTTGCACTCGTTGTCTTGTTAAAAACAGTATGTAGGTTGATAATTGATGGTGGTAGTGTTACGAATGTTGCTAGTACTACAATGGTGGAGAAATTGAATTTGCCTACCATTCGACACCCTAGACCATACAAGTTGCAATGGTCAAATGAATGTGGGGAAATTAAAGTTGATAAGCAGGTTCTAGTTTCTTTTTCAATAGACAAATATTGTGATGAAATCTTGTGTGATGTTGTTCCTATGCATGCTGGGCATATACTATTGGGAAGACCTTGGGAGCTTGATAGGAAGGCTAAGAAGAATAGGTTTACCAATAGATATTCTTTTGTTATGAACAACAAACCTGTTACACTTGTACCATTGACTCCAGAGCAAATATATGAGGATCAACTCAACATCAAAGAAGAAAAAGATAAAATAGAGAGTGAGCTTAAAAAAAGAGTGAAACAGAGAAAAAAATTGAGAGCTCGAAAAAAGAAATTCAAAAGAGAGAGAGCGAAAAAGAGACAAAATTTGAGAGCTCAAAAAAAGAAAGTGAAAAAGAAAGAAAATTTGAGAGTTCAAAAAACGAAATTGAAATGAGGGACTTTGGAGTTAAAAAGACTTTGGGTGTTTTGCATGAACACTTCTTCTGGCCTAAAATGAAACGTGATGTAGGATTAATTTGTGCAAAATACATAACATGTAGAGGAGGATCCTGAGGAAGATCCAGAGGAAGATCCCGAGGAGAATCCTGAAGAGGATCCTGAGGAAGATCCAGAGGAAGATCCCGAGGAGGAACTTGTGGAGGATCCTCAACCAGTCCCGGAAGAGACAATACTTTCCGGACCAACGTCGGAAACATTATTTCCACTTGAACCCCTCAACGTAGATCCTCAATTAAACTACAACGATCCGTTAAATCCAATAGTGGTCCAAGAAATTGTGGTGGAGGAAGGCGAGGAAGTCAACCAACCTTTAACCCCTGCATTAGCTATGGATATAGCTGAGAGAGATGCAGCGCGACTAACAGATATAAAAGACATAAATGGCGTACTTTCAAAATACGTCAAAAACATGACTAATAAGGAAAACACTAAATTTTACCTCAAAGTCATATTGGAATACATAAGAGCTGTAAGGGTTAGAGGCAAACCTAGAGGCCGACCTCCTAGCAAACTATACTGGTTTCTGATGATAGAAATGGTATGCCGAGTAGCCGACAGACCACACCGACATAAGATATTAAGAGACGCAGTGATTGATTATATGCGAGCTTTTTTACTATGATGTAATTTTTTTTTTATTTTTTATGTTGTTGAACATGATTCATACATTGTAAAGTTTTTCATCATTAATGAACAATTTATTTTATTTAATGAGGTTATTTGTTCTATGATAACTATATGAAATCAATGTATACTTTTTGTAAGTGGGAGCTTTTAGAAGATGAGACTTCTAAGAGTCGTAATTTAATAAAAGCACTTATATAGAATTCTTGATAAGATATAATGATTATTGCTTGTATCTGTGTGATGGGAGATACAAACGTATGCTCTTGATCATTGATCTTGAAATATCATTGTTTTCTACTCAAGAATAATATAAGGGCATGGCATTGTATACTTTATGTGCTACATATAACCAAACTAAAATGTTCTTTGGTACGTGTCTCTGTTAGAGAGATCGTTGAATAATGTGGGATCGATTTGTCACAGAATTAACAATGGCATCAAAGAACATAATAGCTGAGCTAAACAAGGGGGATAAGCTTAACGGGGACAATTGGGACATATGGCATCGTAAAGTTCAATACATCTTGGAGGAACAAGATGCAATTGAACCTCTTACCGCGGTCTTGGTTGAACCTGAGATTGGGAATACGGCCCAACACAGGAGGGACCAAGAAGCATACCAGGTTTGGAAAAGAAAAAATAGCATTGCGAGAATTACCCTGTTGAGTGCAATGGCTGATGATCTGATGTGTGAGTTTGAGAGTCACAAAACCGCACAAGCTATGTGGATAGCTTTGAAAGACAAGTTTGGTGGTACCTCTACCTCCAAACTGAGAAGGTTGACGATTAAGTTCGATACCTATAAACTAAAGCCTAACACTCCAATTAAACAACATCTAAGAGAGATGGCCAACATGATCAGGGAACTGAAAGAAGCTGGACACACACTGTCTGATGAACAGCAAGTACAAGCAGTTATCAGATCGCTCCCTGGGAGTTGGGAGCACATGAAGGTGAATTTGACCCACAATGAGAACATCACTACTTTCAGTGATGTAGCCAAGCACTTGGAGCTGGAAGATGAACGCTTGGAGGCTTATAAATCATCTGGGCAAGCCTATTACACTGAGGCTGCAAGTACTTCTCAGGCAAAGCCCAATTCCAAGAAAGGCAAGAAACAATTCAAGAAAAAGGGAAACAAATGTGGCAAGAAGAAGATAGACCTAAAGAAGGTCAAGTGCTTCGCTTGCCAAAAGATGGGCCATTTCGCACGGGACTGTTCCAAACAGACTGAGAGCGAAAAGGTATTAGTGAATTATGTGAATTCACATGTTTCATATGTTTCTAGCACTGTTTTTCTAACAGAACCTATTTCTTTTTCTTGGATTATTGACTCAGGCTCCACAGACCACGTAATGAGGGATCGAGGATCCTTCATCGAATACCGTCGATTGCCAAATCATAGCAGGTGGCTATATGTTGGAAACAATGCAAGGATCGAGGTCAAAGGTCTTGGCACTTGCCAATTCACTTTGCGTGGTGGAAAGACTTTGACGCTTCATGATGTGCTTTATACTCCTGACATTCGACGGAATTTGATATCTGTTAATTGTCTTTCGAAGTTTGGGTTTCATTTAAACTTTCATGACAAGGTTGTAGACTTTTTTAACAACTCAGTTTATTATGGTTCGGCTTTTCTTTTAGAGAAGTTCTTTGTTTTGGACATTGTTGGAGATTGTAATTATAATGAATGCTTTGCTATTTCTTCTACTAATGTTGATATGAATGTTTGGCATTCTAGACTGGGACACATTAGTCAAAATAGAATGATTAAATTGGCCAAAGAAGGCATGTTAGGTACACTTCCAAACATGGAAATGTCACTATGTGAAAATTGTCTAGCTGGTAAGGCAACAAGAAAACCTTTCGGTAAGGGAACTAGAGCTGAAAATCCATTACAATTAATCCATTCTGATATATGCGGTCCTATGAGTGTGAGGGCGAGACACGGAGCGTGGTATTTCATTACCTTTATAGATGACTATTCACGATATGGTCATATTTATTTGATTTCACATAAGTCTGAAGCTCTTGCGTGCTTCAGACGATACCTAAACGAGGTAGAAAATCAAATGGATAATAAAGTCAAAGCATTACGCACTGATCGAGGTCGTGAATATTTGTCTGAACAGTTTAAACAACTCTGTGAAGAAAAAGGGATAATCAGGCAACTGACTATCCCTGGCACTCCACAACAAAATGGAGTTGCCGAAAGAAGAAACAGAACTCTTCTAGACATGATTAGATCAATGATGGCCCAAGCAAACCTACCAATTTCATATTGGGGTGATGCTTTATTAACGGCAACCTTCATACTTAATCGTGTGCCCTCAACATCAGTCGCTTCCACACCCTATGAGTTATGGATGAAACATAAACCAGATTTAAGCATCTTAAGGCCCTGGGGGTCAGCTGCGTACATCCATGACAATTCCCATAAGTATGGAAAACTGGGTCCCAGAGGAAAGAAATGTATCTTTATTAGATACTCAGAACAATCAAAGGGATACGTTTTCATAGGTGAAAACGAAGATGGCACGGTGACTGAGATAGAATCAAGAGATGCAAGATTCATTGAAATTGAATTTCCTCATCGAGGAGATGTTGACCGCACTGTTTCCCTTTATGAAACACCAGAACAAGACAGTGCAGAACAAATTGACAATCCTAGACGATTCTGGTTTGTCAATTTGAGTGGGAGCCAAGAAAGGTCAACACCAAGACCTGAACAAGAAAAGAAAGATAAGGAGATTGCTCCTATTAGAAGGAGCAATAGGGAAAGTGTTCCCAAACGACGCTTTCAAATCGAAGGCGAATCTTTCTTAGTTACTCCAGAGGGAGATGATGAACCTCGTTCTGTACATGAAGCCTTGTCAAGTCCTGCCAAGGAAGAATGGAAGAAAGCAATGGAAGAAGAAATGGACTCAATGAAAAAGAACCAAGTTTGGGTGTTAATTGATCTACCAAAAGGGCGTAAAGCCATTGGGAACAAATGGGTTCTCAAAATTAAAAGAAAAGTTGATGGATCAGTTGAAAAATATAAGGCTAGGTTAGTAGCAAAAGGTTACACACAACAATAAGGCATAGATTACGATGACACGTTCTCGCCAGTTGTGCGTTTTAACTCCATTAGACTTATTCTGGCAATAGTAAATAGTTTAGACCTAGAATTACATCAGATGGATGTAAAAACCGCATTTTTGAATGGTGATCTGGATGAAGAAATCTATATGGAACAACCATTAGGTTTCATTGAAAAAGGAAAAGAGTCAAAAGTTTGTAAACTTAAAAGATCCATTTATGGATTAAAACAATCATCCAGACAGTGGTATTTGAGGTTTCACAAAGCAGTAACCTCATATGACTTCCAAATGATAGAGGAAGACCACTGCGTCTACATCAAGAGGTTTGAGGGTAATTTTGTTATTTTATCCTTATATGTAGACGATATACTATTGGCTGGTAATAGTCTAGGTTCTGTAACAACCATAAAAGAATGGCTTTCATCAAACTTTGAGATGAAAGACATGGGTGAAGCAGAATACATACTTGGAGTTAAAATCCAAAGAAATCGTTCGAAAAGAATCTTGTCTCTTTCACAAGAGAATTACATCAACAAGATTCTTGAGCGATTTAACATGAAGGATTGCAAACCTATGAGCACTCCTGTAGCTACTGGATTAGCCTTGAGTCTCGATATGTGTCCCAAAACTGAATCAGACAAGAAGAAAATGGAAAGAGTTCCATATGCCAGTGCAGTTGGTAGTCTGATGTATGCAATGATGTGTACAAGACCAGACATCTGCTATGCAGTAGGATTGGTAAGCAGATTCCAATCTAACCTCGGTGAAAAGCATTGGAAAGCAGTGAAGAGGATTTTGAGATACTTAAAGGGCACTTCTGACTATGCATTGTGCTATAAAGGAAGTGATTTGCGCCTTGTTGGGTACTCCGATGCCGACGTAGGCGGAGATGAAGAAGAACGAAGGTCAACTTCAGGTTATACCTTCTTACTCAACAACGGCGCCATATGCTGGAGCAGCAAGAAGCAAACGTGCATCGCCTTACATTCAATGGAAGCCGAGTTTGTGGCATGCACTGCTGCCGTACAAGAGGCATCATGGCTGAAGAGATTTATAGAACATCTTGGATTTGGAAATGAGAGTACCAATCCAGTGTTATTATACTGTGACAATACTGCAGCCATAGCCTATACTAAGGATCCTAAGTATCACAGCAAGACCAAGCACATTGATATTAAATATAATTTTGTTAGGGATTATATAGCACAAAAGATTGTAACTGTACAATACATTTCGACAAAATGTATGATAGCAGATCCCCTGACAAAGCCAATAGGTGAAAGAGTGTTTAAAGAACATATGCAAGCCATTGGCATACGTAAAATGTAATATGCAGAATTCATAAATAAAGAATGATGTTCTAATTTTCTGTTATTACTTTATGCATTTATTTTGGAGTATACAATGTCTAGTATGTCGTACAGGTTGAAAGGTTGGCTCTCTCACACGGGCAACCGCCTTTGACACTCAAGTGGAGTGTGCAAAGATGAGACATTTGTGTTCACCAATAAAGCAGCCAAGAGTGCTGATATGGTAGAGAAGAAACACAAACTATATGTCGCCTTGACTAACGTGTAGCAAGTCAAGATGAGATCCACATAAAATGAAGTTGGATCAAAGTTTGGAATCCCACTTCCAAAATACCTGTAGTCAGATAACAAACTCTTCAACGTTGACGTCGTAAATGAAAGTAGAGTTGAAGAATTTGGGCCTAGATACTGGGTGCATCTAGACTTAAGTCTGTACGGTGTTAAGATAAGAATAAAACGACATATGCTCTTATAATAAAAGAGTAACACCGTAGCATGTGTTTCATACCACATGTACTGAGAGAACCGCAAGAGGGAAGCAAGTGAAAGATCCCTGCTTCATTGCTGTGTGAGTCCCAGGGAAGAACAATTTTCCCAGTGATGTCCTTTGAACTTTGACAGTATCACGGAGATATGCTTCAGTGACTGCTACTTTAGCATTTTTACTATGATCATGATAGATGCGATCTAAAGTACTATGCTAAGAAAGCGACTGATTCATATTAAAGTGTTATTTGGGCGAAAGGAAGATTAACTGAGATATACACAACTATGCTAGTGTCTGTGACATGTCCCTTATGACATTTTTGTTGTCGTAAGTGTGGATACTAGACATATGAGGAAGGCAATCTAAATCGTACATTGATTCGAGGGGGATTAGTTCTTGCCACGTGAAAGTGTATATAGTTAAATCTAGGACATCTGAGGCATCATTTAAAATTCTAGCTACACGAAGGAGACGGTTACTTGTACTGGTCCTATAAAAAAGGATTGCTAGCACAAGTACCTAAGTGAAGACGTCATGCCCACGCGGTCACGGAAAAGCACTAAGTATGAAATTGAAAGGAGGCTGAGAGATTTAACCCACGGCATCTAATCCACCAAGTGTGAGTTGGAGATGTAAGATTATGGGCCAGTCCACCCTTGGTGGATCGGACCCAAGCCCAATTGATGTTGGGGCAAATATATAAATAAGTTATAAATGTGGGTTATGGAGTGTAATTTACTCCATAAGTTTATTTAATTTAAAAAACCTGAGTCAGTTGCGTGTATGTGAACGTGACAAAAAGAGAGGTGTGGCACATTTTATCATTCATTCTGAGAAAGACAAAAACCTCTCTCTTCTAACTCTCTGCTCTCTGCTAAATTTACTGTGGGTGCATTTGCTGTGTTGCTTGCTCGGAGTCCCTACTTGGTGACCGGAGTTCACGTGGGTACCTGAACACGGAGTCGGAGTCGGATACATCGCAGGTACACCCGTATTCTTACACCTAGTGAACCTTGGGTAGATATATCAATGAACTTTGTTTTGGGTTTGCCTAGGTCAAAAAAAGGAATGGATTTCATATTTGTGGTTGTTGATAGGTTTTCTAAAATGACGCATTTCATTCCTTGTCATAAAATTGATAATGCCACACATATTGCTGATCTGTTCTTTAAAGAAATTGTAAGACTTCATGGTATTCCTAAAAGTATTGTTTCTGATAGAGATGCAAAATTTTTGAGTCATTCCTACTGCTTGTCATCCACAAACTGATGGGCAAACTGAAGTTGTTAATAGAACTTTAAGCCAATTGCTTAGAATTGTGATTCAAAAGAACTTGAAAAATTGGGAAGATTGGATGCCATTCATTGAATTTGCTTATAATAGGTGTGTACATTCATCTACTGACCATTCTCCTTTTGAAATTGTGTATGGTCTCAATCCACTAACCCCTTTGGATTTATTGCCAATACCTATTGATGAGAGGACAAGTATTGATGGAAAAAAGAAAGCTGAAACAGTGAAGCAACTTCATGAACGTGTAAAACAACAAATTCAAAAGAAAAATGAGCAATATGCATCTAAAGCCAACAAAGGAAGAAGGCGTATTCTTTTTGAACCCGGTGATTGGGTGTGGGTGCATATAAGAAAAGAAAGATTTCCTGATCAAAGAAAATCAAAATTAGCCCCAAGAGGCTATGAATTGAAAGGATCAATGACAATGCTTACAAGATCGGTTTACCTGGCGAGTATAATGTTAGTGACACTTTTAATGTTGCTAATTTATCTCCTTTTGATGTAGGTGAAGATTCGAGGACGAATCCTTTTGAGGAGAACAGGAATGATGCGATACAGCAGGCTAAAGACCCGTTAGAAATTCCAAGTGGACTAATCACAAGAGCTCCAGCTAAAAAGATCATTGAAGCATTAATTGGGCTAGCGTGAGAAACTTGGGAGAAGCAATTAGCGATTGGACCAGAAAATAATGATGAAATGCCATTAATTTATTAAGGGCTGAAAGTGGAGTTCTTAAAATTGAATTGGGCTTAAAGACTTAAACTTAAAGAGTTTGGACCAATTACTACGTATATGAAGATTCTTTTGGGCCTAAATAATCACATTTTGGGCTTAATATGGTGATTATAATTAGGATTTTTATTTAGTGCGAATTTTGAGAATTATTAGTTGCTTATTTTAAATTTTAAGTTATCTTTTAAATTTTAGAATCATTAGGATTAGGTTTCATATTTTATTAAATTAACCTAGGGTTTGTTTTCCTATATAAAGCATTGTACCCAACATTTTGAAGTTAAGTTTTGAATTTTATGAGAATTTGATTATTCATCTTGAGAGTGGATTCTCTCTAGGGTTCTTCATTGAACTAACAGACTTATCAAGGTTTGATCACCCTTGTGGCATCTTTTAACATTTCGGGTCCTTGTTCGTTCGAGTTCAAGGGTTCAAGTGGATCGTTCGACCTTTGTTTAGCTTTCTTGGGGTGCGTATATTTCAGATTGATTGTGGGTTCGTGATCAATACCTAGTGGGTTCGCATCAAAGAGGGATAGGGAGAGAGAGGGGGGAGGGAGAGAGAGGGAGGGAGTGAGAGAGAGAGAGAGAGAGAGAGAGAGAGAGAGAGAGGGAGAGAGCCTCTCTTTACATAATAGTGTATATGAAAGCGGGTTTGGTAAATTAGAGTAATTATAATTAATGTTAGGACAAAGTAGTTGAACTGAAATGAAAATTTTAAGGTTGAACAAAGGGTAAAAATATAAATTTTGAAAAGTTTCAACATGTCACGTCATCAGTTGACAAACCAAATTTATGGTGTTATCAAAAGGGCGAATATGAAAAAAGTTGCAAATATAGATGATTGGTTTGGAACTTCTGAAAGATAGATGACTAATATGGAAAAAGTAAAAAAGATTGGGGACAAAAAAAGGGGCTTTGCAAAGTATTAATGAGGAAAGGGAGGAACACCTATAAATATTGCTTGACAGTTATAATAAAATGAACATAATGGAATGACTCATTAATTATATTTTTCAATATTACCCTTCATTAATTGGTTAGGAATGTTTGATTAATTATTTGTTTGGGGTGATAATATCACGGTTAACCTAGCTATGAACGAGGCGTTCGTGGGCCATGCTTACGTGACAACTTAAATACCTCCACATGGAGTATAAGACACCTTTATGGACTTGGCTTGCGACCTAAGACTGCCACGATAAATTATAAATACACCCAACCTTTGTCTAAACTCTATGTACGTTACAAGCTTAGAACAACTTACTAGCAAGGATACCTAAAACCCTAGGTCATCAATTACTTCCTAGCTTTTGCAGCTCTCTCTTTCTGTGACCTCAACCGCACACCAATGAACTACTCAGATATAAATCTCTCACTGATTGCCACACGAACCCCTAACACCTTGAATAACATAGACTTTGATTCCTCTTTAAAGTACATAGGCTCCTATGTTTTCACCTAGGTCAAGTCCTTTCCTCCATGAACAGATGGATTTATCATTTGCGGCCAACATGGTCTTTCCGATGACTACAAGAGATCTTTCTGATTCTGGTCGACAGGAAAGACATGCGGGGTGGGGGGAGGGTTCCTCTAGTTTGCATACACCATTTTAATGTGAGTGCGACATCCTCATTTTGATGTGTACCTAGGCCCTATGAGGCGGTCTCCGGGGTTACCTTCGAATGAAAATGTCCGATAAGGTGTTTTCTAAGCATCTTACCTACTTATCTTTCGAAAACTAGCAGTGATAGCAAATTACATAGACTCCGAAAGGATAATCTATTTTCTTAGATGCTCTTTTATATTCATATTTTCTTAAATAAATATTTACTTACTTTTCCGTCTTAAAATACTTTTTGATATTTTTAACTCGATGTGAATATTTTAAAAGCATAGTTATTCTGGAGCTACAGAAGGTTCCACGTGATTCAACCCTAGGTTTGCCCTATACTACATTCCTAGGTATTTTTATTTGATTCTGACTTGCAACGAGTCAAGGGGCATTATTTTTCATCTGAAAACGCCCTCATCAAGACCCCCATCTTAGCCCATGGCACTCATGAACCCTAATACCGGCATTGGTAAATGGCCTTTTCGCACATATCCATTCCCAGTGACTCCACCGGGGAATCTTCGCCTTAAGTCACTACCTGCAAACTCGATTCACCAATGTGGCTGTGTCAAGGGCACCGAACAAATGATGCCATCTCTTACAGCATTTCCCGAGAAAGAAGAGTCGCTGATA
Organism: Senna tora; assembly: GCA_014851425.1. Lineage (NCBI taxonomy): Eukaryota > Viridiplantae > Streptophyta > Magnoliopsida > Fabales > Fabaceae > Senna > Senna tora. The sequence goes on along the minus strand of CM026272.1, from coordinate 8,371,395 downwards.
ATTGGACAAGTCTTAAGGGAGCGCAAGTTGTCAAGCTTCATTGGGCGATTGGTCGTCCCTTCACCAAAAATGCCTCGATACATGCACGATGAGCTCCGTGCTTTTGCATCATAATATCAACCTGATGGGTTTTGGGCATACCTTGTAGTCGAATACAGAATCAAAAATAGGAAGCCACACGGATCCGGTTACTGATGAACACGAATCGGGTACACCGCAAATGCACACTTGAGAGAGACAAGAAGATGGAGGAGGAAGGGTTCTCACTTTATTGTTGGAAGTTCACTGTATTTTTCTTGATCAGTATATCTTTTTTTAACCAAAAATAAGGAACCACCCTTTAATCACGTTATTCCAAAATAACTGTTCCCTCCTCTAATTTGAATTTAATTATTAAAGGAGTAAATTGCACTCCTAAACCCACACTTTTCCTTATTTTCACATTTGGCCCAATCCACGAAGGGTGGACTGGTCCATATACTTACATCTCCCACTCATACTTGGTGGATTAGATGTCGTGGGTTAAATATCTCCGCCTCCTCTCAATTTCATACTTAGTGCTTTGCCGTGACCGCGTGGGCATGACGTCTTCATTTATGTACTTGTACTAGAAATCCTTTTTATAGGACCAAAACAAGTAACCTTCTTCTTCGTGCAGCTAGAATTTTAAAATATGCCTCAAATGTCCTAGATTTAACTATATACACTTTCACATGGCAAAACTAAGCTCTTCAGTCAATGTTTGATTCATATTGCATCATCATATATGTCTAGTATCCACACTTATGACAACAAGATGTCATGAGGGACATGTCACAGATACTAGCATAGGTGTGTATATATCAGTTAATCTTCCTTTAGCCCATATAACACATTAATATGAATCAGTTACTTTCCTAGCATAATACTTTAGATCGCACTAATCATGATCATAGAAAAAATGCTAAAGTAGTAGTCACTAAAACATATCTCCATGATACTGTCAAAGTCTAAAGGACATCAATGGGAAGACTATTCTTCTCTGGGACTCATACAGCAGTGAAGCAGGGATCTTTCACTTGCTTCCCTTTTGTGGTTCTCTCAGCACACGTGGTATGAAACACACGCTACGATGTTACTCTTTTACTATAAGAGCGTATGTCTTTTTATATTTATCGTTAACATAGTACAAACTTAAGTATAGATACTCTCAGTATCTAAATCCAAATTCTTCAACTCTACTCTCATTTACGACGTCGACGTTGAAGAGTTTGTTATCTGGCTACAGGTACTTTGGAAGTGGGATTCCAAATTTCGGTTCGATTTTATTTTATGTGGACCTCATCTTGACTTGCTACACTTTAGTCAAGGCGACATATAGTTTGTGCTTCTTCTTCTCTACCATATCAGCACTTTTAGCTGCTTTACTGGTGAACACAAATGTCTCATCTTTGCACACTCCACTTGAGTGTTAAAGGTGGTTGCTCGTGTGAGAGAGCCAACCTTTCTACCTGTACAACATACTAAACATTGTATACTCCAAAAATAAATACATAAAGTGATAACATAAAATTATAACGTCATTCTTTATATAATATTCTGCATATTACACTTTACGCATACCAATGGCTTGCATATGTTCTTTAAACACTCTTTCGCCTATTGGCTTTGTCAGGGGATCTGCTATCATACATTTTGTCTAAATGTATTGTACAGTAATAATCTTTTGTGCTATATAATCCCTAACAAAGTTATATTTAATATCAATGTGTTTGGTCTTGCTGTGATACTTAGGATCCTTGGTATAGGCTATGGCTGCAGTATTGTCACAGTATAATAACACTGGATTGGTACTCTCATTTCCAAAATCGAGGTGCTCTATAAATCTCCTTAGCCATAAAGCCTCTTGTACGGCTACAGTGCATGCCACAAACTCAGCTTCCATGGAATGTAAGGCAATGCACGTTTGCTTCTTGATGCTCGAGCATATGGCGCCATTGTTAAGTAAGAAGGAAGTAAGAAGGTATAACCTGAAGTTGACCTTCGTTCTTCTTCATCTCCGCCTACGTCAGCATCGGAGTACCCAACATGGCGCAAATCACTTCCTTTGTAGCACAATGCATAATCAGAAGTGCCTTTTAAGTATCTCAAGATCCTCTTCACTGCTTTCCAATGCTTTTCACCGGGGTTAGATTGGAATCTGCTCACCAGTCCCACAACATAACAGATATCTGGTCTTGTACACAACATTGCATACATCAGACTGGCAATTGCACTGGCATATGTAACTCTTTCCATCTTCTTGTCTGATTCCGTTTGGGACACATGTCAAGACTCAAGGCTATTCCAGTAGCAACAGGAGTACTCATGGGTTTGCAATCCTTCATGTTGAATCGCTCAAGAATCTTATTGATGTAATTCTCTTGTGAAAGAGACAAGATTCTTTTTGAACGATCTCTTTGAATCTTAACTCCAAGTATCTACTCTGCCTCACCCATGCCTTTCATCTCAAAATTCGATGAAAGCCATTCCTTAATAGCAATTACCGAATCTAGACTATTTCCGGCCAATAGAATATCATCTACATACAAGGATAATATGACAAAATTACCCATAAACCTTTTAATGTAGATGCAGTGGTCTTCCTCTATCATTTGGAAGTCATATGAGGTTACGACTTTGTGAAACCTCAAATACCACTGTCTGGATGATTGTTTCAATCCATAAATGGATCTTTTAAGTTTAGAAACTTTGGATTCTTTTCCTTTTTCAATGAAACCTAATTGCTATTCTATATGGATTTCTTCATCCAGATCACCATTTAGGAATGCGGTTTTTACATCCATCTGATGTAACTTTAAGTCTAAACTATTTACTATTGCCAGAATAAGTCTAATAGAGTTAAAACGCACAACAGGCGAAAAGGTATCATCGTAATCTATGCCTTCCTGTTGTGTGTACCCCTTTGCCACTAATCTAGCCTTATATTTGTCAATTGATCCATCCACCTTTCTTTTAATTTTGAGAACCCACTTGTTCCCAATAGCTTTACGCCCTTTGGGTAGATCAACTAACACCCAAACTTGGTTCTTTTCCATTGAATCCATTTCCTCTTCCATTGCCTTTTCCCATTCCTTATGAGCAGGACTTGACAAGGCTTCATGCAGAGAACAGGGTTCATCATCCCCATCTGGAGTAACTAGAAGAGATTCTTCTTCGATTTGAAAACGTCGTTTGGGAATACTTTCGCTGTCACTCCTTCTGACGGGAGCTACTTGCTTGTCTTTCTTTCTTTGTTCAGGTCGTGTTGATCATATTTCACTCCCACTCAGATTGGCATACCTAGATGATTCTGGTACGTCAATTTGTTCTACACTGACTTGTTCTTCTGCTTCGTAAAATGAAACAGTGCGGTCAACATCTCTTTTAGGAAATTCTATCTCAATGAAAGTTGCGTCTCTTGACTCTATTTCAATCACAGTTCCATTTTCGTTTTCTCCAATGAAAACGTATCCCTTTGATTGATCTGAGTACCTTATAAAGATACATTTCTTTCCTCTGGGACCCAGTTTCCCATACTTGTGGGAATTGTCATGGATATACGGTGATGACCCCTAGGGTCTTAAGATGCTTAAATCCGGTTTGCGTTTTTTCCATAACTCATAGGGTGTGGAAGCAATTGATATCAAGGGAACACAATTAAGTATGAAGGTTGCTGTTAATAAAGCATCACCTCAATATGAAATTGGTAGGTTTGCTTGGGCCATCATTGACCTAACCATGTCTAGAAGAGTTCTGTTTCTTCTTTCGGCAACTCCATTTTGTTGTGGAGTGCCAGGATTAGTCAGTTGTCTAATTATTCCCTTTTCCTCACAGAGTTTTTTAAACTGTTTAGATAAAAATTCACGACCTCGATCAGTGCGTAATGTTTTGATTTTGTTATCCATTTGATTTTCTGCCTCGTTTAGGTATTGTCTAAAGCACTCAAGAGCTTCGGACTTATGAGAAATCAAGTAAAAATGACCATATCGTGAATAATCATATATAAAGGTAATAAAATACCACGCTCCGTGTCTCACCCTCACACTCATTGGACCACATATATCGGAATGGATTAATTGTAATGGATTTTCTGCTCTAGTTCCCTTACCGAAAGGTTTTATAGTTAATTTACCAGGTAGACAATTTTCACATAGTGACATTTCCATGTTTGGAATTGCACCTAACATGCCTTCTTTGGCCAATTTAATCATTCTATTTTGACTAATTGTCCTAGTCTAGCATGCCAAACAGTTATATCAACATTATTGGAAGAAATAACAAAACATTCATTATAATTACAATCTCCAACAATATCCAAAACAAAGAACTTTTCTAAAAGATTCTAAAAGAAAAGCTGAACCATAATAAATTGAGTTGTTCAAAATGTCTACAACCCTATCATGAAAGTTTAAATGAAACCCAAACTTTAAAAGACAATTAACAGATATCAAGTTCCGTTGAATGTCAGGAGTATAAAGCACATCATGAAGCGTCAAAGTCTTTCCACCACGCAAAGTGAATTGGCAAGTGCCAAGCCCTTTGACCTCAATCCTTGCGTTGTTTCCAACATACATCCACCTGCTATGATTAGGCAATTAACGGTACTCGATGAAGGATCCTCGATCCCTCGTTATGTGGTCTGTGGAGCCTGAATCAATAATCCAAGAAAAAGAAATGGGTTCTGTTAGAAAAGCAGTGCTAGAAACGTATGAAACATGTGAATTCACATAATTCACTAATACCTTTTTCGCTCTCAGTCTATTTAGAACAGTCACGTGCGAAATGGCCCATCTTTTGGCAAGCGAAGCACTTGACCTTCTTCAGGTCTATCTTCTTCTTGCCAACTTTGTTTCCCTTTTTCTTGAAATGTTTCTTGCCTTTATGGGGTAGAAAACCACCCTTCTTCCCTTTTCTCTGAAATCCTTTCCCCTTCTTGGAAATGGGCTTTTTCTGGGAAGTACTTGCAGCCTTTGGTGTAATAGGCTTGCCCAGAGGATTTGTAAGCCTCCAAGCGTTCATCTTCCAGCTCCAAGTGCTTGGCTACATCATTGAAAGTAATGATGTTCTCGTTGTGGGTCAAATTAACCTTCATGTGCTCCCAACTCCCAGAGAGCGATCTGATAACTGCTTGCACTTGCTGTTCATCAGATAGTATATGTCCAGCCTCTTTCAGTTCCTTGATCATGTTGGCCATCTCTCTTAGATGTTGTTTAATTAGAGTGTTAGGCTTGAGTTTGTAGGTATCGAACTTAATCGCCAACCTTCTCAGTTTAGAGGTGGAGGTACCACCAAACTTGTTTTTCAAAGCTATCCACATAGCTTGAGCGGTTTTGTGACTCTCAAACTCGCACATCAGATCGTCAGCCATGGCACTCAACAGGGTGATTCTTGCTATGCTATTATTCCTTTTCCAGACTTGGTCCCTCCTGTGTTGGGTCGTATTCCCAATCTCAGGTTCAACAAAGACTGTGGTAAGAGGTTCAATTGCATCTTGTTCCTCTAAGATGTATTGATATTTACGATGCCATATGTCCCAATTATCCCCGTTAAGCTTATCCCCTTTGTTTAGTTCAGCTATTATGTTCTTTGTTGCCATTCTTAGTTTTGTGACAAATTGATCCCACATTATTCAACGATCTCTCTAACAGAGACATGCATTAAAGAACATTTCAGTTTATTGATATGTAGTATTTGTAATTCCCGTCCTCAAGAGTCATATTTGGGAATTACAGCACATAAAGTATACAATGTCATGCCCTTATATTGTTCTTGATTAAAAAACAATGACATTGCAAGATCCATGATCAAGAGCATACATTTGTATCTCCCATCACATAGATACAAGCAATAATCATTATATTTTATCAAGAATTATATATAAGTGCCTTTAAAAAAATTATGTCTCTTAAAAGACTCGTCTTTTAAAAGCCCCCACTTATAAAAAGCATCTCAATATGTATAAAAACTCATATAATTTTCTAAATGAGTAATAGTTAACTTCATTAAAGAAAAATAAAGTTCATAAAGCAAAAATTACATCCATAAAAAATAAGGAAACATGTTCAACGATAACATCCAGAAATAACCAATTACAAATGAGAATATAAGTACTTAAAAGCCTCAAACATTAAGTAATCATAGTAAATTTCTTTTCCTGCTGGCATACGTCTTCTATTTCTGTTAGCCAGTAGTCTTTTTCGAGGACGCAACCTTCGGGTTTGTTTCGTAGTCTTGTTGCTCTCACGTATTCTATTATGACTCTAACATAAAACGTTGTCATTTTCCTATCGGTCATGTTATTTACATATTCTTTCATAATCTCTTTAATGTCTGATGGATTGTTTAGGTGTACTATGTCTCTCTCAGCTACATCCATAGCTACAGAAGGAGTCAGTGGCTGATCTACTTCTTCTCCCTCCTCCACTTCAGTTTGATCAGATTGAGTGAAGGAGTCGCTTATAATGAGTTCTTGATCTAACTCAATGGGATCCACCGGAAATAAATTTGCGGATGTAGGTGCAGAGTCCATCACGTCTGTCACTTCTTGCTCAGGAAGTTCCTCTGGATCCTCATCCTGAGGAATATAATCTGGAATATCTTCCTCCTCAGGCTCATCCAAAGGTATAAGGAATGGAATATCATCCAATAATGAGTATTCCACAGAGGTGTAAGTTATGATTTCTGTATTGCTTGAAGCCTCTTGCTTCATTGTTTTCCTTGAAAAGAAAAGAAATACAATAAATAAATTATTCTGACATTTGTGCTAATTTCTTATTTCTATTCGCATAAAAGAATTAAAAGAAAATAAGCACAATATCAAGAAATCACCAAAAAAGACCCAAGAACACTTCCAAAATGTATTAAAAAATATATCAAATTAAAGATTTTAATTATCTGAATTTTTTTAGAGACAAACAGCACCTCAATCGGAGCCTGCACGCGCCCCAATTTTTTTTTGTTGGTACCTCACGCGCTGACGTCGGTACCGCTGGCGACGACACGGGCCGCCATGCCAGGAGTCCGGCGGTGTAGCCACGCGTCGGTTGTCAGAATAACTATTATGACATTTGTGTTCATTTATTTATTATTTTAATTTAATTTAATTAATTAATTAATTAATTATTATTTTTATTTATATCATATTTGCCAGCGTTTATTTTGTGACAGTTTACAAAGTGCTGCAAATCTGATGCAGTAGTTTCTCAACCGCCGCTGTAACTGTCATCTTCTTCTTCAACCTCTGATTTTCCAGATTCCGGCGACGGCGATGGCGAACTTCATCGGAAAATTTTGACCTTCAATATCTCATCCGTTCGGACTCCGTTTCTTGCAAATTTTATGGCATTTTTATATGATTTTTTATGCTCTACATGTTGGGATCAATTTTGAAGCCTAAAAGACTCGATTTCACTGAACCCAAATTTCGAACCCGAAAGTTCGATTCTCCATAACTCTATGGTTTGGAGTCCATTTTATGTAAAATTTATGTTATTCTCTTAGTTTTTCATCCTCTATCTAATGATAGAATTTCGAAGCATGCAAAACACAATTATACAATAGCTTATTTTGGAATAATTTCATGTTTGGCCACTAATTTTGCATGCTATCATGTTCATAATTATCGGTCTTTGAATCAAAGATTAAATTCACGTGTTTCCATACACATTTAACACATTTCTTCTGATTTAAAAAGAAAATTACAGTGAGAATAAACTCATATATTGTTTTTTTATGCATTCAACAAGTATTTACAGTATATCAACATGTTGATTTTATCATATGCATTCATCAAACACAGCGGAAGTTGTAAAGAACCAGGCTCTGATGCCACTGATGGGTTTTGGGCGTACCTTGTAGTCGAATATAGAATCGAAAACAGGAAGCCACGCGGATCCGGTTACTGATGAACACGAATTGGGTACACCGCAAATGCACACTTGAGAGAGACAAGAAGATGGAGGAGGAAGGGTTCTCACTTTTTTGTTGGAAGTTCAATGTATTTTTCTTGATCATTATATCTTTTTTTTACCAAAAATAAGGAACCACCCTTTAATCATGTTATTCCAAAATAACTGTTCCCTCCTCTAATTTGAATTTAATTATTAAAGGAGTAAATTGCACTCCTAAAGCCACACTTTTCCTTATTTGCACATTTGGCCCAATACCAATTGTGCTTGGGTCCAATCCACTAAGGGTGGACTGGCCCATATACTTACATAACCCATGCCCCGTTGAATGCTTTAGTTTATGGAAGCACGGGGAAAGACCCAATGTCTATCAAATGCATATATAACAATTAACCTACATCAATCATGATTATAAATTTCGATTTGTGTACTTAGTATGATTCCTTCCTACAAATGACTATCATCATGGCTTTAGCATCCGATCAAAGATGGCCTTCTACTTATCCACCAGTGCTTCGCTGACGCACAAGAAGGACGTCTGACAAGGTGCGCCAGAGGGAAGTCACAAGAACAAATTAGGGAAGCCAATCAAGAATTGCCGCATCCAGTTTCTGCCAGACTGAAAGATTTTCAGGCCTGAGCTTTTCAAAAGCTTGTGTAACCAGGGACTCATGTGTCCAAAGCCAGGGAAATGATGGATAGAATCATTCCCTCCCTGGTCCCGTTTCGGTCTAACCTGCATGTACCGCCTTGATACTCGGGGACTTGTAACTAAGAAGAAGAAAGATGCCCATGGAGTGGAAAACTCAAGAGGACAAGACTCGAAGGATGACACCGAGAAGCTCGGAAAAAAGAACCTCATATTAAAGGAAGATAATGTTATAATTAAGGAGGAAAATTTGGCTTTGAAAGGAGAAAATTAGAGGCTTGAAAATGAAATGATTATAATGCATCATATCTTGGAGAAGAGGGAGCTTGAAATCCGCATGAAGAATGAGACTCACCAACTGGATTCAAGGGCAGAGATCAAGACTCTGGAAGACCAATTCACAGAATCAAGAATAACAACTTATGAATAACTCTAAAACAAACAAGGGCATGAGGAAATTCTGCAACAAGGAACCTAGTTGAAGCCGTTAGTACGATTTGGGATCCCGACTATCTTATTTTCATTGTTAGTAGAATTGGGAAGCATTTATAGGTCACTTTCTAATCGGGGAAGCTTTATGTACAAACCAATTTAATATCAATGGAATGATGTTTTTCTTTCGCTTATTTTATCACTGTGCGTTGAACTCTAGACTTCCATTTTAACCAACCAATGTTCAAGCAGTTATAATGAGAAAAGGCCACGACACTAGAGTGATTATCGCTAGTTGATAACCTCGATTTCTCATTAAGACTTAGGGAACCGAGGGGATCTGGATGTCGAACCCGAAGTCAAATGCCAAAAGGAATCACGTTCATACATAAGAATTTTCTAATTCAAAACTTTTCCTTTTTCAGAAAAGACACCACATTTTGACAGGAATGCTTGTCAACCCTTGCAAATTGTTCAAAGCACGTACTTGCCTCCTACATCCAAGAATGAACCATGCATGAGAATAATCAAACGATGAGGGTTCCCGCAATCAAGAATGGCTTAGACAAATTAGTCCCCGAATGGGAAAAGGAGATCGAGAAACTAAACCAAAAACTCAAAGTCAAACAGGTCTAAAACCTCCAAGAAGGTTATTTTGAAGGTCATCACATATTCCCTCAAGTGAATATCCCAACGGGATTCTAAATTCCCGACTTCATCAAGTATGATGGGACTACCAATCCAGAAATCCACCTTAAAGCTTATTATCTAACCATGGGAAATTTGGAATGAGATTAGAATTTCTTGCTCGCATTCTTCCATCATAGCCTCATTGGGTTTGCATACGACTGGTACATGCACCTCGATAAGGAAGACCTAAGAATCTTGGTGCATCATGGTCCCAACCTTATTGAAAGAGTATGCATACAACAAGATTGAACGCACTCGCGAATTGGTACATGCAATAAGTAGGAAAACTGGGGAATCATTCTGAGAGTACGCTCGTAGGTGGAGGCAAGCTGCGATATGGGTCCTACCCCGTATGACAGATTGGGAAATATGTTAGTACTTCTTGAAATCCCTCAAAGATCCCTGTTACAACTTGATGGTCGCCATCCCTTTTAAGGACTTCTCCCAGCTGGTCACTGTGGGGGAAGATATAGATCTTCATACAAAGGAAAGGTACGAGTCTCCCTTCATTGGAGCTCATTTTAATACTGAGGACAAAGGGGAAGTGAATGGTATCGAGGGCACTCACCAAGGAAATTCCAAGAAAGAAAGATGATGCCCATTCAAAAGCCAAGTAATAATGGGGAAAAGAAAAGGGAAGTCAGGAACCCCGAAGATCACAAACCTTTCCTGGACTTTGGGATGTCTTAATTAGAGTTGCCCAGGAGATTATCTGATTAGGGATCATATGCCCAAGGTCCCTAGAGCCTTTAACACCTCCATACCCTATATGGTGTAAGCCATAACTCTCATGCGAGTACCATATGTATGAGCTGGGTCATTCGACTGAGACATGTGGCGCCTTTCGAAAAAAATCTGAACTTTGACAAGGGAAGAAAAGATTCAAGAAAAGATCATGACAGAGATCAATTCAATCCACGAGTTTGATAACAACTATTCAAAGAGGGCCAAGATGTCCTTTTCAAAAAAACATATATGATTTTTCAAATTTTACTTTGAGAATAAGACGGAATGTTTTTGCCTCATACACTTAGCCTACTTTTCACAGTACTTTCTCTCTCTTGTTTCTCTCATTATTCTTAGGCCCCCTGAATATTTGGGTGTTCAGGAACCTTGCCCATTGACGACACCATATTTTGTCCGGCCCCAAAAAGATGCAATCAAGATGAGGGAACAGTATAGGACTAAGGGAAAGAGGTTCGTGACCCATAACTTGATGGGTCGCGACCCCCTGGCATAAAATCTCAGTAGGTTGCGACCCAAAGGTGCTATGGATCGCGACCCCCTTTGTCATTTATGACAAAATTGGATCTGATCTGAAATCAAGTATGGGTCGCGACCTTAAACTATATAGGTTGCGACCCCCTGTCATGAATGGCCGGATTTTCTTTCCCGTAATAGAGCGCTTCTGGTTCCCTATAAATTGGAAGCCTCATTCCATTCAAAAGGACGAATTTCTGAGATCCTAAGAGGCTGCCAAACTATCGAGCGGACTAACTTAGTAAGCGACCCTATCTGTGAGCGACCCCCATATCCATACTTGATATAGCATAGGCCATCTTTCTTTCTGAGCTCGTTTCAGATTAATGGGATAGGAGTGAGGCCTCATGCCGCTGCGAGGGTTGACCGTGTTCCCCTCAAGATCATAGATTTGAGATGTTGGGTTCATTCTTCGTCTTTTTTTTTTTACTTTTGCTGTTATGTATCGGGACCCCCTGGTGTAGGCGTTGTGACCCCTGTTCATTGTGCACTGTTCTTCTTGTTGGATCTTCTCTCTTCTATGTCATCTTAGTCTATGGGTTGGAACCCCCAGCTTGTGGGTCGCGACCCACATACACACAGGGGTTATGGGTTGTGACCAAGTCCGTTTAGGGTCACGACGCCCTTGTGTTTTGGGCAGAAAGCCTAAATCTTCTGGCCAGCTCTATTTTCTTGATTATTATCTTTTCTTTAATAACTCAAATCCATGTTTCAAAGGGGTCTTTGCCTCTTTAGGGACATTGGATCTTACACGCCACCTGAGCCTTTGCTTGGTGAGCATCACACACACACATTTTCTTGTCTTGCTTGTTGTTTGTCCAAACGCATGGTAGATAGGTGCCGAAGAGCCTGTGCTCCTTTAGGTACATCGCCTGGGATGCCACCTGAGCGTTTTCTTGGTGAGCATCCCCACACCCACACACATGCCTTCACGAACTACGTGGACTTTGATCCTTCTTGGAGGGTACGTAGGCCCTAGGCTCTCATCCTAGGTTAAGTCCACCTTTTGTTCTTTTTATGTTTGCTTGTTTATTTCATTTTTAGGCTGAAACATGTTAACTATTAATTTTGGGGTAACCGTCTTCAGACGGGAAAAGAGGGGTGTCTAACACCTTTGCCTCATCTCAAACAGACTCCCGAACTCAATAATGTTTGAAAACCCATTTTTACCAAATTTTGAAATATTTTTTTTCCAAGTTTTTATGGAAAACTTAGTGGCGACTCCTCAAAGCAGAAGGCGCAGTCTTCACAGTTGGCGAGTCCACTGGGGACTATTAAAGAGTCAAGCCCCTTTCTTTAAAATTAATAGTTGATGTTGTTTTGGCCTTTTGTTTTGCGCAAATATTAATTTGTTTGTCATATCTGCCTTCTCTCTCGTTTTGTAGTGTTTCCACCTATGTGGAAGGGACGGGTAGTTAGGAGACTCCTACACACTTGTGCAGTTAGTATTTACTTAATTACCCTTTATTTGCTCCTATACCCGAAGCTGTCCATAACAGTTAGTGGGGGTATTAGAATATTTCCCTGTTGGGCTTCGGCCTACAGCGGTTGACTTATCCACTCCGCTTAGATTGTTACCTTCCTTAAGGGTTGATTCGCGCAGACTTTTCTGTGACAGGGTCCTCTCTTAAGTCGAGGTCTCCATCTTTGATGGGGGCAATCTAAGGACCTTCTAGGTTTCTAGATCCCAAGCTAAACCATGTATGACTTGACCATAAGGCCTACCCATATAGGGCAGCCAGTTTTGAAACCCTAAAGGCCTAACCTCTAAGGGCACAAGAGTAATTCCCTCATGTCATTGCATAACATGCATTCTTTAACACTGTATATAAGTTTTTCCTTCATTTGGACTAACGCTTTTTCATTCGCTATTTTTTCTTTCATTCATTTTTTAAACAAAAAAGAAAATTTGAAATAGCATCAGAATTGGACATAGCCTTTTATTCACCTACTAGCCTGGCTTTCACTGGTAGAAGAATCCGCGTCAGAATACAAATCAACCCCGTGGAGGAATTAATCAGGATGAAAGGATGTCTGCCAAAGGAGGAAATAAGAAAATTTAAGGGGCTCTATGGGGATATATTAGACCTCCTTGATGTTAAAGTGATCAAAGACCCGCTGCAAGCACTTCTACAATTCAGGGACAACCAGTTGAGAGCCTTTGCCTTCCCATACTTTCTTTTGTCGCTAGTACTAGAGGAATATGCAGGGTTCCTAAGAGATACACTCACTCAAGAAAGCCAAGTTTATAAGTTTCCCGGGAATGAGCCAACACGTCAAGAGGTCGCCAAGTTGTTATGTTGTGGACACCACATTTTGTCCGGCCCCAAATTGAAAAAAAAATAATAATAGAAATAAAATATTAATAAATAAATAATAAAAAATAGAAATAAAGAAAATAGATAAGGGTAACAAAAAAAGAGAAGAAGGAAAGATAGAAAGAAGAAAATTCGGGATTTTGGGTCATGACGTATAAACTTGTACGTCGCGACCCAAATCAAAGCCTGTCGCGATGGTTGTAGCATTTAGGACAGATCAGATCCGATATTAGGTACGCGTTGCGGCATATAAAGTCGTACGTCGTGACTCCCACGTCATAAATGGCTAGATCTGATGAATCCAATCAGATCTAATATTGGGTACCCGTCGCGATGTATAAATTCGTACGTCGCGACTCCTGTGTCATAAATGGCCAGATCTGATATGATCAAATCTGATATTGGGTACCCGTCGCGACGTTTAAATTCATACGTCGCGACCCTTTTGTCATAAATGGCCGGATTTTCTTTCCTGGAATAGATCTTTTCTGGCCCCTATAAATTGGAGGCTCCACTTCGTCTAAGGACCGAAGTTGGAAGCTCCAAAAGGCTACCAGATTTTTAGGAGATTGGTAAGTTTCTCCCTTTTTTTATCTACACTTTTAATCCATTTGTATTACCTCTTTATTCTTTTGGATCCATTAGGACCGGAGCTAGGCCTTGAGCCACTCTGAGGGTTGACTTGGATCCCCTCTATGTCCTAGATCCAATATCTTTGAACCCCAAGACCCTTTCTTCTTCTATTTCTTTAGTGGCTCGCGACCCGCTGGTGTAGGTGTCGTGACCCCTTTCTGTGTTTGAGCACCCCCTATGTTCTTTTTTTTTCTTTTTGAAAATTTGCTTTACGGGTCACGATGTATCCTTTTATACGTTGCGACCCCCTTGTTTCAGAAGCAGAGGGTCGCGATGTGTCTTTTTACACGTCGTGCCCCCCCTGATTTTTCATGGCCTCGAGATTGTGAACCGAGGAGGGTTGCGACCCCCTGACTTTTAGGGGGCAGAAGCGTGTCTCCTACTTTTTCTTATAATTTATGAAAAATAAAAAAAAATAAAAATATATAAAAATTGTCTTACATAAACATGTGTAACCTAGTGCCACCAAGGATCCTCTGCTTCTAAAGGAGCACTTGTATTCACGCCATCCGGGCGCGCTGCCTGATGAGCATTCACACACACACTATTCTCAATCTTGTTGCTTTTTCTTTTGAATGTAATGCATGGTAGATAGGTGACGAGTGGCCTTTGTCTCTTTAGGCGCATTGCACTGAGAGGCCATCTGAGTCTTTGCTTGATGAGCCTCCCCTGACTCACACACTTGCATGCCACATGAACTACGTGGACTTTGATCTCTCTTCAAGGGTACATAGGCCCTAGGCTCTTATCCTAGGTTAGGTCTGCCTTTATTTCCTTCTTTGTTTGTGCTGATTTTCTTTTCTTTTCTTTTTTTAATTTTTAAAAGGCCAAACAATTTAAATGTTAATTTCTGGGTTAACCGTCTTCAAACGGGGGAAGAGGGGTGCCTAACACCTTCCCCTCATCTCAAGCAGATTCTCGAACCCAAATATTTTAAAACCATTTTTTTACTTAACTTTCAAACCATTTTTCTCTTTTCCATGTTTTAATGGAAAACTTTGTGGCGACTCCGTCAAGCGCACGATCTTCGCAGTTGGTGACTCCATCAAGCCCTTTCTTTAAACATTAATATTTAAATTGTTTGGCCTTTAATATTGGATATTTGTTTGTATATATTTGTATGTCTGTTCTTTTTCTCTTTTGCAATATTTCCACTTTAAAGTGGAAGGGAAAGGCAGTTAGGATGCTCCAAATCACAAAGTGCACGATTTAAATTTCTACCCACCTAAAATTCGCTTCTATACCTGAAGCGCATCCATACTAGTTAGTTGGGATATGAGAATTGTCCCTTGTTAGGCTCTGGCCTACAGAGGTTGACCTATCTATCCTACTTAGATTGTTACTTGCCCTAAGGGTTGAAACGCACAGACTTTTCTGTGACATGATCCTCTCTTAAGTCAGGGTCTCCACCTTTGGTGGGGGCAATCTAAGAGCCTTTTTACGGTGTCTGGTCCCCATGCTTAGCCATGTGCAAGTTGACCTTAAAGCCAACCCTTATTAGGTCAACCTATTTTTAGAGACCTTAAAAACCTAACCTTTAGGACAGAAAGGAGAAAATTCCCTCATTGCATGCATTGCATGGCACGCATCTTATTGCTTTCAGTATTTTGCATAAATCTTTTTTCGTTATTTGCTGCACTAATATTTTCTTTTCCTTTTATCATTAGTCACACTTTAAAAAGAAAATTCAAAATGGCATCAGAACATAACACAGTCTTTTGTTCACCCACGAGTCTTGCTTTCACGGGGAGACGAGTAAGAGTCAAGGTACAAGCCAATCCTGTGGAAGATCTGATCAAGATGAGGGAATATCTGCCTAGTGAAGAACTGAGGAAGTTTCGTGGTCATTATGGGGACATTTTGGATCTTTTGGATATAAAGATTTTTGAAGACGCGCTTTAAGCTTTCCTCCAGTTCTAGGACAACCAATTGAGGGCCTTTGTGTTCCCAAATCTCATCTTGTCCTTGGTACCAGAAGAGTATGCAGGGCTCATGAGGGATCCGCTTACTCCAACGAGCCATGTGTACAAGTTCTCAAGGTCTTTGAGGAAAAGCAGCCGTGGGAATCTCGTTTAAATGCTACCTTACATGCTTTGAGGAGAGGGGTTGAAGCTGCTGAAGCAAGGGTTCAACAGCTTGAGGCTCGCATAGCTAAATTAGAGCATCGCAATCAGAACTACAAATTGAAAAGGTTGTTAGTGACAGGGAATCCAATGAACAACTCAATTAAGCCCTCCATAAACTAGAGGCAATGAACTCACAGATGGGTAAGTTGCAAAAGAAATGCGATGCAAGGGCTCAAGTTATACAAGACCTACAAAAATAAATGGAATAGTGGCAGAGTGAGGCGGTCAAGGTCCATGACAAGATTGAGCAAATGGCACGACTCGTCAACCTGTCAGTACCAGCTTTCATCGAGGCATTCAAGAGGGTGGAGTGGCAAATTCATCTGCCGTGTATCCCACTAACGCTTGACGAACTCCTAATATTTGGGCGGATTCTGATCGACTGTTGGAACGCAATGATGAAGATGTAGACAAGAGTAGTTCATGAATAAAAGGCTAGGATAGTTCATGAATAAATGGTTAGGATAGTTGTGAATGGAAATTAAACAATTCTGATATGCCATTTCTAATTTAAAAAGGGGTTTTATTAACTGTTGTTCTTTTTATTGCTTCAAAATTCATGGTTATAATGTTAATGTCAGTAAATGGCGCCAAAAAATATGGCCAATAAACCAGAGAGCTCTCGCACCCAGCTGGAAGCAAGAAGAAATGCCCTGGATAAGCAAGAGCTAGAATTGCTAATGGAGGAAAACAAAATGATCAAAACAGAGCTAGCAAGCTTAAAGCGTAAACATGCACAGAAGGAGAAGGAACTTCGCCAGCAGGCAGAAAGGTATCATGGAGAAAGCTTGGAGAACAAGTGTTTGGCGAATAACTTTTGCCGTGAATACTGCGAGATGTGCTGTTGGGCAAACCTGGAGAAACTCCAGAAGCTGTATCTTGAGGACCAGGCTCCGAAGGAAGCTGCCAGGAAGTTGTATTAGGATTACTTATGTAATTCAAATAAACATGGAGCTTCCTTAAGAAAATAAATGTTAGTGGAAGCGTTTTATTGTTACACATGCTAGTAAATGTGTTTTGTTGTAAAAAATGACGTTCACATGAATAAAAGAAGTCTTTGGGTTTCCCTGAATACGCTCTCCAAATCAAGAGATCTCTGGTCAAGATACTTGCATGGTGAATTTATTTTCCATAGCAAGATATCAACCTTTGTCTCCTATTCGGTATTCTAACCTATAGAGAGACTGAAGGGGGTCATAAAAGCGCTAGAATACTGACATTAATAAGATAACCAACTAAAAAGAGAGTAAAGCTAATATGAATTCAATTTGACAGGTACAAAATTGCACAACCTGCACACCAGTACTACACAAGAATTCATAAAGCCCGCATGGACGCCCACGCTGCTGAAACTACTGCTAGGATCATTGCAATGGGAAAGAAATTGCCTACCAAGGAAAGCCGCCTCATCAAGCACTCGGACGAAGGGGTTAGACTGGACAACTGGGAAGCTGATTGGGACCCATTTGTTTGTTATACCAAGTAAAATTTTGAATTATGTATTGGCCTAATATTGAGCTCTAGGTTTAGGCCAAAAGGGAAAATGCATTTTGTGAGCCTTTCAGTTGTTCAAATTTAATAAATTAATAAAAGTGAACTTGCATTTTACTAAATATTAGTTCGTAAGCTTTCTTTCGTCCCCTTTTTATTGTCTCTTTTAATTTCCATTTTTACTTTGCCCTCAGGGAATTAGAATTCTCGGAGATTCCGCCCAACGCGGTGATCCCTGGTTTGACCGCATCCCTGGATACCGAACATGTGCATGATGAAGAAACCTCCGACGACGAGGAAATTCCTCCTGCTTTTGCCAAAATGGTAACTTCTGATGAGAAGGGAATAGTCCCCCACCAAGAGATAATTGAGGTCATAAATCTGGGGACTAAAGATAGCGAGAAAGAAGTAAAGATCGTGGATAACGCTGAGCGAGAAGAATTGATTGCCCTGCTAAAAAATTATATGAATGTGTTCACTTGGTCATATATGCCTAGTCTCGATCCTGAGATTGCCTCTTACAGAATACCTACTCTATCTCATATGGAGCCTAAGAAGTAGAAGCTACGACGCATCAAGCTAGAAATGTCCCTCAAAATAAAAGAGGAAGTCCAAAAGCAATGGGATGCTGGTTTATTAGAAGTATTTGTCTACCCAAAGTGGATGGAGAATATAGTCCCTGTATCGAAGAAGGATGGAAAGGTATGCATGTGCGTAGACTACAGAGATCTCAACAAAGCATCTCCAAATGACGACTTCCCCCTTCCTCACATCGATGTTCTGGTTGATAACACTGCTGGTAGCTTTTGATATTCATTTATGGATGAGTATTCATGCATCCAGAAGATAAAGCAAAAACAACCTTCGTCACTCAATGGGAAACATATTGATACAAGGTCATCCTCTTTGGTTTAAAGAACGCTGGGGTCACATATCAATGGGCCATGGTAGTACCATTCCATGACATGATTCACAAAGAAGTCGAAGTCTACGTGGACGACATGGTGGCTAAATCATCAGAAAGCGAAAGTCAAGTCTAGGTCCTCAAGACATTATTTGACAGACTTAGAAAGTTCAATTTGAGGCTAAACCCGAATAAGTGTGTATTCGGCGCGTAGTCTAGAAAGCTTCTGGGCTTCATCGTCAGCCAAAAAGGGGTCAAGGTAGACCCGAATAAGATTAGAGCCATATAAGATATGCCTCCTCCCACCACTGAAAAACAGGTAAGGAGTTTCCTCGGAAAAATAAATTACATCGCCCGGTTCATACACAACATGACCGCAACATGTACTCCTTCGTTCAAACTACTCAAAAAAAGCCAGTCTATGGAATGGAACGAAGAGTGCCAACAAGCCTTGGACACAGCAAAAGCTAATTGAACAACCCACCGGTATTGGTCCCACCAACACCTAGGAGACAACAGCTACTATATCTGACTGTCCTGGACGAGTCAATGGGAGCCATTTTGGGGCAATGCGACCCCATATCAGGAAAAGAGCAAGCCATATACTATCTGAGCAAGAAGTTTGACCAGATTGAGTCTCGATACTCTCTGATTGAAAAAACATGTTGCGCCCTTGTGAACACCCTATTTTTTCCGGCCCCGAAAATTGCAAATCAAAAATAAAATAAAATAAAAAACAAATAAAAAAAAATAATGCAAAAATATTATTTCTGTTAAAAAATAAGAAAAGATGAAAAGTGAGAGATGATCTACTCTTAGCTCTAATGGGCCAAGCCCAAAAGACTTGAGAGAACCCTAGCTTATAAAACAGAGAAGCCTAGGTCAAGAAGGAGGGGGGAACAAGAGTGGCTAGGTTAAAGAGAAGAGGAGGAGAAGGAGTCAATAATGCATGGAGATGGGAAGGGAAACCTAGAATGAAAGGTGGAAGAACCAATTGAGGGAGTACTCTTCACTTTGACACTTTTATGTTTTGGTTGAATGTGATTGCTTGCCTTCACCGCTTTGTTTTTGGTTGTTTCAACGTCTATAATTGCTATCTTGCATTTTTCTCTTGTTTATGCATACCTTTATAGTATCTCTGAATTTTTTCATGAATTTCAAAATCTTTTAATGGAGTCAAAATTTTTTTGTGAAAACCTCTGCCCGAACTGATTCTGAGTTTGGGCAGTGTTCCTTCGACGCAAGATTTTGATTTCAATTTAACTCCAAATGGAGTGATTTATTTTTTTCCTGAAACTAGACATCCATAGCTTTCTGAGCATAGGTCTTTTGTCAAATTCCATTGGGTAATTTACTCCCAGCAATTTTTATAACATCAATTTTTCAAACCACATTGCAGAGTTTCTCCATATACACAACTCCGTTTTAATTGATTTTTGTCCCTAAATCTTCTTGGTCTCTGGAACAAAGGATAAAAATATCATGACCAAATTCATCTAGAATGATTTATGGTATATTTATTTATCCCAAAGTATCATTTCAAACAGCTTCTAGGTAACTGTGTTTTCTAAGATCATATCTTACAAATTACTATTGATTTTGGGGCAAGGTCAACGGTCCTGTGTAGGGGAGATCTAGAGCTTTCTTACCCTAGGTTTTAAAAATTTTCTATATTTCGGAGGTGGTCCAATTTGTTTTTTTATTTAATGTCTTGAATCAGGAAAATATGCGTGAAAAGGATCTTTTTTTTGTTTTTCTTGAAGAAAATGCATAAAACGTTAATAATGGCTCGCAACCCCCTGTAGAAGTAGGTTGCGACCCCTTGACTTTTAGGGGTAGAAGCATGTTTCTTTCTTCTCTTTTTGTGTTTTTTTATAAAAATAAAAATAAAATATATAATTTATTTTACATGAACGTGTTAAACCTAGTGCCACCAAGGAGCTTTTGCTTATATAATTTATTCACGCCATCTGGGCGCGCTGCCTGATGAGAATTCACACACACACTTTTGTCAATCTCATTGTCTGTCCCTAATGCATGATAGATAGGTGCTGAGAGGCCTTTGTCTCTTTAGGCACATTGCACTGAAGGCCATCTGAGTATTTGCTTGATGAGCCTCCCCCCACCCACACACTTGCATGTCACACGAACTACGTAGACTTTGATCCCTCTTTGAGGGTTCGTAGGCCCTAGGCTCTCATCCTAGGTCAAGTCCACCTTTATTTTCTTCTTTATTTTTTATTTATGTCTTTTACTAATTTTTAAGGCCAAATAATTTAAATAATTAATTTTTAGGGTAACTTTCTTCGGACGGGAGAAGAGGGGTGCCTAACACCTTTCCCTTATCTCAAGAAGACTCCCGAACCCAAATATTTTTAAACCCAATTTTAAATTTTCCAGTCTATTTTTCTTTTCCAAGTTTTATGGAAAACTTGGTGGCGACTTCGTCGAAGGCTCAGTCTTCACAATTGGCAACTCCGCTGAGGACTTTTACTTAGAGAGTCAAGCCCTTTTCTTTTAAAAATTAATATTTAAATTGTTTTGGTCTTTAATATTTGATATTTTTTATGTACATATTTGTTGTATATATTTTTCTCTTATTTTGCATTGTTTCCACTTTAAAGTGGAAAGGAAGGGTAGTTAGGATGCTGCGAAAATCACGAACGCATTATTTAAATTTATACCTACCCACGAATTGGCTCCTATACCCGGAGCACGTCCAAGTAAATTAGATTGAGATATGAGAATCTTTTCCTGTTGGGCTTAGGCCTACAGAGGTTAACCTATCAATCCTACTTAGATTGTTACTTGCCGTGAAGGTGGATACACACACTTTTCTGTGGTAGGATCCTCTCTTAAGTCAAGGTTCTCTACCTTTGGTAGAGACAATCTAAGGGTCTTTTTAGGGTGTCTAGTTCCCAAGCTAAACCATGTGCAAGTTGACCTTAAAGCCTACTTTTATTAGGTCAGCCAATTTTAGAGACCTTAAGAGCCTAACCTTTAGGACACAAGGTGCAAACTCCCTCATTTCGTTTCATGCATATATTTTAAAAAAATAGTAAAAATAAAAAAAAAATATTTTTTCTTATAATTTTATTTGCATTGTATATAAAATTGCCTTTCGAATTGTGAATAAAAGAAAAAAACACTTTTTCTTTGCATCGCATATATATAAAGAAAAACTTTCCTTTGCATTGTAAAAAAAATTTCCTTTTTCTCATAATTTCTTTTAAATTGTATATATATAAAAATAAATAAATAAAATTTTCTTTGCATTATATAAAAAAAAATATTTTTCTCATAGTTTCTTTCGCATAGCACATGTATCTAAAAAAAACTCTTCTCCGCGTTATGTAAAAAAAATTCTTTTTCTCATAACTTCCTTTGCATATGTACAAAAAATCATTTCTTTCTAAAGCAAAAATTTTCTTTTTCTCATAACTTTCTTTGCATTGTATATATAAAAAAGAAAGGAAAATATTTACATTGTATATAAAAAAAAATTAAAAGTTTCATTTTTCTTATAGTTGTATATAAAATTGTCTTTTGAATTGTGAATAAAAGAAAAAAAAAATTTCTTTGCATTGCATATATATATAAAAAATAATTTCTTTGCATTGTGTAAAAAAAAAAAATTTTCCTCCTTATAATTTAATTTGCATTGCATACAAAATTCTCTTTTAAATTATGAATAAAAAAACCTCCTTCTCTTGGCATTGCATATACAAAAAAAAACTTTGAATTGTGTAAAAAAAATATTTCCTTTTTATAATTTTATTTGCATTTCATATTAAAATTCTCCTTTGTATGAAAGAAAAAGAAATTACTTTTTCTTTGCATTATATATAAAAAAAAGAGGAAAATCCTTTGCATTGTATATGTGAATATATAAAAAGTTTTTTTTGCATTGTATATAAAATTTTCATTTGAATTGTGAAAAGTAATTTTTTTTTTCTCTTTGCATCGTATATATAAAATTTTCTTTACATTATATTTTAAAAAAAGTTTTCCTTTTTCTTATAAAAATTATTTTTCTTTGCATTGCATTTAACATTTTCTTCTACATGAAATATAAAAAAACAATTTTACCTTTTAGAAAAAAAATTTTCTTTGCATTGTATATAAAAAATTCTTTGCGTTATATATATATATATAAAAAAAAGATATTTTTCTTTTTCTCATAAATTACTTTGCATTGTAAAATAAAAAATTTTCTTTTTTCTTTCTTTACCACATTTGTTTCTAATCACCATTATTTTTCCATTCCTCTTGTGAATAATATTTGTACATGTGACGAGAATGTTTTCTCTCCCACATTAATTCCTAGACCATAGGATTGTATTAACATTTGTTCATAGTTAATAAACGGTGGCTATATTTACAATTATTGAGGTACATGGCGTCATTCCTTTGGCCTTTTACTAGCAAGCCTTACGCGAGCTAGAGTCAAGGTTGCAACTGGTAATTGAGACGTTTAACGTGAAAAAAAAAATATTATTTTTCCTACTAATCATGAATTTTCATAGTTTGAGGAATCTCTGTTTCCGTTAAGAATCTCATTTGCCAATCGCAACATTTGACTAAAAGAAAAAGAAGCCCCATGTGTGTGTAACGAAACTTTTCTTTACACTCCAGTCTTGGTCTCTCATAGAATCCCTTGACTGATAAGGAGACAACTAGAGATCCAGAGAATGATCCTCAAGATAATTGCAAATGTAACCACTTCTTTTTTGAAAAGAAATTTTCATCAAGATACCTGTAAGGACCCTTTATTGCAAAGAACTTAACATGGTATTTGTGGTGAAACCATTTCTCTCATATTCTTTTGTTGATTTGTTTCTTTTATTTTTCGCATTTTTGCATTGTATTCAAAGCTATAATTGTATTGGGGTGGTGCCCGATAATTGTTTGGCCTCAAGAACGAGTCTGGCTGTTGAAGCTAGATGGTGACTAAAAATCACCTTTCTAGACTCATTCTTGCCTTAGGCCTTAGCACTTGCATTGGGCAACCCTCGTTTTGAATTCCCAGTATAAAGAGGGTCATCGCCTTAGAACTGTCATTCTTTCCTTAAACCTCGTGCCTGCACCAGGGAATCGCCCTCCTAATCTTGTATTTGAACCTCGATGCCCGCATTGGGGAATCACCAATTAGGCAATATCTCAGACCCTAGTGTCCGCACTGGGGGATGTGCTCTTAACATGTGTCTAGTACTCAGTGTTTATATTGGAGAATTATTGTCTTAGGGCATGTTTTGGTCTCTCATTGGGGAACCATCGTTTCAAATTCATGGCTGCCTTAAAATCCTAGTGTCTGCATTAGGGAATCACGATTCTAAGACCATGTCTGTCTCGAGCCATTATACTGGTCTAGAATCTCAGTATCCCTGTAAGGAAATCATCACCTTAGATCATGTTTCGAACCCCTATATAGGTAGTCATCATCTTGATTTTGTCTAGAGCCTCAGTGCCTGCATTGATGAATCATCATGTTAGACTCATCTCCCGGCGCCTGTTCGGGGAGTCATTACCTTAGGTCTTGTCATGTTCTATCTATGGTGTAGTGACCATGATACCACATAGCACCCTTGTGTCTGTCACAAACTCCAGTGCCTGCACTGGGGAACTGTCATGTTAGGTTATAATCAATGCCTATGTTAGAGAGGCATCATTTGAGAATCTCATTTGTTTTAAAATCCTTAGTGCATGCAGTGGGAGATTATCATATCCGGATTCTGCGAGTGTCTCAATTGGAATTATTCAGACAGTTATCGGATCATGGGATCATAAGCCCAAGACCCATGGTTCCATTAACACCTACGTACCCCAGATGGTACAAGCCACAACTTTCATGAGAGTGCCACGCTAATGCGCGTGGTCATTCAACTGAGGCAGGTAGCAGTTTTCAAGCCAATGTCCAAATATTAATGAGGAACAACAAGATCACCCCAACTCCTGAGTTTGAGGGTACATTCGCAAAGAGGGTAAAATGTGGCAAGCTTGATTAGAAAATGTTAGAGTGAATGACATCAAATAGTTTGAAGTGCCTTAGAATCTTTTTCGAATGAACTTCGTCATACTTATTTTGGGAATAAAGTAAAGTGTCTTTTTATCAGTAACCGTCGTTCATTTGCTCCATGTTCTTCATTCTAGCATTCGAATGTTCGGAATCCTCGTCTAATTCGATCCAACATTGGCAATTAACTTGATTGATAAAAGAAGATACCGCACATACGCATAGTCGCGAGTCTCTCAAGAAGCATCACTCATTTTATAAGCGAAATTTTTCACACACCTCAGTCTTAGCCATGTTTTCCGGGGAATTAAAAAGTAATGAAAAATAAGAGAAATAAGGAAAAAGGAAAAGAAAAATAAAAATAAGGAAAGAAGCCTTAATAAAAGCAAATGAGATGGGTATATCAAGGATATAAGGCATTTCTTGGTTTTTCCCAAGCACAATGAAGATCACCTCTAGTCACCCCTTTTCGGCTAGGAGTAGAGTTTTCAAAAGTCTAAACCTAGTCAATGTTCACCTGGGATAGGTAGTCTTTCGACTTTGTCTATTTCAGGGAATCAATTGTCAAAAAAAAGGAAACATTTTCACTTCATCCAAACACTATCATCTATTGTCAGCCACTTTTAAGCCTTCATGCGTATGTTTTTAAAATTATTTGACATTAAAATAAACCTTGGGGAATAATAAGGATATTTCACAATTAAGTTCAATCCATGATAAGAGCTTTGTTTCTGATGCAAATTTAGTATCCAATTGGCTTTGCAAGTGATCAATGTGAGAGTCAAACCTTGTGGGAAGTTCTTTGAGCCAAACACTAATTTCTTTTCATCGATGATCATTGAGTGTAATCTATTTGCTCATGCCGATTCTAGAACTTGTTTTTAATCTTAATTGAAGCTTTACATGCATTGGTTTGATAGAAAGGATGGGGGAATTCATTTCATTCTCCCTTTGTTCCAACACAAACCCCATTTATATTCCCTTTTGCCATCTATTTTGAGCCTTTTATAAGCAATTATCAAGACACTTCGTCACGTGATTCTTGGATGAGTATTACATTTTCACCTATTACATATATTGGTAGACTACTCATTCTCGCAAGTTGGATTTGCATAGCGATTCAAGTAAGCCAAGAAAGGGCTTGAGAGAAAAAAAGAGAGGAAAATAAAAGAAAAGAAAGAATAAAATGATTATTAATGAAAAAAGGAGAGAAAAGAAATTAAAGTGCACAAGCGAAAAAAAAAGAGAGAGAAGATCTAAGGCAAACTCTTTTAGTGGATAAAGAATTATCGCTTGGTTAGCATATTCCGTTTTTAGGTCAAATTTATCGTGCTCATTCAAGAAACTTTTACTTCATGCTTGACAATTGCTAATTTCAAAAAAACTTTTTCCACATTAGCAATTCCTCCATCATTACAAGCTTTTAAAGACCTCTTAATCTATTACGCTAATACATCTGTAGTGGAGATATAGATTAATTACAAACCTATGGTAACCGGCTAGTGGAACAAATTTGAGTGAAAACATTCCAACAATGGTTAGCGAGAGAATTACTTGTTCTTTGGTCAGTTGTATTTGCTAGTTGGATGCTCAGTTTGTTCAAAGACCTTGTTAATTCTCAAATGCAAAGCTCCTGCGTTAGAGCAATTTAAAGATTTTTTATTATGTTCCCACAATAATTTTTGGGCCCCTTTTTCCCTTTCATAAACCCACATTTTGCATCCATTTTACCATGTTAAAAGCTTATAAAGTCCTCATTGATGTATAGCAAATTCAAATGTTTTGTGTAGGGCTAAGTGAAATAAAATGAGAGAAATACTTCAATCTTAGCATTCAAGGAATAAACTTCCCCTCGGGAAATATCAAGTCGAGATCTTGAATCCTTTGATCCCTATCCAAATTTTATCCTTAAATGAAGATGGGGAAACTTGCCGTCCCTCAGGCCTATTACCCTCTTTTTCAAAAAAGAAAAAAGAAAAATCCATTTTCTCCCCAGTAAACCCTATTCATCAATTGCAACAAAGAATCCAAAACCTAGAGAAGTCTCGCTTTCATCCCACTGTGGTCTTTCTTTGGAGATTCTATATGCATATTTATGGTATCTTGTTGTTGTCAGTCGGGTGGTCAATGTTATCACTTAGAACGTCTCGTTCTTTCTTAATAGGGGTTCATTCTTCTGATGGATTTCTCCTTTTCCACATGTGTATCACATAGACATTTTACATTAGTCCCAAGATAAAGTTGATAAGTCTTTCTTTACTGGATTATCATTTTAGACAAGGCATTTTAAACTTTTGCTGATCTCATTCTAACGTGAAGGAGCTTGTACTTCACATTTGCAAATCATTAAAAATCAAGGCATGAGGGAGAAGCAATGCTTGATTTCGAAAATTGAAAACAAGATAACTTCTTCTATGAGATTTTTCCATTGGCTTCTCAATGATTGAAACCAATATATTGATTAATTTCTTGGTATTCAATTGTTGAGATCAACTTAATTGACTTCTAAGAGAAGAAGTTCTTGATTTATGTTCAAAACTCAAAATCAAAAATAAATTTCAAAATGAGATCAGAATTTTCTCACTTGGCTTTTGACAATTTGTTCAAAACTGAAGCATTTCTAACCCTCTTTGTTTGGTTTTCAATGATTAAAGGTATGATCGAATGGTGTTTGCCTTCACTTGTTTTTACTCCTCCAGTCATTAGGAGAGTAATTTTACCTTATCCCCTCATTGAATAGACTGTTACCTTGTCTCAGTTTCTTAGCTGGGGAATCTCTTCAGGTGTGGTCCTAACCCCTCGTCCATTAACTTGGGAGTCCTCCTATTTTTAGAGACAAGGTCACGAGGTCCCACAATATGTCTCTTTCTGTGCTCATCATGGGATTTTGATGTCCCAAATTCTCTCTTAATTCTTTGATAAATTCCATTCTAATGAGAGTAAGGTTATAATACTTCACATTTACATGTAAATCCTTGAAAATGGAAGTATGAGGGCAGACGATGCTTGGTTTTGAGGATCGTAATCAAGTCACCTCTACCATACTATTTTTCTACTTGGTTTTCGATGATTGAAACCAATGTATTGATTTATTTCTTTACTCGGTCTTCAATGGTTAAGACCAAGTTAACTTTTAAGAAAGAAGAAGTGCTTGATGAGTGTTCAATGCTCGAAATCAAGATGAATTTCAAAATAAGGTCAATGATTTCCTTAGTTGGCTTTTGATAGCTTAGTCAAAGCTGAAGCATTTTTTTACCCTCCTTATTTGATTTTCAAAGACTAAGACGTGATTAAATAGTATTTGTCTTCACTTGTCTTCGTTCTTCACGTTGATAGGAGAGTAATTTTACCTCATCATTATCTAAACAGTCATCCTGTCTCGATCTATAAATTGGGGAATTCCTTTCTCTTGAATGCAGACTTAATCCTCGCACATTGACTGGGGAATCATCTTGCCCTTAGTATTGGGATCGAAGTATCCCAAAAACATACCCCTCTCTGCTTGTCTTGGGATTTCGATGTCTCAAGTTCTCTTTTAACTTCTTTGTTTGCGGACTGGAAAATCATTTCCTTTGCATCTAGGGTTGGGATCTCGATGTTCCAAAATAGGATTCTGGCTATATAGGGTCTCTAATGCCCTGAATTTTCCTCCATTCTCCTATCGGTGAACTGGGGAATCATCTTTTTGGTTGTCGGGATCCTAATGCGCCCACAACATTCTTTCCCTAAGAAGGCTGGGGAAGCACCTCCCCTCAAAGTGTTGGGGAATGAGTATCCCCAAATGTTGTTTCCATTTTCCCTTTTAAAGAGAAAATCAAATAACATAAATAAAGTGATGTTTTGGACCATGTTTGTATGGATGTCTCTTATACGCTCGTGTTACCACTATGTTTTCATATGTTCATTATGTTTGCATGTGTATTCACATTTGATTCAATTAATTTATTAGCATCGTTGTTGCATGTGCACGTGCATCCATTTGCATGACATTTGCATGATACTTCCATAAGTCATCAAGTGATTATTGTGCGATGATTGCATAGTACTCATGACTTGTACATTCTTGTTTCCATTTGACATGGTATTCGCATAAGCATTTGCATGATCTACATATGCATAAATCTTTTTATCACCTGTTAAACCCGAGCAAGTTGGGAAGAGCAGGAAAAACAAGCTGGGAAGCAGAGAAAATATTTTTAGTCACTTAAATTTTATTTCATGTGGTGATCAGTTTTCTGTGCTCATAAAAAACCATCGAAAATCTGGTATCCATAATTTTTGGGACTCGTGCCTGTCGCGATTTCCTTGGTCGTCAAGCTATAGCCAATGAGTGTTTCGAGAACTTGACGTTCATAACATTTTCTCCTTGTCATCAACTTTTCGCCAATGAGTGTTTCGAAAACTTGATATTCACTTTCCTCTTAATTAGTTTTCACCAATGAGTGTTTCGAAAACTTGATATTCATTACTGTAACTACGAAATATTCCACCTAAGCATCATGGGACATGGCGCCACTCAACTGTTACTTACGTGGCCCTTAGCCACGTCACCTCGCGGGGATACCCACTCAACTAGACGTGGGAACTCCCTAATCATCATGGGACGACCCACGTCCCACGAGATCTTGGGTTGAGCACGACCTCCCCACACTCAGTATAAATAGACCCTCACCCAGGGGACTCAGGGATACGAAAACTCAAGGACTATAACACTAGATCCGAGATACTTCAAATACTCCCAGACAGCATCACTCATTGCCATTCTAGCAGGCAGCCTGAGCACCTTCAGACGCCTCACGCACACTCTTCACGCACCCCAAGCTCCGCAGTAGGCTCCGTCAGGTTAGACTACCGGCAAGCTCATCTCCGTCCCCGGAGTATCCCACCAATAGGGCTTCTAGCAGCCCTTAGAGACCCGAACATTGACAAGCTGGTCGATGGAACGGCTGGGCACCAGATGCTGAGCTTCCTAGATGCCTTCTTAGGGTACAACCAGATCCACATGAACACAAAGGATCAAGAGAAGACCTCCTTTATCACGGAAAAAGGCATCTACTGCTACAAAGTCATGCCCTTCGGACTGAAAAACGCAGGTGAAACGTATTAAAGGATGATGGACATCATTTTTAGGGACCAGATAGGCCAGAACCTCGAGGTCTATGTCGACGACATGGTGGTTAAATCCATGGAACTCGAATAACATCTGGCACATTTGGAGGAACTCTTCCTAGTTTTGCGAACGCACCAAATGAAGCTAAACCCAACCAAATGCGCCTTCAGCGTGTCGGCAGGAAAGTTCCTAGGATTCTTGATCACGCAGAGAGGAATCGAGGCCAACCCCGAAAAATGCACAACCATTCTCAACATGGAACCGCCGCCAACGGTGAAAGAGGTGCAGAGGCTCAACGGGATGTTAGCAGCCCTCAATCGATTCTTATCAAGGATGACCGACCGTTGCCTCCCCTTTTACAAAATTCTGAAAACGGCACCAGCGTTCCAATGGATCGAGCAGTGCGAAAAGTCCTTTCAAGACCTTAAGGTTTACCTAGCTAAACCTCTGGTGCTAGCCAAAGCGGTCAAAGGAGAAACCCTCATACTTTACCTAGCCACCATCGATCACGCCGTGAGCTTAGCACTGATAAGAGAAGAAGGGGTCGAGCAATTCCCAGTTTACTACACAAGCCACGTCTTGCAGGGAGCCCAACTCTGGTATCAACGGGTAGAGAAACTCATACTCGCCCTCGTTCAGTCGGCCAGAAGGCTTCGACCCTACTTCCAGTAGCACACGATCATGGTACGAACCGACCAACCCCTGTGACAAATACTGCAAAAGCCAGACTTAGCAGGGCGAATGACAAACTGGGCCGTCGAGGTATCAGAATTCGACATCCAATACGAGCCCCGACGGGCGATCAAAGCCTAAGCCTTTGCAGAGTTCGTCGCTGAAATGACTCCATCTGAATGCCTTCAGGGGGACGCCCCGGCTTCAAAACATGACGAGACCATCGAGGCACAGCCAGAAAAATCCTCATGGCTAGTCTACGTAGACGGCTCCTCGACCGGGAAATCTGTGGGCGCCGGCATTATCGCAGAGAGCCCCGACGGAATCAAAGTGGAACAAGCCCTGCGCTTCACGTTCCCAGCCTCCAACAATCAAGCTGAATATGAAGCACTCATAGCTGGACTAGTGCTAGCTTATGACCTGGGCACCTCAAAGGTCAAGCTATTCAGCGACTCATAACTAGTGATCAGACAACTCAACGGAGATTTTGAGGCGAAGGATGCCACTATCATCAAATATGTGGAGCGTGCCAGACAAGAAATTAGCAGGTTCGAATCCGTCTTGATCACATGGATCACCCGGAACCAAAACACCCAAGCTGATGCCCTCTCCAAATTAGCCACCACACCGAGCCAATCGAGACTTAAGACGGTCTTGCGAACACCGCATCGCACCCCTAGCATAAACCCAGACGTATTGCCGATAGCAGTCGACAATTCTTGGATGGCTCCCATCAAAATGTACCTAACGACGGGCACCCTACCTACAGACAAAGAGCTCGCTCGAAAGATAAGGAGGCAAGCAGCTCGGTACTTTGTCTAGGGAAACGACCTATACAAAAAAGGATTCTCATCCCCACATCTCCGATGCATCTCGACCAAAGAAGCAAACTATGTGCTACAGGAAATCCACGAAGGCATATGCGGCACACACCAGTCTGCAGGAGCCCTTCGCAAGCGAGCTTTGCGCTCCGAATTTTACTGGCCAACTATGAGAGCCGACTCAGAGGCCTTAGTTGCCCATTGTGACCAATGTCTGCAGCACGCGGCATTCATACACTAGCCGCCCGATGAGCTGAAGCCCATCGAATCTCCATGGCCCTTCCACACTTGGGGCATGGACATCTTGGGCCCTCTCCCTCAGGGCACGCTCCAACGGAAATTCCTCATAGTAGCCGTCGACTATTTCACTAAGTGGATCGAGGCCGAACCCCTTACCACCATCGGCTCCCAAAACGTCCAAAACTTCCTCTGGCGGAACATCATTACTCTTTTTGGTCCCCCACATACGTTAATCACCGAAAAGGGACGACAATTCGTCAGCGAGAAGTTCGAAGATTTCTGCAAGGTTTGGAGCATCGACCACAAAACCACCTCAGTCGAAGACCCGGCGACCAATGGGCAGACGGAGAGAGCAAACCGCATCATCCTCGAAGGATTGTGAAAGCAATTAGCAGACGCGAAGGAGGGCTAGGTGGACGAAATCCCATCACTCCTATAGTCCTATCGAACAACGATACACACGGCCACAAGAGAACCTTCTTTCTCTTTGACATATGGGCAGGAAGCAATCGTCCCCGCCAACATTGGGGTCCCTTCGGACCGAGTGCTAAATTATTCCCAATGAAACCTAGAAAGCCTCTTGGTCAGCCTGGATGCAATCGAGGAACGCCGAGAAGCAGCGGCGCTAAAAAATGTCACCTACAAGCAGTTGCTAGCGCAAAAATACAACCGAGGCGTCCGACCTCGTAAATTTGAGAAAGGTGACTTGGTCATGTGAACAATGATAAACAATAGGCACGACCACCTGCACGGCAAGCTTGCACCTAATTGGGAAGGCCCATACAGGGTTATCGGAATCGCTTCACACAACGCATACAAGTTAGCACACCTAACGGGAGAGCACGTACCAAACACCTGGAACGCCAGCAGCCTCAAGAAATATTTTACTATGTCTTAGTCAATAATATTTCTTTTTGCCTTTGTCCAAAGGCAAAAATCGCATGCACTTCACTACGTCTTAGTCCTAAGACGAATGCCTTTTATCTTGTCTTAGTCCCAAGACAAATGTACTACTAACTCGTCTTAGTCCCAAGACAGTTATACTATGTGTTTAAAGGAATACAGAATGCAATACAATTGATCAACTCTCGTGCTCAAAATTCTAATTCTCCTTACTCAAAATATTCACATACGGGGACTATCACCCCAAAAATACAAAACACGCAGACACACTGCGAAAGACAAATCAGGAGGCATCCCCCTTTGATAAATGCGGCAGCTCGCCCGACCGAGGCGGATCCCTTCAGGATTCAGGGCTACATCATAGTCCTTAATCCTCAACGGGGAGTCCCCTCGAGCGCAAACGCGAAACTCCCCACCAATGTTCTCCCAGGAAGGATGCATCTTTGCCCTAACTTCTGAAGGGACGGAGATACCCATCAAATCCTCCATCTGCGCTATGCCATTCTGCATTCCGTAGTTCGCGAAACGCAGAAAATCTTGGCGACGAACCCGCAGAGAGTTGGTCCAAAACTCCGCTCGCTCGTCTCTAATTCCTTCACACGGGCAGTCAGTTGGACGTTTTCATCCAATAATTGCTCCACCACTTCCTGCACAAAATCACGAAGAAATCAATCACCTCACATGGAGAACATTGAAGCTAGGAGGAAAGCATCCTAACCCCTCGACCTCCCGTAGATACGCAAAGCCTGCCAGACAGCTTAGCAACAGCATGGTATCCTTGGTCATACGCTCCAAAGCATAATCATCCCCATAATCGAGAGGATAATATTGACGAGCCGGTATGACCCGCTCCGCCTCGAAGGGGATTAACTTCCCTTTAAAAGAGATACCCTCACCCAGAAGTCGGACGGGCATCTCTTCGGGGGGTATCGGAGTATAAGGAACCCTCCTGCGACCGCGACAATTAAAGCTGATTTCACCTACTTGATTTGTAGCTCCCGCACCATTACCCACAGGATCTCCGTCCGCCCCAGCATCTTCGTCCGCTCCTGAGGACAGAACAATGGAATTCATCGGCTCTGACCGCTCGCGTTTCCGGCCCTGAGAACTTGGCGGAAGATTTAGCCTCCCCTGAATACCGCCTAGGGTCAACCCTACAAGGAGGAAGCATCCAAAGCTTAGCATCCAAAGCTTAGTGACCAGACAAAAAACAAAAGGGCACAACTCACCACTGCAAAAAGCTTACCTAAAGCTAGGCCTGAAACCACGGCCTCTTTCAAAAATTCTAAGGTTGTCTCCTCATACTCCTCCCGGTCGTATCGAACCTGGAGAACAGGATTAGACCACTTGAGAGGAAAGTGCGGGTGCCAGTCATGCGACCGAACCCAAGGCGGGCAAAAGCCCTTCTTGGGTACCACTTTGAAGAAGTACGACCGCCAAGCATGATTGTTACCCGGCAGATCGGTGATGGCGAAACCTTTGACACGCGACTGAAAATACACCCATCTGTGTGCCTCGCGGACGAAATAAAGAGAGAGAAACACGTTTGGAAGGACTTCCAACTTGTGCGATCGACAGTACCTATCAAAACACTGAGTATCGACCACGCATTCTGAGTCAACTGTGCAGGAAAAACATTCAGCAAGTTGAGCATGGCTTCCACAAAGCCAGAAAAAAGAGGAATGAAGGCGGCGTTATAGGGGACACAGAGAGGAAGGACGAAGCCAACACCATGACTCCAGAGAATCGTCCCCCCTCTCCCATCGGCTTTATCTCATAGCCCTCGAGGAGTGAAGGAGCGAAGCGCTCCCCCAACACTTTCTCGATGCCGGCTCCTGGCAGCACCCGCGATTCCATGCCGGCATCCACCACTGAAATGTTAGTCGTAGAGCCAAGCTCCAGCTCAGCAGAATACCAATTCTCAAAAGCAGTCGAAAAAGGCACCGCCGACTTCCCATCCTCTCCAAAAAGAACTTCCCGAAGGTACACAGAGTCTCGCAGCATAATAAGAGTATCCACTCTCTTCCTGACTCCCTCTGTGGAAACCAGCAAGAGGGATTGTTCAAAATCTGGATCCACAGAAGAACACACAGAAGCAGCAGCACTAGCCGAGGCCATCTCTTGAATGGTTGAAGGCGGAAAATCACTGAAAATCTAAACTAGGAGGAAGGAAATCACAAGACAAAGGAATGAGGGTCTTCCACTCTCAGCAATAAAAAGGAGGCCCAACAGACGCTTAGCTGTCTAACCAAGAGGCACAAAAATGGGTAAACTTCTGAAGCTGAAGGGAATGACCAAAAAGCCCCTAACCTTTGGATTTCTTCCGCTTACCCGCAAAGGGCATCCTGGGATATTCTCCTCTGAGCAATGATGACTCCTCCTCGGTAAGTCGCGTACTTTCTGCAGAGACAGCTCAAAAACTTGCTGAGGAATTCAAGCAGTCAGCCACTCGAAACGAGACGCGTGTCACCTTCCAAACGTCTCCACTTCCGCGGAACAAAATGAAGAACATTGTTTCGCAAGTCAGACTACCAGCTCAAGATGACCATGCCCCTGTGCGAACGAACTCTCCCTCACAGAGCGAAAAATTCCTAAGTAGCCTACAGTGTAGAGAACTTAAGTCCAAGGGCGCCCGACACCCGTAGACTTGGGGGACCTATGTAACTACGAAATATTCCACCTTGTGACACGTGGCACTAAGCTTCTAGAAGCCTAGCGGAAGCACACGGTAGCGGCACGTGGCACCACTCATCTGTTACATACGTGGCCCTTGCCCACGTCACCTCATGGGGATACCCACTCAACTAGACGTGGGAACTCCCTAAGCATCGTGGGTCGAGCACGACCTCCCCACACTCAATATAAATAGACCCTCACCCGGGGGACTCAGGGATACGAAAACTCAAGTACTATAACACTAGATCCGAGATACTTCAAATACTCTTAGAGAGCATCACTCATTGCCATTCTAGCAGGCAGCCTAAGCACCTTCAGATGCCTCACGCACATTCTTCACGGACCCCGAGCTCCGCCGTAGGCTCCGTCAGGTCCGACCACCGACAAGCTCATCTTCGTCCCTGGAGTATCCCACCAATAGGGCTTCCAGCAGCCCTCAGAGACCCGAGCTCTCTCCCAATAAGGCAACCTCCTAAGAGCGGCTCGCCCGCCCGGAGTACCTTAAGCACGTCTTAGCCGCACACGGCCCAATACAGGTAACTACCTTGCCTAACGGCTCCTACAAACTTCACCATGACGAACTACGTGGACTTTGATCCCTTCCGAAGGGTACTTAGGCACCTAGGTGCATCACCTAAGGACAAGTTCCCCAAGGTTAAGACCCCTTGTGGTCCTTAATTGCAAATAACAATTGTCTGAACCAAAAATGACAGTTACAATTAGTTTTCGCCAATGAGTGTTTCGAAAACTTAATTGTCTTGTTAATTAGTTTTCGCCGATGAGTGTTTCGAAAACTTGATATTCATTAGTTTTCACCAATGAGTGTTTCGAAAACTGATTTTCTTTTTAATCAATTTCGTCGATGAGTGTTTTGAAAACTAGATATTCATTAGTTTTTGCCAATGAGTGTTTCGAGAACCTGATTTTCTTGATTAATCAGTTTTCACCGATGAGTGTTTCGAAAACTTGATATTCAGTTTCTTTTAATCAATTTTCGCCGATGAGTGTTTCGAAAACTTGATATTCATTATTTTTTGCCAATGAGTGTTTTGAAAACTTGATTTTCTTGTTAATCGGTTTTCGCCGATGAGTGTTTCGAAAACTGGACATAGATAACTTTTGAGGACTCTTAGACATCCCGAGGAAAGGTTCTTCAGTACTCGTAGAAAGTCATTGGA
Source organism: Senna tora (assembly GCA_014851425.1). NCBI lineage: Eukaryota > Viridiplantae > Streptophyta > Magnoliopsida > Fabales > Fabaceae > Senna > Senna tora. The sequence goes on along the minus strand of CM026272.1, from coordinate 8,335,351 downwards.
AACCCGGTACTCATAATTTTTGGAGGTTATTTGATCTTCGTGGTGATCAGTCTTCGGTGCTCATGGATAGCCATTGAGTGCTTTGAAGATATGACACCCATAACTTTTGAGGACTCTTAGATCTCTGGGGGGAAAGGTTCTTCAGTACTCATAGAAGGTCGCTGAAAAACCCGGTACTCATAATTTTTGGAGATTATCAGATCTTCGTGGTGATCAGTCTTCGGTATTCATGGACAACCATCGAGTGCTTCAGGATTTGACGCCCATAATATTTCTTCCATAGGGATCAGATTCCACCGATGAGTGTTTCGGGATCTGACGCTCATAATTTTTCTTCCATAGGGATCAGATTCTATCGATGAGTGTTTCGCGGTCTGACACTCATAATTCTTCTTCCATAGGGATCAGATTCCGCCGATGAGTGTTTTGGGATCTGACACCCACCATTCTCCATGGGGATCAGATTCCGCCGATGAGTGTTTCGGAGTCTGACGCCCATAATTCTTCTTCCATAGGGATAAGATTCTGTCGATGAGTGTTTCAGGATCTGACACCCACCATTTTCCATGGGGATCAGATTCCGCCGATAAGTGTTTCGGGATCTAACACCCCCAATATTTCCATAGGGATCAAATTCCGCCGATGAGTGTTTCGGAATCTGACACCCACAACTTTTTGTAGATTCTTGCCAGTCAAGATCTCTGTAGTGATCAGTTTTCACCGTTGAGTGTTTCGAAAGCTGACACCCATAACTTTTGGGGACTCACGAGCCCCGCCGTAAGATTATCTACGGCATCCAAAATTAAAATCTACATGTTCCCTCTGTTAGCATCCTTTTGTCTTTACTTGTTCCCTCTGTTAGCGCCGAAAGCGTCCCTTTCGGAGGAAGGCAAGTAAAGAGGGGAACCTGTGAACACCCTATTTTGTCCAGCCTCAAAAATTGCAAATCAAAAATAAAATAAAATAAAAAATAAATAAAATAATGCAAAAATATTATTTCTGTTAAAAAAATAAGAAAAGATGAATAGTGAGAGATGGTATACTCATTAGCTCTAATGGGCCAAGTCCAAAACACTTGAGAACCCTAGCTTACAAAAGAGGGAAGCCTAGGTCAAGAAGAAGGGGGGAACAAGAGTGGCTAGGTTAAAGAGAAGAGGAGGAGAAGGAGTCAAGAATGCATGGAGATGGGAAGGGAAACCTAGAATGAAAGGTGGAAGAACCAATTCAGGGAGTACTCTTCACTTTGACACTTTTCTGTTTTGGTTGAATGTGATTACTTGTCTTCTCCATTTTATTTTTGGTTGTTTCAACGTCTATAATTGTTGTCTTGCATTTTTCTCTTGTTTATGCATACCTTTAGAGTATCTTTGAATTTTTTCGTGAATTTCGAAATCTTTTAATGGAGTCAGAAAATTTTTGTGAAAACCTCTGCCCGAACTGATTCTGAGTTTAGGCAGTGTTCCTTCGACGCAAGATTTTGATTTCAATTTAACTCCAAATGGAGTGATTTATTTTTTTCCGGAAACTAGACATCCAGAGCTTTCTGACCATAGGTCTTTTGTCAAATTCCATTCGGTAATTTACTCCTAGCAATTTTTATAAAATAAATTTTTGAAACCACATTGCAGACTGTCCTGAACGTTACTTTATTTCGTGAAACTGTTTCTCCATCTACACAACTCTGTTTTAATTTATATTTGTCCCTAAATCTTCGTCTTGGTCTCTGGAACAAAGGACAAAAATATCATGACCAAATTCATCTAGAATGATTTATGGCATATTTATTTATCCCAAAGTATCATTTCAAACAGCTTCTGGGTAACTGTGTTTTCAATGACCATATCTTACAAATTACTATTGATTTTGGGGCAAGGTTCACGGGGCTGTGTAGGGGAGACATAGAGCTTTCTTACCCTAGGTTTTGACAATTTTCTATATTTCGGAGGTGGTCCAATTTGTGTTTTTATTTAATGTCTAGAATCAGGAAAATATGCGTGAAAAGGATCTTTTTTTGATTTTCTTGAAGAAAATGCATAAAATGTTAAAATGGGTCGCGACCCCCTGTAGAAGTAGGTTGCGACCCCTTGAATTTTAGGGGTAGAAGCATGTTTCTTTCTTCTCTTTTTTTGTTGTTTTATAAAAATAAAAATAAAATATATAATTTATTTTACATGAACATGTGTAACCTAGTGCCACCGAGGAGCCTTTGCTTCTAAAGGAGCACTAGTATTCACGACATCTGGGCGCGCTGCCTGATGAGCATTCACACACACTTTTGTCAATCTCATTGTCTGTCTGTAATGCATGGTAGATAGGTGCCGAGAGGCCTTTGTCTCTTTAGGCACATTGCACTGAAGGCCATCTAAGTATTTGCTTGATGAGCCTCCCCCCACCCACACACTTGCATGACACACGAACTACGTGGACTTTGATCCCTCTTTGAGGGTACGTAGGCCCTAGGCTCTTATCCTAGGTCAAGTCCACCTTTATTTTCTTCTTTGTTTTGTATTTATGTCTTTTACTAATTTTTAAGGCCAAATAATTTAAATAATTAATTTTTAGGGTCACCATCTTCGGACGGGGGAAGAGGGGTGCCTAACACCTTCCCCTTATCTCAAGCAGACTCCCGAACCCAAATATTTTAAAATCCAATTTAAAATTTTCCAATCTATTTTTCTTTTCCAAGTTTTATGGAAAACTTGGTGGCGACTCCGTCGAAGGCTCGGTCTTCACAGCCCTAATACGGACAGTTCTGCGCTTAAGGCACTACAAGCTATATTATCATACCTTTCTCAGCTCTCGCATGGAACCATTGAAGTACATTTTCGAGAGTCCCCATGTGTCAGGGCCAGTCTCCAAATGAAAGGTCGTCCTAGCTGAGTATGATGTCGAGCATATCACACAAAAATCAGTCAAAGGGAGCACCATCGCAGATTATTTGGCTTTAAATCCTCTAGATGAGCAACATACTCTAAACTATCAATTTCTAGATAAGGGTCTCAATATGATAGAACGAGAATCACCTCCTAGAGAATGGGAAATGTATTTTGATGGGGTCATGAATGTGTTCGGAAGTGGTATTGTTGTTGTCCTCATGTCTCCAAGCGGAAAGAAATTTCCAATTGCAGTCAAACTTGACTTTCAGAGCACTAATAATATGGCCGAGTATGAAGCATGTATATGTGGACTTCAAGCAGCGTTGAAGATGGGGATAAAAAATCTAGAAGTCTTTGCAGACTCTGCCCTAATAATTTACCAGGTTAAAGGGGAATGGCAGACAAAGGATTCAAAGCTAATTCCATGCCAAAGATACCTCTCGGAGCTAAGTGGCCAATTAGAACATATTGACTTTCATCATTTGCCTCTGTGATGGTTGATCACAACTGTGGAGTCCATCTACAACCTATCAGGGTTGAGTGTTGACACATTGAGATCCATTGCTCAGTGGTGGATCCAAAACCAGATGGCTTGCCGTGGTTCCATGACATCAAGGTCTACTTGGAGAAGCAAGAATATCTGGCAGGCACCAATGAGAATGAGAATGAGAAAAGAACCCTTAAACTTCTATCCATGAGTTTCTTCATCAGTGGGGAGGTCATCTACAAGAGGAGGCCAGAGGGAATATTGCTCTATTGTGTCAAAGAAATTGAAACCAACCAGATATTGGTTGAAGTGCATGAGGGAGTTTGTGGAACTCACGCCAACGGGCATACTCTAGCTCGCCAGATCCAAAGGGCTAGATATTTTTGGATGACATTCGAGCAAGATTGCATTGAGTATGTCTGCAAATGCCACAAATGCCAAATCTATGCTGATAGAATCAATGCGCCACCAGCCCCATTACATAACGTGGTTGCCCCATGGCCATTCTCTATGTGGGTGTGAAGACCGTGCGCTCGACGGAGTTGCCACCAAGTTTTCCATTAAAACTTGCAAAAGAGAAAATGGTTTGAAAATTTAAGTAAAAATGGGTTTTAAAAGAAATTAGGTTCGGGAGTATGCTTGAGATGAGGGGAAGGTGTTAGACATCGCTGTTCCCCCATCCGAAGACGATTACCCAAAAATTATTACTTAAATTGTTTGGCCTTAAAATGTTGGAAAAGAACACAAAACACAAAACAAGGAAGAAAACAAAGATGGACATGACCTAGGATAAGAGCCTAGGGCCTACGTACCCTCAAAGAGGGATCAAACTCCACATAGTTCGTGAGGCATGCAAGTGTGTGGGTGTAGGAGGCTCATCAAGCAAAGGCTCAGATGACCTCCTAGTCCAATGTGCCAAAAGAGACAAAGCCCCCTCGGCACCTATCTACCATGCATTACATTCAAACAAACAAAGAGACAAGAAATGTGTGTGTGAATGGTCATCAGGCGGCTGGCCCAAATGGTGTGAAGACTAGTACTCCTACAGAAGCAAAGGTTCCTTGGTGGCACTAGGTTTCACATGTTTATTTAAAATAAATTATATATATATATATATATATATATATATATATATATATATATATATATATTTAATAAAATACAACAACAAAAAAGGAAGAGGAGAAACGCTTCTACCCCTAAAAGTCAGGGGGTCGCGACCCTCGGCCTTGGTTCATGATCCTGAGGCCATGAAAAGTCAGGGGGTCGTGATGTATAAAAAGAAACGTCGCGACCCTCAGCTTCTGAAATAGGGGGTCGCGACGTATAAAAGGATACTTCACGCCGCGTAAAGCAAATTTTCAGAAAGATGACACAGGGGTGCTCAAACACAGAAAGGGGTCGCGACCCACTAAAAAACTAAAGAAGAAAGGGTCTTGGGGTTCAAAGATCTCAGATCTAGAACATAGAGGGGATCCAAGTCAACCCTCAGCCTTTCGGAATCAATCCATCAGCCTTTCAGATTCAAGAATCTCGATCCGATTAACTGAGGTCAAGCTTCCTATTTATAGTGACTGCACCAACTTTATTCCGGTAAACAAAATCCGGCCATTTATGGCACAGGGATCGCGACGTACACATTTATACGTCGCAACAGCCTTTGACCTGACGCTTGGGGGTCGCGACGTATAAACCTATACGTGGCGACCCACGTGATGACGCGGCCTTGTCGTGAGGCCTGCACCAATCAAATTAATGCTAGAATGTGCAGCTAGTGGCACAACCTAGGTCGATTCTCTCTCGTGGAGCCTAAGAATTCTATGGACAAATATGCACAATTAACACAAAAGGGGATGTCTTTAAGGCAATTTAACAAACACTTGGTGTGCAATGAAACTAAAAGGAATTAAATGCAACTAAAACTAACTCTTTTTTGAGATTTTCATTATTTTAAATGCAAAGTAAAAGTGAGGTGAATGAAATGAGATGAATATGCTTTGTTGGAGAATGCTTTGGGCTATCCTTGCTATCAAAAATGTGGAGTTAATCAATGGGAAACCATTTTCTAATGTAGTTTAATAATCACTAAACCTAGGTAAATTAATTAGAGGATGGAATTAACCAACCAGACAAGTAGCAAGCCTAATCAAATACCATCAATGAAGCAAATGGGGGATTTAACATAGACTAGAATTCAACTCAACAATTACCATTGTCATTAGAGTGGCTTCCAAAATGAATCAAAAATTACAATAAGATTCAACCAAATCCAATGTAATCAAAACCCACAATGGGAGAATCAATACAAATCACAAGTCTATATAAATTCCTAATATCCAACTACAACCAAGTTAAATTCCACAACCATGGGACCACAATCAATACAAACCCATCAATATCAACAAGATAAAAATGAATCTATAAATAGAAGTAGAAAGAAGGCAAGAAAAACTCCCTATTGGATGCCATAGCTCAAGCCCTAATCATCCTCCTCCAAAGCACAAGAGATTTAGCCACTCATGGATGGGAGAAATGCTTCACCAAGCTCCTCCAACCCTTGCTTAGCCTTGGATGATGGTGGAAGTTGTTGGATATTAGTGTGAATGGGTGTGGAGAGTGGAGAAGATGAAGAGAAAATGGTGGATGTGGCTGAGAATGAAGAGAGATTTTGGAGGATGAGAAGCTTGAGTGATGAATGTGTTGGAATGAGTGGGTTAATCTCACAATTAGGTTAAGGGCTTCAAAAACTCTAGAATATTCCTTCCATTACGACCTAAGATGCTCCCCTTGTGGTAAAATGCTGAGAAAATGGGCCCACAATCCGTTTCAGCTCATAAAATCACGAGAAAATTGTGCAGATCTAGTGTACCTGCTGGCAGTGGGTGGATTACTCGAAACGAACGTTTTCCCTTTAAACTGAAGTCCACCTGCTGGCAGCTTGCAAGGCTACCCGCTGCCAGCGGGTGGAACAATGTTATGGGCCAAAATTTGCCTCTAAGCTCCAATTCTTGCACCGACTTCGCTTTCCAGCTTCTTTCTCGACCTCTAGCACTTGAATCCTTGCTATTCCTCAAGCTAGTTAACCGACAAATCAACCAAAAACAATTGTGAGGCTCTGAAGTTAATAAAACTAGAGAATTATCGCAATTTATTGAATAAAAACATTGAATTAGCAAGATTGTGATTTAAGTCCTTAAGTGCCCTTGAATAACATTAAAACATGCATAATGACTCTTCAAACTCAACAAAAGCTTGTCAAATGCCAAAAGATACAAGGGTAAATATCAGTATTATCACCACGCGTTCATATTTTTCTCTTTTTTTCGTTTTGTTTTTTTCTTTCTTTTTCCTATTTCTATATTTTTTTTATTTATATATATTTTGTTTATTTTTGCTCATATTCAATTCTCTTATGTTTTTTATTGCGCCTTTTGGGGCCGGACAAAATGTGGTGTCCATAGAGTCCCCTCTTTGCTTTTTTGTTTGTTTTTAAATTAAAAGAAGAAGTAAAGACATGAAAAGGAAACAAATTTTTTCATTAAAAACAGAAGTCCAATACAACTAAAAAGAACAAAGAACAAAAATCCTAGGGAAAAAGAAAAAGTCATAGGCCTTCTAAATGGCTACTCCTGATCATCCCCGTCCTCATCCTCAGAGTTGTTTGGAGCCGTCGCTGGTGCCCATCTCGGGCGAGGTCCTCCTTCCTCAAACAGGTGAAAGTGTCTCAACAGGGCCCTCATGCCACCCTTCAGTTCATTAACATCTTCCCGCAGCTCTCTGATCTCGCCACGCTGCCCTCTGACCTCTCGGGTCAGGTCTTCAATGGCCCTCCCCTTAGTACAAATTTCCTCGTGCATATGCTCCAAAAATTCAGGAGTCAATATAGCCTCGGGCGGGATACTCTGCTCCCCCTGTTGCTGCTACTGCGGCTGCGGTTGTGGTTCTTGCTGGGGCGGAGGGGAAGGTATGGGATTCAACATCTCCTCAAAGTCATGGTGCTCTGGCGCTGGGAAGTCTGCCATATCCTGGTCGTCCTTCATCTTGTAGGTAGAGGCAGACTCGTAATGATCCATGCCTCGAGGAGGTACCTAATGAAACTCGCAAAAGGCGGTGAGGAAGTGGGGAAAGCTTACTGTCGTTGGCGTGTATTTAGGCCCAGGGTACAGCTTGAATTCCTGGGCGTTGCTATAAAACTCCTGGCTCATGATGCTAGGGAAGCAAAGTGGAGCCCTCTACATGATCAGGTCGATCAAGGTACTCAACCTCTTGCTAAGAGATCACCTATGTTTCCTTGGCAAAACATTACTGGCCAAAATGTTTTGCCAGTTCTTCGTCATGTGGTGCATACCGATTCTCTTAAAAGCACTCTTGGACTCCCACCTATCCTGCCCTAGGTATGTCAGTGTTGCGGCTATGGCCTCCCGAGAGTATGGCTCGTCAAGTGTACTGGCAAAAGCACAGTCAGGCTCCATCCTTAAACCGTACATCTGAACAAAGGTCTGTGGATTGACTGCGGGGACTATGATTTCCCTCATTATGAAGGACCGACTATATATGCTGGCGTATGCCACATGGTACTGGAACACCAGGGGACCGTTCCTCTGATTCACTACCTCTAGCAAGCCTTGAAGGCTGTAATACAGGATCTCTTCCATGAACAAGGGGCTATGATTCAGCTTGGTCATGGTCCTCTTCGGGTTCAATGGCCTAGCTTGGATGGCTATTCGGTACTGCTCTACTATTACCTCCGGCTCCCTGTCTGCTGGCTGATATGAGGACGAGCCACGTTGGCGCTATCTCTTTGCCATTTTCCTTGAAGCGAAGATGGGTTGTTAGTTTTAGAAAGGGAAGAAGGACTACCCAGAAAAATATGCCCTATGAATGTTACGGGCGTATAGCATTATACATCGCGACCTATAAGGCTGGGGGTCGTGACGCATAAAGCAGTACGTCGCGACCTTCATGCGTGAAAATTCAAACCTAGAGGTTTTAGCCGCGGGATGGAGACTCTGGACCGGTGACAGATCAGATCAACTTCTCTTGAAAAGCAGTGGGGAGACCGGGGTCTAAGAGAAGAGTGGGGGTCATGGAGTAGGCCGTGACCCATAAATGCCCCTGACTTTTGCTTAAAAAGCAATTTCGATCATGGGGGTTGCGACTTATAGGCTATACGTCGCGACGTATTGCATTTATGTGACCGTCCTCCAGAGCCAATCGGTTGGCTGCCACGTGGGATGGGTCGTGACGTAAAACTACATATGTCGTGACGGTTTTCAGTCAACGGTCAACCCATTTAACTACCCAAGGACGTCGCGATGTAAAATTCAACCCGTTGCGACCCAGAGCATTTAATTTTTTCGGAAACCATGTAACTGTCCTATATGCCGCGACCCAAGACCTTTTGGGTCGCGACCTATATCCTTACATCGCGACACTCTTACAAAAGGGGTCGCGACCTGCTCTAACTCTAGACCCTTTTTCTTTTTATTGAGATTTTAAAGTATTGAATTTTATGACGGGGTCCAAGTGCCCCTTAGGGTTTTAGGTATCATATTTCGAAACACTCATTAGCGGAATCTGATCCCTATGGAAGAATAAAAAATTGTGGTTGTTAGATCTCGAAACACTCATCAGTGGAATCTGATCCTTAGAGGAAAGTTGTGGGTATCAGAACCCGAAACACTCATCGGCGGAATCTGATCCCTATGGAAGAATTGGGGGTGTCAGATCCCGAAACACTCGTCAAAAGAATCTGATCCCTGTGGAAGAAGAATTATGGGCGTTAGATCCTGGAACACTCATCGGCAAATTCTGATCCCTATGGAAAATGTTGGGTGTCAGATCCCGAAAGACTCATCGGCGGAATCTGATCCCTATGGAAAATGGTGGGTGTCAGATCCCGAAACACTCATGGGCAGAACCAGATCCCTGTGGAAGAAGGATTATGGGCGTCAGATCTCGAAACACTCTTTGACGGAATCCGATACCTATGGAAAATGGTGTGTGTCAGATCCCGGAACACTCATCGGTGGAATTTGATCCTGATAAAAAATTATGGGTGTCAAATCTTCGAAGCACTCAAAGGTCTAATAGTCTCCAAAAATTATGAGTATCGAGTTTTCAATGACCTTCAATGGGTACTGAAGAACCTTTCCCCCTGGAAATCTAAGAGTCCTACAAAATTATGAATAACGAGTTTTCAAAAAACTCATCGGCGAAAACTGATTACTAAGGGGATCTAGCCAGGCAAGAGTCCCCAAAAATCATCAAGTTTTCGAAACACTCATCGGTGAAAACTGATGACCCATGAGATCTCGGCAGGCAAGAGTCCCCAAAAACTATGAATGTAAAATATGGTTAAAAGTTATTACCTTGGCAAGGAATTTGCTGAAGGCGATTGACCCTCTCATAAGTCCTTCATATTCTTGTAACTTATCTGAGACAATGATTTGCTTACCTGGTATCTAAATCAATTAGTTAGCCACAAGCAAAGAAATAAATGATATAATCAATGCACAATCTTTTATCTGTTGCTTTAAATCTACAACACAGTAAAACGAAACTTGCACGGCTTGGGAAAAAGATAAAGAGATTTATTGAATGAATAATTCTCGTTTCCATGTTATGAGTCAAAAATTGGTACAATTTTAAATTTTAGAATCACCATAAACTAATAGTGACTTTTCTAGGAAAGCGTGAAAGAAAGTATCTTGCGGCTCCATCGTAATTATTTCCTCAGACTGGGGTATGAAACATATGCAATTTGAGTGCCCCTTTAGATGAACGGATTTTCTAGCGTAGAACTTTTTCACTGAGTCTAAATTGACTAAGCGGCCAACTTCTTGTCCATCCAAGTCTTCCAGGATCAGTGCTCTACCAAAAGATGCGTGTCTGACTATGAATGGCCCCTCATAAGTAGGGGCCCATTTCCCCCTTGAGTCGTCTTGCTTGGGTAGAATCTTCTTTAATACCAAATCCCCTTCTTTAAATGATCGTGGCCGAACCTTTTTGTTAAAAGCCCGGGCCATTCTTGCCTGGTACAACTGTCCATGGCATATTGCCTTTAAGCACTTCTCATCAATCAAACTGATCTGGTCCCATTGATCTTTGTCGAGGTTGGCTTCTGCTATGACTCTGAGGGAAGGAACTTGTACCTCTATAGGTAAAACAACGTCCATCCCATACACCAATGAAAAAGGAGTTGCACCTATCGACGAACGAGTGGTAGTACGATACCCATGTAAGGCGAATGGCAGCATGCCAATCTTTGTATGTGATTGACATCTTTTCAATTATCTTCTTGATAGTCTTGTTAGCTGCTTCAACGGCACCATTCATTTGTGGGCGATATGGCGCTGAATTATGGTGGGTTATCTTAAATCCTTCACAGACCTTTCGAACTTCAGACCCATTCAAATTGGACCAATTATGAGTGATAATTCTTTCTAGAACCCCATATCTGCATATAATGCTAGTTTTTAGAAACCTCACAAACGCCTTCTGCATTATGTTTGAATATGAGCTTACTTCTATCCATTTGGTAAAATAGTCGATGGCCACCAAAATGAAGTGATGGCCATTAGAAGCCTTAGGTTTATGGGCCCAATGATGTCAATTCCCCACATGAAAAAAGGCCATTGGGCCGTCATGTTGTGGACTGAAGCGGGAGGGGCATTGACCCTGTCCGCATAAATCTGGCACTTATGATACTTGCGAACATACTCAATACAGTCGTGTTCGAGTGTCATCCAAAAGTACCCTAGTCTTTGAAGTTGGTGTGCCAAAGTGTGCCCATTGGAGTGGGTCCCACATATTCCTTCATGCACTTCTGCCAAGATTTTGTTAGCTTCGACTGCCTACACGCAGCGAAGCAATAGTCCATCCAGCCTTTTCTTGTATAGTGCATCTCCATTGAGGAAGAAGCTCATAGCCAATCGCTAGAGAGTTCGTTTTTCATTCTCATTGGTACACTTTGGGTATTCTTGTTTCTCCAGATAAGTCATGATATCATGGAACCAAGGTAGACCAGTAGGTTCTTGTTCTACTACTGAGCAATGGATCTCAGTACTTCGACATTCCACTCTGATGGGCTGGAGATGGACTCTACAATTAATGTCAAGAATTACTACCAAGGTGGCAAGTGCGTTGGCAAACAAGTTTTTGCATCGAGGTAGATGATGAAAGTCGATGGACATGAACTGGCCACTCAAATCAGTGAGGAACCTATGATAAGGAATTAATTTGGAATCCCTGGTTTGCCATTCCCCTTTCGTCTGGTAAATTATTAGCGCGGAGTCCCCATAGACATCTAACTCCTTGACTCCCAGCTTCACAGCGGCTTGCAATCCGCAGATACAAGCTTCATACTCCGTCATGTTGTTGGTGCATTCGAAATCAAGTTTGACTGTGACGGGAAACTATTTTCCACTTGGGGAAATGATGACAGCTCCGATCCCACTCCCAAATACGTTTACTGCTCCATTGAAGAACATTTCCCAACCTCTTATATGGGGCTCTTCTTCTATGGCATTCAGTCCTTCATCTAGAAATTGGTAATCTAAGGTATGCTCCTCATTCAAAGGGTTGATGGCCAAGTAGTCTTCTATAACGCTCCCTTTAACTAACTTCTATTTGATGTGCTTGATGTCATATTCTGCCAATACAACTTGCCATTTGAAACTCGCACTGATACATGAGGGCTTTCAAAGATATATTTAATGGGATCCATGAGTGATATGAGAAGAGACTCATAATACAGCATGTATTGTCTCAAGTGGCGTATTGTCCATATCATCACGCAGCAGATTTTCTCGATTAAGGGGTGACGAAACTCATTGGGGTCAAACTTCTTGCTCAAATAATATACTGCTTTTTCCTTCTTTTGTCACAGGATCACGTTGTACAAGGATAGCTCCCATTGACTCATCCAATACTTTCAAATATAATAATAGGGGTCTTCCTGCTTTAGGTGGCACCAATACTGGTGGGCTAATGAGATATTCTTTTACCGCATCAAACGCTTGCTAACACTCCTCATTCCATTCTGCGGGTTGATTCTTCTTGAGAAGCTTGAATATATGAGTACAGGTCACTGTCAAGTTGCGTATGAAACCGGCAATGTAATTCACTTTGCCCAGGAAGCTTCGTACTTGCTGCTCGAAAGTAGGTGGTGGCATATCTCTAATAGCCCTGATCTTGTCTGGGTCTACCTCGATCCCTTTTCAACTTACAATGAAGTTAAGGAGCTTTCCAGACTAAGCCCCAAAAGTACATTTACTCGGATTGAGTCGCAATTTGAACTTCCGTAGCCTGTCAAGTAGCTTTCTCAAGACTTTGACGTGACTCTCATTTTCGGCTGATTTGGCTACCATATCGTCCACATAGACTTCTACTTCCTTGTGGATCATGTCATGGAATAGAACCACCATAGCTCGTTGGTATGTAGCCCCAGCATTCTTTATCCTAAAAGGCATGACCTTATAACAATAGGTCCCCCACTGTGTAATGAAAGTGGTTTTAACTTTATCTTAAGGATGGATAGGTATCTGGTAGTAACCAGAGTACCCATCCATGAATGAGTAACAGAAACTTCCAGCGGTATTGTCTACCAGGACATCTATGTGTGGAAGCGGAAAAATCATCTTTAGGGGAGGCCTTATTGAGGTCCCTGTAATCTACAGACATACGAACTTTCCCATCTTTCTTTGGAACATGGACTATGTTTGCCATCCACTCTGGGTAGACAGACACTTCCAGAAAATCAGCATCCCACTGTTTTTGAACTTCCTCCTCAATCTTGAGGGACATTTCAGGCTTCATGCGTCTTAATTTCTACTTTTTCAGCTCCATGTGAGGAAAGATGGGTATCTTATGGGACGCGATTCCAGGATCTAGCCCACGCCTATCTTGGTATGACCAGGCAAATACGTCCATGTACTCTTTCAATAGTAAAATCATATCTTCCCTTTCGGGATTGTCGACAATATTCACCTCTCTCTTGTCGTCTTCAGGCCCCAGATCAAGCTTGACTACCTCTTAATAAGGAACCATTCCCTTTTCATCTGATTCGACCATTTTGGAAAATGTAGGAGGAACATCCTCATCATCAGAGGCATACTCATATTGCATATGTTCTTTATCCAGGGATTCATAAAAACTGGGGATCGCCGCATTAGGCGGGATCTCTGAGAATTCTAATTCCTTGAGGGCAAAGTAAAAAAGCATAATTAAGAGTAGGAAAAGAGAAGGGGTATAGAAGAAAGCACATATGAACAAAAAGTTTGGTAATTATGCAAGCCACTTTTATTGAAGAGTTGAAATATAACAACAAATAAGCTCATAAATTCATTATTCTTTGATCTAAACCTAGAGCCCGATTTTAGATCAATCACAATTCACACTTTACTTGGAACTACTAATTGATATGACCCAATCAGCCTCCCAGTCGTCCAAGCTAGTTCCTTTTTCTGAACGCCATATGAGGAGGCCCCCGCCATTAGCTTCTTCCTCATTGATTGCAGAGATTTGGTTATCTTCTTTTGTTGCTTTGGCCAGCACAAACAGCTAGGTTAGGTGCAGGTGTCTCTTGTTGCTGCCCTTATTGCGTCTTGTCACAGCATAGCCTATCCCAAATTAGGCTTCTCGTTCCTTGCTGCCCCAATGCCCAACCCTCATCCCTGTTGGTACCCTTGCTTAGTCATGATCTTCACAGTCACACTCTTGATTTGGAATGTCTCTTTGGACCCCTCCTCCAGCTCTAATCCTTGAAATGAGGATTCTAGAGCCTCTTTAGCGCTGTCAATGAATGGTATAGGAGACGAGTGACTAATCAACATGCTTTCCTCCATTTTGATGGTAATAATCCTCCCCTCTCTAAGAAACTTAATTTTCTGATGGAGAGTGGAAGGGACAGCTTTAGGCTCATGAATCCATGGTCTGCCTAGCAACATTGTGTCGGCCACATCTACCTCCATGAGCTGGAATGGGATGTCAAAGGTAAACGGCCCAATTTCTACAGGGAGAGTAACTCCTCTCATGGCTTCTCTTCTTGTTCCATCAAAATCCCGAACTATCATGTTGCTTGCGTCGATGCGTGTTGACTCGATTGGCAATTGTTGGAAGGTGGCATAGGCAGCACATTGAGGGCCGATTCCCCATCCACAAGGACTTTTGCTATTGTAAAGACATAACACTTGACAGTAATGTGTAAAGCTTTCGTCCTTGGACAAACATCTTCATCTAAGAAAGAAAAGATTGATGCATGCTTAACAACATCGACCAAACGCACCATATTCTCTGGTGTAATCTCTGTTGGAACATGAGCATCGACCAATGCTTTTAAAAGAGCTTGGCAGTGTATATCTGAATTAAGCATGAGGGAAAGGATTGAAATCATGGATGGTCTCTTCTTTAGTTGTTCGATGATGTCGTAATCACTTTTCTTGACTACGCTCAAGAATTCTTTTTCTAATTCTGTCTCCTCCTCGGGACCATCCTTCCTTCGTGAGTTTTCAAGAGCGCCTTTTTCTTTTTCAATTATAGGGGTTTCTTTGCTACCTCTGGTGGATTCCTCGCATATATTCTTCCACTTTTGGAGAGCCTTTGTCCATGAGTAATATTGGCATTTGTAAGTGTCTTACAAATTTCTACTTTCTTACCCCAATATCAACAGCAGCTTGGTATCTCCATGGGACTGCTTTCTCAGAGACATAAGGCATTGGCTCAGACGGGTAAATAGTTGTTTGTGGGTGCAAAGTGCTCGACTCGCCTGGCTTATTAATAGTGAAGAGTGGAGAGGGCTTGGATAACGATGGAGCTTGCGAGGAGACTTTTGCCCCTCGAAAGTTAATGGTGAAGGGTAATGTCCTCCTCACTTTATCTTCATTGGAGGCAACGCACATATGAGGTTCACACCTGCCTTTCTTTATGGTCAAGATCCACAAATGTATATATTGTTGAACCAATTTCATCCACGGTGTACACATGTTGGTGGAATGTCCGCCGGATCGATGATAATGACAGAAGTTTTCTTGGTTGGCATTCACGTAGGGGACGTGGCTGGCAGCAACTAAGGGTATGTAAATTTGCTCTGGAGTGAAAGAAGTCTAGGTGACGTCTTTAAACACAAACTCCTCTTCTTATACAGCATTGTCCCCATGCTCGGGTAGTGGATTCTTGGCAATGTTTGGGAGGTTGATTAACCCTGCGTAAATCATCTGCAAGACATGAGTCTTAAAATGATCACAGGTGTCAATAAAATGTCCTTTGGCACTTTGGTGGTATATACAAGACAACTTCGGCTTCTACCATGGTGGATAAGGAGGCTCCCATGTCCTTCCAGGTCGAGCGCACATCATCTGCTGTCCCTTGAAGTATTCAAAGAGTTCTACTCTGGTGAGCCCTAGCTTTGGCAACTCCCTATTCCTATTGTTTCCCTTGTTGTTGTTATTGTTTCTTTGAGACTGACTTTGTTGTGAATTTCCTTGACTTCCCACTGCGTTGACAGAAAAGGTCTGAGGGTGCTTTGTACGAAATTCGTGCTTTCCTCCTTCTTCTTTCCATAGCTTGGGGTATAGTTCTTCTTAGGTGGTGGCGTCTCTTTACTTCTGGCGTCAATATCTCACCTATTGTAACCAGGTCAGCAAAATCCTGATGTGGCAGTATGGCTAAAACATCATAAGCGAGGTCGCTTAACGCTTTAACAAATAGCGACAAGTCTCCCTTTTGCTCATTGGTGGTTGGACTTCTATAAAGGCTTCCTTCCACCTTGAGGCATGTTCTCGGAAAGTTTCATTCAGTTTCCATTTGAGTGCTACCATACTTTCTCTTATCATTTCACTGTGAATATTGTGTTTGAAGTTACTACGGAAGGCTTTTATCATAGTTGTCCATGACTTCATCGTTTCATTCTCTTGTCTCGAAAGCCTTAATGAAGGACAGCACGGATAAATTAATGAGGCATGCCATCTACTCTATTTTTTCATGGACTCTGACAGCCTACTTTTTCCACGGCTTTATTTCCTTCTCAAGTTCTTCTATAACTTCAGCCCTTGCCTCACACTTCTCTTGTAACTTTCCCATTGCTAGATCTGTTGCTTACAATTGGAGGAGGGCTCTATTTAACTGTTCTTGGGCTGCTGGGTTATAATTGGATAGCTGAGCTTGCAATTCCTGATTGTGAGATTCGAATTCCCTAATGCGATCCTCGAGTGCTTGAGTCTTCAGTTCCCTGACTTAGACCTTTGTGGATAGCTATTGTCCCCATTCTTGTTCTTTTTCACTCAACTTGCTCCTGAAGTCTTGATTTATCTCCTTAAGGTTCTTGTTCTCAGCTAGAATTGGGGAGTTTTTTTTAATATTGTCGCTATCCCTTTTTATTAGGACATATTCTTTCTCTGCTTCAAGAATTGCCCTTACTTTTCTGTCTCTCTAGGCTTCCAGATTTTCTAGGGCATCCTTATGCTCATTAAGTTTGCGTTTTAAAACTTTTTCAATTTTCAGCTTATCATTGCTTTGGAGTGGATTAAGTGGGGCGAACTTTTCTGTGACCTTGTTTTCTTTCAGCCAGGTTTTGAAGTCACTTGTTGGTGCCAGCCCTTTGCTCCCCAGCTCAACTCTTCCCTTGAACAACATGTGATCCCAAGACTTTGAGATCATGATTCCCTGTACAGCCTCGGGTCCCTTAAGGGAGTAAAAGAAGGGACGCACTAGTTCTTCCGAGGGTACCCTTTCGCTGTATGGTAGCTGTGTATAAGCCAAGGATGGATTATAATTAATCACCACTCTTGGCCCCACTAGGGGTACATTAGGGAATTGATCAAAACTATACAACACTTCCTCTTTTAGCCACCATACGAGCTTCCATCGTATATCTTGTTCTTCCACTTGTGCCAAGAAGCTCAACCAACCCTTTAACTCAGTAGGGTCTTGAGGATTAGGATTATATAAGAAAAGTCCTTCACAGTTGGAGAAATCTCTGAGGGGATGATGAATCATGTCAAGGATACCTCCAAAGGAATACCCCTTCTCAATGATGTGACTGGCTAACCATACCATAAAAAGTTGAAGACAACACTGCAACTTCTTCTCTTTCCTTGCTTGGCAATAAGTGATGGACCCCAAAGTTTCTGCTAAAATAGCTGGCACCGGATTCACTCAATGCCTTTCTACTGCCATGAAGACGTCTATGGAACAGACTGACGACATCGAGAGCTGATGGGAAGATTACTAACCCATAAATAGCCAAAGCGAGGGTTCGCCCAAACGTTGCCCAGTCTCCTTTCCCTTTCATGGCCTCCATATGTTTTAGGAGGAATTTTGAGGATAGGATTCCAACTTGAGAGTGATTCTTAATAATGACCTTCTTTGAGGGCAACCCCAGCAGATTAGCAACTTCATCTTGCGAAGGCAAAGACCTTGAGAACTTGTACACATGGCTTGTTGGAGTACACCTCTGGTACCAAGGACAAGATGAGATTTGGGAACATAAAGGCTCTCAATTGGTTGTCCTAGAATTGGAGGAGAGCCTGAACTGTGTCTTCAATAATCTTGATATCCAAAAGGTCCAAAATGTCCCCACAATGACCACGAAACCTCCTCAGTTCTTCACTAGGTAGATGTTCCGTCATCTTGATTAGACTTTCCACAGGGTTGGCTTGTATCTTGACTCTAACTCGTTTCCCCATGAAAGCGAGACTTGTTGGTGAACAAAAGGCCGTGTTATGTTCTGATGCCATTTCGAATTTTCTTTTTAAAGTATAACTAATGATAGAAGGAAAAGAAAATGTTAGTGCGTCAAAAGAAAAGAAAGGAAAAGATTTATGAACAATACGTAAACCAATAAAATGCATGCCATGCAATGTGTGCAATGGGAAATTTACTCCTTGTGCCCTAAAGGTTAGGCTCTTAATGTCCTTAAAATAGGCTGACCTAATAAGGGTAGGCTTTAAGGTCAACTTGCACATGGTTAGGCTTGGGATCTAGACACCCTAAAAAGGCTCTTAGATTGCCCCCACCAAAAGTGGAAACCCTAACTTAAGAGAGGATCCTGTCATAGACTAGTCTATGTGTACCAACTCTTAAGGCAAGTAACAATCTAAGTAGGATAGATAGGTCAACCTCTGTAGGCCGAAGCCCAACAGGGAAAGATTCTCATATCCCAATCTCACTATTACAAACGCGCTCCAGGTGTAGGACAAACTTTTGGGTAGGTAGCAATTTAAATTGTGGGTTTTGTGATTTGGAGATTCCTAGCTACTGTTCCCTTCAACCTTAAAGTGGAAACACTGCAAAACAAAGAAAACAACATATATACAAACAAATACCCAATATTAAAGGCTAAACAATTTAAATATTAACTTTTAAAGAAAGGGCTTGACTCTCTAAAATTTATCCCCAGTGGAGTCAGTAACTGTAAAGACCGTGCGCTTGACGAAGTCGTCACCAAGTTTTCCATTAAAACTTGGAAAAGAGACAATGGTTTGAAAATTCAAGTAAAAATGGGTTTTAAAAGAAATTAGGTTCGGGAGTCTGCTTGAGATGAAGGGAAGTTGTTAGGCACACCTCTTCCCCCATCCGAAGACGGTTACCCCAAAAAATAATACATATACTGTTTGGCCTTAAAATGTTGGAAAAGAACACAAAACACAAAACAAGGAAGAAAACAAAGATGGACTTGACCTAGGATAAGAGCCTAGGTCCTATATACCCTCAAAGAAGGATCAAAGTCCACGTAGTTCGTGAGGCATGCAAGTATGTGGGTGGAAGAGGCTCTTCAAGAGAAGGCTCAGATGACCTCCCACTGCAATGTGCCTAAAGAGACAAAGGCCCCTCAGCACCTATCTGCCATGCATTACATTCAAACAAACAAAGAGACAAGAAATGTGTGCGTGAATGTTCATCAAGCGGCGGGCCCAGATGGCGTGAAGACTAGTACTACTATAGAAGCAAAGGCTCCTTGGTGGCACTAGGTTACACATGTTTATTTAAAATAAATTATATATTTTTTATTTTTAATAAAATACAACAACAAAAAAATAGAAGAGGAGAAACGCTTCTACCCCTAAAACTCAGGGGGTTGCGACCTGTAAAAGGATGGGTCGCATCCCTCGACCTCGGTTCACGATCCCGAGGCCATGAAAAGTTAGGAGGTCACGACGTATAAAAGAACAAGTCGCGACCCGTAAAGCAAATTTTCAGAAAGATGACACAGGGGGTGCTCAATCACAGAAAGGGCTCGCGACCCACTAAAAAAATAGAAGAAGAAAGGGTGTTGGGGTTCAAAGATCTCGAATCTAGGCCATAAAGGGGATCCAAGTCAACCCTCGGAGTGGCTCAAGGCCTAGCTCGGGTCCTAATGGATCTAAAAACTTAAAAGAAAGAGGATGACTTGAGTTGAGAGAGTGGAAACCAAGATTATGAGCTAAATAAAATAAGGGGGAGGTTTACCTAATCCATAGCAATCCAGCAGCCTTTTGAAAACAAGAATCTCGGTCCGGTCAGCAGAGGCCGAGCCTTCTATTTATAGTGACCACACCGGCTCTATTTCGGGAAACAAAATCCGGCCATTTATGGCACAGGGGTTGCGACGTACACATTTATACGTCGTGACGGGCGCCTGATTTTGGATCTAATTGGATTGGGCCATAAATGCATTGTGGGTCGCAACATAGCAATTCATACATTGCAACGGCCTCTGACCTGGCGCTTGGGGGTCGCGATTATAAACCTGTATGTCCTGACCCATGCGTTCACATTTTCCTCTTTTTCTCTTTTTCTTTTCTTTCTTTCTTTTTCCTATTTCTACATTTTATTTTTTTTATTTATATATTTTTTTGTTTATTTTTGCTCATATTCAATTCTCTTTTGTTTTTGATTGCGCCTTTTGGGGTCGGACAAAATGTGGTGTCCACAGTGGGGAATTGACATCATTGGCCCCATCAACACAAAAGCCTCGAATAGGCACCGCTTCATCCTAGTCGCCATCGACTACTTCTCCAAGTGGATCCAAGCTTGTTCTTATGCCAGCATTACGCAAAAAACATTTGTACGATTTTTAAAAACGTTGCAGATATGGGGTTCTTGAGAGGATCATCACGAATAATGGGTCTAACCTAAATGGCTCTAAAGTTCGAAAGATTTGCGAAGTATTCAAGATCACCCACCATAATTTGGCACCTTATCTCCCGCAGATGAATGGCGCTGTGGAAGCGGCAAACAAGAATATTAAGAAGATAATCGAGAAGATCTCAATCCCTTACAAAGATTGGCACGAAATGCTGCCCTACGCCTTGATGGGTATCACACAACAATGCACTCCTCAACAAGCGCTACACCTTTTTCCTTGGTATACGGAATGGAGGTTGTAATGCCAATAGAAGTTTAGACCTCATCTCTTAGAGTGATAGCAGAGGCAAATCTAGATGAGGAACAATGAGCCCAAGCTCGATATGACCAAATTAGCCTAATTGATGAAAAACGGTTAGAAGCCATATGCCATGGACAATTATCTCAAGCCAGAATGGCCAGGGCATTCAATAAGAAAGTTCACCTGTGAACGTTCAAAGTGGGAGGAGATCTTGTGCTTAATAAAATACTACCCAACACGGAAGACCAAAGAGGGAAGTGGGCCCCAACTTATGAAGGCCCTTCTTGTCAAGCAAGCCTTTTCCGTTGGGGCATTAATTCTCAAAGACATAGATAATAGTGAAGCCGTTCGTCTCGCCAATTCAGACGCCATTAAGAAATTCTTCGCCTGAAAAAGGGATCTTAAAAAATGCATATGTTCTGTATTCCAGTTGGATGAATCCTCTGGTGGGAATCGTATGGCTCTTCCTTCAAAAATTGAGGAATTGACCACTACAAATTCTTGTTGTCTCATGTTTTTAAATTGTACCAATGCTTGTATTCCAATGTTAAACCAAGGAGTTTATTCATCAAACCAGACCCCTTACTCCTTTCTCACAATCCGTGCAAGTCTTCCTTTATTGATTAATTGCTTTTGAACAATGGTTCTAAATGTATGCATCTATCAAATGGTTCATTTTTAGTTGCAACTAACCAACCGGTGTAGATACTGAGAAGCCAGTATTGTCTTAAGGGAGCCCTAGAACTCCAAGTGACTTTTGACAAGGTCTACCTCCAAGGCAGGGCCTTCGCAAAGGTAACATTTCTTTTACGCTTATGAATTTCGTTTACTTACTTATCTTTTGGGGATCCATGCCCGCCGTGGATGCCAAGAACCTCTTTTAATAACTTATTTTTCGGGGATACATGCTCGCCTTGGATGCCAAACGTCTCGGGGTTCCATGCCTACCTTGGATGTCGAGAACCCCTTTTACTAACTTATCTTTCGGGGATCAATGTCCGCCTTGGATGTCAAATGTCTTAGGGATCCCTGCCCGCCTTAGATGTCGAGAACCTCTTTATTTACCTTTCAGGGATCCATGCCTGCCTTGGATGTCGAAAGTCTCAAGGATCCATGCTCGTCTTGGATGTCAAAAATCTCGGGGATCCATGCCCGCCTTGGATGCCGATAATCTCTCTACAAACTTACCATTTAGGGATCATACCCCCTTGGATGTAGAAAGTCTCGAGGATCCATGCCTGCCTTGGATGTCGAGAAACCCTTCTACTAACTTATCTTTCGGGGATTTATACCCACTTTGGTTGTCGAAAGTCTCGGGCATCCATGCCCGCCTTGGATGCTGAGAATCCCTCTTACTAACTTATCTTTTGGGGATCCATGCCCACCTTGGATGTCAAGAACCTCTATAAAAAAACATCCAATCACTGATTTATCTCTTGGGTGCTTCTTGTCAGCCTAGAACCTCGACAAAAAAGGCTGGGGGTCGCATAGGGTCACGATCGTGTCTATATTGGGTCGCGACCCCCCGTAAGTCAAATGGTCACCAGGTTGACTATCTTGGGTCACGACCCATGCCACATGGCACGCAATCATTGGCCAACTCAAACGGCCGCATTAATACCAGGGGTCGCGACCCATGTGTTTGGGGTCGCAACCTCTAGGGTCAATTTCACTTTTAAAGGGAGTCAAAATCATTTCTGGTTTATGACCTCCTCCATGACCCTCTATTGTCTTTCAAATCTCTGACTCCCCAGCACCCTTCACACGAAATCGTCCCGATTATACCGAAGAGCTCATCCTTGGCATCGTTCCCACCGATTCGGAATTCCTTCACCATCCCTAGGACCTCAGGTATGGCCATTGTTTTTTCTCCGCATGGGGGTTGCAACCCATTACTCTTTGGGTTGCGACCCTTAAAACCTTGTGTCACGACCCACCCTGTTCTATAAGTCGCAACCTAATACATGGCGTACATTCTTGCATTTGGGGTAAATTTTTCTGCCTTTCTAGAACTAATGACCTACCCATTGAATTTCTAGGAAAATGGCTATCCGCAGCAACAAGAGACCTTGTCCTAATCGGTCTGCCTCATCCTTTTCACAACCGCTAGTCCGTGAGCCGAAGGTGCACTTGGAGTAGTACCTGAAATCTATTTAGGCCTGATCGATTAACCCAAATAGGACCATGCCCAAGCTAGATTTGGGTCCCTCATTTAAGGAAGGGATTCAGCACTATGGCCTCGAAGGTTTACTAGAGGTGGTTAACAAGAGAAACAACCCCCTGGTGTATCAATACCATGTGGCATACGCCAACACTCATAATCGATCTTTGATATTGAGAGACACCCTGATCCCCCCATTCATACTACAGACTTTTGTCGAGATGTACGGTCTGAGGATGGAGCCCGACTGTGTCTTTGCCAAGGCGCTCAATGACCCATACTCGAGGGAACAAGTAGAGGAGGCCTTAATGTAGGCAGGGTGGGTAAAATTGGAGCCCAAGAGCTCACTCAATAAGGATGAAACCCACTATATAACCAAGAAGTAGCAACATTTCTTGGCTAGCAACGTTCTGCCAGTGAAGCAAAGAGATTCCCTTAGTAAGAGACTGAGCCCCTTGATTTATTTGATCATGCAGAGAGTGCAATTATATTTCCCTACCATCATGAGCCAAGAATTGTACAACAATGCCAAGGACTTCAAGTTTTTCCCGAGGTCGAAGTACACACCAACTGCGATAAGCTTCCCTCACTTCGTCAAAGCTTTTTGTGAGATCGATCACATAGCTCCCCGGGGCATGGATTATTCAGAGGCTGCCACCACCTACAAGATGAAGGACGATCAGAACATGGCAGATTTCCCATGGCCTGAGACCTTCAACCTGGAGAAGAGGCTCGGGGATATATCGTCTCCCCACCTTAGCAAGAGCAGCAGTCGCAACAGCAGCGGCCATAGCAACGGGAGCAGGGCTTTCCAGCTCAGAAAGGAAATTCAGGCCAAGGATAGGGTTATTGAGGGCCTCACTCAAGAGGTCAGAGAACTGCGGGGAGACATAAACGAGCTGAAGGGCGGGATGAGAGCCCTATTAAAAGCATTTTAGGCTGATGAAGGAAGGAGGACCTCCCCCGAGGCGAGCACCATCTTCGGCTTAGGAGCACTATGATTTGGAGGATGACAGAGATGATGGGGATGAGGATGAGTATGCATGCATCCATCTAGGAGCCCCCTTAGGACTTTCCCTATTTGATCTTGTTTAGTCTTGTTTTGCTTCGATTTCATTTTTTATTTTCGATTTTGTACTTTTCTTATTTGGTATTTGGGTTTTTTTTCATGTTTTAAAGACTTGTATGGGCAAAAATTGTTTTAAGATAAATGACAAAATTTTGTTTCAATTCTATGTCTTTACTTGTTCTTTTATTCTAAAAACAAAGAAAAGCAAAGAGGGGACTCTATGGACACCGTATTTTTTCTGGCCCCAAAAAGATGCAATCAAGATGAGGGGAAATTGAGAAGAAAGAAAAGTATAGGGCTAAGGGGAAGAGGGTCGCGACCCCCTTTTTCATTTATAACAAAATTGGATCTGATCCAAAATCAAGTATGGGATGCGACCCTAAAGTGTGTGGGTCACGAACCCCTTTCATAAATGGCCAAATTTTCTTTCTCGGAATAGAGCGCTTCGGTTCCTTATAAATTGGAAGCCTCATTCCGTTCAAAAGGACGAATTCTGAGATCTAGAGAGGCTGTCGAACTACTGAGCAGACTAACTTGGAAAGCGACCTTATCTATGAGCGACCCCCATATCCAAACTTGATATAGCATAGGCCATCTTTCTTTCTGAGCTAGTTTCAGATTATGGGATAGGAGTGAGGCCTTGTGCCGCTTCGAGGGTTGACCACGTTCCCCTGAAGATCCCAGATCTGAGATCTCGGGTTCATTCTTCGTCTTTTTTCTGACTTTTGTTGTTATGGGTCGCGACCCCCTAGTGTAGAGGTCGCGACCCTTGTTGATTGTGCACCGTTCTTCTTACTGGATCTTGTCCCTTCTATGTCATCTTAGTCTATGGGTCGCGACCCCGCAGCTTTTGGGTCACGACCCACATACACACAGGGGTTCTAGGTTGTGATCCCCTATGGTTCTGGGCAGCTCTGTTTTCTTGATTATTATTTTTTGATTAATAACTCAAATCCATGTTTCCAAGGGGTCTTTGCCTCTTTTGGGGACATTGGATCTTACACGCCACTTGAGCCTTTGCTTGGTGAGCATCACACACACACATTTTTTTATCTTGCTTGTTGTTTGTCCAAACGTATGGTAGATAGGTGCTGAGGAGCCCGTGCTTCTTTAGGTACATTGCACAGGGATGCCACCTGAGCTTTTGCTTGGTGAGCATCCCCAAACCCACACGCATGTATGCCTTCAAGAACTACGTGGGCTTTGATCCCTCTTGGAGGGTACTTTGGCCATAGGCTCTTATCTTAGGTCATGTCCGCCTTTTCTTCTTTTCTTCTTTGCTTGTTTATTTCATTTTTAGGCCGAAACATGTTAACCATTAATTTTGGGGTAACTGTCTTCGGACGGGAGATTAGGGGTGCCTAACACCTTCCCCTCATCTAAAACAGACTCCCGAACTCAATAATTTTTGAAAACCCATTTTTACCAAAATTTGAACCATTTTTCTTTTCCATGTTTTTATGGAAAACTTGGTGGCAACTCCTCGAAGTCCACAGAAGGCGTGGTCTTCACACCCATTAAAGTGATATTGACAACCAGCGTGACTGGTAAGATAGATACCACATGTATGCATGATTGTGAATTATTTTAGGATAATTATCCATCTCTCACCATTTCACAAAGAATCATGAGAAAACAAAATTAAAAAACCTTTACCAACAAATGAGTGGGCTATACTAAGGACGCGAGGCATTCCTTGTTTTTCCCCAAATATTGTTAAGTACCCCTTGTCACCTCATTTGTGCCCGAAGTAGAAGTTTCAAATCAACCATAATTGGCATCCACCAGGGAAGGGTAATTCTTCAACGTTGTCTATGCCAGGAAATCACTAGTCAACTATGGATGAAAGTGTTTGGATAGATGAGAGGGAGATGCTCCTTTTTGGATAGACTAAGTGTGGGGGAAGTGATCGCACCAAAAATCATCATTGATGTTAGTTCAAAAATGGCATGTTTTAATGCATATTTCATTTAGTTTCTTGAGGATGATTAACTGTCGAGCTTTGATGCAAAGTTATGTGGTGTTTTAGGGACTTCTAAAAGACCTTTTAGCAAGATCAAACAAGAGGGACCAAAAAGAAAGAACAGAAAATAAGGCCAAGTCAACTCAGAAGCTTGAAAAGTCAACGGAAGCAGAAGACACATAAAACACCGCCACGCTTATGGCACGTGTAGTGTAGCTCCTATAAGCGAGCTACACAAAGAGCAGAATCCGTGAACAAATGCAAGGGCTAATGTTTTAGGCCTAATTGGTGGGCTATTTTGAAGACCTAGACCTAGGGATCTAATGCTATAAATAGGAGACCTCATTTCTATAGTTAAGGACTTTTGGTAGACTTTTCTTTTGGCAATAGTAGGTTAGATTTCTTGTAGGGTTAGTACAATTTCAGATTTCTTGTATTTTCCTTTTTCTTTTAATTTTCATTCTTCCATGGCTAATATATATATATATGTGTGTGTGTGTGTGTGTATGTATCATTCTTAGGTTAAAAATAAGAAAAGAGAAAAAAATGTTAGATAGCCTACTCCTAGTACTAATGGGCCAAGCCCAAAACACTTAAAAAAAATCTAGCTTATAAAAAGGGAGAAGCCTAGGTTAAAAAGAGACAGGTGGCGAGGTTAAAAAGAGGGAGAAGCCTAGGTCAAGGAGGCAGGGGATAGAAGAAGAGTGGCTAGGTTAAAGAGAGAAAAGAGAGGAAGAAGGAAGGCAAGAAGAGGCAAGAGGAGATCAAGAAGGAGAAGGAGAGGGAAACCCTAGAACAAAAATCAAGATGATATCCTTCCTCTTGACCCTTTCTTATGTAGTTTAATCTGGTTTCTTGTTTGCTGTGACTTTTCTGTATTGTTGCGTCATAGCTTATAGCTCTTATAATTTTTCTCTTGTTTGTGGATACCTTGAGAGCATCTCTGAATTTGTTTCATGAATTTTAGGGTCTTCTAATGAAGTCAAAAGATGTTTATGAAAACCTCTGCCCAAACTAATTCTGACTTTGGGCAGTATGCGTTTCACACAAGATTCTAATTTCAATTAAACTCCAAACTTAGTGATCCGTTTTTTTTTCTAAAACTAGACACCAATAACTTTCTAACTATAGGTCTTTTGTCAAATTCCACTAGGTGGTTTGTGCTCACTATTTTTTACAAAATCATATTTACAGAACAAGTTGTAGAGTGACGTCTAGAACATCACTTCAATTTGTGAATTTAGTTCCTCCTCTAGGGAACTCCTTTTCCATTTATTCCCGTCTCTAAAGCTTTTTTTTCTTGGAAACTGAGGATAAAAAGTTCATGCCCTAATTCTTCTAGAGGGATTTATGGCATATTTATTTATCCCAAAATACCGTTTCAAAGAGTTTCTGGGCAACTCTGTTTCCAAAGACCATATCTTATAAATTACTAAGGATTTTGGGACAAGGTCGGTGGAAGTGTGTAGGGGAGATCTAAAGCTTTCTCACCCTAGGTTTTGAAACATTTCTATGGTTCCAAAGTTGTCCAATCTGATTTTTATTTAGTGTCTAGAATCAGGAAAATACGCATAAAAAAGACTTTGCTTATCTTAAAGAAAAATCCTCAAAAATTAATAAGAGGTCGTGGTCCCTTGTCACATAGATCGCGACCTCCTAGCTGAGTCAGCATAGGTCGTGACCCCTGTCACAAGGGGCCACGATTTATTGCCATTTATGATGCATATAACGATCAGATCCAGATCTGCAATAGGTCACGACTTGTAGCACAATAGGTCGGGACCTGTTGGCCATGAACGGCTAGGTTCAACTTTCTTTTTATATGATCCTCCAAGATCACTATAAATAGAAGGCTCCATTAGGGTTCTGGAGACCGAATTTCTGGAGGCCGAAGCTCTGCCAAATTGCTGAGCTGCTGATAAAACCCTCGCATCCTTCTTCCACACTCACAAAATTTTCATCCTTTTTAGATCTCTTTTTTTTCCTTAAAATCATACTTTTGATCAATGAGATAGGAGCCAGGCCTCGTGCCACTCCGAGGGTTGACCAAGATCCCCTCCACGTCCTAGATCTAGGGTTGTGCAGACCGCAACTTCGGCAGGTTTCGTGGAATCACTACCAAATTTTCCATAAAACTTGGTAAAGGAAAAATTTTTCAAAAATGTAATAAAACTGGGTTTTAAAATAAGATTTGAGCTCGAGAGTCTGCTTGAGATGACGGAAGGTGTTAAGCACTCCTCTTCCCCAGTCCGAAGACGGTTACCCCAAAAGTTAATATTTAAATTGTTTTGGCCTTAAAAGAGTCGGATTACACACAAAAACATAAAAGAAAACTAGGATGCACTTGACCTAGGATAAGAGCCTAGGGCCTACGTATCCTCAAAGAGGGATCAAAGTCCACATAGTTCACGTGGCACGCATGTTTGTGTGGGGGGCGCTCATCAAGAAAAGGCTTAGATGGCGTCTCAGTGTAATGTGCCTAAAGAATCAAACGCTTCTCGGCACTTATCTACCATGCATTTACATTCAAATAACTAAAAGAAAGGTGTGCATGTGTGATGCTTATCAGGCAGCGCGCTGAGATGGCGTGTAAACTAGTGCTCGTTTAGAAGCAAAAGGCTCCTTGGTGGCACTAGGGTTACACTTGTTAAGATAAAAGAATTTGAATAAAAGAAATAAAGGAGGGCAGAAAAAACAGAGTGCTTTTTTGCCTCTGAAAAAGGGAGATTGCGACCTATTACAGGATAGATTGTGACCCACGACCTCTAACTCAGGTTTTGAGGTCGGTGATAAGCTAGTGGGTCGCAACCTGATTCAACATAGGTCGTGACTATATGTTAATTTCTAGAAAACAGAGATTAGAGAAGACAGAAGACAAATGGTGCTCAAAAGTTGAAATGGGTCGCGACCCCTACACTAGGAGGTCGCGAACCATTTATGAAATCAGAGAAAAAAAAGTTTAGGGTTTTGGCCCTTAGATCTAGGATGTGGAAGGGATCTTGGTCGACCCTCAGAGTGGTGTTGGGCCTGGCTCTTATCCCATTGATCAAGAGTAAGAAAGAAAGTTAAATCTAGAAAGAGAAAAAGAGTATGTAGATGGGGAATAAGAATGCAAAAGTCTTACCAGTGATTCAGCAATTTGGCAAAGCCTCGGCCTCTCAAAAATTCCCTCCTAACAATAGTGGTCCAACTTCCTATTTAAAGTGATCTCGGAGGATCATATAAAAGGAAAGTCGGATCTGAGTCATAAATGCATATAGGTCGCGACCTATAGCAGATTCGGATTTGATCCAGATCTGGTTCATTAATATTATTAGGTCGCGACCCATTGTAGCACAGGTCGCGACCTAATGATAACTCATCAATAGGTTACGACCTGCCCTTATTTTCCAGTTCTGGTGGTTGGACAAAATGGGGTGTCCACATAGTCCCCCTTTGCCCTTTTTCTTTTATGAACGGCCTCTTTGGGACTTAGATTAAGAAATATAGGAAAGATATAATGGAATCCATAATTTTGAATATATTAAAACACTTTTCAATACGAACAAAAAGACAAGTTTCACGCAAAAACATAGGAACAAAAGACCACACCAAACAAAAGAAGATATCAAACTAGAGAAGTCCTAGGGGATGCTAAAGTGACTGCCACGGCGGTGCAGATCTAATCCTCGTCTTCCCCTTCATCATCTTCCTCGTCCCCGTCCTCCTAGGCTGAATGGAATGGTGGCAGGTTATCCACCTCAGTTGTGAGCCTGAAGTGTTGCAGTGTGGCCCTCACGCTGCCCTGGAGCTCTCTCACAATAGCATGTTCAACCGTCGCTCTGACCTTTATGACCTCCATCCTCCGAGTCAGACCTGCAATAGCTATGTCTCTGGCCTGACCCTCATCTCTGATCTGGGTCAAGAGATGCAGAAATTGTGGATCAAAAACTCACGTTGCCCCTGGGGGGATCTGCTGCTGCTACTGTAGAGGAAGCTGAATGTTCTCGATATTATGGAATATGGTCTCCATATCAATATGCACCTGTGGAGATGGAAGAGGCAACGGCTGAAGATTTGCCATGTCCTCGTCTTCCTCTATACAATAAGAGGTAGCAGCTTCATTGTAATCCATCCCTCGGGGTGGCACACCAAGCTTCTGGCATAATGCAGTGAGAAAGTGAGGGAAACTGGTGCTGTGGGGTGTATATTTGGGCCCTTGATTTAGGTTGTAATCATTGACGTTGGCGTGGAAGGCCTGGTTCATGATGGTGGGGAAACAGATGGACTCTCTCTACATGATTAGGTATATAAGGAGATTCAGCTTCTTCTAAAGGGAGCTCCTGTGTTTTCCCGGCATGATGTTGAAAGTTATGAAGTTCTGCCAGTTCTTGATTATCTTGTGGGTGCCATTCCAGCTGAGGGAAGGCTTGTATTCCCATTTACCCTACCTCGGATAAGTAAGGGCCTCCATAATGGCCTCCTTGGGGTAAGGGCAACATTTGGCCATGATGTTGGCAAACACGCATTTTGACTCCATCCTCAAGTCAAATGTCTCTGCGAATGTCTCTGCAGTGACAGGTGGTAGTGGGACCTCTCAAAATGAACGTCGGGCAATTAGTGTCGGCATATGCTATGTCGTAGTGGTGAACGAGGAGCTCCACTCTCCTGTGAGTAACCCCCACTAAGTCGTCGAGGCCATAGTGGGGGATCCCTTCTGTGAAGGACGGGATGGCCCGCATATTCTCCATATTGTGCTCTGGGTTCATAGGCCGCTTCCTAATTAGATCCTGCAATTTTCTAGGGTCCACTGTCGTCCTAGGGGTGGGTTGCTGCCTTGGGGCATGATCCAAAAAATGGGAGGCCTTTTATCGTGATGGTTCATGATCCAAAAAATGGGAGAAAAAGTTAGATCTAGAAAAGGAAAAAATCTACCCATATGCCAAACATGCCCCATGCACAAAAATTTGAAAAAAATAGAGTAAAAGAAGAAGAGACTCTGGGGGTCGCGACCTTTGTAGGCATAGGTCGCAACCTGATAGAGATAGGGGGTCACAACCTATAGTGACAGAGGCAGGAAAGAATCAAAGGGGGCATACCTTCTGACTCTGGGGGTGAAGAGAAATTCTGAATCGGTGGAAATAACGCTCGTGATGCGTGCTTCTAATCGATCGGAGTAGATTTGAGAGAAAAGGGATATGAGTAGGGAGAAACTTGAGGGGTCTTGAGAGGGGTTGTGACCCTCTGCTCGTAACCCATACTTAAAAAGTAAATCCATGTTAATAGGTTGCGACTTATGTCGGTCAAGCCATTTTGACTAGCCAATTTTGGCCCACACAAGTAATGGGCGATAGTCATTCAAGCACTTCATGGTAGTTCCTGAGCATCGAAAACAAGTCACCACGGGGGTTTTGGCGGGCAGGAGTCCCCAGACAAGTTATGGGTGATAGTCATTCAAGCACCTCACGGAAATTCATGAGCACCGAAAATAGGTCACCGTGGGGGCTCTTAGCAGGCAGAAGTCCCCAAACAAGTTATGGGTGATAGTCAATCTAGCACCTCATGGAAATTCATGAGCACCGAACACAGGTCACCACGGGGGCTCTTGGCGGGCAGGAGTCCCCAAACAAGTTATGGGTGATAGTCATTCGAGTATCTCATGGCAATTGATGAGCATCGAAGATAGGTCACCACGGGGGCTCTTGGCAGGAAGGAGTCCCCAGACAAGTTTTGGGAGATAGACATTCGAGCATTTCATGGAAATTCATGAGCACCAAAGACAGGTCACCATGAGGGCTCTTGGCGGGCATGAGTCGCCAAACAAGTTATGGGTGATAGTCATTCGAGTACCTCATCGAAATTCATGAGCACCGAAGACAGGTCACCACGAGGGCTCTTGGTGAGCAGGAGTCCCTAGACAAGTTATGGGTGATAGTCATTCGAGCACCTCATGCAAATTCATGAGCACCAAAGGCAAGTCACCACATGGGCTTTTGGCAGGCCGGAGTTCCCAGACAAGTTATGGGTTATAGTCATTCGAGCACCTCATGGAAATTCGTGAGAACCGTAGACAAGTCTCCACGAGGGCACTTGGTGGGCAGGAGTCCCAGACAAGTTATGAGTAATAGTTCTTCGAGTACCTCATGGCAATTCATGAGCACTGAAGATAGGTCACCACGGGGGCTCTTGGCGGGCAGGAGTCCCCAGACAAGTTATGGGTGATAGTCATTCGAGTACCTCATGGAAATTCATGAGCACCGAAGAGAGGTCACCACGGGGGCTCTTGGCGGGCAGGAGTCCCCAAACAAGTTGTGGGTAATAGTCATTCGAGTACCTTATGGCAATTCATGAGCACCGAAGACAGGTGACCACGGGGGGCCTTGGCGGGCAAGAGTCCCCAGACAAGTTAAGGGTAATAGACCTTTTAATGTCATAGACCATCCTATGAAGGGGATTCTTGGAAGGCAGGAGTCCCCAAAAACATGTGCCATATGATAAATATTTCCTTGATAACGAGTCAGCCTAGGTGGTTGACCTTCTCATGAGTCGCTAGAAATTCCATAGCCTGATTGAGACAATGATTTGCTTATTTGACATCTAAATCGATTAGCTAGCCGCAAGGAAAGAAATGAGTCATATAATAGATGCACAAATTTTTAACCGCTGTTTTAAATCAACCAAACAGTAAAAGGAGAACTTGCACGACATGGGAAAAAGGATAAAGAGATTTATTAAAAGTATAATTCTCATTTTGATGTTATGAGGCAAAACTAGTACAATTTGAATATTCAAAGTCACAAGAAACTAATGGTGATTCTTTTGCGAAAGCGTGAAAGAAGTTGCCCTGTGGCTCCTCAGAAGTTGTTCCCTCCATCTGAGATATAAAGCATATGCATTTTTTAGTATACCCATTTTGACAAGTAAACTTTCAAGCATTGAACTTTTTCAGAGTCTGAATTGATCAAGCGACCTGCTTCTTAACCATTCGTATCCTCAAGGATGAGAGCTCCCCTAGAGAAAGCATGCTTGACTATAAATGGTCCCTCATATATTGGGGCCCATTTTCCTCTTGGGACATCATGGTTAGGCTGGATCTTCTTCAGCACTAGATCCCCTTCCTTAAATAATCATGGTCGAACCCTTTTGTTAAAAGCTCGGGCCATCCTCGCCTTGTATAGGTTCCCATGACATATTTCCTTTAAGCATTTCTCATCAATTAGACTGCTTTGGTCATAGCGGGTTTGGTCCCATCGATCTTCATCTATACTAGCCTCCGCTATGATTCTGAGGGAAGGGATTTGGACTTCTTTGGGTAAGACAACCTCTATCCAATACACCAGTGAAAAAGGAGTTACGCCTGTCGAAGAGCTCGTAGTGATACGATACACATGCAAGGCGAATGGCAGCATTTCATGCCAACCTTTGTAGGTAACTGTCATCTTCTCAATTATCTTCTTGATGTTTTTATTTGTTGCTTCTACGACACCGTTCATTTGAGGACAGTATGGAGCCGAATTATGATGAGCTATCTTAAATTCCTCATAAATTCTTTGAACAATGAACCCATTCAGGTTGGACCCATTGCCTGTGATGATTCTCTCGGGAACCCCATATCTACATATGATGTTCATCTCTAAGAATCGCACAAACATCTTTTGTGTTACACTTGAGTAAGAACTTGCCTCGACCCACTTGGTGAAGTAGTCAATGGCCACTAAGATGAAACGATGACCGTTAGAGGATTTTGGGTTTATGGGTCCGATGATGTCAATCCCCCACATGGAGAAAGGCTAGGGGGCGATCATGTTATGAAGCAAAGCCAGTGGGGCATTGACCCTGTCTGCATAAATTTGGCATTTGTGGCACTTGCGGACGTATTCAATGTAGTCATGTTCTAGTGTCATCAAAAAATACCCATCTCTTTGGATTTGGCGCGCCAAAGTGTGCCATTTAGAATGGGTCCCACAAAAACCCTCATGTATCTAGGCCATGATCAAATTGGCTTCGATGGCTTTAACACAATGGACGTTTACTCCATCTGGTCTTCTCTTATATAAGACATCCCCACTACTGAAGAAGTTGGTGGCCAGGCGTCAGAGGGTTCTTTTTTGGTTCTCGCTTGCTTCTCGTGGATATTCTTGCTTCTCCGGGCAAGTCTTTATGTCATAAAACCACGAGAGGCCATCCGGCTCGGGCTCTACTACTACACAGTGGATCTCAGTATGCCGGCATTCAACTCTGATGATTTAGAGGTGGACTCCACAATCGATGTCGAGCATTACTGGCAGTGTAGCAAGTGCATCAGTAAACAAATTCTTGCATCTAGGTAGATGATGAAAATCAGTGAATGTGAACTGGCCACTTAGTTAAGTGAGGAATTTCTTATATGGAACCAATTTACATTCTTTCGTTTGCCATTCTCCTTTTACTTGGTAAATTATTAGCGATGAATCTCCAAAGACTTCGAACTCTCTAATTCCCAAT
Organism: Senna tora; assembly: GCA_014851425.1. Classification (NCBI taxonomy): domain Eukaryota; kingdom Viridiplantae; phylum Streptophyta; class Magnoliopsida; order Fabales; family Fabaceae; genus Senna; species Senna tora. Next base: position 8,300,967 of record CM026272.1, on the reverse strand, counting down.
TTCAGGGTAGCTTGCAGCCCACATATACAAGCTTCATACTCAGCCATGTTGTTGGTGCACTCGAAATTGAGTTTGACTGCGATGGGGAATTGTTTCCCATTTGGGGAGATGATGACGACTCTGATCCCATTCCCAACACATCCACTGCTCCATCAAAATACTTTTCTTAACCTTTTGAAAGGGGCTCTTCCTCTACGGCATTCAAGCCCTCGTCAAAAATTTGATAATCCATAGCATGCTCCTTATTCAACGGATTGATGGCCAAGTAGTCCGCTATGGCACTCCTTTTAACTGATTTTTGTGTGATGTGTTTGACGTCGTATTCAACCAGAACCACTTGCCATTTGGAGACTCGTCCTGATACATGAGGACTTTTGAAGATATATTTAATGGGATCCATGCGGGATATGAGGAAGGTCTTATAATACAGCATGTAGTGGCTTAGCCATTGTACAGTCTACATCAGGGCACAACAAGTTTTCTCGATTATCGAGATTCGTTGGGATCGAACTTCTAACTCAAATAGTATATTGCTTGCTATTTTCCCGACACAGGGTCACGTTGTTTGAGGATGGCTCCCATTGATTCATTAAGCACTGTGAAGTATAGTAGAAGTGGCCTCCTTGGCATAGGTGGTACCAACACCGATGGACTAATCAAATATTCTTTGATAGTGTCAAAGGCTTGTTAACATTCTTCGTTCCATTCAATGGATTGATTCGTTTTGAGAAGCTTGAACAAAGGAGCGCAAGTCACTGTAAGGTTACGTATGAAGCGGGTGATGTAGTTCACCTTGCTCGGGAAGCTTCTAACTTGCTTCTCAGTAGTAGGTGGCGGCATGTCTCGAATAGCCCTGATCTTTTCCGGGATCCACTTCGATCCCTTTTTGACTAACAATGAAACCCAAGAGTTTTCCAGATTGAGCGCCAAATATAAACTTGTTTGGATTCAGTTGTAACTTGAATTTTCGCAGTCCGTCAAATAGCTTCTTTAGGACTTTGACGTGGCTCTCATCTTCAACTGACCATGTCATCCCCACTGTGTAATAAAGGTGGTTTTCGCCTTATCCGCAGGGTGCATGGGTATTTGATTGTAACCGGAGTACCCGTCCATAAACGAGTAGCGGAAGTTATTAGCTGTATTGTCCACCAGAACATCTATATGAAGAACGTGAAGTCATCCTTGGGGGAGGCCTTGTTGAGGTCTCTGTAGTCCACACACATGCGAACCTTCTCATCTTTTTTCGAAGCAGGGACTATAATCGCCATCCACTCGGGGTAGACAGATACTTCTAAGAAACCGGCATCCCATTGCTTTTACACTTCCTCCATGATCTTGAGGGACATATCGGGCTTCACGCGCCTCAATTTCTGTTTCTTAGGCTCCGTGAGAGGAAAGATGGATATCTTGTGGGATGCAATTTCAAGATCTAGGCCAGGCATATCTTGATATGACCATGAGAATACATCCACATACTCTTTCAATATTATAATCAAATCTTCCCTCTCAGGGTTGTCGAAAATCTTCACTTCCCTTTTGTCATCTTCAGTCCCATGATTTATGATTTCGATTACCTCTTGGTGAGGGACCATCCCTCTCTCATCAGATTTGACCATCTTGGTAAATGCGGGAGGGATCTCCACATCATCAGAGGCATACTCATATTGAATATGTTCGATACCCAAGGATTCATAAAAATCGGGGATCACCGCATTGGGTGGGATCTCTGAGAATTCTAATTCCCTGAGGGCAAGTTAAAAATGAAAATTAAGAGTAAGACAGGAGAAGGGAAGAAGGAAAAGCACGTAAGTACTAAAATTTGGTAAAAATGCAAATCCGTTTTATTGAAAAATTGAAAGATAACAACAAATAAGCTCATAAATGCATTATTCTTTGGTCTAAACCTAGAGCTTGGTTTTAGACCAATCACAATTCAAACTTTACTTGGAACTACAAATTGATAAGACCCAATCAGCCTCCCAGTTGTCCAGGCTAGTTCCTTCATCTAAGCGCCAAATGAGGCGGTCTCCGTCATTGGCTGCTTCTTTGTTGATTGCACAGACATGATTGTCTTCTTTTGCTGCTTTGGCAGGCACGAACAATTGAGATAGGAGCAGACGCATCTTGTGGCTACCTATATTACATCTTGATCCAGTATAGCCAAGATCAAATTGGGCTTCGCGTCTTTCGGTTCAATGTACCTCGGTATACCAGCTAATGCAAAGCCAGTCCTCACCCTTGTTGATACCCTTGCTTGGTCATCATCCTTATAGCAACACTGTGAATTTGAAAGGTCTCCTTAGGCCCTTCCTCCAGCTCAAGCCCTTGAAAAGATGACTCCAGAGATTCTTTAGCACTATCAATGAAAGGTACGGGAGATGGATGGCTGATCAACATACTTTCCTCACCTTTGATGGTACCAATTATTCCCTCTCATATAAAATTGATCTTCTGATGGAGGGTGGAAGGGACTGCCTTGGCTTCTTGGATCTACGGTCTCTCAAGCAGCATGGTGTAGGCTGCATCCACTTCCATAATTTGAAAAGGGATGTCAAAAGTGAATGGCCCAATTTCTATGGGGAGGGTGACTCCTCCCATGGCCTCTCTCCATGTCCCATCAAAGGCACGAACTATCATATCGCTCGCGTCGATGCGCGTTGATTCGACTGGCAGTTGTTGGAAAGTGGTGATAGGCAGCACATTGAGGGCAAATCCCCCATCCACAAGGAGTTTTGCTAATGTGAAACCATAGCATTTGACGTTAATGTGCAGGGCTTTTGTCCCTGGGCAGACTTCTTCATTATAAAATGACAGGATTGATGCATCTTTGACGGAGTCTATTAGGTTCACCATCCTTTTTGGTCTAATCTCTGTAGGGACATGAGAATTAGCCAGAACCTTCAAAAGGGAGTGACGGCGTATCTCTAAATTAAGCATGACGGGTAGCATTAATATTCTGGAGGGAGTCTTCTTTAACTGCTCCACACTGTTGTAGTCACTTTTCTTGGCTACGCTAAAAAATTCTTTTTCTAACTCAGCTCCAACCTCAGCAGTGTCCCCTTTTGGGGGATGCTCAGGGGTACCCTTTTCCTTGAAGGCCTCAGGGGGATTCCTTGCATATATACGTCCACTCCTCGTGAGCCCTTGACTATGGGTAATATTAGCACTAGTGAGAGTCTTGCTAATTTCTACCTTCTTTCCCCCAATATCCATAGTGGCTTCATAGCTCCACGGAATTGCCTTGTTAGAAGCATTGGGCAATGGCCCTGGTCAGTAAATAGTTGCTTGTGGGTGCGAATGTTTTGACTTGCCTGGCTTACTAATAGTAAAAAGCGGAGACAACTTGGGTAGCTATCTAACTTGCGGAGGAGCATTCATGCCAGGAAAATTGATTGTGAAAGGTAATGTCTTTCCTGTTTACTCATTAAACCTTTCTTCACTAGTGGCAGCGCAAGTGTGAACTTCGTTCATGGTCTTCTTTATAGTAACAACACCAAGGCGAATATATTGTTGGACCATCCCCATCCATTGTGTACACATGTTAGTGGTATGCCCCTCACATTCGTGGTAGTGGCAAAAATCATCATGATTTCAATGCACATAAGGGACGTGGCCGGCAGCTGCAAGGGCTATGTAAATTTCCTGTGGAAGTAAAGGCGGTTGGGGTGATGTCCTTGAATGAGAACTCATCTTTTTCTAAAGCATGTGTTCCATGTTCAGGCAAAGAGTTTTTAGTAATATTTGGCAAATTGGTCCACCTCGCATCGATCATTTGTAGCACATGGTTCTTAAACCACGCTAGATAGGGTGGGTGCCATACCCTTCCAAGCCTAGCACACATCATTTGTTGTCCTTTCAAGTATTCAAAGAATTTTTCTCTGGTGAGTCCAAGCTCAGGTAATTCCTTGTTTCTTCTGTTATTTCCTCTATTGTTGTTATTGTTCCCTTGGGGTGGTTTTTGCTCTAAACTTCCTTGATTCCCCACAGCGTTGATAGAGAAAGTCTGAGGAGCGCTTTGCACAAGGTTCGTACTCTCCTCCTTCTTCTTTTCATAATTGGAAGAGTTTGGTGGCGGCGCCTCTATGCTTTTAGAGTCAATATCCTCGCCTATTATGACAAGATAAGCAAAATCATGATGCGGCAATATAGCCAAAACATCATAGGTAGGGTAATTCAATGCTTTTACAAAGTAACAGCATGTTTCCCTCTTGTTCATGGGGGTTGAATCTTCACCTAGAGGCATATACGCGGAATGTTCCACTTGGTTTTCTTTGTCAGGGCGACAGTACTCTTCCTAGTCATCTCACTGCGGATGTTGTATCTGAAATGGTTGCGGAAGGCCCTTGTCATGGTAGGCCAAGATTTCATTACCTCATTTTCCTGTCTCATAAACTATTTACAGGTAGCTCCCTTCAAGCTGTTGCGGAAATGATTCAGGAGGAAGGCAGGCTCTGAGCTATAAGTGGCCATTGTTGCATAATACCCCTTGACATGGTGGTCCGGATTGGTGGTTCCATCATACTTATCAAAATGTGGGATTTTAAATTTGGGTAGCAACTGAATTTTGGAGAAGCTGAAAAGCGTGACATTGTCTTCATCCCTTGACTGGTGGCCATTTTGAGGGCTCGGCTTACCTCTTTGGCAATTTGTTCCTTCATTCCTCTGCAGTCTCCTCCTCTTAAGGTTGTTTTCCTTTTTGTGCTTTTAAGGCGACCAATATAGTAGCAGGGTTGATGGAAATGCCTTTGTCTTTCTTTCACGGATTTTCTGCTAGTATTTCCTCATCATAGTCCTCTTCACTATCCACAGGGACTATGGGTATGACATGAGGTGCCTTCTTCTCTTTGGCGGTCTTGTCTAAAGGCTCAACTTGATCCTAGTTATTATTGGTCAAGAATTCCATAATCTGATCAATCTTGTCATTTAGGGTGGTCACTTGAGCATTAGTGGCATTGAGACCTTTCTCCATCTTAGCAATCTTGGCAGTGGACTCGGCAGCTTGGGATTCCATCCGAGCTTTTTGGGCAGGAGTATGGTACTGATGGATGGGTTGCGAGATCTTGGTCACGTACCTGCCAAAAGAATGTTTTCATTAATTTTAAAATTTTCGATTGATTATTTAATTAATGCAGTAGTTTTCAGCCTCGACCTCCCTTCAACCTGTCCATAGGTTAGAGCACCCAATGGGAAGTGAAGGTTGATAATTTGCTACGGAAACAAAGTTTCACATGCAATTATGGTGACCAATCAGCCTCTAATTTGGGAAGTGTACGCTGAGGGAGTAAAAAAGATACTTTTATTTATGTGAAAGTCATTCTTACAAAGACATGCTCCCACTAACATTTATTCCTAAGGAAGCCATATATTTCTTTCCTATATTTTGAATTACTTGTGTAATCCTACTACTACTTCCTGGTGGCTTCCCTCAATGCTTTGTCCTCCGAATACAGTTTTCCAAATCCGCCCAATAGCACATCTTGCAATAATCACAAAGAGAATTGTGGGCTTGACACACCTCCTCTGAACCTTTCTTACGGTTTTCCTCTTTTCCTTTCTTCGCAGCTATGCTTCTTAATCCAGCTATTTCCATTTTGAGGATTTGGTTTTCCTCTCTCAGCAGCTTTAGCTCTTCCTTTTCTAGGGTGTTTCTTCTTGCCTTCAACTGGGCACGAGAGCTCTCCAGTCCATTGGTCACATTGGTCTTAGGCGCCATATTACTGACATTAATAATATAATCTCTTGCATAAGTTAAAATGAAAGCAGTAAATAATAATAAATAAATAAATAAAGCAATGGATAACAAAGATAGTCATTTTATTGATTTATTTGAAATGGTACTCACAACTTCCTAATTTTCGTCCATAAATACAAGATTCAATGGTAGAAACTTATTGGCAAAAATGTGCTGCAAAAGTCATAGGCTTATCGCACACCTATCCTAGCTTTTTATTCACTCACAACTACATCTTCAACATTGCGTTCCAGCGAGATCAAGATCTGACCGAAGATCAGTAGCTCTTCCAACTCTAGTGGGATTCAGGGCAGGTGAATTTGCCACTCGGCCCTCTTAAATGCTTCAACAAAGGAAGGCACTGATAAATTCATAAGTCGTGCCATTTGTTCCAGCTTATTATGGACTCTGACAGCTTCATTTTTCCACGCCTCTATTTCCTTTTCAAGCTCCTCTATGACCTAAGCTCTGGCTCTACACCTCTTCTACAACTTCTCCATTGCTAAGCCCATTGCTTGCAACTGGAGAAGAATTCCTTCAAGCTGTTCTTTGGCGACAGTATTATTATTGAGCATCTCTGTTTGCAACTTGATTATGGGATTCTAACTCAACAATGCGGGCCTTGAGTGCATGAGCTCTCAATTCTCTGGCTTGGACCTATGGAGTTAGTTGTCTTCCCCATTCTTGTTCCTTTTCAACAAGCTTATTCTTCAATTCTTGATTTTCTTCCTTAAGATTCTTGTTCTCCACGAGGATTGGGGAATTTTTTTGGACATTGTCGCTATCCCTTTTCACAACGACGTATTCTTTTTCTGCCTCACGGATTGCCCTCACTTTTCTTTATCTTTGGGCGTCCAGATTCTCTATGGTGTCTTTGTGCTCATTTATCTTGCACTTCAAAGCCCTTTTAATTTTCAGTTTATCATTCCCTTGGAGTGGATCTAGAGGGGCGAATTTCCCTATGATCTTGTCACTAAGCCTTTCTTTCAACCAAGCCTTGAAGTTGCAAGTTAGTGCTAACTCTCTGCTCCCCAACACAGCTTTACCTTTGAATAGCATATTATCCCAAGACTTTGACATCATTCTTCCTTGATCTGCCTTAGATCCCTTGAAAGAGTAAAAGAGCAGTTGACCAGAGGTAATTGCGTGTGAGCCACGGAAGGGTTGTAGTTAATTGCCACTCTTGGTCTGACCAGAGTTACATTCGGATACTGGTCACAACTATATTGTACATCATCCTTGAGCCATCATACTAGCTTCCACTGTATGTCATGCTCTTCAACTCGTGCTAAAAAGCTAACCCAGCCTTTTTTTAACTCCATAAGGTCTTAAGGATTGGGATTATATAGACGAAACCCTTCGCGGCGGGCAAATTCCCTGAGTGGGTGGTGGACTATGTCAAAAATGCCTCCAGAGGAATATCCTTTCCCAAAAATATGATTGGCTAGCCATACAGTGAGGACTTGAAGACAGCATTGTAGTTTCTTTCCCTTCGCTGGTAGGCAGTAAGTAAGGGACCCAAAAGTTTTCGCCAATATGGCCGGCACAGGGTTCACCCTATGCTTTTCCACTCCCATAAAAATGCAGATAGATAGTAGACTAATAACATTCAAAGTAGATGGGAAGATTACCATCCCATAGATAGACAATGCTAGTGTTCGACTAAATGTTTTCCAGTCTCCTTTTCTCTTCATGGCCTCCATGTGGTCTAGGAGAAACTTTGAGGATAGGATTTCCTCTTGCGATGTTTTCTTGATGGTGACATCCTTTAGAGGTAGCCCTAGCAGGCCAGCAACATCTTGTTGTGTAGGTACATACCCAGAGAACTTGAATACATGACTTTCTTGAGTGAGTGGGTCCTTTATGAGTCCAGCATATTCTTCTTCCACCAATGACAAAATGAAGCTTGGGAATACAAAGGCCCTCAATTGGTTGTCCCAGAATTGCAAGAGTGCCTGAAGTGCATCTCGAATAACCCTTATATCCAGGAGGTCTAAAATGTCCCCATAATGACCATGAAATTTCCTCAGCTTTTCTCTAGGCAAACACACTCTCATCTTGATCAGATCATTCACCGGATTGGATTGAATCTTGACTCTGAGTCGCCTCCTGGTGTGAACAAAAGGCCATGTTATGTTCTGATGCCATTTCAAATTTTTTTTTCTCTTTTTCTTTTTAAAGAATGACTATGATAAAAAAGAAAGAAAATATTATTGTAGAAAATAACGAAAATTTATATGCAATGCTAAAAGCAATAAAATGCATGCCATGCAGTGCGTGCAATGAGGGAGTTTGCTCCTTGTGTCCTGAAAGTTTAGTTCTTAAGGTTTAAAGACTAGCTGACCTATGAAGGTAGGCCCTATGGTTGACTCATACGTGGTTCCGCTTAGGATCTAGAAACCCTAAAAAGGCCCTTAGATTGCCCCCATCAAAGATGGGAGACCTTGACTTAAGAGAGCATCCTGTCACAGAAAAGTCTACGCGTATCAACCCTTAAGGCAAGTAACAATCTAAGCGGAGTAGATAAGTCAACCTCTATAGGCTGAAGCCCAACAGGGAAAGATTCTCATACCCCCACTAACTATAACAGACTGCTTCGGGCATCGAAGCTAATGAAAGGTAACTACAAATAAAAGTTTGTGCACTTGAGAATAGGAGCATTCTAACTACCCTTCCCTTCCACTTTAAAGTAGAAACTCTACAAAACAAAGAGAAAACATATACAACAAATAATAAACAAAAATCCAACATGAAAGACCAAAACAATTTAAATATTAATTTTGTAAAGAAAAGGGGCTTGACTCTCTAATGTCACCAATTGTGAACACTGCACCTTCAGCGGGCTTCGTGGAGTCACCAGCAAGTTTTCCATAAAACTTGGAAAAGGAAAAATTGTTCAAAAATGTAATAAGAATGGGTTTTAAAATATGATTTGAACTCGAGAGTCAGCTTGAGATGAGGGGAAGGTGTTAGGCACCCCTCGTCGACCTCCGAAGACGGTTACCCCAAAAATTAATATTTAAAATGTTTTGGCCTTAAAAGAGTCGGATTACACATAAAAGCATAAAAGAAAACAAGGATGGACTTGACCTAAGATAAGATCCTAAGGCCTACGTACCCTCAAAGAGGGATCAAAGTCCATGTAGTTCACGTGGCACGCATGTCTGTGTGTGGAGGACGCTCATCAAGCAAAGGCTCAGATGGTGTTCCAGTGCAATGTGCCTAAAGAAGCAAAGGCTCCTCGGCACCTATCTACCATGCATTTACATACAGATAAGTAACAAGACAAGAAAGGTGTGTGTGTGTGATGCTCATCAGGCAGCGCGCCCAAATGGCCTGTAAACTAGTGCTCCTATAGAAGCAAAGCCTCCTTGGTGGCACTAGGGTTACACGTGTTAAGATAAAAGAATTTGAATAAAAGACATAGAGGAGGGCAGAAAACACAGAAGGCTTTTATGCCTATAAAAAAGGGAGGTCGCGACAGATGACCTCTAACTCAGGTTTTGAGGTCGGTGATAAGCTAGTGGGTCGCGACCTGATCCAAGACAGGTTGCGAATTATATGTTAATTTCCTAAAAACAAGGAGCAGAGAAGACAGATACAAATGGTGCTCAAAAGTTGAAATGGGTCGCGACCCCTACACTAGGAGGCTGCGATCCGTTTACAAAATCAGAGGAAAAAGGTCTAGGGTTCTGGCCCTTAGATCTAGGATGTGGAGGGGATCTTGGTCGACCCTCGGAGTGGCGCGGGGCCTGGCTTCTATCCCATTGATCAAGAGTAAGAAAGAAAAATATATCTAGAAAGAGATAAAGAGTATGTAGATGGGGAATAAGTATACAAGGGTCTTACCAGTGATTCAACAATTTGGCAGAGCTTCGAAGTCACAAAAATTTCCTTCTGATAACAGTGGTCCAGCTTCCTAATTATAGTGATCTCAGAGGATCATATAAATGGAAAGTCGGATCTGAGTCATAAATGCGTATAGGTCATGACCTATAGCAGATCTGGATTTGATCCGGATATGGGACATTAATGTTATTAGGTCACGACCCATTGTTGCACAGGTTGCGACCTAATGCTGACTCAGCAAATAAGGTGCGACATATCTTGTTACAGTTTCTGACCTGCCCTTATTTTTCCACTTTTGGTGGTTGGACAAAATGGGGTGTCTACAAGGGTCCAGAACCCCAAATCCTTATTTTTCTTGGATTTCATAAGTGGGTCGCAACCTCCTAGTGTAGGGGTCGCGACCCTTTTCGAACGTTTGAGCACTGTTTGTCTTCTATTTTCTTTGCTCTCTATTTTTTGGAATTTGGCATATAGGTTGCAACTTGTCCCGAAGCAGGTTACAACCCCCTGGTTTATCACTGACCTTGGAACCTGTGTCCAAGGCAGTAGGTCAGGACCTATCCTGTAATAGGTCGCGACCCCCTTTCAAGGGCAAGAAGACTGCTTTCCGCCTCCTCAGTGTTGTTTATTATTATTATTATTATAATATTTGTCCAACTAGTTCCACCAAGGAGCCTTTGCTCCTATAGTAAATAGCTTACATGCCATCTGGATGTTCCGCCTGATGAGCATCACATACTCACTTTTGGTTGTTTTGCTTAAAAATGCATGGTAGATAGGTACCGAGGAGCATGTGCCTCTTTAGGCACATTGCACTGGGACACCATCTGAGCCTTTACTTGATGAGTGTCCCCCCCACACACACACATGTGTGCCATCACATCCTAGGTCAAGTCCATCTTTGTCTTTTTATGTGTGTTATGTTCAACCCAACTTTTTTTAAGGCTAAAACATTTTAAATATTAATGTTTGGGGTAACCGTCTTCAGACGGGGGAAGACGGGTGCCTAGCACCTTCCCTTAATCTCAAATAGACTCCTAAACTTAAATTCTTTTAAACCCATTTCTGTTTAACTTTTGAAACAATTTTTCTTTTTTCAATTTTTATGGAAAACTTGCTGGTGACTCCACGAAGTCCGTCGAAGGTGCCGTCTTCACAGTTGGCAACTCCATTGCGGACATCAGAGAGTCAAGCCCTTTTCTTTTAAAATTAATATTTAATTTGTTTTGGCCTTTCATGTTGGATTTTTGTTTGTTTTTATTTTTTGTATTTGTTTTCTCCTTGTTTTGTAGGGTTTCCACTTTAAAGTGGAGGGGAAGGGTAGTTAGGATGCTTCTATTCACAAGTGCACCAATTTTCATTTCTACCTACCTTTAATTCGCTTCTATGCCCGAAGCAATCCTTAATAGTTAGTGGGGGTATGAGAATCTTTCCCTTTGGGCTTCGGCCTACAGAGGTTAACTTATCTACTCCGCTTAGATTGTTACTTTCCTTAAGGGTTGATACACACAGAATTTTCTGTGACAAGATTCTCTCTTAAGATGGGTCTCCATCTTTGATGGGGGCAATCTAAGGGCCTTTAGGTTTCTAGATCCCAAGCTGAACCATTCACAATATGACCATAAGGCTTACCCATATAGGTCAGCCAGTTCTTGAACCCTAAGGACCTACCTTTTAAGACACAAGGAGCGAACTTCCTCATTCCATTGTATGTTAATATTTTAAAACAAAAAATCGGCTTTCTTCCATTGCATTGCATGCATCTTTTCTCTTTTGCATTGTATATGAAATTTTCTTTCGAATTCTGCATAATGTTTTCTTTTCTTTTCTTTTATTCACACAAGCACCGAAATCCTTGTGTGAATAAAAAAAACGGAAACCGCTTTTCCTTTGCATTGTGTATATATATAATTTCCTTTTTCCTATATTTTCTTTTCATCGTATATAAAAAAATTTAAAAAGAAAAAGGAGAGACATTTCTTTTTCCTATTGTGCATAAGAGCTTGTATATATGTCGAGGACCTTTCCTCTCCTACATTCCGAGATCGTAGGAATGTATTAACATTTCTTCATTGTGGACACCGCATTTTTTCCGGCAGCAAGAAATAATAATAATAATAATAATAAAATATCAATAAATAAATAATGAAAATAGAAATATAAAAATAGATAAGGATAACATGAAAATGAAAAAAAAAAAGAAGAAGAAGGTAAAAGAAGGAAAATAGAAGAAAATTCAGGATTAAGGGTCATGATGTACCGACAAGGTATGCCGCGACCCCAAATCAAAGCATGTTGCGATGCAGGACCTTATACGTCGCGACGCATATAGCATTTATGATGGATCCAATTAGATATGAAATTAAGGGCACGTCGCAACGTATGAACTCGTACGCCGCGACCCCCGTGTCATAAATGGCCGGATCTGATGAATCCAATCAGATATGAAATCAGGTACACGTCGCGACTTATAAATTCGTACGTTGCGACCCCTGTGTCATAAATGGCCGGATGTTCTTTCTCGACCCCTATAAATTGGAGGCTCCACTTCAATTGGAGGGACCCCTTTCTATTTTAGAGCACTGGTTGTCTTCTCTATGCTATTTTTTTCTGAGAAATCCTGTATGGGTCCCGACGTATCCTATTATACGTCGTGACCCTCCCTGTTTTCAAAGGTTGTGGATCGCGACATACACTATTTTATGTCGCGACCCAAGACTTTTAATGGCCCCGAGATTGAGAGCAGAGGTTGTGGGTCGCGACCCCCTGACTTTTAGGGGCAGAAGCGTTTCTTCTACTTTTTTCCTTATAATTTATCAAAAATAATAAAAATGTATAAATTATTTTATGTAACATGTGTAACCTAGTGCACCAAGGAGCCTTTGCTTCTTTAGGAGCACTAGTATTCACACCATCTGGGCGCGCAGCCTGATGAGCAGCACATACACACTTCTCTTGTTTAATTGAGTGTTAATGCATGGTAGATAGGTACCCAGGGGCCTTTGTCTCTTTAGGCACATAGCATTGGGAGGCCATCTGAGCCTTTGCTTGATGAGCCTCCCCTCACTCACACACTTGCATGCCACACAAACTACGTGGACTTTGATCCCTCTTTGAGGGTACGTATGTAACATCCTGTTTTATTTAAAATAAAATTTAATTAGAATAAATTAATTAAAGTGAAATTTTGTGAACTTTGTTGATTTTCTGTTTATTTTCTTTTATGAGTGATGTATGTGAATTACTTGTGATTTGAAATTCGGAATCCCAATTAGGAGGGGAGAGAAAAAATTTAAAAATTAAAATAAATTATAAAATTAACTAGAGAAGGTTAAATCTAATGATGAGGATGTTCCTCCTGCGTTTATTAAAATGGTTGAATCAGATAAAAGGGGAACGGTTCCTTATCAAGAGACAATCGAGTTTATAAATCTGACGACTGAAGAAGACAAGAGAGAGGTAAAGATTGTCAACAATCCCGAAAGAGAAGATTTGATTCTATTATTGAAAGAGTATATGGACGTATTTGCCTGGTCATACCAAGATATGCCTGGGCTAGATCCTGAAATCGTGTCCCATAAGATACCCATTCTCTCCCATATGGAACCAAAAAAGCAGAAATTGAGACGCATGAAACCTAAGATATCCCTTATGATTAAGGAGGAGGTTCAAAAGCAATGGGACGCCAGTTTTCTGGAAGTGTTTGTCTACCCAAAGTGGATGGCAAATATAGTCCCCGTTCCAAAGATGGTTGGGAAAGTTCGTATGTGCGTAGATTATAGGGACCTCAATAAGGCTTCCCCTAAAGATGACTTTCCGCTTCCACTCATAGATGTCCTGGTGGACAATATCGGTAGCAGCTTTCGTTATCCGTTCATGGATGGGTACGCTGGTTACAACCAAATACCTATGCTTCCCGAAGATAAAGCTAAAACCACTTTCATTACAAAGTGGGGGACCTATTGTTATATGGTCATGCCCTTTGGGTTAAAGAATTTTAGGGCTACTTACCAATGAGCTATGGTAGTTTTGTTCCATCACATGATCCACAAAGAAGTTAAAGTACGACATGGTTGTCAAATTGGCCGAAAATGAGAGTCATGTCAAAGTCCTAAGGAAGCTGTTTGACAGGCTGGGAAAGTTCAAATTGCGTCTTAATCCAAGCAAATGTATTTTGGGGCTCAGTCTGGAAAGCTCCTTGGCTTCGTTGTAAGTCGGAAGGGGATTGAAGTGGACCCAGGCAAGATCAGGGCTATCAAAGATATGCCGCCACCCACCTCCAACAAATAAGTACGAAGTTTCCTGGGCAAAGTGAATTATATCGCCCGTTTCATATGCAACTTGACAGCAACTTGTGCTCATCTATTCAAGCTTCTCAAGAAGAACCATTCCACATAGTGGAATGAGGAGTGTCAGGAAGTGTTTGATGATGTGAAGGAATATCTAATTAGCCCACCGGTATTGGTGCCACCTACACCAGGAAGACCCCTCTTGTTATACTTGATAGTACTGGATGAGTGGACTTGGGCAGCGTGATCCTGTGACAAGGAAAGAACAAGTAGTGTATTATTTGAGTAAGACATTCAATCCCAATGAGTCTCATTACTCTTTCATTGAGAAGACTTGTTGCGCTTTGATTTAGACAGCGTGCCGCTTGAGGCACTACATGCTTTACTATGAGACTATCCTCATATCTTGCATGGATCCCATTAAATATATCTTTGAAAGTCCTCATGTATCAGGACGAGTCTCCAATTGGCAAGTGGTGTTGGCAGAATATGACATCAAACACGTCACACAAAAATCAGTTAAAGAAAGCGCCATAGCAGACTATTTAGCCATCAATCCATAGAATGAGGAGCATGCCTTGGATTATCGATTCCCTGATGAAGGACTAAATGTCGTAGAAGAGGAGCTCCCTATAAGGGGTTGGGAAATTTTCTTCGATGGAGCAGTAAATTTATTTAGAAGTGGGATCCGAGCTATTATCATTTTCCCAAAACGAAAATAGTTTCCCATCGCAGTCAAGCTTGATTTCGAATGCACTAATAACATGGCAGAGTATGAAGCTTGTATCTGTGGATTGCAAACCACCGTGAAGCTATGAATCAAAGAGTTAGAAGTCTATGGGGACTCCGCATTAATAATTTACCAGACAAAAGGAGAATGGCAAACTAAGGACTCCAAATTGATTCCTTATCAGAAGTTCCTCACCGAGTTAAGTGACCAGTTTGCGTCCATCGACTTTCATCATCTACCTCGATGCAAAAATTTGTTTGTCGATGCACTTGCCACCTTAGCAGTGATGCTCGACATTAATTGCAAAGTCCATCTCCATCCCATCACAGTAGAATGTCGAAGTACTGTGATCCATAGCTTAGTGGTAGAATCAGAGCCTGATGGTTTACCCTAGTTCCACGATATCAAGACTTATTTGGAGAAACAAGAATACCCAAATGGGGCCAGCGAGAATGAAAGGAGAACCCTTCGGCATTTAGCTATGAACTTCTTCCTTAATGGAGATGCACTATACAAGAAGAGGCAATATGGAGTGTTACTTCGTTGTGTGGAGGCAATCGAACCTAACCAAATCTTGGAGGAGCTCCATGAAGGAATATGTGGGACCCACTCCAATGGACACACTTTGGCACGCCAGATTCAAAGAATAGAATACTTTTGGATGACACTTCAACATGACTGTATTGAGTATGTTCGCAGATGTCACAAATGCCAGATTTATGCAGATAAGGTCAATGCCCCTCCCGCTTCATTCCACAATATGACGGCCCCTTGGCCTTTTTCCATGTGGGGAAGTGACATCATCGGTCCCATAAACTCTAAGGCTTTTAATGGTCATCGCCTCATTCTGGTAGCCATTGACTATTTTACCAAGTGGACAGAAGCAAGCTCATATTCAAGAATAATGCAAAAGACATTTGTGAGGTTTCTGAAAACCAACATTATATGTAGAAATGGGGTTCCAGAAAGAATCATCACAGATAGCCCACCATAATTCGGTGCCATATTGCCCACAAATGAATGGTGTCGTTGAAGCAGCTAACAAGAACATCAAGAAGATAATTGAAAAGATGTCAATCGCATACAAAGATTTGGCATGAAATGCTACAGTTCGCCTTACATGGGTATCGTACTACCACTCGCTCATCAACGAGCGCAACTCCTTTTTCACTGGTGTATGGGACAGAGGCTATTTTGCCTATTAAGATACAAGTTCCTTCTCTCAGATTCATAGCAGAAGCCAGCATCAATGAAGATCAATGGATACAAGCCCGCTATGATCAGATGAGTTTAATTGACGAGAAGCGCTTAAGGGCAATATGCCATGGACAATCGTACCAGGCAAGAATGGCCCGAGCTTTTAACAAAAAGGTGCGACCATGATCATTTAAAGAAGGAGATATGGTGTTAAAGAAGATTCTACCCTACCAAGACGACCCAAGGGGGAAATGGGTCCTAACTTATGAGAGGTCATTCATAGTCAAACACGCATTTTCTTGGTGGAGCTCTCATCCTAGAAGACATGGATGGACAAAAAGTCGGCCGCTTAGTCAATTCAGATTCAGTGAAAAAGTTCTACGTTTGAAAATTTTCTTCCCAGTCGGATGAAATAATTACCGTGGAGTCGCAAGGCACTTTCTTTCACGCTTTTCTAGAAAAGTCACAATTAGTTTCTGGTGATTCTGAAAATTCAAAATTGTACCAATTTTTGACATAATATTGAAATGAGAATTATTCATTCAATAAATCTCTTTATCCCTTTTTTCAAGCCGTGCAAGTTTCATTTTATTGTGTTGTTGATTTAAAACAACAGATAAACAATTGTGCATTGATTATATGATTCATTTCTTTGCTTGTGGCTAACTGATTGATTTAGATATCAGGTAAACAAATCATTGTCTCAGACAAGTTGAAAGAATTTGTAAGACTTATGAGAAGGTCGACTGCCTTTAGCAAATTACTTGCCAAGGTAATATCTTTTAAGCATATTTTACATTCATAGTTTCTAGGCACTCTTGCCTGCCAAGGCCTCCTTGGTCATCAGTTTTTGTCGATGAGTGTTTCGAAAACTTGATGTTCATAGTTTCTGGGGACTCTTGCCTGCCAAGATCTCCTTGGTCATCAGTTTTCACCGATGAGTGTTTCGAAAACTTGATGTTCATAATATATTAGGGACTCTTGCCTGCCAAGATCTCCTTAGTAACCAGTTTTCGCGATGAGTTTTTCGGAAGCTAGTTATTCATAATTTTTTAGGACTCTTAGATCTTCGGGGGGGAAAGGTTCTTCAGTACTCATAGAAAGTCACTGAAAACCCGGTACTCATAATTTTTGGTGACTATTTGATCTTCATGGTGATCGGTCTTCGGTGTTCATGGATAGCCATCGAGTGCTTCAAAGATTTGACACCCATAACTTTTGAGGACTCTTAGATCTCCGGGGAGGAAAGGTTCTTCAGTACTCATAGAAAGTCACTGAAAACCCGATACTCATAATTTTTGGAGACTATTTGATCTTTGTGGTGACCGGTCTTCAGTGTTCATGGATAGCCATAGAGTGCTTCGAAGATTTGACACCCATACCCTTTAAGGGCTTTTAGATCTCCGAGGGGAAAAGTTCTTCAGTACCCATAGAAGGCCACTGGAAACCTGGTACCCATATTTTTTGGGGACTCTAAGATCGCCACAGTGATCAGTTTTTGCCGATGAGTGTTTCGAAAGCTGGCACCCATAATTTTTTAGGATTCTTACTTGCCAAGAATTCCGAAGTGATCAGATTCTGCCGATGAGTGTTTCAGGATCTGACACCCATAATATTTGGGATTCTTGCTCGCAAAGAATTTCATAGGGATCAAATTCCACCAATGAGTGTTTTGGGATCTGACACCCATAATTTGGGATTCTTTCCCGCCAAGAATTCCGTAGGGATCAGATTCCGCCGATGAGTGTTTCAGGATCTAACACCCATAATTTTTCATTCGTGCCCGCCAAAAAATCCGTAAGGATCAGATTCCGTCGATGAGTGTTTCGGTATCTGACACCCATAACTTTTGGGGATTTTGCCTGCTAAGGAGTCCGTAGTGATCAAATTCCGCCAATGAGTGTTTCACGATCTGATAACTATAACCCTAGGGGGCACTTGGACCCCGCTATACAATTCAAAACTTTAAAGTCTCAGCAAAAAGGTATAGAGTTGGAATAGGTCACGACCCCTTTTCCAAGGGCGTCGCGACGTAGGGGTACACGTCGTGACCCAAAAGGTCATGGGTCACGATTTATACGATCGATACACGGTTTTTGAGGAATTTAATGCTCTAGGTCACGACGTGCTAATTTTTACGTCGCGACCCCTTTTGGGTAGTCAAACGGGCAGACCATTGACAGATATGGGTCGCGAAAAATGTAACTATACGTCACGATCCATGTCACGTGGTGGCCAACTGTATGGCTCGAGAAGGCGCTCACATAAATGCTATGGGTTGTGACGTACTATTCATGCGTCGCGACCCCCACGGCTAGATTTTCTTTTTAAGCAAAAGTCAGGGGCATTGGTGGGTCACGACCCACTCCAAGACTCCCACTCCACTCTCAGATCCTCGTTTCCTCGGTGCATTTCGCGTGAAGTTGGTCCAATTAAGGGAAAAGTCTTGCTCACAACATCACTTTCACCGATACAGAATCTCCATACCACGGCTAAAATCCCAGGTTTGGGTTTTCATGCATATAGGTTACGGCATATACCTCTCTACGTCATGACCCATAACGTTGATAGAGCATATTTTTTTTGGGTAATCCTTTTTCCTTTCTAGAACTAACAGTTAGTTTATTAATTCTTTTTAGGAAGATGGCCCCTTCTAAGAGACCTCGTCCAGATGCTTCATCGTCGTCTCAGTCTCTATAGCTCCAAAGCGCTATAGGAATGCAATTCAAGCCAAATCGATAAATCCAGAGAGAAACATGGAGAATCTAGAAGTGAACCTCTCATTCGTGGAAGGAATTGTGCACTATGGGCTACAAGGTCTACTGCAGGTAGCGAACAAGAGAAACGACCCCTTGGTGTACCAGTACCATGTGTCGTACGCCAATACTCGCAGTAGGTCCTTCATATTGAGGGACGTTACTATCCCTACAGTCACAACTCAACATTTTGCAGACATGTATGGCCTGAAGATGGAACCTAACTGTGTCTTCGCCAGGACACTCGTTGAGCCATACTCAAGGGAAGCCACAGCAGCGGCCCTGACTTACCCAGGAAGAGATAAATGGGAGTCCAAGAGTGGACTCAAGAGGTCAGGCACTCACCACATGACGAAGAACTGGCTGAATTTCTTGACCATCAATGTCATATCCGTGAAGAACAGAGAATCGTTGAGCAAGAGGTTGAGCGTCCTTATTTATTTAATCATGCAGAGGGTGCCGTTGTGCTTCCCCACTATCATGTGTGAGGAATTCCACAACAACGCCCAGAATTTCAAGCTGGACCCTAGGCCCAAGTTTACACCAACTGTAATAAGCTTCCCTCACTTCCTCACGGCCTTCTGCGAGCTTCACCATATTCTTGCCCGAGGCTTAGAATACTATGAGATTGCTTCTGCTTACAAGATGAAGGAAGATCAGAATATGGCAGACTTCCCACAGCCCAAGAACTTTGACTTGGAGGTGATGCTCAATGAAATACCTCCTCCTCCAGAGCAGCCGCAAGGACAAGATGTTCTGGCAGGTCCTAGAGATGGGCGCATTGAGGTTTGACCCGTGAAGTCCAGGAGTAGCAGAGAGAAATAAAAGAGCAGCAAGAAGAGATTATAGGGCTACGCACAGATGTACACGAGTTGCAAGGAGGGATGAGATCCCTGCTGAGACACTTCCACCTGTTCGAGGATGGAGGACCTCTCCCGAGGCAGGCACCTGCTGCGGATTCAGACAACGACAATGAAAAGGGTGGAGAGGATTAGAAGTGGCCATTTAGGGAGCCCTAGGAGTTTATTTTATTTTTTCTACTTTAACTTTGTTTTGTTGATGTTTTGTTTCTCTTTTATGTTTGTTTAAATTTCAAACTTTTTGGATAAATCAATGATAGAATTTCAAAAAAATTTAATGACAAAAGTTGGTTTCCTTTTATATCTTTACTTATTCCTTTAGTTTAAATAAAGAAGAAGCAAAGAGGGGACTTTGTGGACACCGCATTTTGTCTGGCCTAAAATTGAGCAAAAAATAATAATAATAAAATAGTAATAAATAATTTATAGAAATAGAAAAAGAAAAATAGATAAGCATAACATGAAAATGAAAAAAAAAAAAGAAAAAGAAGAAGAAGAAGAAGAAGAAGAACAAGGTTAAAGAAGGAAAATAGAAGAAAATTCAGGATTAAGGGTCGCAACGTACAGACAAGGTACGTCGTGACCCCAAATCAAAGCACGTCGCGACGCAGGCCCTTATACGTCGCGACGCATATAGCATTTTTGACGAATCCAATCAGATCTGAAATCAGGTACAAGTCGCGACTTATAAATTCATACGTCGCGACTAGAGGTGTCAATATGGGCCAGGCCCTATGGGCTAGCCTGGGCCGGCCCTAAAAAATATAGGGGCAGGGCTAAATGATTTTTGGCCCGTTTTAAAAATGGCCCGGCCCGGCCCTAAAACAATTAGGGCCAAAACGGGCTAGGGCCGGGCTAGGGCCGGGCTAGCCCCTTTTGAAAAAAATTAATTAAATTAATTATTATTTAATTTGGCCTAAATTCCTATCATTTTTTATAAAAAATTCCTAACATATTTAGTCTATACTTATTCAGTCATTTACTAGCTATTCACTCACTACTAGTAAATCAATTTTTTTTTTGTGAAAGTAAATAAACTAATTCATCTTTTTATTAAAAAGGAAGAAACACAAAACACTGACCAACAATATGTTGAAAAACATTATTTACACAACTAAATTAATTTTGATTGGAGATATTGTAAAAATAATGAAAAGATATTCTAAAATTTCTTTTCAACATTTTTAGCGCAAACTTTTATATAATATCTTACATTTAATTTTTATATTAATTAATTTACAAAAATATCATTTCTTGTACTTCTATAATTACATTTATTACAATAAATTTATAAATAAAACAACAATAATCAACGCAAACTTTTGCACATAGTCTTGATTTTCTTAAAGATAGGGGTGTCTAGTTAGTTCTTTTCCTTCTTCCACAAAAAACAATTATAGATGTTGAATTAGTTCTTAAATAACTTATTGGATTTTAGTTAATAATAAAAATAAAATAAAACACATCATAATAATAATTATTATTAAAAGACCAATTATTTAAAAAAATTTAAATTGAAAAAAGGGCTAGCCTGGCCCTAAGCCCTAAGAGGGCCAGGCCGAGCAAGAGAAAAGTCAGCCCATATTTAAAACGGGCTGGCTTGGCCCTAAATAATTAAGGCTCAAATCGGGCTAGGGCCGGCCCGGCCCGTTTTGACACCTCTAGTCGCGACCCCTCTGTCATAAATGACCGGATTTTCTTTCCCGGAATAGATCTTTTTCAGCCCCTACAAATTGCAGGCTCCACTTCAATGGGACGGACACCGACTCTTTGAACACCGAAAGGCTGCTGGACTGAGATCTTAGGCTCTGAGGTACCCTTCTCTACTTTTCCTTGGTTCTATTGCTTTCACTTCCCCATCAATCTTCATTTGCACTATATTTTCAATTCTCTTGGATTTATTGGATAGGAGCTAGGCTCGAGGCCACTCCGAGGGTTGACCTGGATCCCCTATATGTCCTACATCCGAGATTTTTGAACCCTAAAATTTCTTCTTCTGATTTTTTTAATGGGTCGCGACCCCATGGTGTAGGTGTCGTGACCCCTTTCTGTGTTTGAGCACCGGTTGTGTTCTCTGTGATATTTTTTTCTCAGAAATCTTGTATGGGTCGCGACATATCCTATTATACGTCGCGACCTTCCCTAGTTTCAGAGGTTATGGGTCGTGACGTACACTGTTATGCATCGCGACCCATGACATTTCACAGCCTCGGGATTGAGACCGGAGGCTGTGGGTCGCAACCTATCATTTTATGGGTCATGACCTCTTGAATTTTAGGGGCAAAAGCATTTCTTCTCCTTTTTTCCTTATAATTCATCAAAAATAATAAAAATGTATGAATTATTTTATGTGACATGTGTAACCTATTGCCACCAAGGAGCCTTTGCTTCTATAGGAGCACTAGTATTCACGCCATCTGGGCGCGCTACCTGATGAGTATCACACACGCACTTCTCTTGTTCTAATTGAGTGTTAATGCATGGTAGATAGGTGCCAAGGGGCCTTTGTCTCTTTAGGCACATAGCACTGGGAGGCCTTCTGAGCCTTTGCTTGATGAGCCTCCCCTCACTCACACACTTGCATGTCACAAGAACTACGTTTTATGTAGGCCCTAGGCTCTTATCCTAGGTCAAGTCCATCTTTGTTTTCTTCTATGTTTTATGTTTTTGTCTTCTTTTCCAATTTTTAAGGCCAAACAATTTAAGTATTAATTTTTTGGGTAACCGTCTTCGGAAGGGGGAAGAGGGGTGCCTAACACCTTCCCCTCATCTCAAGCAGACTCCTGAATATAAATTATTTTAAAACACATTTTTACTTAAATTTTCAAACCATTTTCTCTTTTCCAAGTTTTAACGGAAAACTTGGTGGCCACTCCGTCGAGCGCCCGGTCTTCACATTCATTCATCTACATAGTCAGTAAACAGTGGTTATATTTACAATTTCTTGAGGAGTATGATGTCAATCTTTTAGCCTTCCACTAGCAAGCCCCAAGCGAGTTAGAGTCAAGGTTGCGACTACTAATTGAGATTTTTAGCGTGAAGAGAATTTTGTTTTCCCTACTAAACATGAACTTTCATACTTTGAGGAATCTCTGTTCCCATTAAGAATCTCATTTGCCAATCGCAATGTTTGACTAAAACCAAAAGAAACCCAACGCGTGTGTAACAAACCTTTTCTTTACGCTCCAATCTTGGTCTCTCATAAAATACTTTTACTAAGAAGGAGATGATGAGGGATCTGGAGAATGATCTTCATAGTAATTATGAATGTAACCACTACTTTCTTGAAAGAGATCTTCATCCAGATTTCTGTGAGGACCTTTTATTGCGTCCTTTTTCAAAGAAAACTCAACGTGGTAATTGTGGTGAAGCCATTTCTCTCATACTCTTTTATTGACTTATTTCCTTTCTTTTATTTCTTGCATTTTTGCACTGCATTCATAGTTATAATTGTATTGGGATGGCATCCGATAATCGTATGGCCTCATGAACGTGTCTGGTTGCTGAAGCTAAACGATGACTAAGGAATTATCCTTATAGATTCATTCATGACTTAAGCTCTAGTGCTTGCACTGGAGAATCATCATTTTAAATCCCCAATATAGAGAGAGTCATTGCCTTAGAACCACCATTCTTGGGGGCACCACCGTGAACTCCAGTGCATGCACTGGGGAGTCACCTTTCTAAACTCGTTTATATTTCGCACCCCAATGCCTGCATTGGGTGAGCTACCATTTAGGTCATACCTCAAACCCCAGTGCTTGCACTGGGGAACGGCCTCTCAACACGTGTCTAGTCTTCAATGCTTATATTGGGGAATCATTGTCTTAGGGCGTGTCTTGGTCCCTCATTGGGGAACCATCATTTCAAACTTGTGTCTGCCCTAAAATCCTAGTGCCTGCATTAGGGAATCATAATTCTAAGACTACGTTTGTCCCGAGCCATTATGCTTGTCTAGAATCTCAGTATCCCCATAAGGAAATCATCACCTTAGATCGTGTTTCGATCCCCTATATATATAGGGAGTCATCATCTTGTATCTGCCTAGAGCCTTAATTCCTGCACTGATGAATCATCTTGCTAAACTCATATCCCGATGCCTACTTGGGGATTCATTACCTTAGGTCTTGTCATGAACTCCAGTGCCCGCACCGGGGAACGATCATCTTTATCCCATGGCTGCCATGAGGTCTAGTGCTTGTACTGGGGAATCATCTTTTTAGCTTTTGTGTCACAAACCCCACAACATACTCTGGGGACCACCATTTTAGCTCATGTCCAATCTATGGCAAAGTAAACATGATTCCACATAGCATCATTGTGTCTGTCACAAACTCCAGTGCTGACACTGGGGAACCATCGTTTTAGGGATGAGATCGTTTTAGAATATCACTTGTTTCAAAATCCCTGAGTCACTCGCTCAAAAAAGTCACCATTTGTCCTCTAGTGCCTACACTAGAGAAGTTACCACTTCATGACTCACAAAAGCCCCAGTGCCTGCATTAGAAAATCATCATCTTAGGTCTCATTGTATGCAAACTCAAGTAACGGCCGACTACCAGACTAGTCTCAAAGGAGTATGAGCTATCAAGATTTGTGAAGACTTTAGTACATGCATAATGAGCATCGCACTTTCTTGACATGATATCAACCCGTCCCCCATTGAGTACTCTAGTTTATGGAGGCCGGGGAAAGATCCGATGGCATCCCAAAAGCAATTATAATCATATGCATTAATCAAGTTTCCTTTATACTTATTTTATGCACTTCTTATTTTCCTGTATAGATCTTTCATTTTATTTCTACACATTTTATTCCTGTTATTCAAAGTGTGACTTCTTTTGGTAATCATTATGGTTCCAACATCCATACAATGGCCTCTGACTCAGCTACCACCGCCCCACCATTACAGAAAAGGAACAACTGACGGAACCAAGTTGGAGCCACTCGCAACCAGCCGCTGCCCAATTTCGGGATGACAATGTCGAAGCTATTCAAGGCTCTTTACGATAAGGGACTCATGTACTTGAGGCTAGGTAGGATATGGGCAGCACCCTTCCCTAGATGAATCAAGACTGATCAGCTCTACATCTACCATCAGAACACTCCTGGGCATTCCATCGAATCTTGCGTGCCATTAAAAAATCATGTGTTGACATTAATCGATTCAAACTGGATAGACATGAACCCCAACAGTGAGGAAGGGGATCAAAAGGGGACCAGTAAAGAAACCCAAGAAAGGAAAAACTCAGGAAAGCGCAACACAGACCTCCAAGAAGAGAATCTGAAAGTGAAAGAAGAAAACTTGAACCTGAGAAAAGAGATGCGGCGCCTCAGGGGCGAGGCCAAACAGGTTCGTTAAGAGCACCAATCTCAGCTGGGAGATTTGATGGTTGATGTGGAATATTTAAAGAAATAGTGCATGGTCTTATATTCAACATTAAGTGGAGAGGATTGAGTCGTCAAGCAAACCAAGCGGCATAATAACGTGATATGTCCTGAGTTTGAAGACGGCTCTACGGCAACACCAAATGCAGTTTAGGTTCTTGTCATCAGTAGAAATAAGGAGATTTTGAGATAGGAAGAATTTTTGTACCCACGCAAATTTCGATATTAATGAAATAAGATTGTCTTAACTATTCTCCGCCGCATTTAAGATTTCCTCGTTGGTGAGCTAATCAATTTGTAACCCAATACTTTATGGTAAGGGAAAGGCCATTGTAACAATGCTAGTAGGTGGAGCTGACACTCCTTCAATTTAGACATTACCCCCGGTTTCTCAACATGACCTAGGTATGGCAAAAGAGAACTGGAAGCGCTTGGATGTTGGTCCTAAAGATTGCTAAAAGAAGTCACATGACATGTATAGAGCCTGACTCTAAATTTTCCATTTTTACAGGTAAGGCCTTGCATATTATCAAGGGCAACCAATCGAAGGAAAAGGTAAATGAATCATAAAATAAAGAAAAGTTTTCCAGTTTTGAAAAAAAGAAAAAGAAAATAAAGGTCAATACTAGGACGGACATGATTGTTCAAAGTAATACATGTTTTGTCAAAACTATTCTGGGGAATGAAAGGGAAACTTTTTCTACACCATACACTTTTAATGGCCTTAGCCAAATGAGGCAACCTTGGCATTTAACTTGACTGACATGATGGGGTATTGCTCGTATGCTTAACCATGGAATTTTTAACGGTGACCATCCATCCCACTCCACCACATTAAACATGAAAAAAAACACAACTAAAATAATGACAGCATGCGCTTGTCAGCAAATGAATAGGTTATATTAAGGACGCCAGGTGTTCCCTCTTTTTCAAATAGTGCAAAATACCCCTAACTGGCATCTACCAGGGAGGGGCAATTTTCCAACATAGTCTATACTAGAGAATAACCTGTCAAAAAGGAACACCTTCTCCATATTCAACCACCTTGCCCCACATCCTTGCGAAGTAGGGAATAACGAGAATTTTTTGCGAACAATCTAAACGAACAATTTAAAATAAAAGGGGTCACGCTAAAATCCAATCGGGGGTTTCATGCTTGGTTATGGTTTGGCCACTTATCCCAAAAGGGCGGGTGTTCAGACCTGCTAGCCGTTGTGGCTTTTAAAATTCAAAAAAACAAGAAGGGGAAACCAAAAAATAATCTAAATTCCCACACTTGGTTATGGTTTGAGCACTTACCCCAAAAGGACGGGTGTTCAGACCCGCTAGCCATTGTGGCTCTTAAATTTTTTTTAAAAAAAAAAGAGGGGGGAATTGAAGGCCAATCTGGATTCCCATAGTTGGTTATGGTTCGGGCTCCTACCCCATAAGGGCGGATGTTCAAGCTCGCTAATCATTGTAAAAGACCTTGTTGGCTTTCAAATAAAAAGGGTTAAAGCAATGGTAACTTGAAAATTTCTCATTATATCCCCACCATGTATGGCGGGCTTGCCATCTTGCCTATTTCACACCTTCTTGGCAAGAAAACTCAGGTATACATTAGGTTGAAAAATAAGATTTGCAGAGAGCCTTGTAACCCAAGGCCACATTTTAAACTCATAAAGGCCTCGCCGAAGTATAGCTAACTCAAAAGCTGATTTAGGGCTAAATAAAGAAAATACCCTACTAATTCCTCACATTAAAACACTCATTAACCGTTTAAAACTGGAGTATCCACCACCCCGAGAAGATTTCCCCTCTATTTTGTTATCCTCAAAGGATTTTGCATGTATACTTATGGTAACCCATCCCTGTTAATCAGGTCGTCAAGGCTATCACTAACGGTAATTCAAATGCTTACCATTTCAGTTATATCAGGAATCTATTCCACCATTGCATTTCCTATTCTTTCACTACAAGAACGTCCCACTTTACTCCCGGTGTAAGATTGACAAATTCACAGACATTCACAACTCACTTGGGACTCATGGCTTTGTCCTAGTGTGGGAAGTAGGAAAATTTTTAATCACCTGTGATGCACAAGCATACTGGGAAGTAGGAAAAGCTTTCTAATCACCTGTGATACCCAGGCATACTGGGAAGCAAGAAAAGCTTTTTAATCAACTGTGATACCCAGGCATACTGGGAAGCAGGAAAAGCTTTATAATCAGCTGTGAGGTCCAGGCCAGACTAAGAAGCAAAGAGCTTATTTGCAAAATTGTTTTCTACAAGTGAAAGTCCAGCCCAGACTGGGAACAAGGGAACTTATTTTCAAAAGTGTTTTCTACCTGTGAAAGTCCTATGGTGCTCAGGTACAACATAAAGTGCCGAGTGTCTATCACCCGTAACTTGTCTGGGGACTCCTGCCCGCCAAGAGCCCCGTGGTGATCAGCCTATGGTGTTTATGAATTGCTATGACGTGCTCGAGTGTCTATCACCCATAACTTATGTGGGGCCTCCTACCTGCCAAGAGCCCTGTGGCGATCGGCCTACGGTGCTCATGAATTGCCATGAGGAGCTCGAGTATCTATCTCCCATAACTTGTCTGGGGGGACTCCTACCCACCAAGAACCTTGTGTGATCAGCCTACAGTGGTCATGAATTGCCATGAAGTGCTCGAGTTTCTATCACCCATAAATTTTCTGGGGACTCCAGCCCGCCAAGAGCCCCGTGGTGATCAGCCTACAGTGTTCATGAATTGCCATGAAGTGCTCAAGTGTCTATCACCCATAACTTGCCTGGGGACTCATGCCCGCCAAGAGCCCCGTCGTGACCAGCCTACGGTGCTCATGAATTGCCATGAAGTGCTCAACTATCTATCACCCATAACTTGTTTGGGGACTCCTGCCCGCCAAGAGCCCCATGGTGATCAGCCTACGATGCTCATGAACTGTCATAAAGTGCTCAATTGTCTATCACCCACAACTTGTCTGGGGACTCTTGTGTGCCAAGAGCCCTATGGTGATCGGCCTATTGTGCTCATGAATTTCCATTAAGTGCTCGAGTGTCTATTCCCGTTAACTTGTCTAGGGACTCCTGCCTGCAAAGAGCCCCATGGTGATCAGCCTGCAATGCTCATGAATTGCTTTAAACTGCTCGAGTGTCTATCACCCAAAACTTGTCTGGGGACTCTTGCCCGCCAAGAGCCCCGTGGTGATCAGCCTACAGTGTTCATGAATTGCCATGAAGTGCTCAAGTGTCTATCACCCATAACTTGTCTAAGGACTCATGCCCGCCAAGAGCCCCGTCGTGACCAGCCTACGGTGCTCATGAATTGCTATGAAGTGCTCAACTATCTATCACCCATAACTTGTTTGGGGACTCCTACTCGCCAAGAGCCCCGTGGTGATCAGCCTACGGTGCTCATGAACTGTCATAAAGTGCTCGATTGTCTATCACCCACAACTTGTCTGGGGACTATTGTGTGCCAAGAGCCCTCTGGTGATCGGCCTATTGTGCTCATGAATTTCCATGAAGTGCTCGAGTGTCTATTCCTGATAACTTGTCTGGGGACTCTTGCGTGCCAAGAGCCCCATGGTGATCAGCCTACAATGCTCATGAATTGCTTTAAACTGCTCGAGTTTCTATCTCCCAAAACTTGTCTGGGGACTCCTGCCCGCCAAGAGCCCCGCGGTGATCAGCCTACAGTGTTTATGATTTGCCATGAAGTGCTCAAGTGTCTATCACCCATAACTTGTCTGGGGACTCATGCCCGCCAAGAGCCCCGTCGTGACCAGCCTACGGTGCTCATGAATTGCCATGAAGTGCTCAACTATCTATCAGCCATAACTTGTTTGGGGACTCCTGCCCGCCAATAGCCCCGTGGTGATCAGCCTACGGTGCTCATGAACTGTCATAAAGTGCTCGATTGTCTATCACCCACAACTTGTCTGGGGACTCTTGTGTGCCAAGAGCCCTATGGTGATCGGCCTATTGTGCTCATGAATTGCTCGAGTGTCTATTCCCGATAACTTGTTTGGGGACTCCTACCTGCCAAGAGCCCCATAGTGATCAACCTACAATGCTCATGAATTGCTTTAAACTGCTCGAGTGTCTATCACCCAAAACTTGTCTGGGGACTCTTACCCTCCATGAGCCCCATGGTGATCAACCTACGGTGCTTATGAATTGCCATGATGTGCTTGAGTTTCTATCACCCATAACCTGTTTGGGAACTCCTGCCCGCCAAGCACCCCGTGGTGATCAGCCTAAGGTGCTAATGAATTGCCATAAGGTGCTTGAGTGTTTATTACCCATAACTTGTTTGGGGACTCCTGCCTGACAAGAGCCCCATGGTGATCAGCCTACGGTGCTCATGAATTGCCATGAAATGCTCGAGTGTCTATCACCCTTAACTTGTCTAGGGACTCCTGACCGCCAAGAGCCCCGTCGTGATCAGCCTATGGTGCTCATGAATTTCCATGAAGTGTCGAGTGTCTATCACCCATAACTTGTCAGGGGACTCCTGCCCGCCAAGAGCCCGTCATGATTAGCCTGTGCTGCTCCTGATGTGCCATTTGTCTATCATTCATCGTTTTTCGGGAATCCTGCCCGCCAAGAGCTCTATTGTGATTAGCCTGTGGTGCTCCTGAAGTGCCGAGTCATGCCTGCCTTGATTGCCGCCTTGTGTCCCGCCATGATTAACTTGCCTGCCACCGAGGAATCTTGCCTGCCTTGAGCCTCGCCATGATCAGCCTATCGGTCACACCATTTTAATTTGGGGACAGCTTCCTACCTTGAGCCCCGCCATGATTAGCCTATCTATTACACCCTTTTGATTAGGGAATCCTGCCTGCCATGAACCCCACCACTTTCTTGAAGCTCTAGGCCTAACTGAGGCATCGAGTCACATGGTCGCAAGCACTTCTAGAAGAAGTTTGTATCAGGAAATCACTTCTCCTTCATGCTTGCCATGAACCCCGTTGTCAAAACTGGGGAATCACTTTTTGAGCTCATTTCTGTGCTTATGGAGAGGGCTACTCCCAAATTTCCATTTTTATCCTTTGTACTTATGAAGGGTCATTCCCTCAAATCTCGAGACTCCAATGCCCGAGTTTCATTTAGACTTTGAAAGAATAATCACTCTCGGACATAGCCGTGGGGTAGGAACCCACTTTCAATACCCTTATCTCTTATTCATTGTTGCCTCTTTTCCCTTAGTGGAAACTCAGAATACCATTTCTCATTATTTTCATGTTTGGGGTGCATAGTCGGGTAGATTTTCTTAACATTTTAGCACCATTTAGTTATCCCTCTAGCTAACAACGCTCTGGCTCCTCAATGCGGCTCGCCATCGTAATGCAATTGAAGACCTCTCCCTACCTCAGGTGGACGTGTTGGGTGCCGAAGACGGGGGCGACGATGAGTCATAGCACTGTTGGTTTAGGACTTTTTCTAGGATGTCTGCTAGATTTTCTCTAGGTCTTCCTTGTGTTTGTTCATTCTTATTTGGTTCTTAAATTTGGTTTTGTGTAATGCATTCGTCAAAGCTTGGAAAAATAAGGCATCCTTATGTCTTTAATTGCTTCCTCCAGCAATGCTGAACTTCATTCTCAAAGCGTCACTTTTGGAGAAAGACAAGTAAAGAGGGGACTCTATGGACACCCTATTTTGTCCAGGCTAAAATAGAGACATATATATATATATATATATATCATTCTTAGGTCAAAAATAAGGAAAGAGAAAAAAATTTTAGATAGCCTACTCTTAGTACTAATGGGCCAAGCCCAAAACACCTAAGAAAAAAAACTTAACTTATAAAAAGGGAGAAGCCTAGGTTAAAAAGAGAGAGGTGGCTAGGTTAAAAACAGGGAGAAGCCTAGGTCAAGGTGGAGGGAGATAGAAGAAGAGTGGCTAGGTTAAAGAGAGAAAAGAGAGGAAGGTGGAAGGCAAGAAGAGGCAAGAGGAGATCAAGAAAGAGAAGGAGAGGGAAACTCTAGAACAAAATCCAAGGTGATATCCTTCCTCTTGACCCTTCCTTATGTCATTTAATCTAGTTGCTTGTCTTCTGTGATTTTTCTATATTGTTGCGTCATAGCTTAGAGCAGGTTAAAAATTTTCTCTTGTTTGTGGATACCTTGAGAGCATCTCTGAATTTTTTTCATGAATTTCGGGATCTTCTAATGGAGTCAAAAGATTTTAATGAAAACCTTTGCCCGAACTGATTCTGAGTTCGTGAGTTCGGGCAGTATGCATTTGACACAAGATTCTGATTTCATTTGAACTCCAAATGGAGTGATCCATTTTTTCCTAAAACTAGATATTCATAGGTTTTTAACCATAGGTCTTTTGTCAAATTCCACTGGGTGGTTTGTTCTCAGTTTTTTTTACAAAATCAAATTTCTAGAACATGTTGAAGAGTGACGCCCAAAACGTCACTTCAATTCGTGAAATTAGTTCTCCCTGATAAAAAGTTGATGCTCTAATTCTTTCAGTGGTATTTATGGCATATTTATTTATCCCAAAATACCATTTCAAACAAGGCAACTGTGTTTCCAAAGACCATATCTTAGAAATTACTAAGGATTTTGGGACAAGGTCAGTGGGAGTGTATGGGAAATCTAAAGCTTTCTCACCTTAGGTTTTGACAATTTTCTATGGTTCCAAAGTGGTCCAAGTTGATTTTTATTTAATGTCTAGAATCAGGAAAATACGCGTCAAAAAGACTTCTTTTCTTTTCTTAAAGAAAAATCCTAAAAAAATAATAAGAGGTCGTGACCTGCTAGCTGAGTCAGCATAGGTCGCGACCCCTAGCACATGGGGTCATGACCTAATGGTATTTATGACCCAGATAAGGATCGGATCCAGATCTACAATAGGTCAGGACCTGTAGCACAATAGGTCGCGACCTGTTGGCCATTAATGGCCAGATTCAACTTTCCTTTTATATGATCCCCTCCACATCTTAGATCTAGAGTCCAAACCCCTAAATCCTTATTTTTCTTTGATTTCATAAGCGGGTCGCGACCTCCTGGTGTAGGGGTCACGATCCTTTTTAAACATTTGAGCATTGTTTGTCTTCTATTTTCTGGAATTTGGCAGGTCGCGACCTGTCCCAAAGTAGGTTGCGACCCCCTGGTTCATCATTGACCTCGGAACTTGTGTCCAAGGCAATAGGTCGCAACCTGTCCTGTAATAGGTAGCGACCCCCTATCAGGGGCAGGAAGCCTACTTTTTGCCTCCTCGGTGTTGTTTATTATTATTATTATAATATATGTCCAACTAGTGCCACCAAGGAGCCTTTGCTTTTATAGGAACACTAGCTTACACACCATCTGGTGCCGCCTAATAAGCATTACACACTCACTTTTGGTTTGTTTGCTTGAAAATGCATGGTAGATAGGTACTAAGGAGCCTGTGTTTCTTTAGGTACATTGCACTGGGACACCATCTGAGCCTTTGCTTGATGAGTTTCCCCCACACAAAACATGTGTGCCATCACGAACTACGTGGACTTTGATCCATCTTTGTCTTTTTATGTGTTTTATGTTCAACCAAACTTTTTTAAGGCCAAAACATTTTAAATATTAATTTTTGGGGTAACTGTCATCCGACGGAGGAAGAGGGATGCCTAACTGGTGGCGACTCCCGAACCTAAATTCTTTTAAACCCATTTTTGTTAAACTTTAAAACATTTTTTCCTTTTCCAAGTTTTATGGAAAACTTGGTGGTGACTTCATGAAGCCCGTCGAAGGTGCGGTCTTCACAGTATCATGTTAATCCATAGCTCACCCTACATGCTTGGCTAAACCTCTTCTACCTTGAGGAGGATGAACCGATGATCTTGAGCCAATGGTTTTCACCGAGAAAAATCTCAATTCTATTTTCAATACTTTTCTACTTATAGCTCTATCTCATGGTGACAGTAAGGATTGGATATGTAAGGGTAGACGGCAAGTGTACTTTGACCCCTACCATAGAATAGCAAAATTGATGTAGGAATAATCTCAACCTATGTAATTTGTTTGACTATATTTCGATAATGAATTCCTTTGATTGTGTGAGTACAATTAATCTTAGTTGAGTTCATATTCGATCACTCTAATGGCATGTTGTATGCTGAGTTGAACCCATAGATGGATTATTTCCCATTTGCTTCAATGTCGATAAGAATTAATTGGTGGAATTTGTGTGTGAGAAGTTTCTATCAATTAAATCAGTACTCCAAGAGGTCAATCGGTTGATTGAATGGTATTTGAAAAGCGTCATTAAAAAGCGATCTCCATTATCTTTTGTGTTGGCTAGGATAGATCTGAGTCATCCTTGAATCGGGATTTCCATCGTCATCCATCATAGTTTATTTTATTTTGCTTTTTAGTTGTAGTTTCATACTCTTTTAACCACGCCCACAAACTGTTCGATAAAATACCAAAAAGAGTATTTTAGTTGTTTTTCTCATTGTTTATTTTGTTTCCTTTTCTGTATTTGGTGATTCCGCGAGAGACATCAACTCTGGTTGTTCTTTACTACATAATTAGGTAAATTAAAATTGATTACATGACGAAAAGGTTTTACCTACCGTGAAAGCAGGCAAGATCAGCATGGCAGAGATTTGACACACCGTTATGCAAGGAATATGTCACACGGGGCACGATGAGGCAAACATGATGAGCTACGCGCAGCGTAACATTTCGCATAGGGTGTGACAAGGCTAATAACGCTTAACTCAAGGTGTGATAAGTTAGGCAAGGCATAAAATGTCGCACAACACACAACGAACTAAGGAGTTACTTGACGTGTAATGATGAATTGGTCTCACAGGGTATGACAAGATCGAGAGTTACGCGAGGCGTAACAAGATACTACTTACGCAAGGTGTAACATGAAATTGATGTTTGTATAACACTATGATGATGGTATTGGTAAAGGAATCGTGCGGGGCGCGACGCGAAATTGATCGCATGTAGACCTGATCACGGGCCTTAAAGCCCGCCCAGCCCGATAGGCCCGACCCGCTAAAATGCAAATATGAGCCCGAAAATATGAGCTCGAGCCCGAAAGTTCATTTTTAAAAAAAAAAGCCTGCATAAAAACGGGCCGGGCTCAGGCTTTTTTTAAAAGCCCGGCCCGAAACCCGACCCGTATATATACTTATTATATATATATATATATATAATACATTAAAATAAATAAAATCTCTATCTAGTATAGAATAAATACCAACCTAATTGATAACTTACTTTAATGTTTGATATCCAAGGTCTTGTATTTAATTTACTAGCTTCCAACTTCCAATTAACTAGCATTACTATATATATATATATATAACAATCCAAGGAATGGAAGTAACTCCTGCATAAACCTGTGCTTCTGATGGCCTTGAAAGCATTTTAAACCAATGCACGGGAATGCAGAAACACCCACAAACTCCATTGTTGTGTTGATTCTCTTCCATAGCTTCTTTACCCGAGGGATCTTCAAGATTTTCATCCTCCTGCATCGTCACTCCTCCCATAGAAGCTATCGCTAGGAGAAAACCTCGGAGAAGTGGTAGTTTGATATTCTCTACTCCATATTTATTACCTCAAACCAGAAAACCCTTGAGCTCTGAAAAACATCTTCCAGATTTCATTGTATTTAATTCATTCAATCTTATATATATTATATATATATAATACATTAAAATCTTTTAACTATATATTTTCAAGAAAAAAAAGTATCTTTTTGTATCTTAGATGAAACATGAAACAAACTATAAAAAAATTATGGTACAAAATATGGCGGCCCGGGCCCTTTTTCATTTTATACGGGCCGAGCCCGGCCCGTTTTTAGTAAAAAAAAAAGGGTCTGGACTTGAATTTTTAACAAAAAGCCCGCAAAGCCCGACCCGTATTTTTTAAATCCCGGCCAGTGATCAGGTCTAATCACATGGCACATGGCACATGGCAAGGTAAAGCGTTATGCAAGGCGTAACATGGACTGGGTCACAC
Organism: Senna tora; assembly: GCA_014851425.1. Taxonomy (NCBI): domain Eukaryota; kingdom Viridiplantae; phylum Streptophyta; class Magnoliopsida; order Fabales; family Fabaceae; genus Senna; species Senna tora. Next base: position 8,266,199 of record CM026272.1, on the reverse strand, counting down.
AAGGTGTGACCAGGCACAAAGTGTAACATAGAGTAGATTGCACTTGGCGAGATAAAGGGATTACGAAAAGCGTGGTACATGATGAGTCATCAGACATGACAAGTTAAAAGGGTGTGGGGACGGGTTTTATTCCCGCTGCGACGGTCGTCGTGGGGCCATCGACCATCCCCCTAATACAGGAATCTACTATTATCGTGGCAGGAAGTCGCAACCAAGTTTTCTATTGAAATCCTCGAAACTTGGAAAGGGGGTTTTTTTTATTAAAAAACATGAAAAGAATGCAAAAATGGGATTAAGATACAATTTGGAATGTATGATAAAAATTGGGGCCAAAATATAGATTTTTGAAAAAATTGGGTTTGGGAGAAAATGTTATTTTAAAAAGTTGAAATCGAAATTTAGGCCAGCCAAAATGTAACTGTGGTAAAAATCGCCATCAAAATGTAATTTTGCAAAATTTGGAATCGAGGCAAGAATGTAATTTTGAAAAGTTGAAAATGAAAATTTAAGCCAAAAATGCAATTTGGGTTCAAAATGTAATTATGGTAAAAATTAGGGTCAAAGTGTAATTTTGGAAAATTTGGAATCGAGGCAAAAATGTAATTATAAAAGTTTCTGGAGTCAAAAATCAAAAAAAGATAAAAATTTGGGCTAAAAATGCCATTTGGGGCAAAACTATTATTTTGAAAAGTTAAAATCGAGAAAAAATGAAAATTCGGACTAAATATGAAATCCAGGGTCAAAATATGATTTTAAAAAGTTTTTGGGTCGAAAATGGAAAGAAAATGAAATTTTGAGCTAAAATGTGATTTGGGGAAAACTGTAGTTTTATAAAGTTAGAATTGAAAGAAAAATGAAATTTGAGTGAAAAATGAAATTTAGGGGCAAAAATGTAATTTTGCAAAGTTAGAATTGAAAAGAAAATGAAATTTGAGTGAAAAATGTGATTCATGGGTAAAATGATAATTTTGCAAAGTTAGAATCGAAGAAAATGAAAAAGTGAAATGGATGTAAGTTTTTTCCAAAGTGAAGTTAGTGAAAAATGATATTTGGGGTAAAAATGTAATTTTAGAAAGTATTTGTGGTCAAAATGAAAAGCAAATAAAATTTTGGATTAAAAATGAAATGTGGGGTTCAATTGCAAATTTTGAAAGTATTTGGGGTTCATTTGAAAAACTAGAAATGAAATGGGTAATTATAGCGCAATTAATTAATTAATTTCTAAGATAGAAAATTAATTAATTAATATATTAAAAGTCAGGCGAACTAGTGCTAGAACCAAAAGGCTCAGATTCGGGAGTCTGTTTGAGCCAAGGGAAAGGTGTTAGGCACCTCTCGTCCCCGTCCAAAGACAGTTACCCAATTCAATTTGATTTGGCTTTTGGAAAAAGAGGGGTTCTATGAATCAAAAATGCAGTGCTAGACTCAAACCAGGATGAAAGCCTGGGGCCTACCTACCCTCATGGAGGAATTAGAGTCTACGTAGTTCGCAATGAATGCTCATGCAAATGCTAGTGTGTGTGTGTAGGTACGCACGTCAGGCACGTGGGCCCAGACGACGTACGTGTGAGATGCTGACTGGACATAATGGCCTTAGTGCATCTATGCATGCAATGCAGACAGTTATAAGCATATTATGATCCAGATGCTGTGATATGATGAAGATATATCATGCAATGCAGCCCTAGGTGGGTCCAACGGACACTAGGTCCAACTGTCCCATGCATACAGGTGAGCATTGGGGCCCCTAGACGCTTCTAATGCATATGAATCCTAGATTTCTACATGTTTGATGCAGATGTAGTGATATGATGCAGATATATAATGCAATTCAGCCCTAGGTGGGTCCAACAGACACTAGATCCAGTTATCCCATGCGTACGAGTGAGCATTGGGGCCCCGACGCTTCTAATGCAGATGAATCATAGATTTCTACATGTTTGATGCAATGCGGGGACTAAAATGCAGTAAATAAGTATTTAAAGGACTCAAATGCGAGAAATAAATTATGCAGGGACTAAAATGCAAGAAATAAACAACCAAGGACTCAATTTAATATTTAAAAGATTCTCTCTCTAACTTTATCTCTCCATAATACCCAAAATGGCCTAAAAATGACTTGTTGAATGTCATTTTGGCCCCTTGACCGCAGTAAAAACCCTTCATGACCGCGGTCATGAAGGCTTGAGACTGCGGTCATAAGGTGTATTTTAAGTGCACTCTATCGCGGTCGGTCACTTCCCAGGCTTGTTTCTTCCTCATTTGGTGTTTGTTTCATGCAAAATTGGTATCCGTTTTCAAGGATTTTTTGTCCTCTATACAACGGAACAAGTTTCGAAGCCAAATGACTTAAGATGAAACTGTAGTGATCGAATCTTTATCTACTGCTAGATTTTCACCCTCAAAAGCTCCTACTTTTACTCAAGCTACTTTACGGATCCGTTTCTCTTCCGTTCGGTACCCGTTTTGTGCAAAATTTGTGTCCAATTTCAAGGATTGTTCGTCCTCTACGTAATTGAACATGTTTTGGAGCTAAACGACTTAAGATGAAATCGTAGTGATCGAATCTTCTTCTACTACCAAATTTTCATCCTCAAAAGCTCCTACTTTCACTTGAGCTACTTTTCGGGTCCATTTCTCTTCCTTCCGGTACTCGTTTTGTGCAAATTTATGTCCATTTTCAAGGATTTTTCATCCTCTATTCAACGGCATCGGTTTCAAAGCTGAAAAACCCAAGATGAAGCTGCAGTGATCAAATTTTTGTCTACTGCCAAATTGTCACCCTAAAATGACTTCTATTTCTTCATTGGCTTTGAAACTATTTCGGACTCCCTGTTTTTGAGCCCTTTTCATACCTCAATCCTCTATGTTCTTGGGGCTCCCTCTCCTTATGATTTTCTATCCTCAAATTAATTTAGAAACCCGAAAAAAAATGGGGTGTCTACAGGGGGCCACGCTAGGCGTAGCACAAAATAGGTTGTTAGAGATGAAGAGCTACATGGGATGTAATGTAGAATGAGTCACATGAGGTATGACAGACAATTTCTCCAGTATTGACCATCCCCAATCCATTTGATTCTTTTGAAGTATAAATCGATGCCTCGAATAAAGATTTAGGTTGTGTATGAATGCAGAACAAGCAAATTATTGCTTATGAATATAGATAGTTATAGCCCAATGAGGAGAATCGCCCACCCTTACTTAGAATTAGCTACAGTCATATTTGCTTTAAAAACCTGGAGACATTTGTTGTACGACATCAATTTGTAGTGTTTAGTCTAGAATACTTATTTGATCAAAAGAAATTGAATATGAGGCAAACAAGTTGGGTAGAATTTCTGAAGCACTATGATTTTGAATTGAAGTACCATTCCGATAAAGCAAATGTTGTAGTTGATGCTTTCAGCAAGAATTCACTTCAAGTGGCACATTTGATGGTAGAAGAAATGAAAATGATAGATAAATTTAGGAGTCTAAGTTTGAAAATGACGATGACCGTAGAAAGATTAGAAATGAATGAGTTCTGCATAGATTGTGATCTTAGAACAGGCATTAGAGAAGCACAAGGTAAGGATGAGCCCTGGCAACAGTTATAGAGCACCAAGATTTTAATCTAGCACCTAATGGGACTCTAATGTTTAGACAACGACTTATAATGCCTGATGACTCTAAATTGAATAATAGAATAGTAGATGATGCCCATAGGAGCCAGTATACTATCCATCTAGGTATCATTAAGATGTACCAGGGATTGAAAAAGAGGTTTCGGTAGACCAACATAAAAAGGGACATAGTTAATTACATTAACAAATGTCTCGATTGAACACAAAAAATTGTTAGGACTACTACATCAATTAGAAATTCTTGAGTGGAAATGAAACCAAATTTCGTTAGATTTCGTTGTCGGATTACCTCGGACAGCGGCGAGTCTTGATTCCATTTGGATGATTTGTTGACATATTGATTGAGTCGTCTCACTTTATATCCATTCGCATTACCTAATCTTTGGAGAAATTGGCCTAGTTGTATCTCAAAGAGATTGTGAGATTGCAGGGCACACCTTCTTGCGTCGTGTCTAATAGAGACCTTAGATTTACTTCTAGGTTTTCGCGAACCTTACATGTAGCCTTAGGGACCTAATTGAAGTTCAGTATCGCCTATCATCCTCAGACGAATAGGAAAACTGAACGAACTATCATACCAAATTCTCGAAAGAATTGGTCCACTGGCTTACCAAATTGCCTTACCATCTCATCTTTCTCATATCCACAATGTCATTCATGTTTCAAAACATCGCAAATATATTCCAGACCCAGCACGTGTTGAAAAGTAAACCTATAGAATTGAAAAAGAATTTGACTTACCCATTCACTCCTATGAAGATCTTATATATGTTGTTGCGTGAGCATTGGTTGTTGGGCATTCACCTGTTCATAGCTAGGTCAATCTTGGTATTATCGCCCATCTAACTTCCAAACAAATAACAAATGAGCCATTCTTAACCGATTAATGAGTGGTATTATCGAAAAAATAACGAGTCATTCTATTCAATTCATTTTATTATTACTACCAAACAAATTTTATTGTTGTCTCTCCCTTTCCTCATTGAAACTCTCAAACAATTTATCTACTCAAGCCATTCCATTCCACCCCTGTCCATAGCGTTAGAGTTGGTGTGAGGTGGAGGGTACAATGTATAACAACAAAATTGCCCATTGTCCACTTCAAATAAAAATCCAATATGGCTTAATAATTGTTGACATGGAAGTTTCCCTTGGAAATTGGATGAAAAGTACAAATGTTATATGCACAAAATAAAGTTCAAGAGGTTTTTGTGACGATTAGTATTGTCAAAACAGACATATACCAACTGGCCTGGAGGCGTGCCGCGAGCAAAAAATTAAAAGAATAAAAATTTAATGTCAAATTTTTTAAAAACATATATGAATACATATATTTCGAATAATTTTATTCTAACAATGTGTATCAATGATTTAAATAATAATAAAATATTAATTTAAAAATAATAATAATACGAATTTATAAAATAAATACATTAGTTTAAATATACTTTTTGTCATAATAAATTTTATTGATTTTTATCTATTAGATAAATAAAAAATAAAAAATGTAACATCATTAATTTTTATTTTCTAGTTAAAAATATTGAAGAATATTTAGAAAGTGGCCCACAAGACATTGTAGACGAGTTTAAGCATTATGTTGAAAGTCCATCTAATAAAAAATTCCGCCCGGTACAGCCTATTCATTGTTGACCTGGCCCATTTTGACACCAACTTTCAAAGTTTGAGTTATATGCAACCACCTTAAAAGTTTAAGGGATTATAAACGTTTGTGCGCATGTATGGGCAAATGAAGGGTATTTTCTTCATGTATCATGTATAAGAACTCAAGCCTCAAGGTGCTCTAAGATCATAATCATTTTTAAAATAATGTATTGTGTCTATGAAGAGAAATAGTCATAAAAAAATACTAGAGGGTCCACATATACATAAGTGCATGTTATTTATTTCTTTAATTTTCAAAATTTAATATAAATTGTTATTACTATATAGATATATACATATAAATATAAATATAAATATATATATATATATATATATATATAACTGTCATTTTTTGTTCAGACAATTGTAATTTGTGATTAGGACCGCAGGGGGTCTTAACCTTGGGGGACTTGTCCTTAGGTGATGCACCTAGGTGCCTACGTACCCTTCAGAAGGGATCAAAGTCCACGTAGTTCGTCATGATGACGTCTATAGGAGCCGTTAGGCAAGGTAGTTACCTGTTTTGGACCGTGTGCGGGTAAGACGTGTCTAAGGTACTCCGGACGGGCGAGCCGCTCTTAGGAGGTTGTCTTAGTGTGGGAGAGCTCGGGTCTCTGAGGGCTGCTGGAAGCCCAAGTGGTGGTGTGCTCCGGGACGAAGGTGAGCTTGCCGGTGGTCGGACCTGGCGGGGCCTACGACTGAGCTCGGAATGCCTGGAGAGGATGTGCGCAAGGTATCTGTGAATACTCAAATTGGTAAGAGTATGCGAGGAATCTTAGGTTAGGTGTTGTAGTCCTTCTGGTTGCGTATCTTTAGTCCCCTGAGTGAGGGTCTATTTATACTGAGTGCCGGGAGGTTGTGCTCGATCCACGATCTCGTTCATCGTGGGTCGCCCCACGATGCTTAGGGAGTTCTCACGTCTGGTTAAGTGGACGTTTCGCGGGGTGACGTGGGCTAGGGCCACGTAAGTAGCGGATGAGTGGTCTCACGTGCCGCTAGCATGCGTTGCGACTAGGTTTCTAGAAGCTTAATGCCACGTGTCCCAAGGTGAAATAATCCGTAGTTACAATATATATATTTTAATTAATTATTGGGAAGTTATTTTTTTGTTGCCACACTCTTCTTTTGTGATATCCATGATTTTTAAAATCGGACCAGTCATTGAACCGGTTGAGGCATTGGTTCACGATTCACTGATTCAACTGTGGTCGAACCGGTCTTAATATATATAGTAATTTTTTATTATAAATAACAAAATAATTACATATAAATTAAAATACATATAAATTTATATTTTTTATACATACATTTATTTATTAACTTTTTTATTTTTTACATACTTATCTCAATTCTCAACTCAACTTCAATTAAGTTTTTCTTTTTCATTGTCATATCTAAACTTTTTTTTCAGTAAAATGGGATTCCATTAAATAAAAAGAAAAGTCAAAGTACACCTACCTAAACAAATCAGGCGCTTAAGGCTAGCTACTAAATGATATATGTTGAATATATTTGTATTATTTTATTTTAGTTTATTTTAATCAGTGTAATTTATATTTGTTTTATTTATAATTGTAAACATTTTTTAGTCAGTTTGTTAGACTGTATAGTACAGTTAGTGTAGTTAGTTTTTGAATATATAGACAATTTGGTCCCTTATAGATTCGGAAGTTGACAATTTAGTCCCTAAAAGATCATAACTATACAATTTGGTCCTTGAAAGATTGCACCGTTTAACAATTTGGTCCTTCCGTCATTTTCAATTAAATTCTCTTAATGGACTTGCTGACGTGGCACGATAATTGCACACGTAGGCCGTTAGTTGCTGAGTAAGATATGCTTATATGGCACAAACTAAATATTATCCAAAATAGTCCCTAAAAGATTTTAAATACTACACAAAATAGTCCCTAAAAGATTTTAAATATTATATAAAATAGTCTCTAAAATATTTGCACGATGTACAATTTAGTTCCTAAGGGTGCATTTGGTACAAGAGTTAGATTTTTAATCCCGGGAATATTAAAATAACTGTTTGGTTCAACTTTCATAATCCTGGGATTATTTTACAAGATTCCCAGGAATGTTATATTAGCTGTTTGATTCAATTTTTATAATCCCAGGAATGTTTGATAAATTTCCAACTATGCCCTTAACTTAACTTCTAAATAGTAACTCAACATTCAATAAATAATTTGTAAAATTATTTTAACTTATATCAATTAACATACTATATATATTCTTATACAATACTTATATTTTTTAATTTATAAAATATTTTAGGTTTTAAAATTATTATATTATATTGTATACAATGAACTCAATCGGTATAGCCATTTGATTTGATCTTAATTCTTTGTTGACTAAACATCAATACTGCAGCTGATGTTTAATTTGATTATTGAGAGTTACATTCTATTAAATATTTTACAGTAGTCATACTTGAAAATATTACAAAAACCATAAACACTGCCATCAAATATCAAGTCAATAGATTTAGAAAACATAAGTCTCAAAACATTAATATCCCAAAAAGTGTCATTCAAAACATAATTGTCAAAATCTTAAAATAAATGCAAAAAGTTCATAAGTAAAAAAGATAATCAATCAAGTAGATCGTGCACAAGATCCCTTCTCAAGTCTTGATCTAACGTGAAGAAATAATCAATAAGATTGTTGTCCTTTGTTATGATGAGTCATGCCTTCATTCTCTCTATATCAGTTAGTCCTTCAACTAATTTCAACTTATCAGTCACTATCATTCTTCTATCTGCCACTTCTTTCTCATGTTTGAAGCAAGATGCAAGTTCAAGTATATTTGAATTAGATGCTTCATAAAAACTTCCTAACTTGGACACAGTTTCCACCAATTGATCCACTACATCAGGAGCTCGAGCTCTTTTCTTATTTTTTCTTATGTTACCTTCTCCATTGCCATTGTTATCTTGGGCAACACTTTGTCCACTAGTAGGAGTAAGAGGGGACTGATCGCCTGAAAATAGTCCATCAAGTCCATAAAATGGATCATTTCGCATTTGTAACTCATCAATATGATCAATTTCTTGCTCTTGAAATTCCTTCTCCATTGCTTTAACTGACTCAACAGGATCTTCAGCAATTTCACCAATAGCTCTATCTTTACCATACACTTTATCCAAGTCTTTGTAATGTGGGAATGGCATGTTATATAGTCCATTAGCATCAGGATGAGACTAGACATAAAAAAAAAAATTAACACATGATTATGCATTTAATTTGCTTTTTAATAAAAATAATTACCTTAGCCCATTCTTTGAAGATATCTTTCTCAACAATAATCATCTTGCCTTTGTCATTCCATCCAAAGCCACTTGCTTTTGGACCCAACATATCTACGATTGCACAATATTGCTTCTTTAATACCTTGACTCTAGACTCAATATGTGGAGAATCCCTTAAATCGGATTCATGTAGCTTTTCATGCAATCGGTTTTCTAGTTGTCTCGCAAATCCTGGCTTAAATCCATTATCAGTTTTCCAATTCTTATCAGCTGCCAAATCTAATAAACACTCCACAAGATTCTCATCTTCTGGAGCTGTCCATTAACGCCTAGTAGTTTTGGTTTTAGCTTCCAAAGGTTCTCTCATTTGCCTTTAATTCAATAACTAAATAGTTTGCAAAAATAATCCAACAATAAATAATAGTAAATATAATCAAGTCTCCAATAATAATCCAACATTAATAAGAAAAATTACAAATACACTTCAAAGATTCAAACAATAGAGTAAATAGAAGAAATTTAAAAGCAAATCCAAATACACTTAAAAATAAGAGATATATTAATTATGTTCTCTCCATCTATTGAACATCTCTTGAGCATGGTTGTCCCTCTTCTGACTCCAATCATCATTGGCCTCCACGTGTGTAATTAAATTATCTTCAAATAGATGATCATAGTTGCTCTCCAAGTCTTCAATTTCCTCTTCCATAGGATCCACTGTCATTTCTTTTCGAATATGGTTTTGCAATAGACAACAAGCAGTTATGATTCTACCTTATGTTTTGACTGGGTAATAGGACCTCCCTCTTAAAATTGCCCAACGCCCTTTCAATAAACCAAATGCCCTCTCTATAACATTCATAGATCTTGAGTGTTTCATATTAAAAACTTCTCGAGGGGTGGATGGGCGTGCTCTTGGGCAGCATTCACTTAAATGATATATTTCTCCTCTATAACGAGTTAAGAATCCATTGCTATTCATGTATCCAGCATCACATAAATAATAATAACCTAAAATGAAATTAGTATAATATATCAATAATTAGTCACCCAATACTTAGTATGCAAATAGTTATTTTAGTCATTTAAATAGCTAATACCTTCTGAGTTGGAGTGAGAGAGAAGTGATGCAAAACGGCGTCATTTTGCTGAGTTGGAGTGAGAGAGGGTGTCATATCATCCAAATATGACACGTAGGAGAGAGGGTGTGCCACATAAGCCTTCCACGTCAGCATTTAATAAAAAAAATCGGACGGAGTTTTGCTGGAGGACCAATTTTGACCCAAAAAAAAATGTTGAGGACCTAAAATAACTTTTTGAAACGTTGAGGACCAAAAGAGTAATTTGGCCTAATATAATGCTTATATAGAAATTTTGCATTTGGCTTGAATTCTGTGTTCTGTGCAGTATACTGTGTTATGTGTAAATGAAAATTTGGAATAAAGTGATAATGATCATGTATGTGTATATCTTCATACGTTTCACTTAAATTTTGTGCTCTATGTAGTATACTCAAATATTGTACAACGTAGGACCTTTAGGGACTAAATTGTACATCATACGAATCTTCTAGGAACTATTTTGTGCAGTATTTAAAATCTTTTAGGGACTATTTTGTGCAGTATTTAGTTTGTATCATGTAAGCATGTCCTACTCAGCAACTAACGGCCCACGTGTGCAATTAATGTGCCAAGTCAGCAAGTCCGTTGAAAAATTTAACTAAAGATGACGGTAAAGGGTGCAATCTTTCAGGGACCAAATTGTATAGTTATAATCTTTCAGGGACCAAACTATCAATTTCTTAATCTTTCCAGGACCAAATTATCTATATACTCTTAGGCCATGTTAAGGTGAGAGGGAAGTTATGGCATGTTTGGTATAGGTTGAGGAGGGAAGGTGAGTGGGAAAGTGAGAGTGTTATATGTTTGGTATGGAGAGAGAAGGTTGAGTGAATGTGAGAGGGAAGGTTGCTTCCCTCTCAATTTAGAGGGAATGTGAGGTTGAGGGAAGGAAGTAGACTTGAAAGTACTATTTTGCCCTTCCCTTTCCATGTGAGGGCATAATCTTAGAGGGTAAAATAGTCTTTTACACTTTTTAACTTCCACTTCCCTATCTCATTCCTATCATACCAAACAATTTTATTCTTATTTCCATTTTACTTTCCTTACATACCAAACACACATAAATCTTCGAGATAAGATCCTCTAAAGTAATTCTCTACATTTCTTGGTGGAGTTATGAGAGAGATAGAGATAGAACAATATTTTCTTTCTTAATTTTTTTCTCTCCCAATTTTTCTTCTCTCTATCTCTCTCATAACTCTACCAAAAAATATAGAGAATTACTTTAGAAGATCCACTCTCTAAATCTTCCACTTCCACATCCACTTCCACTTTTACTTCCCACTAAACACTCACCGGATACCAAACGCCATCTTAAAGTTGAAGTATGTTTGGTATGCTTTGAGAAGTGGGGAGGTGAGGTTGAGCTTCCTAGTTGAGAGGGAAGCTTGTTGCCATGAAAATTGAGAGGGAAGTGGAGGGAAGGTGAGGTGATGTTTGGTTTAAAGACCAAAATGCCCTTAAAAAAATTGTGGCTTTTAAAAAAGTAAGGGCAAAAAAGGTATTTCATAATTTTATCTTCTATTTCTCTATCTTCTTCCCACCATACCAAACAATATTACTTTTACATTCCACTTCCATTTCTCTGCATACCAAACATATTTTTTATCACTTACTTCCACTTTCATTTCTACTTTCACTTCCCACTAAAACACTCACCAAATACTATACGCCACCTTAGTTTTTCATTTGGTTAGAGTTTTTACCTGGGAACTCACACATATATGAGGACAAAAGTCACTGTACAATTTTCATTTACTTTTCTTCCCTTCTCTGCGCTAAACAATATTTTTAGCATGTCTCAACTCTCAACTCCTTTATACTTTCTATTTCATTCTTCGCAATCTCCTTCTCCTTTCTCTTTCATTTTTCATGATGAGACTTTCTTGTCGAAAATGGATCATCTATATTAATTATTTATATTTTTTAGTTGAGTTAATGAAAAAAAATTTTCTTAGTTTTTCTTTCTTTTAATTTTTTTTCTTTATCTCTCATAATTTCACAAAAAATATAAAAGATTATTTTAGAGAATTCACTTCGCATCCCTCTCATCTCCCGACTCTCATGTTCTATTCTTTTTCTGTTGTTATGTGATATCTCTCAATTTCTTCACTCAACCTTTCTTTTTCTTCCTCATCTTTCTTATCATTTTTCACTTGGATCTGAAACTTTTTTCTTCTTCTATACTGCTATTTTATTCCTTTTGAACATGAATCTTTTCAGCCATTCTTCTCATCTGCTTTTTTTTCTGAACTTTTTCTTCGAACCATGAAAATCGGTTGACCTGCCGGTTTTACCGGTTTCACCGGATTTTGACCGGTTCAAACGGTTATTGACCAGTTATTAAACAAGTTAGTTTTAAAGTTATTCCGAACCAGACACATGGCCAGTTCACTAGTTTTCTGGTTGAACCGACTGGTCCGGTCCGGTTTAAAAACTATGGTGATATCAAAGAGAAGTTTTTTTTAGTTGATTATTTAACGAAAAGTTACATTTATAATATTGAGGATTTTGTTTTTGTGATACTAAAAAATCTAGATATTCATGGATGATCTTCAATAAGACTGGAGCCTATTATTCAAATAATTTTGAGTATATACGATACCATCTTATTTTCTGACATGAGAAGAACCAAGTTTGGGTCTTTCTACAACGGTTCAAATACCAGCTAAATCATCCACTAGGTCCACCAAGTATAGGTACTATCCTACTATCTACACGAATTACAGGAAGTTGCACAAAAGATTGGCGACACAACAAAAAAAAAAAACAAAACAATGGGGAATGTAAGTATATTAATACGAAGCTGACAACCGTTCTTTAAATCGTCTAATAGATTACACTTGCAGGAGAGACAAAAACCCTCAAATACGATATCTAAATACTAACCTACCCAAGTGCATCATGTCACAACAAATTCCACGATTAAGAAAATGAGCAGGGAAGCAGAGAACCTATTCAAGATATCCTGTACAAAGATAATATGTAGGACATTTAAATAAGAAAAATCCAATTACAAGAACAAAGTTATATGTTAGTCATGCCTTCCAGCCATAACCCATGTTCTCATCTAGATCACTGTTAAAAAAGCCATCATCTGTGAACTCATGCGCAATATCCTGAACATCTTCCTGTAAATGGAGATTCTGTGGCATATCAGAAGTTCTCTGGTTGAATCCATTGTTGCCACCAGCTGCAGAAGAATCACTATTTGAAGCAGCTTTGAAACTGTTGCTCCTGCTGGGGGCACGTCCATTGCTTCCTGAAACATTGGTACTAACTCGAGTTATTGGAGGAGCGTTGCCTGGAAAACCCAACGCATTCTTTGTCATACCCCCATTTGCATTGGGTCCAGAAAGGGGCTGGGATTGTATTACTCCCCCACTGCTATCTGACACTTCTTGCAGCAGTCTCTGGAACATCTGCTGTTGTAGAGCTTGGTTTCCTTCAGAGCCCTGTGAATGGCTTTGCTGGCGCAAGTTATTTGCACCCAATGGGCGCTGTTGAAGTTGTTGCTGCTGCTGCTGTGGTAGATGGGCACTTGAGAGACCACTAACAGGTAAATTCTGCAAGGATCCCGGAATTAAAGCAGTGGCAGAACCTTGTAAGGTTGAAGGACTCTGAGCTGAATTATTTAGGGAAGACAACGACTCTCGCTGCAGTGAGTTAGAATTTGAATTCATTGAGTTTTGCCTCAGCAGAAGATTCTGGTAGTTAGTCAGCGCCAGAGCAGCTTGTGCAGACCCACTTAAAGAGCCACGATTAACAATATTATGATTATTGCTGATTTGGTTGTTCAACCCAGGATGCAATGCCATCAGCTTATTAAGTGTGTTTCGGTCAGTTGGCAGACCTTGAACACTTGCTAGCTGTTCCATCTCCTGCATCTTTTGCATCTGGAGCTTGGCTACAGTAGAATGCCGAGGATAATTTTTCAAGCCCTCTGCAGGTAAGTGTGAAATCAAGACAAAATAACAAGAATGGCCACTGATAATTTGAATTAGAATTCTAAAGCATTTAAGATGGAAATAGCTTTGGACTAGTAAAAAATGCAAGTACATCAAAGCCAGCTTTCAATATATAAGAAAATAAATAATATTCCATGGTCTATATCTCTTGCATTCAATGTGTGAAGAAGTAAAGCCCAGTACACTTCAATACTTAGTAAAATAATAAAAAAAGCCACAAAAAATTACCAATTGCACCAACTTTGTTCTCTCGGCAGAAATCCATCAGATCTTTCATGCTATTTACAACCTCAGATATCTGTCAACCATTGTAGCAGGCTACAATCAGAAGACTTGATTAAAAATAATAATAATAATAATGAGATATTAAATTTAGACTCTCTTAAAGTACCTGCAAACATCTCACATATCTTTTGGAGAAACCCAAGTCATTCAATGACTGTAACTCCAAACTCTTGGCAAGTTGACGCCCAACTGACAACACCCTGATACAAAGAACATCGGCTTCAGCATTAGAGCGTTCACATTTTAGTTCATTTAGCCTGTACCATCCTCCCTCCAAGAGAATATACATATAATTTCATAAACAAACAGAAGAGGTAGCACATATTTCATCCTAATCTTATTGATCTCCTATTTTTAATAACCCAACCAGCAAAAATAACAAGACTGCTTTATGCAGAGATACATTTGAGCTATGCATAACCTATAAAAATGCTCAATTGGAGCTTGTTAGTCTCAAACACGTAAATCTTATATTTTCCCAAGGTCGGTTATTTCTTTTTCAGGTAAGAATATTATGATAAGAAGGTCTTTCCTTCTTTCATCCTAATGTTCCATTTCTACAACATTTTACCCACAAAATAGGCCTGCATCATTCCTACAATGGCCTTGCCACATAAGGCATATAATTAAATACAAAATCAGGATATCTGAGCAGACAGGTTTACTGAACATGTCAAATTGGCAAAGCTTGGCAATGCCTTTACTCACATATTGCTATTTGTCTGCAAGTCCTGCTGAGAAATCCCATCAGAGCCACTATCAGCAATTGTACTCTGGCACTTCTGTGCTACCTGAACCAGCTGGTTGACCTGCAGAAGATGAATTATAAGATTTAACTTCTAAAATAATATTTTTCATCTTCAAAATAATCAATGATTATTTCAAAATGGACCCCATCCTGAGTGACATACATGAAGTGATCCTTTTACCCAACAACAAACGTTTCCCTTTTTTTCTCGAGAAAATGAAACAGTCCTATCATAAGGAATTTAAAAAATGATACATTCCAGTCTCAAATTTAAGAATGTAATATCATATTTTTGTTAGTTGTAAAACAAGTAGTTCCCCTGCTGCTAACAAATTCCCACACACCCTATTGCCCTTGCTGAACTCTTGTAGAATTCATCGTATTAAAACATACTCTACAACAACAACAACAAATAAAGCCTTTTTATTTGCTTTATTAACTTAAAACATACACTAAATGAAAAATATTAAAGCAGACATATCAGAATAAAAGGAGATAAATAACCATAAATAATATATTTTAATAAGGAAAAAAGACATGTTCCCAAAATATGTTTTAATAAATTGTGTTAAAAATGCAAAAACCAAAATATGTTTAAAGAAATATTCCCAACATGCTTATCAAAAAAAAAAAAAGAAATATTCCCAACATGGAAATTCGACCACTTGACCTTCGATTAATACTGATAACAAAATTTCAAGTGGCCCCACCTAAAACTTTTGAACCACGTAGATATTGTATTTGTATGTACACAAACATGCCTACACTCACCCAAAATAGAAATATTGGTTACTGGTTTAACAAAAATATTTTATCTCATGTGAACCACCTGAAGCAAATAGTGGCTACCAAGGTAAGCAAAGACATACTTAAGCATACAGAATCATACCTGTGGTGCAACCAACCTTCTAGGAAGGAGTTCTTCATGACGCCTTGCACAAAATTCCCAAGATAAAATCTGCATAAGAATTAGAATATCAGCAGGTCATCATGCACAAAAAACTATAATAAATATAAATATATTAAAGATCTTAAGACCTTCAGGTCTTGTGTGAATATGATACGAAGTTGACCCTCACGAACAACCCGAAGCTGTTCATATACACTCTCTTGAACAGCTTTTACATATTCTAACATCATTACACCTGAAGGAAATCTACATTCGCGTGGCAAGTCCAAAAACAGAAGTTCATCAATCACTCCACTGCCAAATTTGATTTCATTAAGTCTAGGGAGTACTTCAAAAGTTGCCTCTGTTAAACAGAACGAAAATGTAAATATTATTATATTGACATAATCAGAAACTTCAGAGACAATGCTAAAATCTAACTCATATGTATACTTAGAGTGCACATCTTTTATTCATAAATCTTCTCTTAAACAATTATCCACTTGTAATTATTTGATATTAATAAGCATGCCCATGATCAAGGTTGTTAGGATCTCGATTTAAGTAAGATCTTACAATTTTATGATCTTGTTCATAGAAATTGATCCCGATCTTAGATAAAATAGAAATATACTAGGATATCATTATGATTGCTCTTATATGTCTGATCCTACGATCTAACTTGTTATATATCTTACAATCTTATAATAGAAACTTCCCATTTTTAAGAAAAAAATTTCAAATATCACACTAATAGTACACATTAATAAAAAGAATAGTTTTATAAAAGCCATTTCAATGTAAATTGCTCAATATATCTTGACATATTTTATGAAAGTAGAATTATTTTTTTATAAATTTGTACTTCTAAAGTAGCCGACCCCACCTAGTGGGAAAAGGCTTTGATTGTTATTGTTGTACTTCTAAAGAAGATTTTATATTACTATATGTATTTTATTTATTTTATAGAAATAATAGGATCTTACAATCCTCGATTCAATCTTACGATTTGATCTATCTTGTGCCTCTTGTGATCCAATGCAATATCTTGATCTTAACAACATTCCTCATGATTTCATTTACTTTGTTGGTTTTCTCAGATTTTCAATTGATAGTTATTTTAAATACTTTAGAATTTGAGGATATAATAAGTAGTAATCACAATGGGGACTTGTGACCCACTATTGGTTATGTAGGAGAGACTAAACCAATGTTTTAAAAACCAAACCAGCCATTGAACCTAAAAGTGAGTAGGTTCATGATTCATTGATTCAACCGTTGCTGAACCTGCATACATATTAATTAATTCGTGCACTTTTTCAGTTTCCTCTTTTCTTCTTCCCAAGTACATTCACTCCTTTTCGGCTTCCATTTCTTCTTCTCCCTTTGGACATTTACTCTATCTTCTTCAACATTCTCTTTCCATATTGTCCTTTTTTATTCCTCTTTAATGATTCTGCACCTAATGCCAACCTCCAATAACATTGTTTATCACACATCTAACAAAGACAAGACCACATGACCAATTTAGTGAAGCACCTAATCCTCCATATGTGCCATAGGCTGACATTTTGATAACCCAAACCAACAAATACTTTCTTTGAAAAAGAAAAGGGGATAAAAACTATGGAAGGGCATTCCTATATCATAAAACTAGAATCACAAAACAAGTTAAAGCAGCAATTTATCACTATCTGCAACATTATCTATAACTAATTCGTTGTTTAAACAGGATCCTAACAAAAATCTGCAGTAGAAAATAAAATTTAAATTTTGTACAAGCAACACAATTATGGATAAACTTCTTTTATTTCTATGATGCAACTATATTTAATTTCTCCCAAGCATTAGAATTTTACACTATAACCCCAATCCATCATCACTGACTGTGGGAAAGGGGGTTTGGAGGGGTTTGATTGCATTTATCATCATGCTAGGGAAGATTTGTTAACAAATTGAAGAAGTGCATTTTGGTTCTTAAAAATTCTTCTTGCACACCTATATTCTTTAGACCAAATGAACTTCCATAGTTGGATCAGCAAAGCTTAAAAGTAGGACCAATTTGCAGCATAAAAGCAGAGATAACTTCATATTATTCCTTACAAATTTGTTGGCTAAAGAGACATTAATAGTGCTTTTATTATTCAAGTTTTAAGAACCCAGCAAGTTTGGACTATTTTCTTCTACCATTAATTAAAATTTAAAAATAAAAATTAGATTCAATTTTGCAATTTTCTAAGAAAATAACAACCATCTCAGCAGTGGGATAGCAGAGTAATATTCTCATCTTACCAAATCCCCGTCCAGATTTAGAATGACATATGTCACATTGCCATGCATCCTGAACAAAAAGATAAGAATCCAAGATTATACACATATCAAGAGCACCAAAGTATTAGAAAGGCTAAATGGTATAGAATGTTAACATAAAATAATAATTAAAGAAAAAACAGAACAAATCTGATGTAAATCCAATGTATGAAAAGGAATTATTGCAAGTCGCCATCAAAAACATGATACGTTCATGCAGTTCATTAAGAGTGTTAACAAGCCTTTTGACACCGGAATGCATTATTGCATCATACTATCCATGATAAAAGAAATGAATGTTAAATTAACAGTACAAAAACTTACCATAGCTGCTTGAGGAAAAACACCAAGTGCATGATGCCCAACATTATCATATAACGACAAGCACCACCGTTTCTTTGCCCGGGGAGAGTAATATTCAGCAACAAATTTCCTCCAATAGGCAATGCTATTTTCCTGGGTCAAGTAGAAAGGAATGAATAACAGTTACAATCATTGTTATATATGGCAAATGACCCACTATCGCTCATAAACCGATGGCATGTTGTACACTACTTTGTGCATTGCAACATTGAGACAACACCAACAACAATAAAAGCCTTTTCCCACTAGGCGCATTGCAACATTGAGACCCAATGCATAAAATATTATTCAAAATAGTAGTAGGCCAATCAATTTAATGATGTTAATAAAAAGTGAAAAATGCTGTGCACATTAGATATACTTAATGTAGCATTAACTTTTACAGTTTCCATATGCGACTTATGATCCAAATGCTGGAGCAAAATAAACATCTTATTACTTTACTTGTGTATGTGTCCATGAAGGTTGTGGAAGTAAAATAATTCCCTTGAGCTTGTTATCCAAAAATACCTCCCTTTTGCTGCTGAGAAAGAGGTCAGTAAGAACAAATATAAAACCCTAAGATCCCCAAGTGCCTATGGGGTAAGAAAAATGCAAGCTTATGTTTTTTTCGTTCTTGAGATTCCAAATAGCAAAATTAGGTGTAGTTCAAAGAAATTGCCCCATTACCTCCTTCCTCCAACATATTGAACAACAAAGCATATATTATGGTCTTCAAATTAGCATCGGTTTATAAAGAAGCAGGAGAACAGAGAGACAAAAGAAGTGCAACAAAGCTGTGACTATGTAATTAATCCATAATTTCCTAAGTATTAATTAGAAGCACATGTGCAACATTAACAACACTAGAACACCTGGAAGTGCAGGACACTTAAAAAAACAGCTCAAGAAAAGAGATGTATACAATTAATAAATATTGCAGAGATAAAGACTGAAAAAACAAGAAACACATCATACCACGTGCAGCAAACAAACAGAAAAACTCACATTTGGTCTCTGCCTTTGGTGATACAGGTATTGCATCAGTCGGCGGGCACATACACCACTGTCATATGGGAGTTTCATGGATGGCATTGGCTGCATAACTTGCTGCTGTAATTGCTGCCTCAGTTGCAGCTGTTGTTGTTGTTGCTGCTGCTGCTGTTGCTGCAAGTGGGCTCGTTGTAACGGTGGCATTGATTGAAGGATTTGTTGCTGCTGCTGTTGTTGTTGTTGTTGCCTGAGTCTCTGCTGAAGCAGAACTTGTAGTTGTGGATTATGACCCTGGAATTGCATGGGGTCCTGTCTCTGAAGAATCTGTTGCATTACTTGCTGTTGCAGTATATCTTCCTGCTTGATATCCAGCCGAGGTTTCTTCTGTAGCTGGGTTAAATTATTTGGATCCTGAACAAAAGAAGCAGGTAGTCTTGCACCCATTGGAAATGAAGCTGGGCCAGTTTGCAATGCAGGCAAAGATGCAGAAGTTGAAGCACCCTGTGGAGGCTGCTGGGTCTGCTGCAATTGTTGAACACTCTGGTCTTGATGGGAGCTCTGCTGTACTACAGAAGAACCATCCATGACTGATGAACCAGATATACTAATATTATTTGACGAGAAAGAAATGGGTGATGCAGGTAACCGTAAGTGAGAATCTGTGTTAATGCTAGCACTTCTCTGCAAATGAGGGCCCCCTGAAAGTGCAGAGTTTGCATCTGTGACTAAAGAGCTCGCTCCTACACTTGGTCCAGAATTTGCCACACTGTTTAAAACTGCATTGTTCATGTCCCCAGAAACCGGACCCAAATTTGAACGTCCGGATCCAGGCATCGAATTAGATGAGTTACCAAAAGAGGAGCTTAAGTGAGAGTGAACCACACTCAGTGAATGCCCATCCCCTTGAAAGAATATTCCAGAATTTGATGATGATTGGGTTAACCCTCCAGCCACCCGAGAAGGTGTCATGGAGGGCACAGCCCCCTGGTGACTGGAGTCTAAGTAGCTCTCCAGAGCGAGGTCTGACTTTTATTAAAAGGACTTGAGTTTTTTTGTCAATACTCTCCTTATACGGACATGGAAACCATATAAAATGTTCTTGAAACAGCTGACAAGTCCTATGTAACAGATTGATTGGGTATAAATATTCCCCTGATTTGGTTTTTTTTTTCTTAATTTCCAACTTGACTTGATTAACGCTAAGTTTGGACAAATCTACAAACTCCTGTGCAACCAAATGCGCCCAATACGTTTATGTTCTTCTGAACTCTGGACAGTTTGTGAGATGGATCTAAGATAAACGAAGATAAAATATATATATTAGCTCTAGAAAACGCCAGCTAAAACTAATACAGGCAAATAAAAACCCAGACCCTGGTAAAGCATGCATTGGAAACAGACCCACAATTGAACCATGCCATATTATGTTTTTCAATGTAGTAAAATCATTATTTACCAACAAAATCCACAAAACCCTAATTTTTTATATCTTGGACAACCGTTTGAAGTAAACTTAGTACAAAACCCGAAACCTGAAGCTTTATACAATCAAAAGGCCAAGTGGCTATCAAATTGAATGGCGGTGGACCAGATTAAACCTCAATTCTCATATCACAATTTATGAAAATTAAAAGACCGCGATTGAACCTCAAACATCTGCAATCGAATATAGGACGTGCAAATTTCCATCCAATAAACCAAGAAAAATGCTAACTTAAAATTAACTTAGCACTATAAGGAGGCAAAACTAAAAGATCAAGTGCAAAACAAAAGAAATTTCAGCACTTTACGTGGCAGAATGATAAAAAAAATACAACATTAAAGATCGATCACCATTAATCAAGCTTGAATCCTATGATGCATGTATAGTAGTGCACAAGAAAACAATATAAATACCAAATAACTGAAGGGAGTTAACTCACATCGAAACCGCGAGCTGGAAAAATGCGAAACCTTGCTTTTTCAAAGCTTAATTATTTAGTATACTGAAATTTGCGGAGAAAAGGGAGAGAAGAAAGAGACCAACTTTGAGAAGGCTGCTATATATACCAGGCAGGAATGGCAGCGTTAGAGCGACCGGCTGTGACAGTATCTATCCCTATATCACTGGCTCTGACCGGTAACTCGCGAGACACGCGTCGTGAATGTTATAGTAGAACCAAGTCGGTTATAGATCGAGCGGACACTAGGCCGGCTCGAGATGACGTGATTTTGTAGAGGAAACTCAATTTTTTGTTCTTTAATAATTAATCAACCAACTATTTAATTCTTGAATGATAAAAATAGATTATTTGATATTTATTATAAATATATGTATTTTATATGTGGATGACCACATTTTTAATATTGGGTTCTTCATAATTCCTTCACATGATCATTTGTCTCTTTGTATCCTTAGTAATCTTTCTATGAAAGCCTCTTTAAGAGAATTGTGTAACCTTCCAATTAGTGTGCTTAAAGGTACATTATTGTGTTTTTCATGCTACCTTATGGCTAGAGTCCTATAAATAGAGGCTATTGTAAATAATTGAATAGATGAATGAATTTTGTGCATCTCTCTCTTATATTCTTATTGTTTCTCTAAGTTCTTTCTCTTAAATTCTTTGTTTTACAACACGTTATCAGCACGAAGCTCTAGAATTTTGTGTCGAAAGGAGTTTAAAATTGTTTCCATCATATCATGGTAAGCAACAATTCATTTCTTCTTCTCATTACGTAAGGTTTACCAAATCTTACAATGCATAAATTGGTTGCACTTGATATGTCAAAAAAATATATATTTTTCATGTTTTTTTTGTTTCATAATTTATTTGAATGCAATATTGAATCCTTGAGATACTATAGGAGAACGAAACCATGCATCCTCGAAGGATTCATGCCTCCCTGAAGGATACGCAAAATACAATGATTTTGATTCGTCATCATTTGCAAGAAGAACTAGAATCATAAAATATTATTATTAAAGAACCAGTAGTTCTTTGGAACAGTTTGAAATAAAGATATGAGTTCCAAAATGATCAATGATTCATCTTAAAGCTCGCTCTAATTGGATGCACTTACGTCTGCAGTATATGTCATCCTTGTCTAAAATTAGCTCTCTAATTAAGTTATGACTTATGAGTAAAGAAAATTACTAATGAAGATATGTTTAGAAAAAACATATTTTACTTTCCATGCTTCGAATGTGCTCTTGCAGTAGCAATATCGAAAGCGTAGAATAATTTATCAAATATTATGGGCTAGTTTCTTGTTTGCGTATATATGGATGGGCAAAATAATGAGCTTTGAGCTTCTGATGAATAATAACTCAAAACCTTTTCCAATTGGATCAATTTCTTTCCCTGAAGTTAATGTGGCATTTTCTCGAGGTCATGGATGAGGTCGTGGTGCAAATGAGACCATGTAAGAAAACATATTTTGGACTCTTGAAAATGATTTTTCACAAGAACAGGACAAAAAATGAAGATGAACTATTTTAAGGAAAAACACCTCAAAGAAATGATAAAATCATTTGCTACAAATGTAGCATATATTATTGGTCTTACATTTTGTTATACATAAAGGAAATTGAACTATAAGCAAAATCTTTTGAGCTTGTAAATTCTACTATTTTTATGGATCACAAAGGAAATTGATTGTTATATCTGGTTCTACAAATGTCATATAAGACTCTGGAAGAGCTCACATTTCATTTCCAAATAAACAAATTTTTAATGTTGGTGATACATTATATATTTCTTGTAGATCCAGAAGAAATCTACCAAATTTCAAAGAAACATATCCATACATTACTTTTACTATATCAAGCTTGAAGCTTATATTAGATAAACTCTTTACTTTTCTTTAAGGTTATATCTAATAAATATAAAATTTGGCGAATCAAATTTTATGCATGAAAGTGGTCAAACCCTAAGATTTTTATACTTTGGCATGATCAACTTGGTTATCCAAATTCACTTTTCATGCGACATATTATACAAATTACATATAGACATTTGTTGAAGGACCGGAAGAGCCTATTAGTAATTGATTTCTTTTGTAAATCATGTGTAATGTGAATTAATTATTAAATAATCTTTTTTCTATATTACACATTAAGTCTCCTTATTTTCTACAATATATTCAAGGAAATGTCTTTAGTTATATTCATCTATCATGTGGTTCATTTCAATATTTTTTTCATTTTAATTGATGCTTCTAATCGATAGTCATAAATTTGACTTTTAACTTGTAATATAGCTTTTCTAAATTACTTGCTCAAATGATACAATTAAGGGCATATTTTCTTGTTTAAATAAAAATATTTTATGACTATTACATGCTAATAGGAATGATAGTTGAATTATTAGTAGCTCATGGACATAAAAAATGGTTTAGTTGAATCTTTTATTAAATGGTGAGAGCTTATTGCTAAACCTATGCTTATGAAGTCAAAGTTTCTAAAATTTACTTGGGGACATGCTATAATACATGCTGCGTCTTTGATCCGTATTAGAAATTGTTTGTTTTATTTTATATGTTCCTCTTGAAATTTATGTTGGTTTTGATTCGTTATCTATTATTAGATATATTGAACTTTTAACTTATGAATAGAGGAAGAAAAATATAAATTAGTTGAAATACACCAACATTATCATACGCTAAAACTCGTATAAATTAATGTGAACTTGAAGTTCAAAGAATAATTTATTTGCAAATTGTTGCAAATCAATTACCAGATAATTTCATAAATACTTAGTGGGTCATTAAATCGCATGTATCAGCTGCAAATATTCTAGCACGATTAGATGTCCCTGATGGACAATCTACTAGTATAGCAGCTAATGAATCTGAAATACGCCAGAAGCATGGTAGAGCAATTAGTGCAAAAGATATCATTCTCAGAAGGAGAAAAAGTAAAGAAGATACTCTTAAGGATATTCAGGATATTTCAAATATAAATCAACAACCCCACATTTCTGAAAAAGTAACTCCTGAAGTAGTTTCATCCCTAGAAGTGGATCCGATATCAGAAAATTATGAGATCTCATTGAATTGTAGAGAAATGTGAGAAATAAATGAAATTGTTGTTGATTATATTTTCAATTGCAATTGCATTGGAGATTATTAATGATGAGGGACCTTATCCCAAAACTGCAAAATGATATCGATATCGAAATGATTGGCCAAAATAGAAAAAAGCAATATAAGCCAAATTAGACTCGTTATCAAAATGAGAAGTTTCTGGATCAATTATCCAAACACCTGAAGATGTTAAATCTGTATGGTATGAATGGGTATTTTGTTCGTAAATGAAATGAGAAAAATACAAATTGTGCACGAGTTTTGGCACAAAGTTTCTCACAAAGGCTTGGCATAGATTATTATGAGATTTTTTATTCAATTATGGATATAATTTTACCATTTTTAATTGATATGGTAGCCTTTGAAAAACTTGATGTATGTTTGATGGAAGTAGTAACTATATAGGTCATTATAATCCTTGAAGGATTTAAGATGTCTGAAGCATATAAATCAAAACCTTGAGATATATATTCCATCAAATTACAAATATCCTTATATGGATTGAAACAATTTAGACGAATGTAGTATAATCGTCGCAGTGAGTATTTATTAAAAGGTTATAAAAATGATCCTATTTGTCCTTATATTTATAAAGAAGACAAACTCTGGATTTTCCATTGTTGCAATTTATGTTGAGGACATAAATATTTTAGGAACTCCAGAAGAGATTTCAAAACCTACACAGTACTTGAGAAATGGATTTGGAAGGAAAAATCTTGAGATTCAAGATTTTGTTTAGAATTTAAGTTCCCCTATGATCATTCGTCCACTTGATATAAATACATATCATTTTCATCCTTGAGAAGATAATAAACACAATTTATTAGTCCTGAAGTACCATACCTTAGTACAATAAGGACACTTTGTACTAAACTAGGCATAGCCATTGCAATAAATTTGTTAGCAA
The DNA here is from genome assembly GCA_014851425.1 of Senna tora. Lineage (NCBI taxonomy): Eukaryota > Viridiplantae > Streptophyta > Magnoliopsida > Fabales > Fabaceae > Senna > Senna tora. Next base: position 8,241,024 of record CM026272.1, on the reverse strand, counting down.
ACTTTAGATATCTTCAAACAATATCTTATCCCAATTTACTCTTCTCAAAGGAAGGAAAATCATAATTAATTGGATATGTTAATGTTGAATATTTTTGTGATCCCCGCAAAGCTCGGTCTCAAAATGTTACATCTTTACATATGGAGGAACTTTCATGACAGTAAGGGTTTGTTTGGGAATTAAGAGAAGGGAAGGAGAGATATTAGAGGAGAAGGGAGGGGAGGGGAAGAGAATGTTAAGCTTCCATATGTCCTCTCCTTGTTTGGGTGTTGATACCTCCTCCAAAATATTCTAATTTGGAGTATCTTGAATTTGTGAAGGGGAAGGATAATGGAGGGTTAAGGATTGATCTTCCATTATCTTCCCCTCCCATTTTCATCTTCCCAAACAAGGAGAAGATATCTTAATAGTCTCTCATTCCCTCCCCTTCTCCTCCTTAATCCCCAATCCAAACATACCCTAAGTGAAGCAAATCGTTACAGCTACATCATTAAATCACTCAGAGATATTGGTTATTCATGAAGCAACCTATATGTGTGTTTGGTTGAGAACCATGATTCCTCATATTAAAGAAACATGTCGGTTGCCTCCAACCAATGCAGAACCAATAATATTGTATGAGGAAAATGCAGTATGAATCATAAGATATTGATGGACTACAAAAGAAATGTGATATTGGTATTCGCAAAATTCAACTTAATAATAATGTAGCTGACCTTTAATTAAAGTCTTTTACCTCAAGCTCTTAAGAAGCATGGATACAACATTGAAATATGTAGTCCTGAAGACTTTCATGACACAATATAAACTTGAGGGGAAGAAAAATAACTATGAATATTGTACTCTTTTTCCTTCGCCAAGTTTTTGTCCCACTGGGTTTTCCTTAGTAAGGTTTTAACGAGCCATATTCATACGAAGTCCTTAAGACTTACATTATACAATATAAATCAAGGGAAGAAAATTAATTATGAATTATGTACTCTTTTTCCTTCGCTAAGATTTTATCCCACTAGGTTTTTCTTGGCAAGGTTTTAATGAGGCATGTTCATAATGAGTGGTCATCCAAGGGGAAGTATTATAAATATATGTATTTTATATGTGGATGACCACATTTTCAACATTGGGTTCTTCATAAACCCTCCACATGATCACTTGTCTCTTTGTATCCTTAGTAACCTCTCCATGAAAGCCTCTTTAAGAGAATTGTGTAACCTTCCAATTAGTGTGCTTAAAGGTACATTATTGTGTTCTTAATGCTACCTTATGGCTAGAGTCCTATAAATAGAGACTATTGTAAACAATTGAATAGATGAATGAATATGGTGCATCTCTCTCTTATGTTCTTATTGTTTCTCTAAGTTCTTTCTCTTATATTTTTGTTCCTCCTAAATTCTTTGTTTTACAACAATATTTAAATTTTTATCTTTATTAACTATTTAGTTTCTAAAAAATAAAATAAACTATTTGGTCTTTAAATTTTTACTTCTGTCAACTATTTTTTTTATCGGATATCTTTGTCAACTATTTAATTCTTAAGATATTACTCGTTATCAGACCAAGTACGTGGGCGTTAAATGCTCTGACATATCACGGTTTACTTGCAACTAGTGTTGTCATGTCACATTTTTACATCATCTTGAACATCAAAATAAAATAAAAAAACGAAACAAAACTAGTTGGACAATAATATCATTTAAATCGTCACGCTGCAGTAAAATAGAAATTAAGGATTTAGGGTTCCATAAATAAACAAAATCGTGATGCTACAATAATGTGTCACATCTCCACCATAATATTCGTGCACCTACAATGCCAACTAATCTCTATCGTTCAATTGGTTTAAATATCTCATAATTCACTCCTGCCTTCCCATGGACTTCAATCTTAGGGTTTTTGTCCCAAAATAACACATTTTTATTTCTTAATATCATTATTATCACTTTTGAAATCTTATTTTTCAATCTATGTCAAACGCACTGTTCACGTCCCGATTCGTCATCCCTAACGGCAAGTTGGGCTTTTTTTTTTATTTCAATTCGCCGTTGCGGACAGCGAATTGAAAGTCAACGCCAATGCCTCCCAATTCGCCTTCTCAGACGGCGAATTGGCTTTGCTGGGCAGCCAAGCCTACGTGGCTTGCTGACGTGCCCAATTCGCCCTCCCTAACGACGAATTGGGAGCCACATGGAATCTTTACTGTTTGACTTGACGCTTCACTAGATAGTGTAGATCACGGAAAGCTGGGCAAGATTCTGCACCCCCAATTCGCCCTCAACGACGACGAATTGGGGGTTCAAAATTTCCAACAATAAATCCCGCACCAACCATCCAACCATGACCATTCTCTTCCTCTCCCTCACTCACCCACACTCACACTTCCATTCTCTTACTCTCATTCACACTCACCTTCCTCTCCCACACTCACACTCTCATTTTTGTCTTCCTCCTGATACACACTCATACCCCTATTTTCCTCTTCATCATACACACTCACGTCTCCCTCACCCACACTCACATTATCATCTCATTTCTTCTCATCATGATGCATGCGTGGTGGAGTTACAACCTCCATTCTCTAGCGACGGTCATCGTCTCCGACCGTGTCATCATATCCGATATGCTTGGGTAATGATATCCTTATTTTTTTGCTTAGTTATACATAGAAGTAATTATGTTCATTAGTAAATAACAATTATAAAACTGATATTATTAGTTATTAAATTCTATTAGTTAATGTAACTGTCGTTTTTGGTTCAGACAATTATAATTTGCAATTGACGACCGCAAGGGGTCTTAACCTTGGGGGACTTGTCCTTAGGTGATGCACCTAGGTGCCTACGTACCCTTCGGAAGGAATCAAAGTCCACGTAGTTCGTCATGATGACGTCTATAGGGCCGTTAGGCTAGGTGGTTTACCTGTATTGGGCCGTGTGCGGCTAAGACGTGCGTAAGGTACTTCGAGCGGGTGAGCCGCTCGTGGGAGGTTGCCTTAGTGTGAGAGAGCTTGAGTCTCTGAGAGCTGTTGGGGGATCTGTTGTTGGGATGCTCCGAGACGGAGATGTATCTGCCGGTAACCGGACCTGGCGGTGCGCAAGGCAAAGCTCGGGATGTGTGATGGATATTGGGCAAGAGGATGTCTGAGAGTGCTCAGAATGCTTGCTTGAATGGTTATGGGTAGCGTTCTCCAGAGGTACTTTGGATGTCTTGGATTCCGTCCTTAAGTGCCCTGGGTGAGGGTCTATTTATACTAAGTGTGGGGAGGACGTGCTCGACCCACATTCTCGTGGGACGTGGATCGTCCCACGATGCTCAGGGGGTCTCCACGTCTCCTGGACGGGAGCCCTCGCGAAAAGATGTGGGCAAGGGCCACATAAGTGGCAAGTGAACGGTTCCACGTGTCGCTAGCGTGTGCTGCCGCTAGGCTTCTGGAAGCTTAGTGCCACGTGTTCTTAGGCAGAATATTCTGTAGTTACAGTTAATAATAATAGTAAATCTTGCCATAAATAATACTAGTAATTAATTTTGATATAGTAAAAATATTTTATTACTAAATAATATTAGTAAATAATTATTTTTTTTAAATGAAGAAATTTTATATTAGTAAATAATAAAAGTAAAATTAGTAATTAATTGTGACATAGGATAATTTATTTATTACTAAAAAAATATTAAATTGTTTAATAATATTATTTATTGTTGTTAGTAAATAATGTTACTATAGTAAAATTAATTTATTAATAAATATTATTGTTGTTAGTAAATAATATTATACTAATTGTGACATAGGATAATTTATTTATTACTAAATAAATAATTTATTAAGTTGTTTACTAATATTATTTATTGTTGTTAGTAAATAATATTACTAATTGTGGCATAGGATAATTTATTTATTACTAAATAAATAATTTATTAAGTTGTTTACTAATATTATTTATTGTTGTTAGTAAATAATATTAATAATTGTGACATAGCAAAATTTATTTATTAATAAATATTATTGTCGTTAGTAAATAATATTATACTAATTGTGACATATGATAATTTATTTATTACTTTAAAAATATCACTAAATAAATTTAGATAATTAAATAATGATAGGAAATATACGTAAATAATATTAATAATTAATTTTGACATAGTGAATTATTTTTATATGCGTAGCGGGCTTTGGCCTCCAATTTTCACCCGCGTCCGGATTCGTATGTTTCAAACATGTGAGGTAAGACTGTTAATAACTGTAGTCAATTTACCGTAACTCCTTTAATTTTTGTTGTTTGCCTTGTCGTCCTCATGCCCTTTCGTACAGGGTTGGTGTTATGGCCGTATGATATACATAGTACACCTGGCGTTAAGCCAAATACGTTCATGAGAGGTGTGATCTTAGGTCATGATGCTTGGGGCATTGCAGGGAACAACAAGGAAGGCAGTGCACTTAACTCTCCATTTGTCGGCAGGATTGGATGTGCAGGAGGGCTGAACCTGCCACTGTTTGCGCAACCCTACACGTTTAGTGTTGCGCTTAGAGTCGTAGGTTCGGCTTCCCTGAACAGCCAATCCTGCCAACACATGGAATGTCACGTGAAGCTGTCTTCCTTGTTGTCCTTTGCAAAGTCACTTGCACCATGATATAAGGCCACGACTCCCTTGTTTGTATTTGGTTGATCGATTAGTGCATTGTGTAGATCAGGCACGCCATCCTGAAGGACACATTAAATTAATGCAGTTAAAGTTCTCTGATTGCGTTATTAACAGTCTTTGTGGACACCCTATTTTGTTCGGCCCTGAAAATTGCAAATAAAAAATAAAATAATAAATAAATAAAATAAAATAATGCAAAAATATTATTTCTGTTAAAAAATAAGAAAAGATTAAAAGTGAGAGATGGTATACTCTTAGCTCAAATGGGCCAAGCCCAAAGGACTTAAGAGAACCCTAGCATATAAAATAGAGTGGCTAGGTTAGAAAGTGAGAGATGGTCTACTCTTAGCTATAATGGGCCAAGTCCAAAGGACTTAAGAGAACCCTAGCATATAAAATGGGGTGGCTAGGTTAAAGTGAGGGAGGGGAGATCAAAGAGGCAAGAGGCAAGAGGAGGAGAAGGAGTCAAGAATGCATGGAGATGGTAAAGGAAACCTAGAATGAAAGGCGGAAGAACTAATTGAGGGAGTACTCTTCACTTTGACACTATTATGTTTTGGTTGAATGTGATTGCTTGCTTTCTCCATTTTGTTTTTTGTTGTTTCGACATCTATAATTGCTTTCTTGAATTTTTCTCTTGTTTATACATACCTTTAGAGTATCTATGATTTTTTTCATGAATTTTGAAATCTTTTAATGGAGTCAAACAATTTTTGTGAAAACCTCTGCCCGAACTGATTCTGAGTTCGGGCAATGTGCATTCGACGCACGATTGTGATTTCAATTTAACTCCAAATGGAGTTATCTTTTTTTTTTCCTGAAACTAGACATCCATAGCTTTCTGAAAATAGGTCTTTTGTTAAATTCCATTGGGTATTCTGCTCCCAAAAATTTTTATAAAATCAATTTTTCAAAACACGTTGCAGAATGATTTATGGCATATTTATTTATCCCAGAGTATCATTTCAAACAGCTTTTGGGTAACTGTGCTTTCAAAGATCATATCTTACAAATTACTATTGATTTTGGGGCAAGGTCAGTGGGGCTGTGTAGGGGAGATCTAGATCTTTCTTACCCTAGTTTTTGACAATTTTCTATATTTTGGAAGTGGACTAATTTGATTTTTTTATTTAATGTCTAGAATTAGGAAAATAAGCGTTGAAAAGTTTTCTTTGTTTTTCTAAAAGAGAAAATTCTAAAAATATCATAGACACTTTGTTTGTGTATTTTAATCAATGTTTTTTTTATGTGTAACCTAGTACCACCAAGAGGCTTTTGCCCCTATAGGAGTACTAGTCTTCACGCCATCTGGGCATGCCGCCTGATGAGCCTTCACATGTGCACATTTCTTGTATTTATTGCTTGAATGTATTGTATGGTAGGTAGGTACCAAAAGGCTTTGGCCTCTTTAGGTACATTGCATTGGGAGGCCATATGAGTATTCGCTTGATGAGTCTCCCCTCACCCACACACTTGCATGCCACAGGAACTACGTGGGCTTTGATCCCTCTTTGAGGGTACGTAGGCCCTAGGTCAAGCCCTCCCTCATTTTCTCCCATGATTGTATATATTTTTAAGGCCAAATAATTTTAATATTAATTTTTGGGGTAACCGTCTTCGGACGGGGGAATAAGGGTGCCTAACACCTTCCCTTCATCTCAATAATCAGACTTCCGAACCCAACATTTTGTGAAAATTCATTTTTACCCCACTTTTGAACTTATTTTTCTTTTTCCAAATTTTGATTGAAAATTTGGTGGCGACTCCCGTTGAAGACTCCAGTCTTCACAGTTGTTTTATAAATTAATATTAAAATTGCTTGGCCTCCTATATTTGTTTGTATATATCTTCATATACTTCTGGTTTTTTTGTCTCTTTTTGCAGTGTTTCCACCTTCAAGTGGAAGGGAAGTGTAGTTAGGGTGTTCCATAAATTCACGAATGCACTATTTACATTTATTTCAACCCACAAATTGGCTCTTATACCCGGAGTATGTCCAAATAAGTTATAATGGGATATGAGAATCTTTCCTTGTTAGGCTTAGGCATACAGAGGTTGACCTATCTATCCTACTTAGATTGTTACTTGCCTTAAGGGTTGATTCACGCAAACTTTTCTGCGACAGGATCCTCTCTTAAGTCAAGGTCTCTACCTTTGGTAGGGCCAATCTAAGGGCCTTTTAGGGTATCTAGATCCCAAGCTAAACCATGTGCAAGTTGACCTTAAAAGCCTACTTTTATTAGGTTAGCCAATTTTAGAGACCTTAAGAGCCTAACCTTTAGGACACAAGGAGCAAACTCACTCATGCATACATTTAAAAAAAGAGTAAAAATAAAAAAAAAATGTTCATTTTTCTTATAATTTTCTTTGCATTGTATATAAAAAAATTATTTTTCGAATTGTGAATAAAAAACATTTTCACTTTGCATCGCATATATATAAAGAAAAACTTTCCTTGGCATTGGAAAAACAAAATTTTTCTTTTCTCATATATATAAAAATAAATAAATAAAATTTTCTTTGCATTATATATATAAAAAAAATTTTTCTCATATTTTTCTTTCGCGTAGCACATGTATATAAAAAAAATCTCCTTCGCGTTATCTAAAAAAAAAATCTTTTTCTCATAACTTCCTTTGCATATATATATAAAAAACTTTTCTTTCTAAATCAAAAATTTTTTTGTTCTCATAACTTCCTTTGCATGTATATATAAAAAAGGAGAAGGAAAATCATTTACATTGTATATAAAAAAAAAATTCAAAAAAAGGTTTCATTTTTCTTATAATTTTTTTTACACTGTATGTAAAATTGTCTTTTGAATTATGAATAAAAGAAATAAAAAAATAATTTTTCGTTGCAGTGCATATATATATAAAAATAATTTTCTTTGCATTGTATGAAAAACAATTTTTCCTTCTTATATTTTCATTTGCATTGCATACAAAATTCTCATTTCAATTATGAATAAAAAAAACCTCATCCTCTTGGCATTGCATAAACAAAAAATAATTTCTTTACATAATTTTATTTGCATTGCATATTAAAATTCTCCTTTGTATAAAAGAAAAGTAAATCATTTTTTTCTTTGCATTATATAAAAAATAAAAAGGAGGAAAATCCTTTACATTGTGCATATCAAAAATTAAAAAAAATTTCATTGTATATAAAATTTTCCTTTGAATTGTGAAAGTTTTTTTCCTCTTTGCATTGTATATATAAAATTTTCTTTACATTATATTTAAAAAAAAAGTTTTCCTTTTATTTATAATTTTGTTTGTATTACATTTAACATTTTCTTTTGAAATATAAAAAAAACAATTTTCCATTTTTTTTAAAAAATTTTCTTCGTATTGTAAATATAAAAAAATAAATATTTTTTATTTGCATTGTATATAAAAAAATGGTCTGCATATAAAAAAAATATTTTCCTTTTTCTCATAATTTCCTATAAAAATAAAAAATTTTCTTTTTCATTTTTTGCCACATTTGTTTCTAATGTAAATCACCATTGTTTTTCCTTTCCTCTTGTGAATAATATTTGTGCTTGTGACGAGGATGTTTTCTCTCTCGCATTAAGTCCTAGGCAATAGGATGTATCAACATTTGTTCATTCACCTGCATAGTTTCTAAACAGTGGCTATCTTTACAATTATTGAGGCACATTGTGTCAATCTTTTGGCCTTGTACTAGCAAGCTTCACGCGAGCTAGAGTCAAGGTTGTGACTAATAATTGGGACGTTTAACGTGAAGGAAATATTCTTTTTCCTACTAATCATGAACTTTTATATTTCGAAGAAACTCTGTTTCCGTTGAGAATCTCATTTGCCGGTTTCAACATTTGACTAAAAGCCAAAGAAACCCAATGCGTGTGTAAAGAAACTTTTCTTTACACTCCACTCTTGGTCTCTCATAGAATCCCTTTACTGACAAAGAGACGACTAAAGATCCAGAGAATGATCCTCAAGATAATTGCAAATGTAACAACTTCTTTCTTGAAAAGAAATCTTCATGAAGATACCTATAAGGACCCTTTAACTTAACATGGTATTTGTGGTGAAGGCATTTCTCTCATATTCTTTTATTGATTTGTTTCTTTTTATTTTTCGCATTTTCGCATTGCATTGGGTTGGTGCCCGATCATTGTTTGGCCTCAAGAACGAGTCTGGCTGTTGAAGGTAGATATCACCTTTGTAGACTCATTCTTGCCTGGAGCCTCAGAGCTTGCATTGGGAAATCCTCGTTTTAAATTCCCAATATAAAGAGGGTCATCGCCTCAGAACTACTATTCTTCTCTTAAACCTAGTGCTTGCACCGGGGAATCGCCCTCCTAATCGTGTATTTGAACCTCGATGTCTACATTGGGGAATCACCAATTAGGTCATATCTCAGACCCTAGTGCCCGCACTGGTGGATGTGCTCTCAACACGTGTATAGTACTCAGTGTTTATACTGGGGAATTATTGTCTTAGGGCATGTTTTGGTCTCTTATTGGGGAGCCATCACTTCAAACTCATGGTTCCATTAACACCTCCGTACCCCAGATGGTACAAGCCACAACTTTCATGAGAGTACCATGCGAATGTGTGTGGTCATTCAACTGAGGCAGGTAGCATTTTTCAAGCCAATGTCCAAATATTAATGAGGAAGAAGAAGATCACCCCAACTCCTGAGTTTGAAGGTACATTCGCAAAGAGGGTAAAATGTGGCAAGCTTGATTAGAAAATGTTAGAGTGAATGACATCAAATAGTTTAAAGTGCCTTGGAATCTTTTTCGAATGAACTTCGTCACACTTATTTTGGGAATAAAGTAAAGTGTCTTTTTATCAGTAATCGTCGTTCATTTGCTTCATTCTAGCATTCGAATGTTCGGAATCCTCGTCTAATTCGATCCAACATTGGCAATTAAATTGATTGATAAAAGAATATGCCGCACATATGCATAGTTGTGAATCTCTTGAGGAGCATCACTCACTTCATAAGTGACATTTTTCACACACCGCAGTTTTAGCCATGTTTTCCGGGGAATTAAAAAATAATGAAAAATAAGAGAAATAAGGAAAAAGGAAAAGAAAAATAAAAATAAGGAAAGAAGCCTTAATAAAAGCAAATGAGTTGGCTATATCAAGGATATGAGGCATTTCTTGGTTTTTCCCAAACACAATGAAGATCACCTCTAGTCACCCCTTTGGGCTAGTAGAGTTTTCAAAAGTCTAAGCCTAATCAATGTTCACTTGGGACGGGTAGTTTTTCGACTTTGTGTATTTCGGAGAATCAATTGCAAAAAAAGAGGAACATTTTCATCCATTGTCAGCCACTTTTAAGCCTTCATTACTTGACATTAAAATAAACCCTGAGAATAATAAAGATATCTCACAATATAATTTCAATCCATGATAAGAGCTTTGTTTCTTATGCAAGTTTAGCATCCAATTGGCTTTGCAAGTGACCAATGTGAGAGTCAAACCTTGCGGGAAGTTATTTGAGCCAAACACTAATTTCTTTTCATCGATTATCATCGAGTGTAATCTGTCTGCTCATGCCGATTCTAGAACTTGTTTTTAATCTTAATTGAAGCTTTGCATGCATTGGTTTGATAGAAAGGATGGAGGCATTCATTCCATTCTCCCTTTGTCCAAACACAAACCCCATTTATATTCCCTTTTGCCACCTATTTTGAGCCTTTTATTAAGCAATTTTCGAAACACTTTATCACGTGATTCTTGGATGGGTATTATATTGCATATACTGGCTAACCAGTCATTCTCGCGAATAGGATTTGCCTAGCGATTCAAATAAGCCAAGAAAGGGCTTGAGAAAAAAAAAGAAAAGAAAGAATAAAATGATGAAAAAAGATAAGAAAAAATAAAAATACACGAGCAAAAAGGAGACAAGATCTAAGGCAAAGTATTTTGATGGATAGAGAATGATCGATTGGTCAGCATCTTCCTTTTTAGGTCAAATTTATCATGCTCATTCAACAAACTATTATTTCATAATTGCTAACTTCATTTCTTAAACACTTTTTCCACATTAGCCATTCCTCCATCATTACAAGCTTTTAAAGACCTCTTGATCTATTATACTAATACATTTGTAGTGGAGATATAGATTAATTACAAGCCTATGGCAACCGACTAGTAGAACAGATTTGAGTGAAAATATTCCAACAATGACGAGTGAGAGAATTACTTGTTCTTTGGTCGTTTGTATGGTAGTTAGATGCTCAATTTGTTAAAGACCTTATTAACTCTCAAATGCAAATCTCCTGGGTTAGAACAATTTTAATTCAAAGAGTTGTCATTATGTTCCCACAATAATTTTTGGGTCCCTTTTTCCCTTTCATAAGCCCACATTTTGCACCCATAAATTAAGTCCTCATTGAGGTATAGCAAATTCAAATGTTTTGTGTAGGGCTAATAAATTAAGAAAGAGACTTCAATCTCAGCACTCAAAGAATAAACTTCCCCCCGAGAAATATTAAGTCAAGATCTTGATTCCCTTGATCCCTATCCAAATTTTATCCCGAGATGAAGCTAGAGAAATTCTTTGTCCCTCGAGTTTCTTACCCTCTTTTTCAAAAAAAATTGGAAAATCCCTTTTCCATAACCCAGAAAAGCCTTACTTGCATCCCATTGTGGTCATTCTTTGGAGATTCTATATGCATATTTATGGTATCATGTTATTGTCAGTCGGGTGGTCAATGTTATCACTTAGAACAACTCATCTTTTTAATCGAAGTCCACTCTTCTGTTGGATTTCTTCTTTTTCACATGTGTATCATGTATACACTTCTCATTAGTCCCAAGATAAAGTTGATAAGTCTTTCTTTACTAGATTATCATTTTAGACAAGGCATTTTAAACTTTTGGTGATATCATTCTAACGTGAGGGAGCTTGTGCTTCACATTGGCAAATCATTGAAAATCAAAGCGTGAGGGAGAAACAATGCTTGATTTTGAGAATTGAAAACAAGTAACTTTTTTCTATGAGATTTTTTGATTGGGTTCTCAATGATTGAAACCAATATATTGATTAATTTCTTTACTTGGTATTCAATTGTTGAGACCAAGTTAATCAACTTCTAAGAGAAGAAGTTCTTGATTTATGTTCAAAACTCAAAATCAAAAATAAATTTCAAAATGAGATCAAAGTTTTCTTTCTTAGCTTTTGAGAATTTGTTCAAAGCTAAAGCATCTTTAACTCTCTTGGTTTGGTTTTCAATGATTAGAGGTATGATCGAATTCTTGCCTTCACTTGTTTTTACTCCTCCAGTCGTTAGGAGAGTAATTTCACCTTATCCCCTCATTGAATAAACTGTTACCTTGTCTCAGTTTCTTGGCCGGGGGAATCCCTTTCTAACCAAATTGTGGTCCCAGCCCCTTGTCCATTGACTAGGGAATCCTCCTATTTTCAGAGACAGGGTCTCGAGGTCCCACAAATGTGTCTTTTTTGTGTGTTTATCATGGGATTTAGATGTCTTAAATTCTCTCTTAATTCTTTGATAAATTCCATCCTAATGAGAGTAAGGTTATACTTCACATTTACATGTAAATCCTTGAAAATAGAAATATGAGGGTAGAAAATGCTTGGTTTTAAGGATTGTAATCAAGTCACCTCTACCATGCTATTTTTCTACTTGGTTTTCGATGATTGAAACCAATGTATTGATTTATTTCTTTGCTTGGTCTTCAATGGTTAAGACCAAGTTAACAGAGGTGCTTGATTAGTGCTCAATAATCGAAATCGAGATGAATTTCAAAATAAGGTCAAAGATTTCCTTAATTGGCTTTCGACAGCTTAGTCAAAGCTGAAGCATTTTTTTACCCTTATTACTTAATTTTCAAAGATTAAGATGTAATAGTGTTTGCCTTCACCTGTCTTCGTTTTTTCCCGTTGATAGGAGAGTAATTTTACCTCCTCATTATGTAAATAGTGATCCTGCCTCGATCTCTAAATTGGGGAATTCCCTTCTCTTAAATACAGACTTAATCCCCGCACAATGATTTGGGAATCGTCTTGCCCTTAGTATTGGGATCGAAATATCCCAAAATCATACCCCCCTCTGCTTGTCTTGGGATTTCAATGTCTCAAGTTCTCTTTAATTTCTTTGTTTGCAGACTGGAGAATCATTTCCTCTGCATCTAGGGTTGGGATACCGGTGTCCCAAAGCAGGTTTCTGGCTGTATAGGGTCTCTAATACCCTGAATTTTCCTCCATTCTCCTGTTGGTGGACTGGGGAGTCTTCTTTTTGGTTGTCGGGATCCTAACATGCCCACAACATTCTTTCCCTAAGAAGGCTGGGGGATCGCTTCCCCTCAAAGTGTTGGGGCATGAGTATCCCCAAATGTTGTTTCCATTTTCCCTTTTAGAGAGAAAATCAAATAAAAATAAATAAAGTGATGTTTTGGACCATGTTTGTCTTATCACAATGTTTACATATATTCATTATCTTTGCATTTGTATTCACATTTGAGTTGATTAATTTATTAGGATCGTTGCTGCATTTGGGTGTGCATCCATCCGCATGATACTTCCATAAGTCATCAAATGATTATTATGCCATGATTGCATAGTACTCATGATTTTTACATTCTTGTTTCCATTTGACAAGGTATTCGCATGAGCATTTGCATGATCCACATATGCATAAATCTTTTTATCACATGCTAAAAACTCGAGCAGGTTGGGAAGAGCAGGAAAATATGTTTTGTGTAATCTTTATCACCTACTAAACCCAAGCAAGTTGGAACATCAGGAAATGCATGTTTTGCATGAATCCTTTTAGACATGTGAAGTCCAGGCAAGCAGGGAAGCATGGAAGCAGGGAAAATCTTTTTAGTCACTTAAACTTTATTTCATGTGGTGATGAATTTTCGATGCTCATAAAAAGCCATAAAAAATCTGGTACGCATAATTTTTGGGACTCGTGCCTACCGCGATCTCCTTGGTTGCCAAGCTATCACCAATAAGTGTTTGGGAATCTTAGATACCCACCTTTTTAATTGGACCAAATCTCACCAATAAGTATTACGAGAGCTGGCCCCATTGAATCCTACCAATGAGTGTTTTAGGGTTCAGTATCCTATCCTGCCAGTAAGTGTTTTGGGGTCAGATACGGGAATCAATATCCTACCAAGGAGTGTTTAAGGATAATGATACCCACCTTTTAAATTTGACCAGATCTCACCAATAAGTGTTACGAGATCTGTCACCATTGAATCCTGCCAATGAGTGTTTTAGGGTTCAGTATCTTATCCCGCCAGTAAGTGTTTTGGGGTTTGATACGGGAATCAATATCCTACCAAGGAGTGTTTAAGGATAGTGATACCCACCTTTTAACTGGACCAAATCTCACCAATAAGTGTAACGAGATCTGGCACCATTGAATCCTACCAATGAGTGTTTTAGGGTTCAGTATCCTATCCCGCCAGTAAGTATTTTTGGGTCGATACGGGAATCAATATCCTACCAAGGAGTGTTTAAGGATAGCGATACCCACCTTTTAATTGGATCAAGTCTTTGGACCAAGTCTCACCAATAAGTGTTATGAGATCTTGTACCATTGAATCCTACCAATGAGTGTTTTAGGGTTCAGTATCCTATCCCGCCAGTAATTGTTTTGGGGTTGGATACGGGAATCAGCATCCTACCAATGAGTGTTTAAGGATAGTGATACCCACCTTTTAATTGGACCAAATCTCACCAATAAGTGTTACGAGATCTGGCACCATTGAATCCTACCAATGAGTGTTCCAGGGTTTAGTATCTATCCCTCCAGTATGTGTTTTTGGGTCGGATACGGGAATCAGCATCCTACCAATGAGTGTTTAAGGATAGTGATACCCACCTTTTAAATTTGACCAGATCTCATCGTTAAGTGTTACGAGATCAGGCACTAATCGAATCCTACCAATGCGTGTTTCAGGATTCAGTATCTTATCCCGTTAATGAGTGTTTTGGGATTAGGTACAGGAATCAAGGTCCCACCGATGAGTGTTTTGTGATCTGACGCCCACCATTTTCCATAGGGACCAGATTCCGTCGATGAATATTTCGGGATCTGACGCCCATAATTCTTCTCCCATAGGAATTAGTTTTCGCCATTGAGTGTTTCAAAAGCTGACTCCCATAAATTTTGGGGACTCACGAGCCCCGCCGTAAGATTATCTACGACATTCAAAATTAAAATCTACATTAGAAAGTCTAAAAAGCTTAAGTAGATTCCCTGGAGCAGACTTGGCAATACCATTTCTCATTATTTTCATATTTTGGGGTGCATAATCGGATAGATTTTCTTAAGTGTTTTAGCACCAATTAGTTTTTCTCCGGCCAAGACAAATAAGGGCATCCTTTTGTCTTTACTTGTTCCCTCCGTCAGCGCCGAAAGGGCCCCTTTTGGAGGAAGGCAAGTAAAGAGGGGAATCTGTGGACACCCTATTTTGTCCGGCCCTAAAAATTGTAAATAAAAAATAAAATAAAATAAAATAATAAATAAAAAAAATAAAATAATGCAAAAATATTATTTCTGTTAAAAAATAAGAAGAGATGAAAAGTGAGAGATGGTCTACTCTTAGCTCTAATGGGCCAAGCCCAAAGGACTTAAGAGAACCCTAGCATATAAAATAGAGTGGCTAGGTTAGAAAGTGAGAGATGGTCTACTCTTAGCTCTAATGGGCCAAGCCCAAAGGACTTAAGAGAACCCTAGCATATAAAATGGGGTGGCTAGGTTAAAGTGAGGGAGGGGAGATCAAAGAGGCAAGAGGCAAGAGGAGGAGAAGGAGTCAAGAATGCATGGAGATGGTAAAGGAAACCTAGAATAAAAGGTGGAAGAACTAATTGAGGGAGTACTCTTCACTTTGACACTATTCTGTTTTGGTTGAGTGTGATTGCTTGCTTTCTCCGTTTTGTTTTTGGTTGTTTCGACATCTATAATTGCTTTCTTGAATTTTTCTCTTGTTTATACATACCTTTAGAGTATCCATGATTTTTTTCATGAATTTTGAAATCTTTTAATGGAGTCAAACAATTTTTGTGAAAACCTCTGCCCGAACTGATTATGAGTTCGGGCAATGTGCATTCGACGCACGATTGTGATTTCAATTTAACTCCAAATGGAGTTATCTTTTTTTTCCCTGAAAATAGACATCCACAGCTTTCTAAAAATAGGCCTTTTGTTAAATTCCATTGGGTATTTTGCTCCCAAAAATTTTTATAAAATCAATTTTTCAAAACACGTTGCAGAATGATTTATGGCATATTTATTTATCCCAGAGTATCATTTCAAACAGCTTTTGGGTAACTGTGCTTTCAAAGATCATATCTTACAAATTACTATTGATTTTGGGGCAAGGTCAGTAGGGCTGTGTAGGGGAGATCTAGATCTTTCTTACCCTAGTTTTTGACAATTTTCTATATTTTGGAAGTGGACCAATTTGATTTTTTATTTAATGTCTAGAATCAGGAAAATAAGCGTTGAAAAGTTTTCTTTGTTTTTCTAAAAGAGAAAATTCTAAAAATATCATAGACGCTTTGTTTGTGTAATTTAATCAATGTTTTTTTATGTATAACCTAGTACCACCAAGAGGCTTTTGCCCCTATAGGAGTACTAGTCTTCACGCCATCTGGGCATGCCGCCTGATGAGCCTTCACATGTGCACATTTCTTGTATTTATTGCTTGAATGTATTGTATGGTAGGTAGGTACCAAAAGGCTTTGACCTCTTTAGGTACATTGCACTGGCAGGCCATCTGAGTATTCGCTTGATGAGTCTCCTCTCACCCACACACTTGCATGCCATAGGAACTATGTGGGCTTTGATCCCTCTTTGAGGGTACGTAGGCCCTAGGCTTTTATCCTAGGTCAAGCCCTCCCTCATTTTGTCCCATGATTGTATATATTTTTAAGACAAATAATTTTAATATTAATTTTTAGGGTAACCGTCTTCGGATGGGGGAAGAAGGGTGCCTAACACCTTCCCTTCATCTCAATCAGACTCCCGAACCCAACATTTTATGAAAATTCATTTTTACCCCACTTTTGAACTTATTTTTCTTTTTCCAAATTTTGATTGAAAATTTGGTGGCGACTCCCGTCGAAGGCTCCGGTCTTCATAGTCTTAAATATTATTTCAGGTCCGGATGTAACAATCAACCAAATACGTACAAGGATGAGAAGGAGATAAAATTGAGTTCTCGTCCTGGTCAAGTCAGTCAAAAGGTCCAGGAAAAGAAGGACTCTCAGTCTCCTTCTCTACAATCATGAGGGGTGCCTCATCCAGAGGGTGAGGAGTTGGTGGGAGAAAGAACCTCTCCTGCCCGATGGCGGTGCGTTTAAGTGCCAAGAGGGTGGGGAGTTGGTGTGAAGAAGCACCTCTCTTGCCCGATTGTGGTCCGAGAAAGTAGCACCAAGAGCCCTCTCATGTCCAAATGCAGGTCGCTGTTACTTTACTTGCATTTGGATAATTGTATCTTTGTAAACTTTTGATTGCGCAATTAGGTGCTAATTTATTTGTGCATCTGTATCTTTATAAATTTTTTATTGCATCCTTGTAAACAGTATTTGATTAATATAATGATATATTTTATGTGTCATATTAATTGTTGTAAAATTATTTGGTGATTAATCATTTGTACAAAAACTAAATTAAATTAATACTTAAAAAAGTGAAATAATTAACTCATTTTAACCAAAAATTACAATAATGAATAAACTCAGTTTAACCCAAAAAGTATGAATTAAACAAACAACCATTTTTTTAACACGAAGTATAATATCCCTTTAACTCATTTTAATAAAACATGTATGAATTAACACATGTATATACATCTATGGTTGCATGGGCTTCTTGTTGGGGCATTTTTTTCTTAGTGTGTCCCTCAAGTCTGCACAGACTACACTTTGGCTTGTTCCCAAGCTCCTTCCAGTCCATTTCGTTGCGTATCCTTGTTGATCGTGGTCGTCCTGACGAGCGCAATGCTTGTGGATTGGGCATCACTGATCTGTCTGGGACATGGGGCCAGTACTCCTCTCCCCCGATGGGATGAAACGGTTGGCTATATGCCATGAGCATGGTTTCCAGCTTATATACTGGGTCGACATAAAGCCCGAACTCATGCGTAACATCCGCACATGCTGCCAGTACATGGATGTAAGGAAGATGGAGATGTTGGAACTCCCCGCAATCACACAACCTCCGACCGAGGTAAACCCTACAGCGCTTGCTGGGCCGCCGTTCCTGCTAGTTGTAGGGTTCCTCCACCTCAAATTCACCCAAATCTTCATTTCTCAGCGTTACTTTGCAAACCCTCGTGATCTCAAGGTTCGTGAAAATTGTATTTTGCAGATCCTCACAAAACACGTGTCCTGCATTGATTTGCGCCTGAACTTGTTGTCGCCGATCGTTGAAGAATTGTGCAACCATGTACAATGACTCCTCCACCAACGCCATGACTGGAAGACAGTGGACCCTCTTCAAGTCGCCGTTCATGCATTCGGCGAGGTTTGTCGTCATGTGGCTGTAATGCCGACCCCTGTCGCATGCGCAGACCCGCTTCTCTCATGGAATATTTTCAATCCAACGGGCAGCGTCTTTGTTTAGTGTATGGATGGCCTCCAGCCTCCTCTCGCAACCACGGTGTGTGTACTCGTGGCCTGCCTTCATCAACAGTGCCCTTTCGCCCTATTCCTGAAATTGGAGTTGAGGTTGCTCGCCACGTGGAGGATGCTGAAGACGTTGTGGCCTAATGGTGGCTGCCAACCAGTTCCTGGGTTGTCTAGAGCCGAAAGCAATCTGGTTCCCCGGTCAGATATCAAGCACACCTCGTGATCCTTCACGACGTGCTCTCAGAGCCTCCACAAAAACCATGACCATGCAGATTCAGTCTCTCCCTCCACGAGTGCAAACGCAACAGGGACGATGTTCCTGTTTTCGTCCTGCCCCATCGCAATCAACAGCGAGTGCTTGTACTTTCCGTACAAGAATGTCCCGTCCACCTGCAACATAGGCTTCAGTTGCCACCATGCATCAATACAGGGTTTGAACGCCCAAAACATCCGTTTGAACTGGACTACGCTCGTCCCCTGGCATGTCTACAGTCTGGAACGACACTGCTGCCCCCGGCATGGCTTGTTGCACAGCCGCCATCCTACCCATCAGCTTGTCATACGAAGCTACCCAGCTACTGTACACCCGGGCTACGGCCTTCTGCTTTCCCCGCCATGCCTTCCTGTAGGAGATGGTGAAGCCCCGTGCCTTCTTCACAGTCTCAACCACCGGTGATATGGGGATTTCTGCCTTTTGTGCAACCAAGTATGCTATTATCCCCGCTATCATGTCCTAATCGAGCTTGGGTGGTCCTTCACGATTGCGGTGGATGCACAGCTGTGGGGGCCGCTGTATCTTGAAATCATCCACAACTGAAGGTCCACCCTGTAACTTGCTCGAACCCTTCATTTGCAACCCATGGCGTGGTGCAGACACTAGCACTTGCTGAATTTTTCTTATGAGCACGTCACTCTGTAGTCAACATGGCGTTTAAGGGAAAATACTTTCAAAGCATCCTGAACGGCCTTCTTGTCCATGAAGACCAACCTGCTTCTAAGATCTTCATCCTCCTTCCAGGTGCTAATTTCCGTGATATCTCCGTCGTACGGCGTCCGTCGCACGTCCGAAAGATTTATTTGCGACTGGTGTGGAGTGGGCCAAAATTCAGTCGTGCTACAGCCGCCAACGTGGCCCACGTTGACTTCCTCGTAGTGGTAGGGATCCTCTCGTTTATAGTCATTAGGATCCTCTTGCTCGTAGTCGCCGTCCTCAATGTCGTTACCCATTAATTGATCTTCATATTCTTCGTCCCCTATGTCGTCGTTCGAGGCCGCTGTCGGTATGCTGAGGAGCTGCTCCACTTCCGTGATTGCCCCTTCGTATTCATCATCATCTTCAGCAGGTTGACTTCTGAGAAATTCTTGAGACATAACGGTCTGCAGAGGCACCTCAGGAATGTAATCCCCCGACAGATTCTTGTTGTACTCCGGTTATCTGTGCACAAATCTTGATGATCGGGATGGGTAAATATGGAAGACAATTTATATGACAGACAAACATGTGATTCACCCTGTCGTCGTCCATCAATTCGCAGGGGAAAAATCTCACACCATTGCTCATATAAACCCTAAACCCTAAACCTTTGATTGAAAGGTCATGCAGGGGAGCAGGTCACCAGCTACGTTGCGGTCTTTCAAATCAACTCCCAATTCGCCGTTGCTAACGATGAGTTGGGGGAACTGAAAAGATTTCACCCAATTCCCCTTTGGCAAAGGCGAATTGGGTAGGGTTTTTTAGGGGTTTCTTAGGGTTTAGTAGGGGTTATGCATGGGTGTCATGCAACGTAAGCCCAATTCGCCGTTGTTGAGGGCAAATTGCGGGTGCAGAATCTTGCCCAGCTTTCCGTGATCTGCACTGTCCAGTGAGGCGTCAAGTCAAACGGTGTAGATTCCCTGTGCCTCCCAATTCGCCGTTAAGGAGGGCGAATTGGGCACGTCAGCAAGCCACGTAGGCTTGACTGGCCAGCAAGGCCAATTGGGAGGCATTGGTGTTGACTTTCAATTCGCCGTCCCCAACGGCGAATTGTGATAAAAAAGAGCCCAACTTGCCGTTAGGGACGACAAATTGGGACGTGAACAATGCATTTGGCACATATTGAAAAATAAGATTTCAAAAGTGATAATAAGAAATAAAAATGTGTTATTTTGGGACAAAAACCCAATCTTAGCGAAGTCAAAATGGGCTTGGCCCATGAGGTCAGTCCGGCACGACCCTTACAATAGCAAGGGCTGGGCTAAGAAAAATATGGACTATTTTAAAGAAGGGCTTTTAGTTTTGGTCCATTTTGGCCCACGACCCATGGTAGGCTTTGTAAGAGCTGGGCTGGGCCGGCTCACATGGGCTTTTCTCTTTCTTTTTAAAAATTTTTACAAGTATTTTATGTTATATAGAATATTATAACCTATGTTGATATGTAATATTCATTCATAATTTGCTAATATGTAAAATAAATTACATTTTTATAGACCAATTTATAATATTCATTCATAATATGTTGATTAATAAAATAAGTTACAATAAATAACTTTTTAAATCATATTATTGTAAGCCAATTTGTAATATTTATACCTGGCATTTGATCGCACCCAAAATCAACCTAACTTTAGGGTGTAAAATAGAGAATTAATTATATAAATACATATGATTTTACATCAAATAGGTTAAATATCCCAATATAAGGAATTTGATAGAAATATAGCGAAATCCCCAATTAAATGTTCTAATTCTTAATATTCCTGATATGTCGTAATATATGTTAAATATTAGAATAGGTATGTTTTATATTTGTTAAGTGTTGTAGCCTTAACAGGGATCAACAGTTGAAGGTATTCCAAGTTAGGGACCAGAACAAGAGCTGGAAATAGTAGTAGGGCAGAATTAAAAAGGCTGAAACGCATAGGAGCAGAGCAGCTCACCATAGCGAACAGAATTGGTTCACCACAGCGAAGGAGACAGGCATTCACCATGACGAGCACTGGCCAGTTAGCCACAACAAACACTCCTCCATTTGTTATGGTGAGGACATGCTGATGTGCCAGCAACGCAAGCATCAACTTAAGTGGACGAGTTAAACAAAGGTCACAATCCTCCGAGGATTCAAATTGCGTTCAATTGTATTCGAATTCAAAATTTAAATTAGAAATATTTTGAATGTATTATTTTTTAATATTATTAGTGTCACGACCCCCACCCGAGGGCACATGACCGGCATAGACTAAGGGTAGGACCCCCGAGCCTATAAGCCTCATTATCAATTTCAAAACCCCTCTCTCTCTCCATATCCATTTAAGCGTTCCATTTAATTTATCACAAAATACAATTTAATTCAACAACACATTACTAATTCAATAGTTTACAAATTACAAAATATAATCAAAGCCAGCACCCTCACGAACAACGTGTATGCTAGACTTGTACTTGTCTTTGAAAAATATAAACCATGAGGGGTGAGTCAAACGACTCAGTGAGGGTCAAACCCATCCTAGACGTGGTAGAAGGGTACCACCACGATGGGGAGAAGAATGCAATCACAAGAAATCATTTTATCATTACCAGATAAACAACACGTCATACTTTGTCAATTCACCTAGATTGCTCACCACAAACATTTTCACAGTCATATCATTCATATGAGACACATTCGCACATTCAAGGCAAAAGCCAACACAAGTAATGTCCATACACCAATTACAAAGAAATCATGGGCCTAAGTTCATTAAAGAAGCAAATCCAAAGGAAATCAAGTCCTTAGGGGTGATGTTAGTCACATAGGGTTAAGTTCCCTTGGGCACTATGAGGTGGAAGAAGGGTTTTGGAAAAGACTTAGTTTTAAGGAAATTTGTTTCGCAAAACCAGTGCCCAAGGTTATACCAAGCAATACAGGGGCATGAACCCCCAATTTGATTTTCAAAAAGGATAAGAAGTGAATTGTGTAAGAAGAGGGTTCACATGGTTTAAAAAGAAAATGAATATGTGATCAACATTACCTTTTTATGTAAATTCTTTCCCACAAGCAAACAAGGGGTGAGGTTCAACTAGGTTCCTTCCCTCCTCCCTTGCTTACCTATGAGTTCTTAGCAAATGGATTGGTTAAGTGCTTCAACTAGGTTCCTTGCCACCACCTTTTCAATCTTACAATTATAATGGCACATGGTTCAACCCGTTCCTTCCCATGCCTGCCTTTGTACATTAACACAAGGTTAGTCCCATGGTTCAGCCTTGTTCCTTCCCATGGACCACCACATTCACACATGGTGTATGGTTCAACTTTGTTCCTTCCGATACACCACCTTAGATCATAACTCATGATTGGTCACAAGGGTTTGCCTTTGCTCCTTCCCATGTTCTCAACCATGCAACAATCACACAAGGTGTATGGTTCACCCATGATCCTTCCCATGCACCCAACAATACAACATTCACACTTAATCAAAATCCTTAAATTCGTGCAAAAATTATGCTAATGAGTCTAACAAACATCATAACTCAATACAATTCCCAATTCACAAAGAAGCAAACAACTTATTCTTTTTATATACAACAACAATCATAACCTACACAAGCGGTCAACCAATTTAATCATAACTCGTAAAATAAAACCCACACACAAGGTCAAGTTTCATCAACCATCATTCATCAACAACCATTTCTTTACAATCATCTGCAAACACATCAATACATAAGTAAATTTCACAACTCATGTCATGACACACATAATGCATACAACCCTTTAACGTGCTAAGATGAGAAAATCCCTCACCTTGGCAACTTCCTTGACTATACTCTTGAGTGTCCTTGCCTCCAAGGAGTTCTTTGGTTCCTAACATATGAGATTTCACCAAATACCGTCATGAATGAAAGTTCAAGTATTGCTTTTCATATTAGTTCTCTTATTGATTTCTAGGTTTAATATCTCATGCTTTTCCCCTACTTACTTTCTTTGCAACGTTGGTCCATTCCGCAATTAAAAAGCAGAATATAAATTTCATTTACTTACATATACAGTTCCATCACAAGTATTTAAAATTTGCACATTCAAGCTAAAGATCCCGAGTCTCTTAAGTCATAGTTATCCATAGACAATTGCAAAATACAGGAGACCTTGAAACTATATTGTACACCATCTAAAATTTTAGATTTAAATCCATTATTTATCATTCTTCATTGATAAACAGTCCCAAAACATTTCTCATCACAACTATAATAACTAAAATATCTTGACCAAGAAAACACAATGTCATGCAACCTTTGTCCCATATACAAAGTCACAGTTAACTCACTGTTTCCACCACCACATTTCAGCCACTTTATTGGTTTTATACTAAAATACTTCGGCATAAACTAGCATTAATTAACAATAAGTGAAATGATCTTATACAGTGAGGACTTCAACTTCAGAGTACGGAAGAAAACCAAAGAAGATCCAATATGAAAAACTATGTTTCTTTTTAATTGATTTAAAATCATAAATTCTGATTTTTTTATCACCGAAAATCATATAGTTCCCACCATACAACCAAATTGTAAGAAAGGGGTCAAAGATTGAATGGGGAAATTATGGTTATGGCAAAAAGGTCAAAGATATTATATCCAATAGGTCCCAAGAAGAATGGATTTCAGCGATCCCAGCTAATCTAAAGGTTTTCAGGTTCAACTAGTTCATTCAAGTTCATCCTATTCTAGATAGTCATGCATTACGAAAGCTTATATATGTAATAATGTTATCCACGAACGGGAACATCAATAACATATATCACGAGATTCTATGATATCAATAGATGAATAACTGCCTAACCATGAACAATCAATTCAATGAATACTATCGCAATTAAGAGATGTATACAGATCAAGAACTCGATAAATAAAATCGCATTGAATTCCAAGAAATTAGAATTCCAAGTACTTTATCATATAATCAATAGATACTAATTCGATATGAAGGATCTAGCAACTTAGTACATAGCCTATCACAGAAGAATCTAGCAAATTAATGACACATGATATGAAGCAAATACAACTGTATGAATCGAAAATGATAAATACAAAACAAGAACGAAACTATTAAACCCTAATGCGAGACCATCGGCTCATGCCTTCATAAGTTCTTCTTGGAAACCCAAGAATAACTTAGGCACTCATGATCTCACAAGAACTCTACTCTAAGATATGGTTATGGAAAATTCCGGCTCTCTCTTCAACTTGATTATGCTTGTATTTATAATGCTTTGGGAGTCCCGGTTTGACTAGGGTTAGGATGAGAGGTAGCGGACAAGTCATTCTAAATTTGACTTTTGAATTCAAATATGTTTGAACGCTTATCCGACTCTTTAAATGACTAGAACCCTTCTTAAATTCGTTCATTAAGTTGCAGCTTGCGTCATCACCACTTCATCAGTGTTCACTCGCTGTGGCGATTGATTTTATGCTCACCATGGCGAATAGGCCTTCATTCGCTGTGGTGAGTCCATTTTGATTGGGTGTAGCGAGTTGCTCCATGCTTGGATGTCTTGACTCCCTTTTCTTGGTCTTGTTACTAGTTCCATCTCTTGCTCCGGTCCCACACTTTGAATGTCTTCTCCCATTGATCCCTGTTAAGCCTGCAACACTCAACAAACATGAAACACACCTATCTACTATTCAACATGTTTTGCGAATAATCAAGAATATCAAGAATTGATGCCTTTTATAGAGGATTTTATCATATTTCTATTCTATTCCATGTATTCAACCTAATTGGTGTAATTTCATAGATATTTATGTAATTAATTCCTTATTTTACACCCTAATGTTAGGTTGATTTTGGGTGTGATCAGATGGTGAGGCTGCTTGCAACTTGGTTTCTCTCGCATTACTTACCTTTGGTTTATCTTGTGTCCCTTCGTTCTTGGTCTCTCTCTCGCTCTCTTCTCCTCTCCGTCTCCCTGATCGAACCCAAAATCAAACTAAATTTAGGGTGTTAAATAGCATGAATTGTAGATAAATATATATGATTTTACTCCAAAAAGGTTGAATATTTTGACATAAGGAGTAGAGCAAAAATGTGATAAAATGCCCATAAAAACACTATTTATTGATATTCTTGATTATCTGTAAAATATGTTGAATATTGGATAGGTGCGTTTGATGTTTATTGAGTGCTGCAGGCTTAAAAGAGATCAATGGGAAGATATATTCCAAGTGTAGGAACCGGAACCCAAGCAAGAACTCCTAGCAAGGCCTATGAAGAGACCAAGTCAAGAGAAGAACGGAGCATTAGCCATGGTAAGCAATTTCACTCGCCACAGTAAGGAGAGGAGCACTCACCACGGCGAGCAAACAACACTCACCACAACGACTAACCATTAACTCGTTGTGGCGAGCCAAAACACTCGCTGCAGCGAGTGGCATAGCTTACTTGGCAGATGATGTCGACAGAAACTTAATGAACGAAAATACAATGGGGTCCAGCCATTCTAAGAGTTAGAGAAGCATTCAAATCAGTTTGAATTCAAAAGTCAAACCACGTGTCAATTATTACTTATCTCCATCCCAATCTGAATCAAACTGGGACTCCCTAAGCCTTATAAATGGACGTTTCATCAAGTTGGAATTCATTCACGGTTTTACCTTAGAGATTATAATAGATTAGAGAGAGAGCATGGGTTAGGTAGTAAAAGCCCTAGTGGCTGATCCTATCTTTAAGGGTTACCGGGGTAAGGTAGTAAAAGTCATTGTGGCTAATCCGTTGGTGTTTTGAAGGTTGCCTGGTTGTAATTCACATTTCTCAAGCTAGTGAAGTAACTCCTCCTACTTGTTTAGTAAGATGGAGTGAGAGGACGCATGATATTTGATCCGAACCTCTCACTATAATAATTGCTTGTGTTCTTTACTTCTTTACAGCCTTTAACGTTAACCTAAACTATTTTTCAAATTAACCAGAATTCAACTTTTTATAAAAGTAGCTTAATTTGAAAAACTGAGCATATTTACCATTAACCAAAGTTTTAGTAGCCTAAATTTTTAAAAGTCAATATTTTCGAAGATTAACCAATTCAACCCCCCTTCTTGGTTCTTTCAATTGGTATCAGATTATAGGTCTTTGTGTATTAGGATTAACCACCTTAGAGAGATCCATTAACCAAGATGTTCACATTTACCGAAGGTCAATCTACCTAAAGACCTCCGTTCTTTGATGGGAAAAACTATAGCTACTGGAAGAACAGAATGAATAACTAGATCCAAGGAACAGATATGAAAATCTGGAAAATTATTGAAAAGGGACCAATTGCTATAAAAAAATTGGTTGATGATAAAACTTTCCCTAAATCAGAAGATGAATGGAAAGATGCTGATATTGTTATAGTTGAACGTAATTTTAGAGCTAAAACTTTTCTTTTTTGTGCAGTAAATGAAGAAGAATATAACAAGCTCTCTGCATGTGAAACAGCCAAAGAAATTTAAGAGAAAATGGAGCTAACCTATGAAGAAACCTCAGGTGTAAAGAAGGCTCGCATTGACAAGTTGATTAGAGAATGTGAAAACTTTCGAATGCAGCCCGATGAACCTATTGAAGAGGCTCTTGAAAAAATTGACAAAATCCTCAATAGTTTAGCAGCTCTTGGGAGGAAGCTGAATACAGAGGATGTGAATAGAAAAATTCTTCAGTCCCTGTCTGAACCATGGGATGCAAAGGTAGCTGCTTTATCAAAAAGTGGAAAAGCAGAAACCATGTCTTTTGATGAGCTAAGAGGAAATCTGATTGCCTGGGAAGAAAGCTACCTACGACATCAACCCAGCATCAAGAAAGAAAAAGTAGTAGCCTTGAAGGTTACTAATGAAGATCCCGTCACTGATGACGAAGATGAGTTTACTCTTCTTGCTAAAAGGATGTACAACATGTATAGAAAAAGATTTGATGGTAGAAAAGAATTAACCTCCAAAAAGAGCAACCAAAGAGAAGAAGTAACCTGCTTCAAATGCAAGAAGCCTGGTCACATCAGGCCTAATTGTCCTCAACTCACCAAGAGTGACAAAAAGAAAGACATGGCAAATTCCTCATGGAATAATAATGATTTTGGCTCAAACAGTGACAGAGAGGAAGGTGCCAATCTGTGCTTAATAGCAGACTCATACTCTGATTTAGACAGTGAGGTAAATAATGAACCTTTTACTTATGATGAACTGTCAAATGCTTTTGAGATACCCATGGAAGATGCTAGGAGAGTGCGAAAAAAATATAGTGACTTACAAAGAGTACATAAGCAGCTAATAAAAACATGTGATGAGCTAAAAGGAGAAAGAGATAGTTTAATAGAAAAAGTAGATGAAATAGAAGAATCATCAGAGAGGCTAATCATTGAGAATAATGAACTAGAGAAAGTGAGTTATAAAAATAAGAAAGAAATAGATGATCTCGACAATAAACTAAAAGAGTTAGAACAATCAACTGAGGAGTTATTGGCCAAAAATAAAGAATTAGAAGAAAAACGAGATAGCCTAAATAAAGATCTAGCTAAAAATAAAGAATTAGAGGAGTTATTAGGTAAAAATAAACAATTAGAAGAAAAAGTGGATAGCCTAAAGAAAGATCTAGCAAAATTTGTTAAAGGTCAAGAAAATCTTGATAAATTGCTTGGATCTGAAAAATGCTACTTTGATAAGACAGTATTATCCCATATCCTGTGATGGGAAACTGTTTTCCCATATCCAATTGATAAGTTTATTTGGTTGATGGTTTAAAACATAACCTCATAAGCATTAGCCAGTTTTGTGATAATGGTCACAAGGTAACTTTTCAGTCCTCAAAATGCATGATTCACGAAAAGGATAGTGACAAGGTATTTATTGAGGGAGTAAGGCATAATAATGTTTACATTCTTGATGACATACCTTTTCCTTCTCTTAAGTGTTTAGCATCTTCTATTGATGAAAGTTGGCTCTGGCACAAGAGGCTAGGTCATGCTAGCATGAGACGATTAACCAAACTTTCTAAGGAAGCTTTGGTCAATGGTCTGCCCAGCCTAAGGTATGTAAAGGACCATATATGTGAAGCTTGCCAATTATGAAAGCAAACTCGATCCTCCTTCAAACTAAAGGAGTATGTATCTACTGAAAGACCTTTACAATTGCTTCACATGGAACTGTTTGGTCTTCTAAGAACCCGAAGCATGGGTGGTAAGTACTATGGTATGGTAATAGTAGATGATTACTCAAGATTTACCTGGGTTTTGTTCTTGGCTACAAAAAGTGACTGTTTTGAAAATTTTAAATCTTTTTGTAACCAGATTCAAAATGAGAAAGGATAGGTGGGAGTCCAAGAGTGCTGTCAAGAGAACCGATACACACCACATGACGAAGAACTGGCAAAAATTTTGGCCAGTAATGTTTTGCCAATGAAACACAGGGAGCAAGAGGTTGAGTACCTTGATATACCTGATCATGCAGAGGGCTCCACTTTGCTTCCCCACCATCATGAGCCAGGAGTTTCACAGCAACACCCAGGATTTCAAGCTATACCCTGGGCCTAAATACACGCCGACGGCAATAAGCTTCCCCCACTTCCTCACTGCCTTTTGCAAGTTTCACTAGGTACCTTCTCGAGGCCTGGATTATTACGAGTCTGCCACTATTTACAAAATTAAGGAAGACCAGGATATGGCAAATTTCCCACCGCCAGAGCGCTATGACTTTAAAGTTTAAACAGATGTTGAATGCCATACCTTCTCCCCCGCTTTCACAAGGACAACAGCCGCAGCCGCAACAGGGGGAACAAAGTATCTCGCCCGAGGCCGTGTTAACTCCTAAATTTTAGGAGCATTTGCACAAGGAAATCCGTGCTAAGGAGAGTGCCATTGAAGACCTGACCCGAGAGGTCAGAGAGCAACGCGGCGAGATCAGAGAGCTGCGGGAAGATGTCAATGAACTAAAGGGCGGCATGAGGGCCCTGTTGAGACACTTCCGCCTGTTTGAAGAAGGAGGACCTCGCTCGAGATGGGCACCAGCAGCAACTCTAGACAGCTCTGAGGATGAGGATGGGGATGATTAGGAATAGCCATTTAGAAGGCCTAGGACTATTTCTTTTTCCATAGGATTTTTCTTCTATGCCTTGTTTTACTTGTATTGGACTTCTGTTTTTAACGAAAAATTTGGTTTCCTCTTTTATCTTTAGTTATTCCTTTAGTTTAAAGAAAAGGCAAAGAGGGGACTCTGTGCACACCACATTTTGTCCAGCCCCAAAAAGCACAATCAAAAGGACGAGAAAGAAAACAAACAAAAGGTATATATAAATGAATAAAATAAAAATAAAAATAGGAAAAAGGAAGAAAGAACAGAAAAATAAAAAGAAGAGGAAAATCTAAACATGTGGGTCGCGACGTACAGGTTTATACGTCGCGACCCCCAAGTGCAAGGTCAGAGGCCATCACGACGCATGAATTGCTACTTCGTGACCCCCAATGCATTTATGGCCGAATCTAATCAAATTCAAAATCAGGCACCCATCGCGACGTATAAATATGTACGTCGCGACCCCTGTGCCACAAATGGCTGGATTTTGTTTCCCATAATAGAGCCAGTGAGGTCATTATAAATAGGAGGCTCGACCTCAGTTGACCGAACCGAATTTTGAACACCCGAGAGGCTATTGACTTAGAGGCTGTTGTTCTACTTATCCTTGATCTATTTTCTTACACTACCCCATCAACCCATACCTAATTTTGACCTTAAGTTTCTTCTTCACCTGATTTTCGAAGTGGATCGCGACCCTTCCCCTCGTTCTGAGCACCAATTGCTTGCTATTTTCTAGAAAATTATTACAGGGGACCCCTTGTCACAGAAGCTAGGGGTCGCAATGTATCTTTTTATAAATCCCGACCCCCTGTCTTCTAGAGGTAGAAATGTCTTCTTTTACTTTTCTTCAATATTTTTCATATAATGTGAAACCTAGTGCCACCAAGGAGCCTTTACTTCTATAGGGGCACTAATATTCACGCCATCTGGGCGCGCTGCCTAATGAGCATTCACACACACACTTTTCTCAATCTTGGTGCTTGTTTGTAAACATTGGTAGATAGGTGCCGAGAGGCCTTTGTCTCTTTAGGCACGTTGCACTGGGAGGTCATCTGAGTCTTTGCTTGATGAGCCTCCCCTCACTCACACACTTGCATGCCACACGAACTACATGGACTTTGATCCCTCCTTGAGGGTACGTAGGCCCTAAACTCTTATCTTAGGTCAAGTCCATCTTTGTTTTCTTTCTTGTTTTGTGTTTGTGTTCTTTTCCAATATTTTAAGGGCAAACAATTTAAACATTAATTTTTGGGGTAACCGTCTTCGAATAGGGGAAGAGGGGTGCCTAACACCTTCCCCTCATCTCAAACTGACTCTCGAACCTAAATATTTTAAAATCCAATTTTTACTAAATTTTCAAACCATTTTCTCTTTTCCAAGTTTTAATGGAAAACATGGTGGCGACTCTGTTGAGCGCGTGGTCTTCATAGCTTGTCCCTTTGTTCGAGCGCCAAATAAGACAATCTCCGTTGTCAGATGCTTCCCTGTCTATTGCGGAGACATGGCTTTCTTCTTTTGTGGCTTTAGCAGGTACAAACAGTTGAGACAGGCGCATGTGTTTCTTGTGGCTGATTATGTTATGCCTTGACCCTATATAGCCAATGCCGAATTGGGCTTCTTACTCTTTTGGCTCGATGCATCTTGGCATTCCAGCTAACGTAGGACACAATCCTCGTCCTTCCTGATACCCTAGGTTGGTCATGATTTTTCAAAATTATGTTGTTAATTTGAAAGGTCTCCTTGGGCAGCTCTTCTAGTTCGAGACCTTGGAAAGATGATTCCAAGGCTTCTTCAGTGTTGTCGATGAAAGGGACAGTAGAGAGGTGGCTGATCAACATACTCTCTTCCCCTTTGATTGTGAAGATCCTCCCTTCGTGAATGAACTTAATCATCTGGTGGAGGGTAGAAGGGACCGCTTTGGCTACATGGATCCACAGGCTCCTAAGCTGTATGGTGTAGACCGCATCCACTTCCATTAGCTGAAAGGGAATGTCGAAAATGGATGCCCTATCTCTATGGGGAGGGTAACTCCTCCAATGGCCTATCTCCGTGTCCCATCAAAGGCGTGGGCAATCATGTTGCTCGCGTGAATTCGGGTTGATTCGCTGGCAGTTGGTTGAAGGTGGTGACAGGCAGCATGTTAAGGGCGGATCCTCCGTCTACAACGACCTTTGCTATGATGAAGCCATGACATTTGACAGTAATATGTGTGTATGACAGCATCCACCAGGTTCACCGTTTTCTTTAGTGTGATCTCTGAAGGGACATGAGCATTAGCTAGAACTTTTAAGGGAGCTTGGCGATGTGTCTTTGAGTTGAGCATGAGAGACAGCATCGAAATTCTAGAAGGAGTCTTCTTCAATTGTTCCACTATGTCGTAGTCGCTTTTCTTGACCACACTTACGAATTCCTTCTCTAGTTCAGCACTGACCTCAAGGGCGTCTTCCTTTTGTGGATTCTTGGGGGCATCCTTTTCTTTTGTCACCTCAGGGGTGCCTTTCTCTTTTGTTACCTCAAGAGTATTTCCCTCTTTTGTCATTTTAGAGGTGTTCCTTGCATAGATACGCCCACTCCTTGTTAGCCCTTGAGCTCGGGTAATGTTTGCACTGGTGAGACTCTTGCTAACTTCCACCTTTTTACCACCAATGTCTACTATGGCTTCATACCTCTATGGGATTGCCTTGCTGGAAGCGTGACTGGATCAGGGGAACGTGGCCAGCGACCGCTAGAGCTTCGTAGATTTCCTGCGAGGTGAAAGAAGTCTAGACGACGTCCTTGACTGAGCGCTCGTATTCCTCTATAGGGTTTGTTCCATGTTCAGGCAAAGTATTCTTAGTGATGTTCGGAAGATTGATCCACCGTTCCTCAATCAATTGCATCACATGATTCTTGAATTGATCGCACGTGTCTATAGAGTGACCCTTGGTGCCTTGGTGGTACACACAAGATAGTTTTAGCTTGAACCATGCTGGATAGGGTGGGTCCCACACCTTGCTAGGTTGGGCACACATCATTTGTTGCCCATTTAGTACTCAAAGAGTTTTGTCCTGTTGAGGCCTAAATTAGGCAACTCCCTATTCCTCTGATTACCTCCTCTGTTGTTGTTGTTGTTGTTGTTCCCTTGAGGTTGGTTTTACTGCGAACTTCCCTGATTTCCCACAACGATAATAGAGAAAGTCTAGGGAGTGCTTTGCACGAAGTTAATCCATAATTGGAAGAGTAATTCTTCTTTGCTGGTGGTGCTTCTTTGCTCTTTGGTTCAATATCCTCTCCTATCGTGACGAGGCCAGGAAATTCATGGTGCGGCAAAATTGCCAACACATCATAAGCAGGATCGTTCAACGCCGTCACAAAGTAACGTCATGTTTTCCTCTTGCTCAAAGGGGATTGAACTTCAACATACGCCTCTCTCCATCTAGAGGCATACTCGCAGAACGATTTGCTTGGCTTCCTCTTGAGGGCCACAATGCTCTCCCTTTTGATCTCGCTATGGATGTTGTGTTTGAAGTGGGTGCAAAAAGTCTTTATCATTGTAGGCCAAGACTTCATCACATCATTTTCCTGCCTCATAAACCATTTGTAGGGTGCCCCTCTTAGACTGTTGCAGAAATGAGTTAGCAGGAAAGCTGGCTCTGAACTATAGGTAGCCATCGTCGTGCAATACCCTTTGACGTGGTCATCTGGGTTAGAGGTCCCATCATACTTCTCAAAATTTGGGATCTTGAATTTGGACGACGCCTGAATTTTGGGGAAGTTGAAAAGGGTGACGTCGTCTTTATCCTCTGGGTTAGTGGCCATTTTGAGGGCTTGGCTAACCTGCTTAGCGATTTGCTCTTTTAGCCTCTCAGCGATTTCTTCTTCTTGAGGTTGTTTGCCTTTTTGTGCTTTCAAGGTACCCAGTACAGCAACAACATTGATGGAAATGCCCTCTTCTTTCTTGGGCGGATTGTTTTGCCAGTATCTCTTCTTCACATTCCTCATCATTGTCCACAGGGACTGTGGGTATCATAGGGGTTGTATTCTTCCCTTTGTCAGTAGCGGCTCTAAATGACAAGTTAGCTCGATCCTGACTACTCTTGGTCAGAAAGGCCATTATCTGGTCAATCTTGTCATTTAGAGTCACCACTTGGGTATTGGTGGCATTGAGGCCATTTTCCATCTCAGCTATCTTAGCAACAGATTTAGCAGCTTGGGTGTAATAATGATGGGTAGGTTGTGCAATCTTGGTCACGTACCTGCCAAAAGAATATTCGTCAATTTTATTCATTAATTGGTTATTTTATTAATGCCATTAACTTTGTGCCTTATGACCCCCTCCTACCTCTCCATAGGTTAAAGTACCCTATGGGAAGCGAAGGTTAATATCTCACTATGGAAACAAGGTTTCTCATGCAATTATCATGACCAATGACCTTTTGATTAGAAGGGCGTACACTGAGGAAGTCAAGCAAAGAGATACTTTTATGCATGTGAAACTCATTCTTATAAAGACATGCTTCAGCTAACATTTATTCCTACGGAAGGCATATTTCTTTTTATATTTCGAATTACATGAGTAATCCTACTACTACTTCTTGGCAGCTTCCTTCAACGCCTCAGCCTCAAGGTACAACCTGTGGGCTTTCGCCAGGTCTACCCAACGACACATTTCAGCATAGTCACAGCGGAAGGTATCGGCCAGGTGCCGATTTTCTAGACTTCCACGCGATGGCGTTCTGCTAGTTGGCGTAACTCTCTTTCCTTTTTCGAGCTTGCTCGACGAGTTTTTGCTAATTTAGCTTTGAGCATTTGGTTTTCTCTCCTTAGAAGCTTTAGTTCTTATGTTTCCAAAGCTCTTCTTCTTGCTTCAAGTTGAGCTTGCGTGTTCTCATGTCTCATTGTCGTATTGGTCTTAGGCGCCATATTACTGACATTCATAACATAACCTTTTGCATAAATTAAAATTGAAGCAATAAAGAAAAGCAATGAATTACAAAACTAATTTATTAATTTGTTTGAAATGGAATTTGAAACTTCTTAATTTTTGTCCATAAATAAAAAAGATTCAATGCAGCACACTAGTTGACAAAGATGTGTTGCGAAAGCCATAAGCTCATCGCACACCTATCCTAGCCCTTTGTTCACCCTTGTCTACATCTTCAAAATCTCGCTCCAATGGTTGATCAAGATTCGGCCAAAAATCAACAGCTCTTCCAACTCTGGTGGGATTCGAGGCAGGTGAATTTGCCACTCAGTCCTCTTGAATGCTTCGACGAAGAAAGGCACTGACAAGTTGACAAGTAGTGCCATCTGCTACAGGTTGTCATGAACCCTGACAGCTTCATTCTTCCACTACTCCATTTCTTTTTCTAGATCTTCTATGACTTGAGCCCTCGCCTCACACTTCTTTTGAGGTTTCTCCATACTTAGGCCCATTGCTTGAAGTTGGAGAAAGGGCTCCATCCACTTGTCCCTTGGCAACAAGACTATTATTAAACATTTCTGTTTGCAACTCTTGGTTACGGGATTCCAACTCAGTGATGCGAACCTTAAGCACATAGGACCTCTATTCTCTGGCTTGGACCTCTGCAACTAGCTGTCTTTCCCATTCCTATTTCTTCTCAACAAGTGTGTTCATCAACTCTTGATTCTCTTCTTTGAGATTCTAGTTTTCTAAGAGGATTGGGGAATTCTTCTAAACACTTTTGCTATCCCTTTTTATAGCGACGTACTCTTTTTCTACTTCACGAATTGCTCTTACCCTTCTTGCCTTTTGGGCTTCCAGGTTTTCTAGAGCATCCTTATGTTCATCTATCTTGCGCTTCAAGGCCCTTTTGAAGCTTCAATTTATCATTCCCCTGAAGAGGGTCCAAAGGAGCAAACTTCCCCATGATTTTATCATTATGCCTCTCCTTCATGCAAGCCTTGAATTCACAGGTTGGTGCTAGCTCTCTACTTCCCAGTTCAGCTTTACCCTTGAACATGTTAGCCCAGGATCTTGAAATTGCTCTTCCTTGGTCTGCCTCAAGTCCCTTGAAGGAGTAAAAGAGTGGTTGAATCAATTCTTTTGAGGGTACCCTTTGGCAAAATGTTAGCTACGTGTGAGCTAAGGAGGGGTTATAGTTGATAGCCACTCTTGGTCTGGAAAAAGGTACATTGGGAAACCGATGACAGCTATATAGCATATCATCCTTAAGCCACCATACTAAATTCCAACGTATTTCATGCTCTTCAGCTCGTGCTAGGAAACTAACCCAGCTTTCCAACTCTGTAGGGTCTTGATGATTCGGATTGTATAACTGGAGCCCTTCACGGCGAGCAAAATCTCTCAGAGGATGGTGGACCATGTCAAGAATACCTCTGGAAGATTACCCCTTCCCAAATATATGATTGGCTAACCACACAGTGAGAAGTTGGAGACAACATTGTAGTTTCTTTCCCTTCCTTCCTAAGAGGTAGGAAAGGGACCCAAAATTTTCCGCCAATATTGCTGGCACAGGGTTCACTTTATGTTTCTCCAATGCCATGAAAACACTTATAGATGGAAGATTGATGACGTTTAGGGTAGATGGGAAGATCATTAACCCATAGATAGCCAGAGCTAAGGTTTGACTAAACATCCTCCAGTCCCCTTTTCTCCTCATGGCCTCCATGTGGTCTAGAAGGAACTTTGAAGATAAGATCTCCCCTTGTGAGGGCTTTTTGATGGTGACATCTCTTAAAGGTAGCCCTAACAGACTGGCGATGTCTTGTTGTGACGGTACATACCCAGAGAACTTATACACCTGACTCCCTTAGGTGAGTGGATCCCTCATGAGCCCTGTGTATTCATCTGGTACCAAAGACAGCATGAAGTTTGGGAATACAAAAGCCCTCAACTGATTATCCTAGAATTGTTTAAGTGCCTGAAGTGCGTCCCCAACAACCCTTATATCTAGAAGGTATAAGATATCCCCATAATGGCCACAAAACCTTCTCAACTCTTCTTTGGGTAGATAATCTCTCATCTTGATTAGATCGTCCACTGGATTGGCTTGGTGATCATCACTTTAATTCGAATTACTCCGAATCGAGGTTCAAAATGGCCGTCACGGTTGTGACCAAATAAAACTTCAGGTAGCAAAGGGTGTAACCCAAGGGTTGAATCTCTCGCGGAATCTTCATATTGAACCTACAATTAGTTAATAACTAGAACCAGCAAGTATTCGCAGAATGAGTAGGGATACGATGGGTATAAAATATATAGAATGAATCAGGTTCAGGTTTCCAAGAAGAATAGAACTTAGCAATCATAGCCAATCAAAAGATATTTAGGTTTAATTAATTAATTCTGAAATTCATCCTATTCATGATAGTTATGCATTACGAAAGCCTATCTAATGATAATGTTATCCCCAACGGGGAACATCAATAACATGCATCAATAAATTTTATGATATACCTAATGATCAATTGCCTAACCAAGAACAATTAATTCAAATAAATATTATCACAATTAGAAAATGCAAATGATCAAGAACCCAATAAATAGATATATATTCGAATCTCAAGAAATAGAAATTCCAAGTGCTCTACCACATAATCAATGATTACCTACACGATATGAAGGATCTAGTATACTAAGTACATGCCCATTCATGGAAGAATCTAATAAACTAATGACATGTGATTAAGAAGCAAAATACAATCTATTAATCGAAAAGGACGAAATACAAAAGACAAATGAATTAACAAACCCTAATGAAGAGCCATCAGCTCATGCCTACACTAGTTCTTCTTGGAAACCCAAGAACATAGCCGCTCATATTCTCTCTAAACTATTCTAATCTCCAAGGTAAACCGTGAATGAAATCCAACGTTATGAAAAGTCTATTTATAATGCTCTGGGAGTCCCAGTTTGATTCAGATTGAGATGGAAATAAGTGATAATTAACACATGGTTTGTCTTTTGAATTTAAATCAGTTTAAATCCATCTCCAACTCCTTGTATGACTGGGCCCCTCCTTAAATTCGTCCATTAAGTTGTTGTCCACGTCATTCTGCAACCTATGTTGCACTACTCGCTACAGCGAGTGAATTGGCTCACCATAGCAAGTTGATGGTTACTTGTTGTGGCGAGTGCTGCTTGCTCGTCGTGGCAAGTGCTCCTTTGCTTGTTGTGGCGAATGCTACGTTCTTCTCTTGACTTGGTCTCTTCCTAGGCCTTGCTACGAGTTCTTGCTTTGGTTTCGATTCCTTCACTCGGAATATATCTTCCCATTAATCACTGTTAAGCCTGTTGCACTCAACAAACATCAAAAACCCCAACATATTTTACAGATAATCAAGAACATCAATAAATAGTGCTTTTTATGGGCATTTTATCCCATTTTTGGGTCTACTCCTTATGTCAAAACATTCAACCTTTTTGGTGTAAAATCATATATATTTATCTACAATTTGTGCTATTTAATCCCCTAAAGTTAGGTTGATTTTGGGTGTGATCAAATCCCCACACTTAAACCTTTGTACTCGTGGACAAAGAAAATATAAACCTAGAGCATTCAAGATCAAGCTAACTTAAAGGGTTAGTACTCCCAATCAGAAATAAAAATCTACCATCCAAATACTCAAGTAAATTTGGATCCTAGGATCAGTTCGACAAATTAATCATGCATGAGAATTTCTTCAGGATCATTTAGGACCAATTTATCAATACGCTTGTTGCCTCACCAATATATTTGGGTAAGATTTCACTCATAACATACTTACTCGTTTCTTACCATAGGCTTGAAGAGGGTCTCTATCTCCACTGTTTGTTGCACACAAGTTCCTAGCCAAGAGGTCTTTTGATCTTGTAACATTGCTAATGGAGGCTATATATTTTTTTTCACTTTTTAAAGAAAGAAAGAGAGAAGTCTGTTTGCATATGTATACTAAGTCATGACTGTTTGAAAACTAAGGTTTTTTTCTTCTCATCCTTCAACCTTATATATGCCCTTGGGTTTATTTTGTACCCTTGTACTTTGGTACTTTTGTACCTTCTTTATTATTATTTTTTATTTTTTACTTTTCGAATAAGCCTTAAGGCTCATCAAATCCCATAGGCTTTTCACATTACTGGGAGGATAAGAACTTTTTGACCTGGACAATCAAACAATCAATATTAATAAAATATGCTAGGAGAGTCTACTTATGTAAGGCTCAAAACAAGGTGATAAGGGCATGCATATAAATATATATATATATATATATATATATATGCTTGTGTTTGGGCACTGGGTACAAGAAAAGAATGCCTCAATCTTCCCGGGTCCTTGTGTGCTAGTCAGCCTCAATTAAGACCCTTTGCAAGTTCTAGAATAAAACAAGCAGTTAAAACACTCAATAGATGTAAACGTGTAGATCAGTGTTTGGGGCTTATCCTTCCAATAGGGTTAGGTCACTCAGATTGATCTTTTAATAATCCTTCCAACTTTCTCATGCATGTGTTAATTCGCTCAAGCAAACAAGAAAATCCTTCATGGTATAAGAAAATTTCCATTTAGGTTAACTCCCTAAAAGTTTTACTAAATCAAGTATTCTCTATTTTAAATTCCCTAAGTCTAGTTTGGAAAGCCTAAATGAGGTTAATTGATTTTTGAAAAATAGCTTTTAAGAAAAGCATATTAGTTAATTTTTGAAAAAATTTCTAACTGCTACATGCTAGGTTCGATGCCTAAGATTTTTTGTTTGAAAAATTCACCCATTTATTTATTTATTTCCGAAACTAAATAATTAGCAGGACCCTGAAGTCTTACAATTTCTACACGGAGTGATCCCCCCCACCCACACTTAAAACAAGCATTGTCCTCAATACTTCAAGAACAAGAAGTTTTAAGACGAAAGGGTACTTAGTAAAACAAGACAAATTCAACAGACAGAAAAATATGCATTAATTTAAAGAGAGATATTGCGACATAAAATAGTGACGACTCAGTCATAGGGTTTAGAAATTAAAATTTTCAAAATAAAAAATAAAATCGATAAAAAGAAAATTTGAACAAAAATGAAAATAAACAAAATTATCTTGAATGCAGAACTTTTAAACAAAATTTTAATGGTAAGTTATTCTTTCCCCCACACTTATTTGACATTTAATATTTTTAACCACAGGAGACCGGGTAATTTGGGGAAAGAAATACTTACCTTGCCCCTAAAGGGGGTTCATGGGACTCCTTGTCTAGCTCAAGGAGGTATCTTTGGAGGTGCACCGCTTTGTTGTGGGTTTCGTCCCTTCTCTTTTGAAAGAGCGTTGTTATATTTGAGAGTAGCTCCTCTTTTGGTTTGTTCTTTCAAGTATTTGGGCGATCAACTCAGTTGGAGTGGTTACCCCTTTCTTTTCTATACCTGTCTCGGTTGAACTCCCCCACACTTCGTCTGATGGGTCTGGTGTTATGTCAGTCTGCTCTTACAGTGGCTAGATGGTTGGTGTGCCACTGCCTCTTGTTTCAGGTAACGTATTCCCTGAAAATTTAGTTGGGCCCTTAGTGGCCAAATGAGCAGTTATATCATTTAGAGAAGTAGAAGTATGATTGATTTTAATGGTATTATCTATCATATTGACTTCACAATAGTCAGATAATTGTGTCATCCCCTTATAAAGTTTAAAATCAATTTTGTCTCCTCCAACCTCCATAGAGATCATTCCTTCTTTCATGCCAATTGTGGTGTTGGCAGTCATAAGGAATGGACGTCCCAGAATCAGGGTGGATTCTCTAGGTGATGAGTCAATATCTAAGACATAGAAGTCTGCAGGCATCCATAGTCCTTTGACTTGTACTAATAAGTCTTCTATGAGTACTTCAGGGTGACCTAGAGACTTATCAGCGAGCTGTAATACAATCGAAGTTGGTTGCAAGGTTTTGACTCCTAATGCCTGATAAATGGATTTGGGCATCATGTTTATTGCAACTCCTTGGTCGAGTAGTGCTTGTTCGATTGGTACCTTTCCGATTGCGCAAGATATAGTGAAGGACCTTGGATCTCGGCACTTTTATGGTATGCTAGGTTTGAAAAGAGCAGACATGTTTGTACTCACTAATACTTTTATACTAAGCTTAAATTTCCTTTTTTTTCATGTAAAAATCTTTAAGAACCTTAGCATACTTAGGTACCTTCCTAATTAGTTCTATTAAAGGCATATTTGCTTCTACCTTTTCTAAGAGCTCCAGGATTTCCTTGTCCTATTTAAATTTATTGTTAGTCTTTTTATCATGTATTAAAAAGGAACGGGGAAAGGGAATTTTTCAATATTTACCCCTTTACCTTTTGGGTCAGGGTTTTAGTTTTGCCTGTTTCTTCACCCTTTTTCTATTCTCAGAGGCGAAGGTTTTTCATTTCTTTAGTAGTTCTTTTTCCTTTTCGCTCTCACTCTCTACTCCTAGGAAAGACATTGTTTCAAAATTATCGTCGTTCTCCTCCTCTTCTTGAGTGATAGGCATTGTTGGTCCCTCATAGCCTTTGCCATTCCGCAGGGTGATGAAGTTCATGGCTTTAAGGTTTATTACAGTGTTGGAGGGGATAGTTCCTCCAATTTGTGCTTGATGTTCACTCATATTATTGGACAATCCTTTTAAGAATTCAGCTAGGTTGTCGCAATTAGTGATTGAGGCATTCACCTTGGACGATAGGTCATTGAGTTTGGCTTCCACTTGGGTGGTGAATGTTTGCATTTAGGAATTGCTTATGTTAAGCTCATCTACAATTTGTTCTCGGAATTTTGAGAATCCTTTCTCTACTATTTTTCTGAGCTCTCTAACTTCAGAACCAAGGTTCCCATGTTCAACAGTTATAAGGGTGGTGGTATTGGGTTTTATTAGTTGATTAGGGGGTTCCTTTGGAAGTTACCTCCTTTATTACCTTGATTTAATTGCCCAGGGTCTCTCCACCTAAAGTTTAGATGATCTCGCCATCTGGAATTGTATGTGTTTGAGAACGGGTCTCGCAAAGGAAACATCTCAGGTCTTTGCTGAAACATAGCATTGACCTCTTCCATTTTGTGTTGGCAATCGTCAGATGTGTGCATCATGGATTCGCACACACTACAGCTTGCAGCTACCAGAGCCAGATGCTCTATTTGCTGATGTGGGCCTTGTAAGGCCTTGACCGCTTGGGTCAATTCAGCTATATTCCTAGTGATTTGGGATAGTGTAATATTTGGTTCATGCCCTAATTCTTCGACTAGATGCATGTCTCTAGGGGATCTTCTCTTTTTGGTTATTGCACATTTTTTATTAAATCCCAAGCCACGGCAAGGGTGAGATCTTCTAGTGCACAATTAGCTGCGGCCACTAACATGTCAGAGTCCGCAAGGTTCAGGCCTTCTATGAAGCTATTTACTAGTTGGGCTAGGGGAGACGATGATTGAGATATTTGGGCATGTCAGAGTTCGCAGGGTTTGACCTTGTCGCGAAGTCGACACCAATCAAATTAATACTATAAAGTGCAGCTAGTGGCACAACCTAGGTCGATTCTCTCTCGTGGAGCCTAGGAATTCTTTAGACAATTATGCACAACTAAACACAAAACGGGATGTTTTTGGAGCAATTAAACAAACACCTTGTGTGCAAATAAACTAAATGGAATTAAATGCGACTAAATGAAACTAGAACTAAATCTTTTTGTGTTTTTAAGTAAGAGAAAGCTAAAGTAAATTAATGTGGAGTAAATGGAGTAAATATGCCTTGTTGGAAGATGCTTTGGGCTATCCTTGCTATAAAAAAGTATGGAGTTAATCAATGAAAAACCATTTTCTAATGTAGTTTAGAAACCTCTAAACTTAGGTAAATTAACTAGATGATGCAACTAGCCAACCAGATAATTAACACAATCTAATTAGATACCAACATGAATGCAAATGGAGAAATTAAGTTGGATTAGAATTCAACTCAACAAAGACCTTTGTCATTAGACTATTTCCATATAGAATCATAATTACAATCAAATTTAACCGAACTCAATGCAACCATAATCATCAATGGAGTCATAAATTACAAAACAAAAGTCCAACTAATTTCCTAACATTCATCTACACTAAAGATTGAGGTCCATAACCATGAAACCAAAAATCATCACAAACTCATCGATCAAAATCAACTAGATAAAAATGAGTCCATGAAGGTAAAAAGAAGGAAAACAAGAAAAACTCCCTATTGGTAGCCATAGCTCAAGCCCTAATCATCCTCCTCCAAAGCACAAGATGTCTAGCCACTCAAGGATAGGCGAAATGCTTCACCAAGCTCCTTCAACCCTTGCTTAGCCATGGACGATGAAGAATGTTTCTGGATATTGGCGTGGATGGGTGTAGAGAGTGGAGAAGATGAATAGAATGTGGATATGGTGGCGGAAGTGTGGAGAGAGGCGTGAGAGAGGTTGAGAGCAAAAGTGTGTGAGTGATGAATGTGTTGGAATGAATCGGTTTTCTCCCAATTAGGTTAAGTGTCTCAAAAACTCCAGAATATTCCTTCCCCTTCGACCTAAGATGCTCCCCTTGTGATAAAATGCTGAAAAAGTGGGGTCACAATTCGTTTCAGCTCAAAAAATCGTCAGAAAACTGTGTAGATCTAATGTACCCGCTGGCAATGGGTGGATTACATTAAACGGAGCGTTTTTCTTCTGAGCTAATGTCTACCCGCTAGTAGCGGGTAGATTACATTAAACGAAGCATTTTCCTTCTGAGTTGATGTCTACCTGCTGCCAGTGGGTAGAGCAGTATATTGCCTTTAAAAATGTTGTAGCTTCCTCTAGTCTTCAATTTTTGCATCGGCTTTACTTTCC
The DNA here is from genome assembly GCA_014851425.1 of Senna tora. Taxonomy (NCBI): domain Eukaryota; kingdom Viridiplantae; phylum Streptophyta; class Magnoliopsida; order Fabales; family Fabaceae; genus Senna; species Senna tora. The sequence continues at coordinate 8,197,955 of CM026272.1, read as the reverse complement.
AGCTTCTTTCCTGACCTTTAACACTTGAATCCTCGCTATTCCTCAAGCTAGTTGACCTAAAAATCAACCAAAAACAATTGTGAGGTTCTCAAATTAATAAAAATCGAGAATTATCGCAATTTATTCACTAAAACTATAGAATTAGCAAGATTGTGATTTAAGTCCTTAAGTGCCCTTGAATAACACTAAACCATGCATAATGACTCTTTAAACTCAACAAAAGCTTGTCAAATGCCAAAAGATACAAGGGTAAATATGGGTATTATCAACTCCCCCACGCTTAGACCTTTGCACTCCTAGGCAAAGCAATCAGTCAAAAATGCAATCAAGGGATATGCAGGAAGCAACAGAATGACCAACCACATCAAGATGCAAAACAACTAAGCAAGAGACCATGTTCTTGGTCCATGCAACAAAAGCAAAATAACCATGCATAGCAATGAACTAGAACATTCAAATGACCGATGACTCAAGTGTTTCACTCTACTCACTAGTGTTGGACATTTTCCCTCTAATCTCACTTACTTAGCACTTTACCATATGCTTGAGAGAGATCTATTTCTCCGCTTAGAATGCGTTAGCTCAACAAATCATGAGGTCTTAATGACTTGTAATGATGGGTGCATGGTTATAATGAAAACTATTTATGAAGAAAGAAAGTATGCAAAACTAAACATTTCGAATTGACTTCCGGTTAAATGATTACTTGGGTTTCAAAAGAGTCTAACTAAACATTCATCTTCCAACCACCAAGAAACTTGCCTAAGATCCTTATTGCTTTCGGTTGCAACTCTTTTATTCATTTTTTTATTGCTTTTATTTCTTTTTTATTCTTTTTTTTTAAAAATTTATATATATATAATTTCTTTTCTTTTCAAGTTTTTTGCTTAATCGGATCAATTAGGCAATTTGAACCCAGGAAGATGAGTGGTCTGAAACTAAGAATACCAAAGTTAAACATTTAATTAAAATTCATTGTGCAAAATGCTTAGAAAAGCAAAAATTAGAGCTCAAAGTGGGTGACTATGGATAAAAAAAGAAGTGGTTTGTGTATGGGATATGGGTGAGTGAAACAAACGCCTCAATCATTTTCACTTAACCAACTCATGACAAGCTTCAACAAGATTTCAGTCAAGTTCTAGAAAGTGACTAAGTAAGCAGACAACACACAAATATATGCATGAAAAACAATAAAGTGTTTGGCTCAAAATCTTCCAACAAGGTTAGTTTACTCTCACATTGATCAATGCATGGCTAATTAGCTACTCACATAAGTGACCTGCTCAAGTTGTGAATTAGAGACCACTAATCTCTTGAAAAATTGTTTCTTATTCTTGAAACGATTAACTCACAACTTGAAAACATCTTCTATAAAGCTTAAACAGGTGCAAAATTTAAGTGTGGTTCCCAAAGAAATTTTGAAAAAATTTGAGTAGATATCAAAAAGTCTTTATGAAATTCCTAATTAGCGTCATTAATTCCAAAAGTCTAAAACAAAAACAAAATGGCATCTACTCGGTTGATAATATCCACAAACAGGAGACTTAAAACTTGTGCAAAATTACATTTACATCCACAAGAATAGAAGATGAAAAGCTAAATCCACAAGGGGTCATAAATGCAATCTGATTCATTAAACAGGAATATAAGTTTGACAACACTCACAATAATCACACAGTAACCTGCCCATTCAACAATTCAAATAGCAATTATTCAAGTTACAAATGTCTCCTCCCCCACACTAGCAGCAAGCATTGTCCTCAATGCATAAAGAAAGGACAGAGATGCACAGGTAGGGGAATCCACAAGCAGAAAAACAATCAATTGCACAAAGAGGAGATGCAGGGCATAAAAGGTAAGCTAAGAAATTAAGTAGAGGATAATACATGATAGTATAGTTTCCAATAGTTACATGAGCCATCAGTAGCTCAACAGCAAAATGAACAACCAGCAAAAGATAGTATCCAAGAGTACGAGAACAAATAGAAATAAAAGTCAACTAATAACAAAAGAAATAAAACAGATAAAATTGGTAAGCATGGGGCTCAGATTCTGGCTCAATCACTATCCTCCCTAGTGTTCTCAAGCTCGAACTTTAGGTCAGAGATGTATTCTTGTACACCGGCCTTCTTGTACATCTAAGATATGAGATGCGGGATTAACAAAATTTGCCCTTTCTGCCCCTTTTCTGATACCTTCTTGAGGGATCCAAAAATCATCCCGACCACATCAATGTGCTCATTCCTCATGAATAGATATATGAGATGTGCTTGGTAACTTGGAATGTCAGTACCATGGTTGGAAGGAAGGATATTATGACAGATGCAGAGTAGCCATGCTCGGGCAGCTGAGCACAAAAGATCGCTTAAAATAAATTTGTGGCCCCCATACTTAGATTCCCAATCAGAACCGTCTTGAATAAGCAACTATCTAATTTCCTGGCGCGAAAACAGGGTACAACGATTCTCAAAAGCTTCTTGCTGGCTCTTGTAGGCACAAGTTCGTACAAAAGGCAGCTTAAAATATTGTCAGATGTTGGCCGTTGCGAAGGTGGTAACCTTTTTACCATGGAAGGTAGGGTTATTCATTTTCTTTTTCAGCTTAGCATTGACATAGAAATGTAGCACAAACTGCCATACAGTGAGGAGTTGAAGACAACATTGTAGTTTCTTTCCCTTCCCTGTTAGGCAGTAGGTGACAGACCCCAAAAGTTTTCGCTAATATGGCCGGCACAAGGTTCACCATATGCTTTTCCATTGCCATAAAAATGCTGATAAATGGTAGACTGATGACATCCAAAGTAGAGGGGAAGATTACCAACCCATAGATAGCCAACGCTAAGGTTCAACTAAATGTCTTCCAATCTCCTTTTCTCTTCATGGCCTCCATGTGGTCTAGGAGAAATTATGAGGATAAGATATCCCCTTGCGACGGTTTCTTGATGGTGACATCCTTTAGAGGTAGCCCTAACAGGCCATCAACGTCTTGTTGTGTAGGTACATACCCAGAGAACTTGTATACACAACTTTCTTGAGTGAGTGGGTCCTTCATGAGTCCAACATATTCTTCTTGCACCAATGACAAGATTAAGTTTGGGAATACAAAGGCCCTCAATTGGTTGTCCTAGAATTGTAGGAGTGCCTGAAGTACATCTCCAACAACCCTTATATCAGGAGGTCTAAAATGTCCCCATAATGATCATGGAATTTCCTCAACTCTTCTCTAGGCAAACACCCTCTCCTCTTGATAAGATCATCCACCAGATTAGCTTGAATCTTGACTCTGAGTCGCCTCCCAATGAAAGCAAAACTCGTCGGTGAACAAAAGGCCATGCTAAGGTTCGATACATTTCAAATTGTTTTCTTTTTTTTTTAAAAAAAGAAAATGTCACTATGATAAAAAATAGAAAGATACAAATAGTAGTGCAGAAAATAAGGAAAATTTATATACAATGCTAAAAGTAGTAAAATCCATGCCATGCAATGCGTGCAATGAGGGAGTTCGCTCCTTGTGTCCTAAAAGTTAGGTCCTTAAGGTTCAACAACTGGCTGACCTATGAAGGTAGGCCTTATGGTCAACTCATACATGGTTTAGCTTGGGATCTAGAAACCCTAAAAGGCCCTTAGATTGCCCCCACCAAAGGTAGAGACCTTGACTTAAGAGAGGATACTGTCACAGAAAATTCTGCTCGTATCAACTCTTAAGGCAAGTAACAATCTAAGCGAAGTAGATAAGTCAACCTCTGTAGGCCGAAGCCCAACATGGAAAGATTCTCATACCCCTACTAACAATTATGGACTACTTCGGGCATAGAAGTGAATTAAAGGTAGGTAGCAATGAAAACTTGTGCACTTATGAGTAGGAGCATATTTCCCTTTCAGTAAAGTGGAAACACTGCAAAACAAAAGAGAAAACAACTAGAACAGATATGAACAAACAATAAACCGACATTCAAGGCCAAAACAATTTAAATGTTAATTTTCAAAGAAAGGGGCTTAACTCTCAAATTGTCCCCAGTGGAGTCGCCAACTGTAGAGACCGCACCTTCGGCGGGCTTCATTGAGTCGCCACCAAGTTTTCCATAAAACTTGGAAAAGGAAAAATTGTTCAAAAAGTATAATAAAAATGGGTTTTAATAATGGTTTGAGCTTGAGAGTCTGCTTGAGATGAAGGGAAGGTGTTAGGCACCCCTCATCCCCCGTCCTAAGACGGTTACCCCAAAAATCAATATTTAAAATTGTTTGGCCTTAAAGAGTTGGAAAAGAACACAAAACATAGAAGAAAGCAAAGATGTACTTGACATAGGATAAGAGCTTAGGGCCTACGTACCCTCCAAGTCTACATAATTCGTGAAGGAACACATGTGTGTGTGTGGGACACTCATCAAGCAAAGACACAGATGGCGTCCCAGTGCAATGTGCTTAAAGAAGCAAAGGCTCCTCGACACCTATCTACCATGCATTTACATTCAAACAACTAACAAGACAAGAAAGGTGTGTGTGTGATGCTCATCAGGCAGTGCGCCCAAATGGCGTGTAAACTAGTACTCCTATAGAAGCAAAGGCTCCCTGGTGGCACTAGGGTTACATATACTATGATAAAATGGTTTAATAAATAGCACAGGGGAGGCAGAAAGTAGGCTTGTCTGCCTCTGAAGGTAGGTCGCGACCTGCTATCTTGAACACAGGTTTCGAGAGCAGAGCAAGGTTTTTAGGTCACGACCTACTGCAATATTGGTCACGACCTATGCATGATTTTTCAGAGAAGCAAGCAGAGAGAAGACACATTAAACAAACGGTGCTCAGAGGTTGAAAAGGGTCACGAACCATACAGTAGGAGGTCGCGACCTGCTTATGAAATCAAAGAAAAATAAGATTTAGGATTCTGGCCCTTGGATCTAGGATATGCAAGGGATCTTGGTCGACCCTCGGAGTGGTACGGGGCCTAGCTCCTATCCCATTTATCAACAGTGAAATTTTGAGGACAAAGATACCTAGAAAGAGATGAAAAGTATGTGGGTGAGGAAGAAAGATGCAAGGGTCTTACCAGCGACTCAGCAATTTAGTAAAGCTTCGACCTCTCCCGATTCAGTCCCTTTAACTGTGGTGGCACCTCCTATTTATAATAATCTCAGAGGATCATATAAAAGGAAAGTTGGATTTGATTCATAAATGCCTATAGGTCGCGACCTATAGTGACACAGGTCGCGATCTACAGCAAATCTGGATTTGATCCGGATCAGAGTCATTAATGCCATTAGGTTGTGACGTATTGGAGCACGGGTCGTGACCTAATGCCGACTCAGCAAATAGGTCACGACCTGTTCTGTTAGGGGTCGCGACTTACTTTTATTTTTCTATTTTTAGTGGTTGGACAAAACGTGGTGTCCATAACCATGAGAAGGCTTCATCACAGTCGATACCTTCTTGTTGTGTGTACCTCTTCACTACTTAATGTGCCTAGTAGTGGTCGATTAAGCCATCTGCCTCTCCTAACTTTTGAGAGCACACTTATTTTCAAAATGCCTTGTGGCGCAGGGCAGATTCACCAAGTCTCATACTTGGTCTGTCCTAATATACTTCGTATTTTCTTCTTCCATAATTTTAGTCCACCTTTTACTAGTAAGGTCGGAGAAAGCCTTTTGAACTATCTTAGGCTCTACTTGATCATCTAGTACTCCTCCTGGATTGTGCTTCGTGGAAGACATGCTTCTCGTAAGCAATACTCCCACTTGACTCAATAATTAGAGGTGTGTCTATACGCTCTTCTCAACGTGTTGTAGGTCCACCTCCTTTCAATGAAGGTGCACATCCCAAAATCCATCTCCCTTGATAGAAAAGTTAGTCTTGAGGATCATTATTCTCAGACTCCAATTCTGTGACTAGGGTGTGTTCATTTTTGCTAATGAAGACGTATCCTTTTGAGTGACCAAGCTATCTTACCAAGACATGCTACTTGCCTCTAGGGTCAAGCTTCCTATACTCATAGGAAGGATCATGTATGTTGTACACCCTCATAGTCTCAACATACTCTAATAAGGTCTTTTAACCAACTAGAACTCAGAAGGAATGACTCACATAATTGGAGGGTATATGCTTAAGTATGAAAGTGGTTGTTGGCAAGACATATCCCCAATGGGAATGTTCACCTAAGCCAATATCAACTTAACCAACTCCAGGAGCAACTCATATCGTTGTGGAGTGTGTGGAATAGTTAGCTGTCTAACTATCCCATTTTCATCATGTAAACATGAGAAAACACAAGGCTGCTTGCCTTGCCCCCACGCTCATCGGACCACTAATGTCCGAGTGGACTAATTTGATGAAAGCGGAATTTTTGATTCCATGACTAAATGGATTTTAGGTTGCTTTGTCTGTAAGGAAATGTTTACAAACTAGCATTGGGAAATTTTCCTCACAAATTCTCATATGCTAATACATAATTGCGTCCCACAAGCACTTGCCAAACAGGTATATCAACCACAGAGGAATACACAGTAAAGCAACTAGTTGAATTACGGGAATGTAATTCAAAGTGTATCACAACACAACCATTGTCATAAAATCAAAAACTAACGCTAATGAGTCATGATAAATATGTAGATCACATTATATCCTAAGTTCTCTCTCGAAAAAACAGCTCGTAACAAGTCCCATTCAGTATCTAGAACACATAACATATATAAAGATAAAGAGTCATCACTGCCTAACTTTAGTTTGTAGCTGCCTAACCTATTGACTTTATTAATGCTTTGTTCCTACGAGGATACTTCTGCTCCCATTTGGGCAGAGGGTGGAACTCTACAAACCAATGTTCATGGGTGAGAGGAAAAGAATTGCTGCAAACAATTTTGCACACAATGCCCTATGGGTTAGCACAAGCAACATTTGACCTTGGCCAAAATTTCTTTTCCTCCCTTGCTTCTCCTTTGAACTGAGGCTACTTACCTTACACTCAGCCTTTCTCCTCCTAACACCACGTCTCTTGGATCCATTGTCCTTGTTCTTGGAGCTTGGAGCTCTGAGAAAATTTAGCCACTTAGGCTACGTGCTCGATGTATTTCGCGGCCTTGTGCACCTATCTTTGATCACTAGGTGGTGTTTTAATATTATAACGAAACTTAATGTTATTAGTGGAGGTCGGAATAACCTACACGCACTCCCAAGAGGAGGGAAGAGATCTGGCAACAGTTTGAACTCACTGTTTACCAATAGGAAGTTTTTAGGCATACTCATACTCCCAAATCATGTTTGATTTCTCCCTTAAATGCGTCTTCATGCTCTTATTAGAGCACATCTTGGAGGCATCAAACTTGTTTGTAAGCTGCCTCTGTTTGGTGGCCACAATGTCACCATACCGTTCTCTCTAATGTGATCCACATTTATAGATTTTGCAGTTACACTATCAGTCAATCCTAAACGCTAACACTAATTACACAGCTCCTTATTACACAACACACAACTATGGAAAGTTGTTATCAACGCAAGATGAGTGTATATATAGCTAGTTTCTGCATTCGAGAAGTGGGGTCAACCACCCTCATCACATAGAGAACCAATATATGTACACCTTTCTTTACTTGACTCAACAATTTTCATAGAATAGTCACATACTATTCGAAATCCCTTTTAGATTCCCACTGAGTAAGCGTTCAAGAAGGACATCGGGTTGCCACATGTTTGACCATGAACTTCCACTAGATTAAAACGCTTATGATCATTTAAATAGTCACTTACAATTTAATTTCACACGTGGATAAGCGTTTACATTAGGTTATGGGTTTGCCACATGCGGCCCCTAGCTCCCACTCGAGTAAAATGCTTAAGGTGATTTAAACGATCGCATACCGTTTAAATCTTCTCTCTCGTTGTGTATTTCAATGAGTCAAGAGATGGCCTTAATTGCTCTACAAATAGTTCACCCTAATTTCTCCCCTTATTTGGATTCGTCCAGGGAAATCGAGAAAAATGACCCAAAAATCATAAAAAATGGACCTAAAACGAAGAAATTATGCGCGACAGAACACGTGCGTTGACCAGTCAACGATCAACGGACCTCTGGTCAACAGTGACCGATTGTGATCGCCGTTGCCGGCAAATAAAAATGGCACTGCCCGCCAGACCTCTGTTGGCTGGCTGCTGGACCTCACTCAGCCGGTAGCTGGCCGACTGCCACCGCCGCCTATCCACGGCAACTCCATTATCCTGCCAACCGGTCAACGTCGGCCTCGCAAGTCAAAGTTCCCCCTCCCCAAACCAAAGCAGCATACATAGGTACACACACACACACACACATATATATATGTTTGCAAATTTGGGTATTTAATACGAAAGGAGAAGCTAAACATGTTTCTAGGTTTAGGGTTTGAGTTACTAATCAATATTGAATTCAAAAATATCAAATATAAGATTTAAATTCAAAAAGCATTCCATAAATCATGGGACCCTACCTTACAAGATATGATCTAGCACATGTTTTGAACCAGAATTAAAAAAAATTAAAACTGGGAACCTAGGCATATTCTTAAGTTCTAAACAAAAAAAAAAAGCAAACAATCATATAAAATCTAAACATGCTCCTAACCCTTTTTTATTTATCAAACCCTGAAGAACAGAGCTCTAGCATAACCAAGCTCTGATACCAATGAAGAGAAAGACCCAGATCTGTATGACCCAGCCCGACCCAAGGACCAAAAAGAAAAATAAAAAATTAATCCAGACAAAAATAAAATATTGCGGAAGCTACTAACCTAGACGCCATCACTAAAACCTTGGATCTTGCTAGTGCCTCTGCTCCACCAGGGCTTACCTCCAAACGTCAAACTCCGAAAAGGACCACACCAGACGGAGGACTTTACCTACAAGAGGTAGAGCCACCTATTCACGACTAATGCACATAAGAATGACTCAAAGAGAGAGACAAAAGTAATACTACGTGAGTTTTCCCAAATGGGACCCCTCCTTTCCAACACATGGATTGAGCAAATAGAATGGTGGGGAAGCACTTCTATTTATAGGACAATGTGAGAGCTCCCAACATCAACCTATCAGATATAGGACTTGGAAAAATGAACAAAATATCATGATCACATAATGATCACCTAGCCTACTTTGGGCTAGGAGTGCGGGCACGTATGACCTCCGATGAGCTTCATCTTGGTGTCATTTTGTTTGTCTCTCCGTGAACTTTCCAACGGGTCATCACACGACTCGATCGGACTCCCCCATGGGCGGATATTTGGGCTCCAAAATCCAACAATTTGCATCATCAAGAAATGAAAACATAGTATCTCATTAACAAAGAACCAGTAGTTCTTTAGAATAATTTTCAAGATTATATATTTTTATATAATCAAGCTTTGTTTAAAATGTGCTCTCTATTGAAATTATGTGTAGAGCAAATCATTGGTGAAAATATGTTGAAAAGAAAACATATTCTACTTTTATTCCTCGAATGTGCTGCTGAAGTAGCAATAAAAAGAGTATAAATTTGAGTTAATTTCTTGTTTGCTTATGGTTAAGAAAAAGTCCTAAACTATTGGTGAAAAATTATAAAGCCTGTCCGAAAGAACCAACTCCATTTTCTGAAGAGAATGGAACAAGGTATAATAATTTTTGTAAAAGCATTCCCTAAAGTGAATGCAGCAAAGTATGATAAGTTTCGTAAATGAAATAATAATTTCTCTAGCCGTAGCCATTGTCTTGGACGTGGGCACTGTAAAGGACTAAAAAGTTACTATTCTCATGATTGATGTTATAATAAACAAGAGAACTATTGGGGTTCTCAATAAAATTCTTATAAGAATAAATATAATCTATGTCATTGATGTGACATAAAAGATCATTGATCACGTGTTTGTCCTGCACCTAAATATCTTGTCAAGCTTTACAAGCTATGATAAAGAAAGCAAAGAATTCTAGCGTCAATTTGATTTTTCAATATTGATGATATATTATGGTCAATTTTGCTTATAAAGATGATTAAACATAAGCATAATGACAACGAATAAATTGTTAATATTATGCTTATTTTCTGTTTGTATAATAAAGATATTTCTATCTGGATCACAAATATCTAACACATTTTATTTTGGTATAGATTATAATTTATTTTTGTAAATCAAGGTGTCTTTTAATCCCTTCTTGCTTTTATCATTTATAAAGCTAAAAATGGGTATGTTTAATAACATATTTTGCACTTCGAGTGATAGTATTTTTTCACAGCACCTTAGCAATAATGTTATCAAATCATTGTGTTTTATATTTGTTGCTAGGATTATAATAATTCTTATTACAAGATCAAAGAATATATATGTGTCTTGTGGATTATGTTGCAATGCACATGATAGAAAAACATACTTCCTTTCTTTGGTTATGAAAGAAGCAAATATATTAATATAATGTTTGGTAGTACAAAATTAATTGAGTGATTTGGAAAATTCAAATTATAATTATCAAGAGGAATAAAAATCGGCTACAAATAATTGACTATTTTGCAATAAGTCTCTAGGAAACTTATTAAGTTTCAAAAACATATATTGTAGATATCATATTGAGAGTACAAATGATGAAAAGATGGAATATTTTTATGTTACTGCAATTATGATGAGTAAGAAATGTATCTTAGAAAAATTACCCACAATTTCCTTTGGTTTGTACTAGGGGTGGCAAAATGGGTGGGTTGGGTCAAATTTGGGTTGGGTTATAAATGGGTTGGGTCATAAATGGGTTAAATTTTAAATGGGTTATAATAGGTCATGACCCATTACCCACCAACCCATTAATTTTTCTTTTGTTGTTTTATTTGATTTATTTTAATTAATTTGTTCTACCAATCATTTTACTTTATGTTTATATCAATAAAGATAATAAAAATCAAATCCACCAAACAAAGAATATAAAGTTCAACATTGATACAATTCTCTACCAGACATAAGAAACAATAAAAATCAAATTCTACAACTACTTGTCAACAATTACTGATTTTTCTTAGAAATCTAACTTCAACATAGTTAGCATAAAAACATGCTTTCAAAAAAACGAGACAAATCAAGAAGTTCTATATACTCTAATTCTGGAATTGTGTCCAATTGAACAGGTAATACATCAGTGATGTGGAATTCTCTAAGGCACTTTCTAATGGCCTTACAAGTTGTGTTGTAAGCTATGACTTGTTTTATTATACTCCTCTCCCAAAACCCAATTGGCCGAAACTGATAAATCAATAGACTAAACAGTGCAATTAAGAAGCCAATTTCAACTATAATTTTGCTACTAATTTGAGTTAAAACCACATACTCCTATGATAAGAAGTAAATAAACAGTTCCAGAATCACATAAAGCATCAGCTAAATATTAGAAAAACTAAGGCAAAATGAAAACCCAAAATAAAATACTTACCAAATACTAAGTGAAGAATGCATAAGCTTGAGTTGATCCGAACTCCAAAGCAAGATGAATGAGCGAATCAAATAAAATGATGAATGTGTGTGGAGAAAGGTGAATTCAGAGGAACGAATAAATTAGAAGTGAAGAAGTCGAACGATTTACAAAAATTAGGGTTCTAAAAATCGCAATTTAGATTTGGGTTTTTGGGCATTAGATGGGTTATTGAGTTAACCATGGGTTTTACCCAACCTGACCCATATTTAAATGGGTAAATTCTGACCCGACCCACATGACCCATTTATTAATTGGGTTGGGTTGGGTTCAGTTGGTGGATTTGGGTCAAAATTGCTACCCCTAGTTTGTACTACACAAATATTAGCATGGTTGCATGCATGTCATAGTAAACAAGAAGTTTACATAGTTGAGATGCATGCTCTATAGTAAACCAGAAGTTTACTGGTTCAAATAATTATATTAGATGGCATGATCGGTTAGACCATCTTGGTTCAATTATATATGATGCGAAAAATTATTGAGAATTTAAATGAGGAGAACCAGCAGATTTTTCAATTTAAAGAGTTCTCTTGTGCAGTTTGTTCTCAAGATAAATCAATTACAAAAGTATCACTAGATAAAGTTAGCATTAAATTCCTGCATTTCTGGAATATATGAAAAGTGATATATATGGGCACATTCACCAACCATGCAGACTATTCAATTATTTTATAATTTTAATAGATGCATCTACAAAATGGTCGCATGTGTGCTTACTATGAACTCGCAATATGGTATTTACGAGATAATTTGATCAATAGCTTATGCAATTAAGATAAATTGTCTTGATAATTCTAGTGAGTTTGTCTTAAATTATAATGACAATTGAACATCCTGAAGTTTATGTTCACACTTAAAATATTGGTCTAGATAATCATTTATTAAATGTCTCAAGTTAATAGATAGACCAATATTTATGATAACAACTTCCCATGTTATAGCATGGGGATATACTATTATACGCATCTGGGCAACAAGTTATCATAAATTCTCCCAATTATTATTGGCTTTTAGTCAAGAGCTGAATATTTCCCATCTTAGAATTTTTGGTTGTGTGGTATATTTTCTAATTGCTGCACCACAACGCACAAAAATGGGTCCTCAAATGAGGTTATAAATATTTGTTGGATATTAATCTCCTACTATAATTAAGTATTTTGAACTAATGATTGGAGATCTATTTACAACAAAATTTGCTGATTGTGATTTTGATGAATCAATATTTCCAACATTAGGGGGAGAAAATAAATAGCTAGAAAATGAGATTGATTTGAGAATATTATTTTTATCTTATTTAGATCCTCGCATAAAGAAAAATGAACCTGGAGTTCAAAAGATAATTCAATAACATGCCAGACGCATTTACTAACCTTAAAAGAGTTTCAAAATCTCATATACCAACTGAAAAATGCTCCAATTCAAATGGATGTCCCAGCAGGAAAATATGTTAGTGACTATGAAAGTAAACCACGTGGTAAATCATCGATTCTAAAGTTAAAAATCCTTGAAAAGGGGAAGGAGCAAATAATTAAGATGGTCATATTATGGAGGCGAGTTCTCCTAAAGGGACCCAAGACATAACTAATCATGAAACTTCGAAAGAGGATCAGGTACTTGAGAATGATAATGAAGAGATCTTGATAAGTTATGTCAACACTGAAAAGGTGGAATCCAAAGAATATTGTTGTTGATAACACTTTTGCGTATAATGTTGCAATTAAAATAAAATAGGATCTTGAACCAAAATCTGTCATGGAATCTAGACAAAAAAATGATTGGCCAAAATGGAAAGATATAATTCAAGCAGAATCGACTTCACTTGAGTAATGTGAAGTTCTTTGGACTTGTACTCCAAATGACTGAAGGTCTATATAAAGTTGTTGGGTACAAATGAATTCTTTTGTACGGAAAAATGAAATGGGAAAAATGAAGTCATAAGGTATAAAGCATGACTTGCAGCGCATGATTTTTCTCAAAGACCTGACATTAATTGATGGTTTTCGATCATACCTAGATGTCGTATTCAAGTAGCCACGCCCAATCCGGTCACAATGATGGACTCAGATCATAATACACAGCAAATGCACTCTTGTAAGGAGAGAAAGAGAAGAGAGAGAAGATGAAGTTTTTGGTGGTTTTCTAAGTTCTCCATCAAAAATGAATTTTTTCAACCTCTATTAAAACCACCCTTCCACTTTCATATATGTTTAGAATAACTTTTCCCACTAATTCCTAATTTGAATAAAGGGGAAAATTACATTCCATAAACCCTTATGTTTATGGTATTTATACTAGTGCCCCAACATAAATGGGTTTAGGTCCAATCCACCAAGGGTAGACTGGCCCATTTTCCTACATCTCCCACTCACACTTGGTGGATTAGATGTCGTGGGTCTAGTCTCTTTGTCTCCCCTAAATTTCATAATTAGTGTTTTGCCATGACCGCGTGGGCATGACATCTTCATTTAGGTGATTGTACTAGAAATCCCTTTTACAGGACTAGCACATGTTACCTTCTTCTTCGTGTAGCTGGAACATTAGAATTATGCCTGAGATGCCTGAGATAGTGAGGTTACACGGAGTACCGGTGTCGATTATCTCTGACAGGGGGCCGCAGTTTACCTCTTGATTCTGGAGAGCATTGCAGGAGGCGTTGGGGACGAGGGTTAATCTGAGTACAGCGTTTCATCCCCAGACAGATGGGCAGTCTGAGAGGACCAATCATATTTTAAAGGACATGCTTAAGGCATGCATTATGGAGTTCGACGGAGGGTAGGAGAAATACCTGCCGTTAGCGGAGTTTGCTTACAACAATAGTTATCAATCCAGTATTCAGATGGCACCTTTCGAGGCTTTGTACGGTCGGAAGTGCAGGTCCTCGATTAGGTGGTTTGAGGTCGGAGAGGCCAAGTTAGTTGGTCCAGAACATGTTCAAGATGCTTTGGACAAGATAAAGTCCATTAGAGAAAAGCTTGTGACGGCTTAGAGTAGGAAGAAGTCGTATGCTGACAACCGGAGAAGAGAGTTAGAGTTTGTTGTGGGTGAGCAGATCTTCTTGAAAATTTCACCAATGAGGGGCGTGATGAGATTTGGCAAGAAAGGCAAGCTAAGTCCAAGGTACATCGGACCGTTTGAGATTCTAGAACGCGTGGGAAATGTTGCCTACCATCTAGAATTGCCTGCGGAACTGGAAAGAGTTCATCCGGTGTTTCACGTGTCTATGTTTCGCAAGTACTTGCCAGATCCCTCTCATGTAATCCAACCCCAGGAAGTACAACTAGCTGAAGGTATGACTTATGAGGAGATGCCAGTGGAAATCTTAGATCGCCAGTTGAAGAAGCTGAGATCGAAGGAAATACCGTTGGTGAAAATTCAGTGGCGAAACCATTTAGTCGTGGAAGCAATGTGGGAAGTTGAGGCTGAGATGCACAGAACATATCCTCACCTATTTCAAGACTAAGGTTAGTATGTTATTTGAAATTCGAGGACCGAATTTTTTAAGGGGGGAAGATTGTAATACCTGAGAATTTTCGAAGTTTGAAAAAAAAAGGAAAGAAAATAAGTAGGAAATTTTTAGGTTTTAATTTGGGACTTAAGTGAAAAGAAACTTGAATTTGGTAGGAGGAGAGACTAAACTGAAAACATTTCATTTTCAGCCTTTTAATTTGCGGGTGCCGTGACCATCTCCTCCCCATATTCAACATATCACAAATTGAAGAAAGAAAGAGAGGAGACAACCCGTGAAGGAGAAAGAAGGGGAAGAAGGAGGAGTCGTCGGAAAGTGGCCGGAGCGGAGCTAGCCGACGTCGGGAAAAGTCACTGGAGCTCGACTACGTCATCTCCAACACTTCCACCGATTGAATCAAGGTTGGTAACCCCAAATTCTTCCTAAACTTTCATATTCTCCATTTTAGGGATTTTTTTCAATTCATCTTCATCTGGGTTGTTTCGAGGGTAGATTGAAACCTACTAAGTATTCTTGAACACTTAGTCGGGGTAGAAGTCGAGGCTATATCGTCGAATTTGGCCGAATTCAAGTTTTAAGGGACTTGGGTTTGAAAACCCCAAATATTCCAAATTTGGGAATTTGTTGATAATTTAGGAATCGAGCTTGGATTTGAGTAGTTCGGATTGGATTTGTATTGTTGAAATGTAGGTGAACAAAACTCGTGAAGAGTGGAATCGATGCCGGAGTTGGAAGGTGGCCGAAAAATGCCAAAAACCAACCCACAGCACAGCAGAAATATGTTGTAATGCGAGCTGGTGCGGACACACCTGCTCACGGGCTAGCCAGGGCTGCTAAGGCAGAACCTTGGCGCGTTAGCACCAAGGGCTAGCGCTAACGCGCCAGGTCCCTGCTTGGCTTGCCCCAAATGTGCTCTAGGGATGATTTTGAGAGTTCCAAACCTCGTCTCTTTAATCTTAAACACCCTAGAACACTTCTAAACATGTTTTCAATAATCAAAATCATTTCAATTACTTTCTTGTTTCTCAAGGATGGAAACTTGCGGAACAAATTAAGTCCAACTTCTTAAATTTCAACTTTCTTCCTTCATGATCTTTAGGAAACCTTAAGTAGGATAGTTTAGAAGTATATTGAGGTTTAGTAACTCAAATCCAAGGCTCTAGAATCACTTCAGATAAGTTATAGTTGTACGTAACCAAGTGCAAAGCACTTGAGACTCTCATAGAAGAGAGGGAAGACGGATAAGGCCAAGAACTCAGTTCTTGGCGACGTCTAGGTGCATTTTTAGGCACGAGCATGTCATATGCATATGAGTTGCATATAGTTTAAGATGTTAACCACGTGAATGCATTTGTTAGGAAACCACGATTCGTCCGGAGCGGGAGTTACTCTAGGACAAACACAAGGAAGTTATCCAGGTGAGGGGTTTCCCATCCTTGCCCTACAGGGTTGATTGAGGATGTGGATATGTGATTTTCCTACTTGCCTATTTGTAAGAATAATTTAGTGGTTAACATGCTATTGTTATTCCTAAATTGTATTATATGAAAGTACTTGTATATGTGTGAATGCTTACAGGCAAAGAGGTACTGGAGGGCATTCATGTGATGACATGAGATACACCGAACAGTACGAGCAAGGGGGTAAGTTATTGACTGAGTCCAAGGTTTGGTTTACACTATATATTAGAAACTCATTAAGATAATCACAAATAACTTGTTTATAAACATCGACGTTATATGATAACCGAACTTAGGAAAAAAATGTTATAGTTAGGTTATGATCTAAACTAGGGTTTGGGTACTAATTAAGGATCAATAAGATCTCATAATTGTTTAGTGAGTCATAGGGATGTTTTACATTACTTAGGTAAAGTCAGTTTAGGATAGTAAGGGTAGATGAAGTCAGAATCACAGCTGAAAGCTCGGGAGGAAAGACAAGTCAGATAAAGTCGTCCGTGGAGGCCATTGCTCTAGCTTGTTCTAGGGCCAGTTGTTTAGTTTGCCCATGGAGGCCATTGCCCTAGCCTGACACTAGGGTCAGTTAAAAGAGTTGCCCGTTGAGGCCATTATCCATTGTGAGATACATGGACCAGTTGTGTGACTGAAGCCGAAGAGGCCGTGGTCCAGTGTGAAATACTTGGACTAGATTTATAGCTTTCAGATAACATGTTTAATGTGATTGTTTATTTTACGAGAAGCATGATAGAAGAGCATGATCCTTAGGTTTATCTTTGATTATATGTTATATTAATATTGCCTGATCGTAATATAACATTGGATAAAGTGTTTCCCTTTCCCCAGCTATAGTGGTACCCGCCGCTACGCCAAGGATGGGAAGCTCTTCACTAAGTCCGCTTGACTCACCCGCCCCCCTTACTTAAATGTTTCAGATACAGGTATCGGGCATACAACGACGTCCGAACAGTGACACGGCCTTAACGCACATGTTCACGTGGGTGGACACATTTTATGTTATTTTGATTTTTTTTGTTGTACATATTCTAAAGTTGTAAAGTATTGTGTAAATATTCACAACTTTTGATGTATGCCTACTCTAGATATGTCGGCTTCACATGTATTTAAAGACAGGTTCTGGTTTTGGGGAAAATTAGGTTATATGTATGATTATATGAATTGTTGCATGTGAATAGGATAGATCGTACACATTGAGGCGTACGGTCAATATGCTATGGATATATATTACGTGTGTTTGAAATATATCTATATACTGGGCTAAAGCGGTATTGAGCGAACCGTGGATTGCAAGTTATTTAGGCCACCTGTGAGGTGTGGCCACTATTATATTCTATATATTGATTGTATAGTAGGGTAGTTATATTTATGTTTTACATCATAAGGCTTACGGGTTTAGAGGCAAAATCCATTCCCGTGCTGGTCACGTACTCCCGAATTGGGGTCGTGACATCTTCAACTACCTCTACCACATTTTCATTTAGAAGATTTAATGAATCTTCAATGATTAAGTGAGGTTCTACACGGAGCTATTCAATATGGAAATGTTTCCAACGCAATTCCGGAATCCATTTTCCCTCCAAGTCCTCTTGAGAATCCTCTTCATGGTGCTCTTCAGGATCTTCATCAGGGTCCTCCTCAGGATCCTAATCATTTTCAGGGTCCTCCATAGGATCATTTTCAAGGTTTGGAACAAATTCTAAAATTTTCTCGTCTAAATATGAGTATTCCAATGTACCATAGTCGGTATTTTAAGTGCTACTAGAAGCCTCTTGCCTCATTTTAACTTAAAAAAAATAACAAAAATTATTTTGAATTTTATGAAATTTTTCTTTAATTTTTCTCACATAAAAATACCAGAAAAAGCATTAAAATACACATAAAATGATCCTGAATGACCTCCAAAATTGGTGAATTATATATCAAATTAAAGATCTTAATTTTATGGATTTTTAGAGACAAACAGCACCCCGATCGAAGGCCAGAAGCGCCCTCACGCGCCTCGAGAATTTTTTAAAATTAGCACGTGAAAACCCACGCACCACCGATGACACGCACCGCTGCGCCAGCAGCAATCGGGTAGTGTGCCCCACGCACCAATCAAAGGTGCCACGTAGCCAAAGGCGGCACTTCTAAACCCATTCCGCTTTTATTTATTTATGTAAAATTTAGGCCTAGGCCAGTTTCTTTTATTCTGTTAACACACTTTGGGCCCCGCCCCAAAAGTTTTTTTTTATTAACAGATTTGGGCCATAACTCAATTTTTTTATTTATGTTTTTGGCGGCGGTTTTAAACTACCGCGCTAAAAGGGCAGCAGTTAAATAACCGCTGCTAACACGGTTATCAACTTTTTGAATTTCAAGAATTTTAGGTGGCGGTTTTTAAACTGTTGCGCTAAGAAAAGGCAGCGGTTATTTAACCTCTACTAACACTGTTATCATCTTCAACCTTCGAATTTCCATAATCTGGTGACCGTCGATGGTGTAGTTCGCCGGAAAATGTCGATCTTCAATATCTCAACCGTCCGAACTCCGTTTTTCGCAAACTTTATGTCATTTTCACACGAATTTTTGTGCTCTACACATTTGGATAAGTTTTGAAGACTAAAAACTTCGTTTTACTGAACCCAATTTTCGAACCCGAAAATTCGATCTTCCATAACTTTGACGTTCGAAGTCTGTTTTATATGAAATTTATGTCTTTCTCTTCGACTTTTACCCTCTATGTAATGATATAAATTTCAAATCATATTGTAATGATATAAACATCATTCTACAGTAGCCTATTTTTCAATTTTTTTTCATGCTTAGCCACTACTTTTGCATTCTTTTATGTTCGTAGTTATCAAACTTTAAATAAAATAAATAAATACATGTGTTCCCATACACATTTAAAATATCTTTTTGATTTAGAAATCAAATTGCAGTGAGAATAAACATGTAATTCATGAATGCATCATTATTTATCAAAAAATTAAATTCATAATTTTCCATGCATTCAACAGGCATTTACAGTATATTAACATGCACATTTTATCATGCATTCATCAAACACAACGGAAGTTGTTAAAAACCTGCCTTTGATGCCATTGATGGTTTTTGGGCATACCTGGATGTCGAACTCAAGTTGCCTCACCCAATCCGGTCACAGTAATGGACTCGGATCTTAATACTCCGCAAATGCACTCTTGTAGGGAGAGAGAGAGAAGAGACACAAGATGAAGTTCTTGGTGGTTTTCTAAGTTCTCCACAAAAAATGAATTTTTTTAACCTCTATTAAAACTACCCTTCCACTTTCATATATGTTCAGAATAACCTTTTCCACTAATTTCTAATTTGAATAAAGGGAAAAATTACATTCCATAAACCCTTATGATTATGGTATTTATACTTTTGCCCCAAGACAAATGGATTTAGGTCCAATCCACCAAGGGTGGACTGACCCATTTTCCTACATTAATAATTATATGGAGGTATATTCTCTTGTGGTGGATGCAATCACCTTCATATATCATATTGTCTAGTAGTACGTAAAAAGCTTGATATGTGTCTAATGAATGTACCTACTGTCTATCTATATGATTCAATAGATAGTGAAATATGAAATCTCTGAAAGATTTAAATTGCTAGAAGCAATTAAGATTTTTTGGGAAACTTTGTTCCATAAAATTAAATAAATTTCTGTATGGATTATAACAATATGAATGTTTGAGGTACAATTATCTCAGTGAATATTTGAAGGAAGAATATGAAAATGATATAATTAGTCCATGTGTTTTCATAAAAGAATATGGGTTAAAGTTTGTAAAAAATTACTGTGCTTATTGATGATTTGAATATTATTGGAACTCTCAAAGAGCTCCAAAACATAGCAAACTATTTAAAGAAAGAATTTGAGATGATGAATCTTGAAATGTCAAAGTTTTATCTCGACCTGAAGATCGAGCACATTATTAGTAGAGTTTTTATTTATCAAATCATTTTATGTTAAAAATGTGTTAATCCAATATTCCTTGGACAAGGTACATCCATTGAGTAATCTAATGACTGTAAAATCATTAATTATAAATAAGGGTCATTTTCTCCTCGTGAGAATGATAAAGTACTTCTTAGTCCTGAAGTATCATATTTTAGCACTATAAGAGTACTAATGTATCTTGCTAACAACACTAGACTTCATATATCATTTGGTGTAAGTTTATTAGCAAAATTAATTTCTTCTCCAAATAAAAGGCATTGGAATGGGTTTAAACATATCTTCGAGAGGCACTTGACTTGACATGAGATTATTTTATGAATCAAAGTCTCCAGGATTGGATATGTGCTTGGATATTTATCAAATCCCCATATAGGTTGATCTGAAATTGGTTATATATTTGCATGAGATGAGACAACTATATTATGGTATTCATCAAAGCAAACATTGCTTGTTGTTTCTTCTATAAATCATGCATAAATTATTGCAATACATGAGACTGGAAGAAAGTATATTTGGTTGGGACTATTAAATCAACATATCCAGAAGATATGTACTTTGCCTTCACAAAAGAATATATCAACCATATTATATAAAGATAATATGGCATTTCTAGCTTAATTAAATGGAGGATGAATCAAATGGTACATGACTAAGCATATCTCACCAAAGTTATTCATTATCTTCATAAAGATGGTGAGTTTGATGTCCAACGAATTTGTTCAAAGTGATAATCTAGCTGATTTTTCACTAAGGCATTACCAACCATAACTTTCGAGAAGCTAGTTCACAAAATAGAAATACGACTGTAACTGTCATTTTTTGTTCAAACAATTCTAAGTTAAAAATAAGGACCGCAAGGGGTCGTAACCTTGGGGGACATGTCCTTTGGTGAAAACCTAGGTGCCTACGTACCCTTAGGAAGGGATCAAAGTCCACGTAGTTCGCCGTGATAACGTCCTTAGGAGCCGTTAGGGAAGGTGATTACCTGTGGATGGTCGTGTGCGGCTAGGACGTGTGTAAGGTACTCTGGGTGGGCGAGCCACTCGTTGGAGGTTGCCTTAGACTGGAGAGAGCAAGGGTCTCTTGGAGCTGCTAGGAGCTTTGCTGATAGAGAGCTCCAGGGCAGAGCTATGCTTGGTCGATGATGGATCTTGGGATGTAGTGAACCAAGCTCTAAGATTAATGAGGAGGTGTATTGTATTTGGGAAAGCTAAGTCTAGCTTTTGTGTATTCAGAGTCTATCTGTCTTCATGTCCCCTGAGTCCCCCAGGTGAGGCCCTTCTTTTACCAAGTGTGTGGGAGGACATGGTCGACCCACGTTCCTACTCGTCGTGGGTCATCCCACGATGCTTGAAGGCTTCCCATATCTCTTGTACGGGAGCTTAAGAGGAGAAACGTGGGTACCGACCACGTAGGGGTGAATTTACGGTGCCACGTGTCACTGACTTGAGCTCCTGCAGCCCTTTTAGAAGCCCAGTGCCACGTGTCCCTAGGGGGAACATTCCCTAGTTACATAAGTCCCCCAAGTCTATGGGTGTCGGGCGCCCGTGGACTTAACTTTCTTTCAGCAAGCTACTTAAGGAAAGTTTCCCATTTGTTGTCTTTGGCCAAGCGAGCCCACCCGCAAGTTGGTCTGGCCATCATGGTCGGTCGTTCGGCTGAAGAGGTTTTGCGTATCTCTTCCTAATTTCCTTTGAGAGAGTAGGGATGTCGAAGATGCCACGCATCTCGATCTGGGCGACTGACTGCTTGAGTTCCTCAGCAAGTTTCTTGAGCTGTCTTTACAGGAAAGTACACGTCTTTCCGAGGAGAAGTCATCATTATGTAGAGGGGAATTTTCGAAGGTGGCCTCTGGGGATGTGCGGTGGAAACTCAAAGGCCAGCGTATTTTGGTCATTCGGAACGTCTTTCCCTGAACAGGCTCGTCCGCAGGCTGTGGCCGAAGGGGACTTTGTGAGGAGCTGCCTTTTGAAGAAGTGGGCTGTTGTTGCCACCACGTGTCCTGGTCTAACTAATTTTCATAGCTTCGGGTGACTTGTAGCTGTTTTCCTTCATTTAAAGCAGGTGTGTTTCCGAGGGTTCCCATCATTAGCCTTGGCTATGGATTTTCCGTAACGGCCCTTAGGTCTCTTTGGGTGACTCTTGGGTTCCTTGGGGCTTTTTCGTCTTTATTCCTTCGGTTCCCGGCTGATGGATATGGTTCGTTCCTTTTTTCCACGTGCTCGGTTAGGACAGGCGGTTGCAACCTATGATAAGTGCACTAGATAATGATTTTATCCGTTGCGGGATTCGAGGGGGGCTGAAATTTTCGAATTGTCGTGCCTTTGTGCTTCTTATAAATACACTGTATTTGGAAGTTTGTTGTTTTACCTTATTCATCTTCAACTTTTCAACGATTTCTATGTTTCCCTGTTTTATCAAAGCTTTTCTCTCTGGTTCTCGCACCTTTATCCTCCGTGAAATTTTCATTCTCCTCTGTCATTCTTCTCTGTAAAACTTCACCATGGCCGGTCACGACCACAGTCTTTTTCCTTTTGACTTTACTGACCTGGTGGATCTCCCTCCTCCTCGTCTTAGCTGTACTCGAGACAACAGTCAGAGTAAGGGGAAGAAATCTGGGCAGGACCTTTCTCCTGGTCAAGGAAGAGTCGTCGAAGCTTCTGCCAGAATGTCTGGTGGAAGTGGAAAAGATGTCCGAGCGTATACTCCGCCTTCTCCTGACAAGGTGCGTCGGCAAGAGGATCTCAAAGGGAAAGTGAGGAGGAAAGATGGGAGGGGAGAGATAGGAAGGAGGTTGTAATTGTAGGGGACCCCAAGAATAAAGAAGGGGGTTCAAGAAGCCTTCTGGTGCGGGTTCGAGGCCGTCGTCTCAAGTTTCTAGAAATTGGATACGACGGATGTGAGGACGGTGGCTTCGGTGGAGGGTACTCTTCCTCCTCGTGTGCCTATTCGTCAATCACTTATGGAGGTGGTTTTGTCGTCTCGCACCGTGACTCCAAATTCTCCTAGAGGTGTTGATGAGCCTGCGAGCAAGAAATATCAGTTTGAGCAGGCGGTCGAGAAACCTGCGAGTAACCCTTCTGCGGGGGAGAGGACCATTGCAGATGAGACAATGGTTGAGGCTCCAACTAGAGGGGTCGGGGCTGGTGAAGCGGCTAAAGGAGCCGGTACCCTCGCTGATGGAGGGAATGTAGTGGTGAGTCAAATGACCGCCACGGAGGATGTTTCTTTGGGGTCAAATGTTGACCAATTTGAGCATGTCGAGCTTCCGGAGGGGGAACCTTCTTTTGACCTGGTGGCTTTGGGCAGGCGCTTTCCTGTGGATATGGGCGAGAGAGCAGCTAAGGGGATGGACACAAATCCCCTGAACATTGCTATTCGTGCCTTTGGCAGTGTTGCCAAGGTGTTGGCCAACTTCCACCAGGCTGAAACTGTGTGGGAAAAACAAGTGGTAAGCATTCTCTCCCTTATTCGTTTTGACTTGAGGTTTCTCTTGAGTTGCTGACATTTTTAGTTTCATGCAGCATGACGTTCGTCTTCACAGAGACCAACTTCTTGGGTTTCTGGCCTCTATGGGTTCAGCTCTAGAGGCTACTAAGAAGAGTTTGGAGGACGTGAACGGATAACTATCTGCGAAGGAGTTGGAGTGTGAGGACCAGGGTCATGAGATAAGGTCCTTGACTCATGAGGTGGCCCGCCTTAAAGCTGAGGGTGCTCAGCCTTCCGAGGTTAAGCTTCTGCGATCGGAGTTGGAGAAGACTCGCAAGGAGTTTACCATTCGTTGGGAGGACACGGAGAAGAGCCAGTATGAATTGCACTCTCTTTGTGAGGCTTTGAAGAGTGCTGAGGCTCACGCTAGCGAGAATCTTGCTGCTGGCTAGTGGCTGAGAGCAGGGTGGTCGACAATGCTGATCATCAAGGATAGATATTGGCGCAGAGAATGTACAGAATGTTGCTGGCGGTCGATCAGCTCGAGCGTCTTCGGCGATGAGAGGTACCCTGCTGAGTGGATGGCTTCCCTGCATCTTTCCCTGGAGCTTCTTGATGGTGAACTTACAGGCCGGCTAGAGACTAACCCTCCTCTGAACTTTGACTATCTTCGTCGGTTGGGTGATCGCTCGCTGGATCATTGAGTGCTTTCCATCGTCGGCGGGCGAGCTCCAGAGATTGGAGCTACTTCTCAGCAATTAGCCAAAGCTGTCCAGAGGAGGCTGTCGGGAGATGTTGGCAATGTCGAGCCTATGGAGGCCGAAGCTAACGTAGATCTTGGGGGTGCCCAAGAATAGGTCTATGTAGGGTTTTAGGTTTTGTTTCTTGTAATAGGTGGACTCCTTCCCCTTTTGTCACATTAATGAGAATTAATGTTAAATTTTAATTGTCTCTCTTTTTACTTCTAGGCAAAAAGGTTTTCCATGAGTACAGACTTTTTGATTTGGTTATCTTTTTAATTCTGGGTACAAAGGTTCTTGCATGAGTACCGTGTGATAAAGATGGTCGCATACTTTTGTTAGTGTGTTTTGTGTGAACGTTCGTTTCGTGTTTTCACGCCCGAGAGACTTTTAGCCGTGTGTCGGGGGAATCCTTGCTTGGCCTAGGTGGCTCTTAAGCATTTTGTTGGGTGGTCGGCCCTATGTCCATCCTTGGGACTTTTTGCAAGTTGAATTTGCAAAAACTTTCGGTACATGTCTTTTTCAATAAAGGAAAGTTTCGATTAATGATAAAAAAATGATTACATTCGAATTGCCTTAGTCAGGTTGAAGATAATAATTCCTAACTTTGAAATAAACTGAGACATGTGAAATTTAACCGAGAAGTATTTCGAGTGTGCAAAGTTCGTTCAGAGTTTAGGCGAATGCCTAGTCTGGGCAGGCGGACTCTTGGGGACTTGCTCCTGACTCTTTACCCTTGGAGGGTTCCTCGCGTGATTCTTTGGGACCAGGGCGAGCGACCTTGATGGTCTTGGTTAAGCTTGCCGCATAGCAGGCTCTCGCTAGTTTTTGGTCCGCCATGATTTCTCTGACCCCGTGTGGCGCCGAGAACTTCATAGTGAGTTGTGCAGTAGACACTATAGCTTTGAGTTTGTTCAGGGACGGTCGCCCGAGGATGGCGTTGTACGCCGAAGGTGCTGAGACGATGATGACATCCACATCAAGGCTTGCTACCTTTGGTAAAGTGCCCATAGTTGTGCGAGCTGATATGATTCCTTCTGCAGGAACTTGAGCTCCGGAGAACCCTATGAGAGTGTCGGGGAAGGGCTCATATTGGCCTCGTCTAGCCCGAGCTTCTTAAAAGTGTCGAAATAGTGGATGTCCACTGAGGATCCTTGGTCTATTAGGACTCGTTTAACCTTGTAATTGGCAATGATTGTGGTCACCACCATTGGGTCGTCATGAATTGGTCATTCGAGCGTCGTCAGGTCGAACGTGATAGGGTCTCCCTTAGATTCTCGCTTTTCTTCCTATGCTTCGGGGCATAGTCGAGGGTGAGTATGGAGCGTTTAACCCTTTTCTTATTTTGTGGTTGCGAGGTAGTTCCCTTCTGCAATCCACCTGCAATGACGCTAATAACCCCGCGAGTAGGTGCTTGGTCACCGGTATCCGTCGGGTGTTCTGTATTGGCTCTGCTTTCCTCCTTGATGTATCTGCCCAACTGTCCTTTGCGGATCAGGTCCTCGATCTAATCCTTTAAGTGAATGCAGTCATTAGTCTCGTGCCCGTAGTCTTTGTGGAATTGGCAATATTTAGATTTATCCACCGATTTTCCAATTTTCCACCTCTTCATTTGTGGGGGGAAATTAAGCATGTCCGAGTGGTAAAATTGCTCAAGGACCCCGATATGTGACTTGTTGAGAGGAGTGTAGCTGGTGAACCGTCCTTTGGGAGGCCTTCACGGTCGTGCCAGGGAGCGCTTCCTCTTGTTTTTCTCCTTCGAATTTTGGTTGTCTGTTGCCGTCTTTTTCTCGGATCGCCCCAGGTCGGCTCTACTTATATGGAATTTTCTCATCTTTTCTTTGGCAATCTGGGCGTTCTCCTTCTGGATGAACCATTCTGCTCGGTCCATTAGCTCCTGCAAGGTAGAAACAGGGCATCTATTGAGCTCCTTGTAGAACTGTGAGCATCAGAGGCCTTGTTTAATGACGAAGATCACAAAGGCGTCTTAGAGGCCCCTGACTTGGAGCGAGAGTTTTGTGAATCGAGCTAAGAAAGCTTGCAACGTTTTTCCTTCTTCCTGGTGGAAGCCGATGAAGGAATCCTCGTTCTTCTGGTATTCTTTACTGCTGGTGAAATGGGTGAGGAACTTTTGTGCCAACTGCTCAAAGCTATGGATCGAGTTCATGGGCAGTAGTGAAAACCATCTTTGAGCCGCTTCCTTCAAGGTCGAGGAGAAGACTCGGCATTGCTGGCCGTCTGTCATGTCGAGTATGGACATAGCCGAGTTGAAAGTGTTGTTGTGGTCCCGTGGATCAATCTCTCCACCATAAGGTTCTATTTGGAAAGACATCTTGAAACTCATGGGCACATGTTCGTTCATGACTTGTTGGATGAAGGGGTGCCTCCCTTTCCCTTAGAAGTCGAAGTCGGGCTAGTGATATTGTCCTGATTGAGTAGGCATACCATAGGAGGCGTACCGGTTGTAGGCTCCTGCCCAAGGCACATGCAGATAAGACTCTGGCGGGTAATTCAGGATAGGTGGTCACGGGTAGTCCGTGGGCGGGCGTACTGCTTGTTCGGCGACCATTGTTTGCCCAGGTGGGATTGACGGCGGGGGAGCTGGTGCTGTTAGTGATAGTCGTGCGAACTCCATAGGCAGAGTTTCGAATTGTATTGCGGGTAAGCCGATAGAGTCGTTGGAAGGGCCCGCAGGTGCATTGTACGGTGCTACCGGTATTTGGATGTCCGTATTTGCTTGGGGGCGATTTCTATCATCTTCCCATTGTTGTTGACGTATGGCTGTTATCTCTACCTCGAGTCGAGCTAGCTCCATCTCACGCGAGGTCCTCGCCGAACCTGTTAGCTCTTGGTTGCAAGCTGGAAGGCATGGGTTATGTGGCATGCCATATGAATGCTGGGGGCATGCTTCCTCCCTAGTTGCTAGTGTTTGGACAACGATCTCCATGATAGTCACTTGTGTCGTTGAGGCATTCTGCGGTTGGGTTGAATTTGAGCCACCTACTTCCCTTGTGGCAACTTCAATCATCCCCTGTCTATTCCTTGTGCTGCGCCTTGGAGCGCTTGCATCGGTCATGGCCGTAGGGGCATTTGAGTCGGTCATTTCCAGATTTTCCCGGTGGATAAAATTTAAAACATAAGTTTCTGAGTGTTAGGCGGATACTCCTACTCCCTGAAAAAGAAATGTCGTTTAGCAGCAGAGTGCGCAAGGTATTGTTGTCCGAGAAAGACCGCAGTGGGCGCCAATGTAACTGTCATTTTTGGTTCAGACAATTCTAAGTTAAAAATAAGAATTGCAAGAGGTCGTAACCTTGGGAGACTTGCCCTAAGGTGAAAACCTAGGTGCCTACGTACCCTTAGGAAGGGATCAAAGTCCACGTAAATCGCCGTGATAACGTCCTTAAAAGCCGTTAGGCAAGGTGATTACCTGTGGATGGCCATGTGCGGCTAGGACGTGTGTAAGGTACTCTGGGCGGGCGAGCCACTCGTTGGAGGTTGCCTTAGACAGGGAGAGAGCAAGGGTCTCTTAGAGCTGCTAGGAGCTTTGTTGATGGAGAGCTCCGGGGTGGAGATATGCTTGGACGATGATGGAGCTTGGGATGCAGTGAACCAAGCTCTAAGATTAATGAGGAGGTGTATTGTATTAGGGAAAGCTAAGTCTATCTTCTGTGTATTCGGAGTCTATCGGTCTTCATGTCCCCTTAGTCCCTCGGGTGAGGCCCTTCTTATACCAAGTGTGGGGGAGGACGTGGTCGACCCACGTTCTTGGTCGTTGTGGGTCGTCCCACGATGCTTGAAGGCTTTCCACATCTCTTGGACGGGAGTTTAAGAGGAGAAACGTGGGTACTGGTCATGTAGGGAGTGAATGTGTGGTGCCACGTGTCATTGACTTGAGCTCCTGCAGCCCTTCTAGAAGCCTAGTGCCACGTGTCCTACATAGCCGATTAAGAGATCTTCAATGTTGCTATAATGAGGGGGAGATATGCGTTGTACTCTTTTTCCCTTTACTAAGGTTTTGTCCCACTTGGTTTTCCTAGTAAAGGTTTTTAATGAGGCAGTTTATGATGAGACAATTATCATAATTGTGTACTCTTTTTCCTTCACTAGGTTTTTGTTCCACAGAGTTTTTTCTAGTAAGGTTTTAATGAGGCACATCTTTGGTGAATGGACATCCAAGGGGGAGTATTGTAAATAATATAAAATTGATGTCCATTACTCTCCAAAACCTCCAAAAGAATGTGATTTGCATAACCTTAAATTGATTAGGATTTATTCCATTGATGAGGATTTATATTACCGTGTTTAAGTCTTTGTAACATATGTGAAGGTTACCTTTGTAATCCTATAAATAGAGGGTGTACACAAGAGTTGTGGACACACCAAGAAAGTTGGATGATATGATCATACTTCTTCTCTTCATCTTGTCTTTATGCTTTCTTCTCCCTATACTCATTTTTACATTATTTTATAACAAAAAAGATGTTTTAACGTTTTTACTAAATTAAGATAAATTGGATTTTTTTAAGGATTAAATTTGTCATTTTTATCTATTAGGGGCTAAAATATATTTTTAGGTACTAAATTTGTCATTTCCATCTATTAGGTACTAAATTGAGACAAATTTGTATTTTTAGGGACTAAATTTGTCATTTTCATCTATCATGGACGAAATTGAGAAAACTTATATTTTTGGGGGACTAAATTGAGATAAATTGTTTTTTTAGGGACTAAATTTGTCTTTTTCATCTATCAAGAACTAAATTAAGACAAATTATATTTTTGGGGATGAAATTTGTCATTTCCATTCATTTGGGAATAAATTGAGACAAATTGAATTTTTTTTAGGGACTAATTTATAATTTATATATTTATCAGGGACTAAATTGACACGACGTAGTATTATGTGACTAAAATTGGAAAGAAATATGATTTGGTGTAAATTAAACCAAGTCAAATTTTTTTTTGGCACATGTGATGCCATGTAAGTAGGGACCATTAACTATTTTAAGGTGTTAATGAAAAGTGCAACATTGTTAGAAAAATAAAACATTGGGGGTACAATTGACATCAAAAGAACACATTGGGGACATAATTGACAGTGACCTCAAACATTGGAGGAGCCAAACTACTGTTACCTCAAGTAAATGTGTCCTTACAAAAAAAAAATTAAGTCAAATCCTCATATTGGTCCCAAAAATATGGGGTGAATTTGAAATTGGTCCTAAATATTTCATTTGTATCACATTAGTCCCAAAAGTATGGGATGGATTTCAAATTGGTCCTAATTGTTTTATTTGTTTCACATTGGTCCTGTATGGCTTTATCATTGATCGTGATCCAAAACTCTCAGAATTTCTTCGTAGTAAAGGTTCCAACCAGTCGTCACGGTTGTGATAAAATAAAAACCTCAAAGTAGCACAAGGCCAACCCAAGGGTTGAATCTCTCTTGGAATCGTCGTATTAATCCTACAATGGATTAGTATCTAAAACCAGCAGGTACTCGCAGAATGAATAAGGATATGATGGGTATAGATTATATTGAATGAAAGAGGTTCCCAAGAAGAATAGAACTTAACAATCACAGCCAATCAAAAGATATTTAGGTTTAATTAATTCATACTTAAATTCAACCTATTCATCTATATTAATATGGCTGTGGGGTCTTCCTGTCAACGGTCTCCAAAAATAATCAATTAGTTAATTAAAAAAGAAAATAAAAATATGATGTGAGAAGATCATGGGTGAGAGAAAATAAGAATAGTGATAACTTCTCAGGATTCCATTTATTATTTTAAATATAATAAATATTTTATTTTATATTTTAAAATTTTGAAATAATTTAATATTTAATTTTTTATTAATTTAAAAGCAGACAACACGCAATAATTTAATAATTTATAATTTTTTATTAATATTAAACACATAGGAAAAGCATACATCACGCACAGTAAAAATATATTTTTTTATACGCGCACATATTTAAAGAAGTAGATTACACACATAGGAAAAGCAGACAACACGCACGGGAGTGCGTGTTGAATGCTAGTATATATATATGAGATTTTGTACGCACATACGTGCATGTAATTTATTTTTTAATTATTTTAAAATATAATAATCAATTGAATATTTGATTTTTTTTAATTTTTAAAATATAATATAAAATAACTATGACTATTTTTAAATAATAAATTAAATAATAAGAAGTTAGTTACTTCTCTTAATAACTACCCATCATAGCTATTTTAATTTCTCTCTTCCACATTTTGTATTAATTGTAAAATAATGAATTAAATATCAAAAAATTATTTTCTTTGATAACTATCACAATCATTATTTTTTAAAAAACAAAATTATCACCACCATTATTCTCCTATTTTCTCACTCCCATGATCTTCTCACATCATCTTTTTTTTTTTAAATTAATTAAATGGCTATTTTGAGAGATCATTGACGAGAAGGGTCCACAGTCATATAAATATAGATATAATATAATAACTTTCAAAAATTTGTTAACTAGGCTTCTAAAATTTCATACTATAGAAAAGGAAAAAACTTAGGTCCATTTCCTTATGTCCATTACATCCAATTCCACCAATCATATATTGTATTTACACTCTCTCTCTTCTATTATTGGTTATATAAAAGGTGATCTTATATATTCTCTCTCTACTGTGATTGGTCATTTAAACACTTTTTGCCACGTGTCATATTTATATTAGAGAACTGGATGTAATGGACATAAGGAAATGAACCTAAGTTTTTTCCTATAGAAAAAGGGTAAAAGCTACAAGGAATGATTTGGTTAGAGTATAGTGAGGATCGACAATCAACTCTCGGGTACATGGGATATCTCCTAATTTTTTTGTTTTCCCATGTATGCAATATTAGGGAACATTTTGCTCGAAATATTATCGAAAATTAAATGTGTTGATATCTCTCCTAATGAACAGAATTACATACAACCTGAAGGATTATCACATATCAACCCCTTAGATACACCTCACGTGTACTTTCATCTCCTCGAGCACCGCCGTTGGCCCTCCGTTCAGGCCGACCTCCGACCGGCTCACCTCCTCCTTGGAGCACATTGCTTACAGGGCTTCCAGCAGCCCTCAGAGACCATAGCTCTCTCCCACTAAGGCAAACCTCCCACAGAGCGGCTCGCCCGCCCGGAGTACCTTAGACACGTCTTAGCGGCACACGGCCCAATACAGGTAACAACCTTGCCTAACGGCTCCGATAGACGTCACCATGACGAACTATGTGGACTTTAATCCCTTCAGAAGGGTACATAGGCACCTAGGTGCATCACCTAAGGACAAGTCCCCCAAGGTTAAGACCCATTGCGGTCCTAAATTCATATTATAATTGTCTGAGCCAAAAATGACAGTTACAACTTGTTAATGGTAAAACTATAATTTATCTTTGATTATTAACTAGCTAACTAGTTAATATACATAATAAGCTCATCGCGGCTCTAACTGGTCGTCACAACTAGGATCAAATAAAGCTTCAAATTGCATAGCACAGGGCGCAACCCAAGGATTGAATCTCTCGCAGAGCCTTTAGTTAAAGCACCGCAATTGATTACAGATAACCCTAGATAATTAAATTACGCAAGTAAGTAGTTGCATAAAGAAAAGCTTGTCATAAATATAAGAGAATAAAGGGTCCTTCTAGGGTGCAAACTCCTTCAGGTACAAACTCATACAAACCTGACGGACGAATGGCATTGCGCCATGTGTGAGGACATCAGATTTGAGTTATTAGCTTTTTAGTCCCTCATCTGTTTAATTTTGCTATATAGTTTTTTCAAAAAATATTTTTCAAAATACTGAAATATTTTCAGTAAAATATATTTTGTTGTAAAACAAGAACTTATGAACAAAAGAGCATAAGATAAAGAATAACAAGAATATGATAAAGATGCACCAAAATTTATTCATACCTTCACTTGTTTACAATAGTCTCTATTTATAGGACTATAGCCATAAGGTAGCATTAAGAACATAATAATGTACCTTTAAGCACACTAATTGGAAGGTTACACAATTCTCTTAAAAGGCTTTCATGGAGAGGTTACAAAGGATACAAAGAGACAAGTGATCATGTGGAGGGTTTAGGAAGAATCCAATGTTGAAAATGTGGTCATCCACATATAAATACATATATTTATAATACTTCTCGTTGGATAACCACTCATTATGAACATACCTCTTTAGAACCTTGCTAAGAAAAACCCAGTGGGACAAAATCTTAGCTAAGGAAAAATAGTACATAATTCATAATTAATTTTCTTCCCCTGAAGTCTTCAGGACTTCGTATTAATATGCCTCGTTAAAACCTTGCTAAGAAAAACCCAGTGGGACAAAATCTTAGCTAAGGAAAGAGAGTACATAATTCATACTTAAAATTTCTTCCCCTCGATTTTACATCTTATCATGAATGTCTTTAAGACTTCTCATTCCAATGTTATACACATGCTTTTTGAAATCTTACATTGAAATCTCTTCTGGACGAAATGGATTTGTTTTTATATCAAGTGGACAAACAATCATCGGATAACTTAAAGGATAAGATTTATCCATATTAAATTGTTTCAAAATCTTTTCAATGTAAGATGATTGATGAACAAGAATTCCACTTGGTAAATGTTCAACTTGGAATCCCAGACAAAATTGTGGAGTTTTTGAAATCTCTTCTGGTGTTCCTACAATATTTATGTCATCAACATAAACTGCAACAATAGAAAATCAAGAATTTGTCTTCTTTATAAAAACACAAGGACAAGTAGGATCATTCTTATATCCTTTTTTCAATAAATACTCACTGAGACGGTTATACCACATTCTTCCAGATTGTTTCAATCCATATAAGGATCTTTGTAATTTGATGGAATACATATCTCGGGCTTTTTATTTATATGCTTCAGGCATCTTAAATCCTTCAGGGATTTTCATGTATATGTCATTATCTAATGACCCATATAAGTATGCAGCTACTACATCCATCAAACATATATCAAGTTCTTCAAAGGATACCATACCAATTAAAAATCGGAATGTAATTGTATCCATAAATGGAGAATAAGTCTCATTATAATCTATACCAAGTCTTTGTGAGAAACCTTGTGCCACAAGTCGTGCCTTATATCTCACAATTTCATTTTTCTCATTTCTTTTACGGACAAATACCCACCTATACCCAACAGGTTTAACATCTTCAGGTGTTTGGGTAACTGGTCCAAAAACTTCTCGTTTTGATAACGAGTCTAATTCGGCTTGTATAGCCTCTTTCAATTGTGGCCAATCATTTCAATGTCGACATTCTTCTACAGTTTTGGGTTCAGTTCCCTCATCATTGGTAATTTCAGAAGCAATTGCATATGCAAAAATATGATCAACAATAATTTCATTTCTTTCCCACATTTTTCTATATTTTAATGAGATCTCATAATTTTCCGGTACCGGATCCACTTCTAGGGTTGAAACTACTTCTGGAGTTACCTTTTCAGAAATGTGGGGTTGTTGATTCATATTTGAAATATCCTGAATATCTTGAAGAGTATTTTCTCTACTTTTTCTCTTTCTGGGAATCGTATCTTTTGCACCAATTGGTCTACCACGCTTCTGGCGTATTTTAGATTCTTTAGCTGCTGTACTAGTAGATTGTCTTACAGGGACATCTAATAGTGGTGGAATATTTGGAGCTGGTATATGCGATTTAGTGACCCTCTTAGTATCCACAAAATTATCTGGTAACTGATGGCATGCAGTTGGTCTAATACGAACCAAAGATGCAGCATGTATTATAGCATGTCTCCAAGCAGTTGCAGGGAGCTTTGACTTCATAAGCAAAGGTCTAGCAATAAGTTGTAACATTTTAATAAAAGATTCAGCTAAACTGCTTTTTGTATGAGTATGAGCTACTGAATGTTCAACAGTAATTCCTATTGACATACAGTAGTCATAAAATGCTTTCGAAGTAAACTCACCAGCGTTATCTAAACATACTGTTTTAATAGAATGATCAGGAATGTGTGCCCTTAATTTTTATTATTTAAGCAAGTAATTTTGCAAAAGCTACATTACGAGTTGAAAGTAAGCAAACATGTGACCATCGAGTAGAAGCGTCAATTAAAACCATGAAATATGGAAATGGACCACATGATGGATGAATAGGACCACAGATATCTCCTTGATAATAGGATCTTATGGTCCTTTAGTGGATGTCCACATGTATTTTCTATGATACGCCGCATCATAGATGAGCCAGGATGACCAAGAAGGTCATGCCAAAGTATAAAAGTCTTAGGGTCCGAGCACTTTTTGTGCATAAAATTTGATTCAACCATTTTTATTGTTGTAAAATACAACCCAGTAGAAAAGGCAAGAAGTTTCTCTAATACAAGCTTATGGCTTGATACAATGGAGGTAATGTTTAAATATTCTACATCACTTTCATTGTTTGTCTCAATGTGACACCCATAATGACGAATATCCTTGAAACTTAGTAGATTTCTTCTATATCTACTAGAATATAACGCTTCATCAATTGTTCATTTTGTCCCATTTAACAATAGAATTTGAGCTCTTCTAGAGCCTTCTATAACATTTGCAGAACCAGATATTGTATTAACCTTAATTTCAGCTAATGTTAATTCTTGAAAATATTTTTCATCTCGAATAATTGTATGAATTGTACCACTGTCCACAAGGCATATGTCATCCTCCATAATGCTGAATATAATTCCTTATCTAAAAAGAAATTAAAATAATTTTAATATTTGAAGTAAATAAAATTAAGGGAATAAAAGTACCATTTTAATTAAATTCAAACAAACTCAGAAAGTAAATTACACTTTAAAATGAAACATAAACTAAAACTCTCTAAACAAAGTAGTCATTTCCATCACAAATTAAATGGTCAATTTTTCCATTAGGATCTTCAAAAAAATCAGCAACATCAAAATCCAGTTTCATTTGTGATCCATCAGAAATAGTAAGATTAATGGGCTCAGAAAAATTCACTTCAGCTTGATTTCCTTTCTGCTTATTAAGTGGTGCTTTGTAAAGATCAGCCAAATGTTTTGGAGTACGGTAAACACAGGACTGGTGGCCTTTTGTGCCACATCTATAGCAAATATCTTCACCCCTTTGGGATTTAGTTTTTTCTAGATTTTCTTCATTTTTAGTCCCTTTCTTGTGTTTTGAGTAGCACTATTATTTTCAAAATTTGAAGGAGAATTATTTTCACGAGTCCAAGTACTTTTTCCTTCCACGGCCTCGTTTTCCACCACGGCCTCGTCCACGACCATGAGAAAAAGTCACATTCGCTTATGGGAATGGAGTTGATCCAGTTGGACAGGATTGGTGATTCTTCATCAAAAGCTCATTGTTTTGCTCAATCACAAGCAAACATGAAATTAGCTCAAAATACTCAGTAAACCTACGCTCTCAATATTGCTGCTGCAGGAGCACATTTGAGGCGTGGAAAGTAGAATATGTCTTTTCCAACATATCCTCATAAGTAATTTTCTCTCCACATAATTTTAATTGAGAGCTAATTTCAAATAAGGCTGAATTATACTCACTTACGATTTTAAAATCATGCAAACGTAAGTGAATCCAATCATAGCGAGCTTTGGGAAGAATAACAATTTTTTAGTGCTCATATCTTTCCTTCAAATTTTTCCAAAGGACTAACGGGTCCTTAAGAGTGAGGTACTCACTTTTCAATTCTTCATGCAAATGATGGCAATAAATCACATAAATAGAATTAAAATAACATATAATTTTATTCATATTCTAGGCCATAACAGTGAAACCCAAAATCTCTAAGTACATGTTCCTAAACGGTAAGCCCGATCGGGTCTTTCTAAAGGAATCTAGCAAAACATAATTATATCTAACCTAGAACAAGAAAAACAACAAAAGTAAAAGATTCCCTAATTTGAGCTCATAGGCTCATGCCTAGATCGATCCTCCTTGGAAAACCCAAGGGGATTAGCCACTCATAGCTCACAGAATATCCTTTGAATGAAAGATATGACTGTGAAGTCTGAGATGCTTTTAGAAGCTTTTGGAGTTTCTATTTATAGTTACTTACAAGAGTCCTAATGAGACTATTGTTCTATCTAGATTACACTCAATATAATATATTTAAACCTATTATAATTCTAAAATTAAATTCTAAACTTAAAATACATTTAAACTTGATTTCTAATTCTAATCTTCAAATTAGATAAGTCTGCATTTAAATTCTTACCAATTGGACACGTGCCTACCACGTCATCACTCACTTGCCATGGTGAGCTGGCTTATTTTCGCTGTGGTGAGGCTGCATCTGCTCGCTGTGGCAAGGCTGCATATGCTCACTGTGGTAAGTAAAAAGCATAGGGTCGTGACGCCACCATGAATCCGTCGCGACCCCCCCTTTTTTCTTCTTCCCGTCACGACGGTTGAGGGGGTCGCAACGCCTTGACCTACCCGTCGCGACCCGAAGCATTCATGGGGAGCATTTTTTTGGGAATTTAATTATTTTCTAGCACTAACCCAAGGCTTATCCTTTTTAGGAAAATGGCTCATCAAAAAAGATCTCATACCGCTGCCTCCGCCTCGTCTCAACCCCCCGTAGATCCAGAGCGTTACCGGGTTGCTATTCAGGCCAGGTCGTTAAACCCAGAGCGGAACATGGAGAGTTTGGAGATAAGCCCCTCGTTCGTAGAGGGCATCGAATTTTACAGCCTCCACGACTTGCTGAAGATCACAAATCAGAGAAATGTCCCCCTGGTGTATCAATACCATGTGGGATACGCCACCACGCGGAGCAGAGCATTTATACTCTGGGAATGTGCTCTTCCAGAAGTAACTCCCCAGCACTTCGCCGAGATGTACAATCTAAGAATGGAACCCAATTGTGTATTCACGCAAACGCTATCAGGAGAGTACCCGAAGGAAGAAATTGTAGCAACTCTCACCTTTCCTGGACAAGACACGTGGGAGTCCAGAAGTGGTGGGCTTAAGAGGAATGGCACCCATCACATGACCAAGAATTGGCAGAACTTCCTCACCAGCAACGTCGTCCTTGTGAAGCACAGAGAGTCCCTGAGTAGGAAGTTAAGCATCCTCATCTACCTGATCATGCAGAGAGCACCACTCTGCTTCCCCCCATTATGTGCAGGGAGTTCCACAACAACATCAACGATATTAAGCTAGAACCTGGATCTCGGAGCCCTCCTACTGCCATTGCCTTCCCCCACTTTCTTACTGCCTTCTGCGAGCGCTTCTAGGTCACCCG
Organism: Senna tora; assembly: GCA_014851425.1. Lineage (NCBI taxonomy): Eukaryota > Viridiplantae > Streptophyta > Magnoliopsida > Fabales > Fabaceae > Senna > Senna tora. The sequence continues at coordinate 8,160,123 of CM026272.1, read as the reverse complement.
TCGAGCATTGGATTACTTTGAGGTGGCTACCACCTACTATATGATGAAAGACCAAGATATGGCCGACTTCCCTGCTCATTAGGGATGGGCGGATATCCTCCTAAATAACTCGGCGCCACAACCCGCGCCCCAACAGAGTCAACAACAACAATAGCAGGACCACCGCCAGCAGCAGGGCGCTCCCGCGGGACGAGAGGCGGGACGTATTGAGGCTCTAACCCTGGAGGTTCGGGAGCAAAGAGGACAGATCCAGCGGCAGGAGCAGGAAATAAGAGGACTCCGAGATGACGTCCGTGGGTTGCAAGGAGGAATGAGGTCCCTGGTGAGGCACTTCCATTTATTTGAGGACGTGGTCCCCGCACCCTTGCCCAGAGTACACTCCGAGAGTGAGGGGGAAGGCAGCGGTAATGAGTAGGGTGAAGCCATTTGGAGACCATAGGACTCTATTTAGCTTTATTCCCCCGGATTTTGTACCCCAAAACCAAAAATGATCATATATGACAGAAGTTCGGTTTCATTTTGATATCTTTACTTATTCCTTCAAAAATTTTAAAAAAATAAGTAAATAGGGGACTCTGTGAATACCTCACTTTGACTGGCCGAAAATATATAATAATAAAAAATAAAAAGATAAAAATAATAACAAAAACAATAAAAAATATAAAATCAAAAAAAATAATGAAGGAGCGTCGCGACGGATAACGCTACCCGTCGCGACCCCCCCCCTTTTGATAAAACACTGTCGTGATGGATGGCAGGAACGTCGCGACGCAGCTCGTGTTCATGAGAGAATCTATCAGAATGAAACCCGTCGCGACGGGTAAGTCCACACATCGCGACGCACTGGGCATTTATGACAAATCCGAGATCGTATCTGCGCGATACCTATCGCGACGGCAAATAGTGAGCGTCACGACAAGTGTGCCATTAATGGCCGAATTTCTTTCCCGGAATAGCTCTTTCTAACCTACAATAAAATGAGCTCCGTCTCACAGTGTCGGAGGACCGAAAAACTGAGATTACAGGGCCGAGAATAATGAGAGCAAGGAGCAAAAATGTAAAACACATACTTAAGAATGGTCTTAATCTTTTTATGCTCACTGGGTTGGTAGGAAGCCATTTTTCTTTTGTTATAAACAAATTCCCTTCGGATTGTGACCCATCAGTGTAGGCATTCCATTCAACATTTGATCTACGCACCCCAAAAGTATCCCCACTTCTTTTATTTCTTCTTCTCTTTTCCCTTTTTCTAGAAGAAACTAAAGGGGTCGCGACGGGTTCTTACCTCCGTCGCGACGCCCTCCCCCAGTAGAAGGCCGTCGCGACGCCTTCATCTATGCGTCGCGACGAGCTCCGTAACAAACAAAGGGTCGCGACGGCAAAGGAAACCCATCGCGACCCATCTGTCTTTCGGCGGTAAATTTATTGTTTACTTAGTAGGAAAAGATCTTGTATAACCTAGGGCCACCAAGTGACCCTCGTCTCTATAGGAGCACTAGCCTCCACGCCATCTGGGTATCACGCCTGATGAGCCCTCACACATGCACTTTTTTATGTCCTTGATTAATTGTTTGGTAGATAGGTACCAAAAGGCGTAGGCCTCTTTAGGTACGTTGCACTGGGAGGCCATCTGAGTATTCAATTGATGAGTCTTCCCCCCACTCACACACTTGTATGTCACAAGAACTACGTGGGCCTTGATCCCCCATTGTGGGTACGTAGGCCCTAGGCTTTCATCCTAGGTCAAGCCCTCCCTCTTTCTCCCCTCATTTTACCCATAATTGTATATTTTCAAGGCCAAATAATTTTAACATTAATTTTTAGGGTAACCGTCTTCGGACGAGGGAAGAAGGGTGCCTAACACCTTCCCATCATCTCAATCAGACTCCCGAACCCAACATTTTGTGAAAATTCATTTTCCCCAAAACTTCTGGACAGAGTTTCAAATAGAGAAAGAAGATATTGGGCTGAAAAGTGAGGTTAATATAATTGATGCATTAGGCCTAAAAAGGAGATACGAAGAGGACTAAACTAGTGAAGGCCGAATTCATTTGGATATGGACCTTGATTAAGACTATGGAAAATGGCTCATCTCAAGGAGAAAGAGAAAGACGGAAGTCACAAGGAATTTCAAGTATGGGCCCCAAGGGATATGAGGAAGGAGCATGCATCCTCAGAATACTATGTTGACATGCCTTTTGAGAGCGAGGATTCGGGAAGTATGATGAATGAAGATGACTCCAACAAAGGTACAAGGGAGCTGGAAATGGTAATAGTGAAGCTAAGCCAAAAGCTTCATGGGAGGAGATTCAAAAAAGAGACTAAAGACAATGAAAAAGAAAATCACGTGAGAAAGAAATGAAAAGATGAAAAGAGTGGTAGTATGGAAGAAAGTGGATGTGCAAAAAACGAGGGTAAAAAAGAAGCAAAAAGGCTCGGGAGGAAGAAACAAGAAAGTAATGTTTTCAAGGCGTGGATAGCATTAGGCTTAATTTACCCCCACTTATTCCTATCTTATATAGGGTGCAAGTTGGGAAGATCGGCAAATTTCCTTTAGGATACAATGAAGACCCTTGAGTATAGGTTGCGCTTCCAATACTCAAGCCAAGACAACAATAGTATTTACATAGTGATAATTTGTCTTAATCTTTGTGTGCACTCAAAGAAAAAGGCAATAAATTTGATGTATTGAATTATGGATTGGTGAGGGGTTTATAGAACCAGGAGGGAGGTTTACTAGTTTCCAAGTTTTATTTCCCATTATTGAATCCATTTCATCTTGTACAACCTCTTTCCAAAATGCTACATCTTGAGACTTTATAGCTTCCTCAAATGTTTCAGGGTCATTTTCTAAATTAAAACAAACATGTGAGTAATTTTCTATCTCTTTTCTTGTCCCTTCAACAAGAAACATGAAGAAATCTGAACCATAGGATTTTGCTTTGCTAGCCCTTTTACTTCTTCTAAGTTCTATTTCTTCTATGTCATTATTACTAGACACATTTTTATCTGAATTTGTCTCTCCATTGGAATGAGAAATATTATATGGATTTAGAATTGAGTTAAACATTTCTTCTTGAAAAATTGTATCCCTTGATTCAATGGCTTTATTGATCGGGTATGAATCATTTGGTTCAATAACCAAAAACCGATATGCCTTACTAATTTTAGCATATCCCAAGAAGATGCATTCAATTCCTCTTTCACCCAATTTTTTCCTTTTGGGTTCTGGAACTTTAACTATTGCTCTGAATCCGCAAACTCTAAAATAATTGAGATTGGGTTTTCTTTTCTTCCATAATTCATATGGAGTTATCTTGAACCTTTTATTAGGAACTCTATTTAATATATGACATGCAGTTAGCAATGCCTCACCTCAATACCATTAGACAAACCAGAATAAGATAACATGGCATTTACCATTTCAACTAGGACTCTATTTTTCCTTTCAGCTATACCATTTTGTTGTGGGGAATAAGGGGCAGTTACTTGATGTATTATACCAACAGACTCAAAATATTTTGGATCATGATATTCTCCCCCTCTATCTGTCCTTAAACATTTAACTAAAGTTTCACATTGAAGTTCTACTTCAATTTTAAAGATCTTAAATTTGTCTAAGGCTTCATCTTTTAAGTGCATCAAATAGACATAACAATATCTAGTGCAATCATCAATGAAAGTCACAAAATATTTTTTACCACCCAAAGTAGGCCAACCATGGAAATCACAAATATCAGAATGAATAATTTCTAATATTTTAGACCTTCTTTCTACCATAGGAAAAGGTTTTCTTGTTATTTTTGTCAACATGTAAGTGTTGCAAGAGTCATGATTAATAGTAGTCTTTGGAATCATATCAAGTTTTATCATGTCATTAATTTTATCAAAATTAACATGACCTAAACGATAATGCCATAAATCACCAAAATCAACAATATAAGCAGAACTATAAATATTATTATTAATTTTAGCAATATTGTAGGGAAAGACCCGGATCCACATGATCCGACTCGACCCAGGGACCTAAAAGAAAAATAAAAAATAAATCCAAGCAAAAATTAAATATTGCCGAAGCTACTAACCTGGACGACATCGCTAAAACCTCGGATCTTGCTAGTGCCTCTGCTCCACCAGGGCTGACCTCCAAATGACGAACTCCGAAAAAGGGCCACACCAAACATAGGACTTTACCTACGAGAGGTAGAGCCACGTGTCCATGACTGATGCGCAGAAGATGACTCAAGGGAGAAAGAAAAATTATATTGAGTGGTTTTTCCCAAATGGGACCCCTCCTTTCCAACACATGGAATGAACAATTATGAAGGTGGGGAATGCCTCCCATTTATAGGAGGATGAGAGAGCTCCCATCATTGATTTAAGCGATGTGGGACTTAATACCATGATCACATCATGACCACCTATCCCACTTTGGGCCACGAGTGTCGGCTCGTGTGACCTCCGATGAGCATCATTTTGGTGTCATTTTGTTCGTCTCTCCGCAAGCTTTCCAACGAGTCATCACTCGACCCGATCTGAGTCCCCAATGGGCGGATATTTAGTCCCGAAGAACCCACACAGAAAAAACCCTGGCCTACAAATGTTCCACCCTTGGTGAGAACAAACTTGTCTCCCTCAAATACAGATTTAATCCCAAACTTATTAAGTAAGGGTACAGAAATTAAATTCTTCCTAACTTCTGGTACATAGTAGACATCTTTTAAAGCAAGAATTTTCCCAGAAGTAAATTCAATTTCTACAGTCTCTTTGCCCTTAACTTAGACACTTGAAGCATTTCATATGTAAAGCACATCTCTGTCTTCCTTTTCCAATGTTTTGAAGAAGTTCTTATTATTGCACATATGGCATGTTGCACCAGAGTCTATCTACCATGACTCATCATTTTTAACTAAGTGGATCTCTGAAATTACTGCCACAAACTTGTCTTCTTTTGTATATGACTTGTTATCTTTATCTTTCTTCTTTTTGAAGAAATGACATTCTTTCTTGAAATGTCCAGCCTTTCCATAAACGAAACAATTACCTTTCATTTTCTTGTTCTTGTGACCATCATGTGCTTGGGACTTGTCTTTATCCTTCCCTCTTTTCTTTGAGGTTCTATTGGACTGCCCTTCCTCCACCATATGTACCTTCTCTTGAACATTGGTTTCTTTTTTAGCATCTTGTTTTCTATATTCCTCTTCTAAGCAAAGATGATTTCCCAATTGCTCAAGAGAAATATCTTCCTTTTTATGTTTGAGATTCATTTTGAAATCTTTCTGTAACTACGGAATATTTCCCCTAGGGACACGTGGCATTAAGCTTCCAGAAGTTCCACGGTTTCCCGCACCAGTACGTGGCACCTCCCATCAGCCCCTTACGTGGCCAGTCCCCAAGTCTCTCCTCCTTGTCTCCCGTTCGAGAGACATGGAAGACACCCCAGGCATCATGAGACGACCCATGTTCTCGTGGGACGTGGGTCGAGCACGTCCTCCCCACACTCAGTATAAAAAAGCCTTCACCCGGGGGACTCAAGAGATCCGAACATCAGGAGAACACACATAAGCATTTGGGCAAGAGGCAAACACTCTTAATACATCCGGGCATATCCTTGCCCAACTTACACATTGCAACCCCAAAGCTTGGCCCACGGCACCGCCAGGCTCCGCTACCAACAGGCCCACCTTCGTCCCGGAGTACACCATCAACAGAGTTCCTAACAACTCCAAGAGACCCTTGCTCTCTCACAATCTATGGCAACCTCCAACGAGTGGCTCGCCCGCCCGGAGTACCTTACGCACGTCTTAGCCGCACACGGCCCAATACAGGTAATCGCCTCGCCTGACGGCTCCTATAGGCGTCACCATGACGAACCACATGGACTTTGATCCCTTCCTAAGGGTACGTAGGCACCTAGGTTTTCACCTAAGGACAAGTCCCCCAAGGTCAAGACCCCTTGCGGTCCTTACTTACAAATTAAAATTGTCTGAACCAAAAACGACAGTTACACTTTCCATGAAGAAGGAAGTTTGTCTATGATTGAGGAGACAATAATGGACTCATCCATATGCATGTTATGTTGTTTAAAATTATTTAAAATATGTTCAATTTCATGCATTTGCTCCATGATAGACTTTCCATCAATCATCTTATAATTATTAAAGCGGGTAACAAGAAATTTCTTACTTGTTGTATCCTCTTACATGTACCTTGCCTCATGTTTTTCCCAAAGATCCTTTGCAGAGGTTGAATCTTGGTAAACATCAAAGAGAGCGTTACACAGACCGTTGAGGATATATCCAGTGCAAATATAGTCATCATTCTCCCACTTTTGTCTCTATAATTGCAGCAATGGTTTCTTCCTCTCCATTTTGAGGCTTGGGAGTAGTAAGGACATAATCCACATTCAAAGTTGTTAGTAGGAATTTCATTTTTCTTTGTCATCTTAGAAAATTGCCTCCTTCAAATGTTTCCAACTTCACAAAATTTGTAGTCAACTCCTTCAAAGAAGCCATTTGTACTTGCAAAAAAATAAGCCTAAAGATTGTTGGTAGGATTGGTTCTTTCAAGAATAAAATGAGAAGAAAGTGATGAACAATGTCTTCAAGGCGTGCAAGTTGGGAAGATCAGCAAATTTCCTTTAGGATACAATGAAGACCCTTGAGTATGGATTGCACTTCCAATACTTAAGCCAAGACAACAATAATATTTACAAAGTGATAATTTGTCTTTATCTTTGTGTGCACTCAAAGAAAAAGGCAATGAATTTGATGTATTGAATTATGGAATGGTGAGGGGTTTATATAGACCATGAAGTGATGCCTTTGAAGAGATAACTTTTGGTATAATATCTCTTCAATTAAGAGTCACAACTATTAATTTAAATGAAGAGTCTTGTGTTTTAAATTTGCAACTCCCTACACACCCTTTCATATAAATAAATAAATTCATAATACAACTCTTCAAATAAATAAACATAAATACATGACTCTTCAATTAACACATTTCTTCAATTTAAAAATATTCCAACATAACTTGCCTCGCCATGCTCCATGAGTAATATAGTCTCCTGAAACTATCGAGGAATCGAGTAAGCGGGAAGCCTCGATAGTTCAGGCTCTAAGAGAGATCAGAGATCATTAACAAAAAATAAACCCCAAGTGGTCTTTCTTATTGAAACAAAAGCAAAAAAAAAAAGAGGAAAATGGAGAATCTGAAAAGGTCTTTAAGACTTTATGAAGGTTTCTATGTGGACTCAGTTGGCAAAGTAGGAGGCTTAGCGTTCTTATGGTCAAAGGAACTGGATTTGGATATTGCCTATAGTAATAATAACTTTATTGATGCAAGAATTTTGGAGGTGAATGGGAGTTTTAGGTGGTGATTCATAAGAGTTTATGGTCATACACTCATACAGATTATCAAGAAATGAGGCTTTTATGGCTTAAGCTGTCTAGAATGAGGTTTGATAAGAGGGAAGTTTGGTGTTGTGCTGGTGATTATAGTCAGATTATGGACGTTGGTGAGAAAGATGGTTTGAGAGACCCAATATAGAGTCATTAAGGCTTTCAAGCAGTTTTTGGATGATAACGATTTGGTGGACATGAAGCTTCATGGTGGTTTATTCATGTGGTGCAACAATAGAACTAATGGTTGTGTAAAGGAATAGATAGATAGGGTGTTAGTTAATGCTAGATGGTTGCAATTTTCGCGAATGCAAACTATGTTACCCTCCCTGCAGTTTCCCCAATAATCATTAATCAATACCCAACAGTGTGGAGGAATAAGTGGCAGTTTCATTTTTGAAGAATTTTGGGTTGAGGCAAAGGATTATGGCCAGGTCATCGAGCATAGTTGGAAAAATCCTAGTGGAAGTTTGGGCCGGCAAGCACTTTTAGCTAAAAGAGAGAAAGTTGTAAAGGACCTCTCGAATTGAGTTACGGGAAATTTAGAAGAGAAGATAAAAGAATTCAAGTTTGAAAGAAGAAGTACAGTTTCTGCAAAACCTCAAATCTGACACGGGATCAATGGAAAGACTTAAAGAGTGATGAAAAGAGATAAAAGAGCTTTGGGCTCAGGAACAGAGCTTTTGGTAAGAAAAATCAAGGATTATTTGGCTGGAATGAGGGGACAAAAATTATCGTTTTTTCCATATGACTAGTATCCATAAAAGAGCTAGAAACAGTATTATTTGCCTCAAAGATTCTCAAGGAAGTTGGCTGAAGGACCCAACAAATTGTATTAATGAGTTCTTCTTTAACATGTTTCGGTCGGATAACCCCACTAGAATAGATGAGGTGACAAGTATAATCACTTTGAAGGTGTCCTAAGCCCAAAACATATTGCTATTGAGCCCAGTTTCAGAAGGAGCGGTCAGAGCTGTTGCCATAGAAATGGGGGCCCATAAGGCCCTAGGACCGGATGGCATAATAGGTTTATTTTTCCAAAAGAAACTTGGAAATCATTAAGACAGATGTTTTGGGAGTCATAAGAGAGTTTTTTTTTATTCAGAATTGATGCGTCGAGAGATTAATCTTACCCATATAGCTCTTATCCAAAAGTATTGAATCCAGAAGAGGTATCTTTGTTTCTCCCTATAAGTCGTACCAAATTTTTGTACAGACTCATTGCTAAGGTGCTGTAGAATCGGCTAAAAGGTATGCTGGGTGTGACACAAATTAATAGGGTAAATTTGGGAATCATTATCGAGACAACCTATCATTCCATTCCAGTAATACCATAAGTCCCTAAGTTCAAGAGTATTAATATTCTTGGGTTTCCTTAAGTCAAGGAGACCACACACGATGGAGGTTGGTTAGTCTTTTAATTTTTAGACTATTCAGTCCCTTGATTTACTTGAAACGACGTCGCTTTTGTAGATGTCTTTTCAATTTCTCGCACTTTAAGAAATGACTTGTCACAACCGCCCCCAACACGCGACCTTTTGGAAAAGAAACAATAGAGTCACCACCAAATTTTTACACACAAATTTGGGGGGGGAATGGAATGAGGTTTTTCGCGAATATATTAAAAATGTAATAGAGAAGATGGTGGATAAGGCATTTTGAAAATTTGGTCAACAAATTGATAAGCCAATAAAACCTACCAATGCATAAGTCCTAGAGAACCTACTGATTGGATCTTCGGGTGGTCATCTCTGAGCTCTAGTGAGGTGGGTCCTGAGGTCCGACTCTGGTGAGGTAGGTCCTGTAATATAGGAAGAAGGTCAGAGCCACAAGGGGGCCAGAGCCCTGTTTTGGACTCCTGTGCTTAAGTCAGCCATGGAGGAGACGGGTGATGAGGGATTTCTTAGACGCGCTAATAATGCCCCTGACTCGTCATAAATCAAGATCAAATAATTATCTAAGTAATGCAAATCTAGGGCTGAATCACGTGGAACCTTCAGTAGCTCCAAGATAACAACTACACCTTTATATAATCAAATCGAGTTAAAAAAATCAAAGAGTATTTTCATAATAAACCAAGAAAATAATTGTAAATTTAAGAAAGTTAAATAAGAATTTAAATAAGCAATTAAAGAAAATAGATTATCCTTTTGGGGTCTATGTAATTTGCTATCCCTGCTAGTTTTCAAAAGATAGATAGAAAAAGATTATTTAGAAACACTTTATCAGACCTTTTCATCCGAAGGTAACCCCAGCAATCGCCCATAAGGCCTAATTACACATCAAGCCAGGGATGTCGCACCTGCATTAAGATGGTGTATGAAATCTAGAGGAACACATTTAATTTCTAAAAACCAAATTATATTGATAAAAATAAATGATAAAAATGGGGTATCTAGTTTGAGCCGATCAACCTAGACTTACAACCACTAGGTCTATTTAATCCAATTATAAACCTTAGAACAACCAACTGGTAAGTATCTAGAATCATAACTAAAGGTTGATAAACTGTAAACATCTAAACAACTTCCTTAAAAGATAGAGCTCATAGCTCAAGGAACTACATAGACGATCCTTAGGGCAACCTAGTAGGCTTAGCTACTCATATTCTAAGAACACAAGGCTAAGTCTAGAAGCTAGGCTACAACCTAGGATGATTTGACTGTGCCACCTATTTATAGGCACTTAAATGGAGAATCATGATCTAATTACAATTAGGAAACCTAATAAAATTATACTTAAAATAATATTATCTCTTGTAAAATAATAATAAATCCGAATTTATTAAAATTTGAAGCTCAAATAGTCCAATCCAGATTCCGATTGAAGTCCCAAACTGATCTGATTTGAATTTGAAAAATCCAACATTCAACCATGAATCTCCACTTGCTCGCATGGTCAACCATCAGCATTGACTTCCTCTGCTTCCATGTTTCCTTTCAGTTTGGTCCCTATTTGCATTTTAGTCCCTATCTCGAATTCCAGGTGACAGAATTACTCTGGCTTAACCTGAAATCAACCCAAAATATTTGTAATAATACCTGAAATTTAATAAATAATTAAAATCATAGTTTTATCACAAAGTATGCTTTAAATATCCATTTTTATCACTTTCTATATTTTGACACCTATGTATTCTATTAGCGCCTTTTACTGTCATATTATTAATTATTATCAACAATATTAAGTAAAATGATACCTATTTTCATGTCTAATTTAGGTGTCATCAGAACTCTCACATTTGAACCTTTGCACTCCTGGCCAAAAAAGACTAGTTGAGGACGCTGTCAAGGTTTACCAAGGAAGATCTAAACTTCCTCAAATCTAATCAAGATAGGTCAGCAGCCAATTAATTAAAAAGATTCTCTAACTAACAATCCTAGAAAAATTAGACATCTAAGGTAATCATTCATTATTTTTGCAATTTGATAAAAAAAATAACTGTTTAAGATCACATCTCTCAATTGGGTGATTTTCACTCTTCCCCTACTTCACGTTACCTTCTTACCATAAGCTTGTAATAGTTCTCTATCTCCACTACGAATGCATAGGCCTAAAAGATCAAGAGGTCTTTTTGGCTTGTAACATTGCTGATGAAGGCTATATATTTTCACTGTTTAAACAAAGAAAATAGCATAAGTCTCTTACATGCATACTAAGTCCTGATTGTTTGAAAACCAAGGTTTCTCTTTTCATCATTCAACCTTATTTTTTCCCTCGTGTTTTATTTCACTTTTTATTTTGTACTTTTTTTTTACTTTTTGAATAAGCCTTTTTAAAAGAAAAATAAAGAAAAGAAAAGAAGTTATCTAAGTCTGCTTCTCCTGATTGACTCCTTTGCATCTGTGGCTGCATGAAGGTAATCTTTCAGGTTGATAAATAATTCAGAAAATATTAAAAAATATGAACTAATTTAGGGTTTAATTGAATCCTGGGCATAGACATGATAGCTAAGAATAACTAAAATTCCTAAGGTTTGTGTTCCTAATTATTTCTAAAAGATTTAAATAATTGCACAACTCAATTCTATTGCCCAGAATTATTCTAACAGGTTCACAAAATATTTTTCTAACTTAATTCAAGTGATTAGACAGAAATTCCTAATATTTAACTAAGCTAAATAAATAAGTTAGTGAGGACCTGCAAGAAAATTCAAGAATATAGTAGTGTAAAAATACCCATCATTCTAGGAAAAGTTAAACATTAGATAGACACCAAAATTAATAAAAACAAATTTTCAATTTTTTTTTAAATTTTTAACCTCTTGCCACTCGTAAAATGTCTCATTGGGGTGCTGCTTTACTGAGGTAATCTCTTTTCTGGCAGCAGCTGCCCTTCTTGAGGGAAAATATTTATCGAGCAAGGCTCCTTGTAAATTTGCCCAAGATTGGTATACCTCCGGAGAGGTTCTCGAAAGTGAAAAGTACCAAGTTAGAGTGTTTCCTTCTAGGGTTAGGTAGAACACCCTCCACATTACTTGTTCGATGCTTGCTATGGGTGGTTTCATCGTCATACAATGCAAGCAAAGTGCAACTAGATGGGCATGTGTATTTTCTTATGAAAGACCATGATACTCAGGCAGCGAATGGATCAGAGGACCTTTAATTTCAAAATCATTAGTAAAGGTAGGACAAGCACCAGTTAATTGCTCATAGTTATTACTAACCTGAGTCAATTCCCTAATTGTTTGCCTCCTAGGTTGGTTTACTATCTCATGATTGTTGTCATTATCCTCTCTGTTATAATTATTCCTATTATTATTTTCATTATTGTTCCTGTTATTGCCAGTGGAAAAAATTTCGACAAAGGAAAAGCAAAAATGAAAAAGGCTTGTCATGGTAGAAATAGTGGTTGTTGTGGCGAGAAGAGAAACAAAAATCAAAATAAAACAAAAAATCAAAATCAATATACTCCCTGTTCGATTGTTACTGTTTGAGACCTGATTCAATAAGCACATTTACCTTAGAACCAAAAAGGTTCCCCAACAATGGCGCCGATGTGATGCGGGCTTTCTCAGGTGTGTTAAAATGCCCCATAACCTGTCGCAAGTTAGGATAAAATAAAACCTAGGTATAATATAGTATAGTGTCAACCTAGGGCCGAATCATGTGGAACCTTCAGTAGTTCCTTAGTAACTATACCTTTCAAGTAATCAAATCAAGTTAGAAATAATAGAGAGTATGAGTAAAGCAATTCAACAAATAATTGATTGGGGAGAAAATATATGATTTGGATGAATAACTAAGAAAGATAAATTGCTCGTCGGGGATTATGTAAATTGTTATCCATGCTAGTTTAGAAAGATAATAGGAGAAGATTATTTAGAAACACCTTTTCAGATCTTTTCATCTGATGGTAATCTCGGCGACTGCCCAAAGGGTCTAGATACACATCATCGAGGATGTCGCACCCGCATTAAAATGGTGTGTGCAAACTAGAAGAACACAGTTAATTTAAAGAAACCAAATTACTTATACCATAAATAAAAAGGCGGTATCTAGTTTGAGTCAATCAACCCAGACCTGCAACCTTCTAGATCCATTTAATCCAATTGATAATCCTCGATCAGCCAACATGGTTTTGACCGTATCACAACCGAAAGTTGTTAAACTGTAGATATCTAAACAACTTCCCTAGAAATAGAGCTCATAGCTCAAGAAATTATAAAGACTACCCTAGGGACAACCTAGCAGCTTAGTTACTCATGATCTAGAATCACGAGGCTAAGTTTAACAGAAACCTAGGTATGAAAAACTACAACTAAGTTGTCCCCTTTTATAGCTTTACATTGGAGGATCCTAGTCAAATTACAATTAGGAAAATACTATTAATTCTATTCTAAATATTATTATTCCCAATAGAATAATATCAATTCTTAATATATTCAAAATTTGAAGTCTTCCTTGCTTTTTTGGCGAGTTGTTTTGCTTTCCGTGGCGAATGCTCCGTTCTTCTCTTGACTTGATCTCTTCCAGGGGCTTGCTACGAGTTCTTGCTTGGGTTTTGGTTCTTAGACTTGGAGTATATCTTTCCATTGATCCATGTTAAGCCTGCAGCACTCAACAAACATAAAACAAACCTATCCAATATTCAACGTATTTTACGGATAATCAAGAATATAAATAAATAGTGCTTGTAACTGTCATTTTTGGTTCAAACAATTCATAATGTGAATAAGGACCGCAAAGGGTTGTAACCTTGGAAGAATTGTCCTTAGGTGACAACCTAGGTGCCTACGTACCCTTGTTGAGGGATCAAAGTCCACGTAGTTCGAAGAGAGAACATCCATAGGAGCTGTTAGGAAGAAGTGTTACCTGTAGTGGCCATGTGCGGCTAGGACATGTGTGTTGCTCCGGGCGGGCGAGCCACCTGTTGGAGGTACCTTGTATGTAGAGGATGAGAGAGCAAGAGTCTCTAGGTGATCCTCAGAGCATGCGAACGAGTGTATCCTGCGAGGAATAAGTATGCTCTAATGTCTGTTGGGTAGACTTCAGGTAGTGATGATCTCGTTGTATGCTGTTGTCTGGCATCTATTGTGCTCTTACCCCAAGTCCCCCAGGTGAGGGATATTTATACTCGAGGTAGAGGAGAACGTGGTCGACCCACGTTCCTGTACATGGGGCTCGACCCACGATCTTGGGAGTTCCCCCATGTCTCTATTGCAGGAGGATACGTGGGTGAGCATGGAGAGAGGCTACGTACTGGCCCACCAAGTGGCACCACGTGTCACTGATCCATGGTCCAATTAACCTTCTAGAAGGCCAGCGCCACGTCTCCATAGGAGGGTATATATTATGGAGTTAAATAAGTCCCCTAAGTCTATGGGTGCTGGGCGCCCGTAGACTTAATTTGATTTATTACAGAGTTTTGGGAGCAAGGTCGCCCGCCATGAGTTCTTGTAGAGCTAGATCGACCGCTAGTCATAGGAGTCAGGGCAGTCGAATGTGCCTTTAAGAGAACTTGAGTTTTTCTGGATATTATTTCAAAGGAGTGACTAGCCTGGGATGCCATGCGTCGGGATCTTGTTGGCTGCTGTCACTTCGGTATCTTGTAATTTACTTGTGAAGCCAGTTTTCCATTAATGCTCACGTGTTTCCAAGAGATGCCATCATTAGTTGCTGCTTTGGGGTTCCTGTATTTTCCCTTGGGGCCTTTTGGAGGACTTTTTGGCTCCCGAGGGTATTTAGGTCTTCCCCAATGTGACTTGATGACTTCGAATCTGATCTGTTCTTCTTAATGCGTGTTTGCTTGGATCGGAAGGTCTTCAACCTTGATTTAGTGTAGGTGATAATTACTTTCTTTCCGTTGCGGGTTTCAAAGGTGGTTGTGATTTGAATCGTCGCGTCTCTAGGTCCCTATAAATACTCCCAAGATTGGAAGGCAAAAGGCTCTGTTTACCTTCAAATTTTCTGATTTTTTACCCTTTATCTCCTAGAGCTCTCTACTCTTCTTCTTTGCTTTTGAAGCTTATTGGTTTCTTGTTCGCTGGTTGCATTTTGCCATGGCCAACGAAAATGAGAGTGAGTGTTGCCTCCTTATTGTTTTTTCCCTTTCTTCTTTTTGTGCTTTCTTCTCCTTTTCCCTGATTCAAGGTTTTCTGATTGCAGGATTGTATCCCTTCGACTTCACTGACTTGGAGAATTTTTCTTCTCTTCCTCCTCCTCCTCTTAACCACGCTAGGGACAGTAACCCAGGTAGAGAGAAGAGGCCAAGACATGGTTCTTCTCCCAACTGAGAGAGGGGGCTCCAAGAAGACGGATTCTCGGCTTTCTTCTCAAGTTCCTTCGTCTTTGACGGTGCACCAGAGGGCTACTCCGGTGGAGACCAGAGTTACTAATTCGGTGGGGGGTACTTTTCCGCCTTTAGAGTCAACTCATCGCTCACCCTTGAGGGTGGTTTCGTTAGGGGTGTACAAGACCCGACCCTACCCGGTTAACCCGGTCCGACCCGACCACTTCGGGTCCATTCGGGTCGGGTGAAAACGGGTTCGGGTCCGAAAAATGGCTAACTGGTGAAGGATTGACTGGGTAGGGTCGGGTCTCGGGTAGGGGTGTTACCCGAACCGACCCTACCCGAGTATATATACAATATATATAATTTATATTTTTATATTATATTATATATATTTTATATTATATACTAAAAATTAAAACCCTAACCTAATTTCCCCAATTCCCCTCTCTCTGTCTCAGCGTCTCTACTCTCTGCTTCAGTGCTTCTTCGTGCCTTCTCCGTCTCCGTCTCTCGTGTCTCTCCGTCTTCGCCTCTCCGTCTTCGGTCTCACTGTCTCAACTCTCAGGCTCTCGTCTCCGTCTCTCATGGAGTCCAGTCGTGGTCTCTCTCCGTCTCAGTCTCGTCTTCGTCTCTCACTTTCTCCGTCTCTCGTGGTCTCTCTCGTCTCTCCACCAACTCGCCGACGGAGGCCGCCGGACAACGTGTAGCTGTGCAGCACTCTCCTCCTCTCTTCTTCCCTTTCGATCTCTAATTTCCTCACGATTTGATCAATAGAGGTGAGTGAGTCACTGAGTTGCATTTTTTTAAAAATTTCTTCTTCTTGTTTTCGATCTCTCATCTCCTCTGGGTTGAATGTTGGTTTTGTTCCCTTTTGACACCACGCTGCAGCTCAATGTAATGATGTATTGAAATTTAGAAATAACAAACTTCAGCTTCTGTCATAAATCTTAATAGTGCCTTTCTTGGTTGGTTTGGTCATTTGCTTTTGCTAATTTTAGTATGATCTTTGGAATTGACTTTATTGCTCCCCAAATCTCCACTATTCATAGAAAATTAAATCCCTATACTCTCTCAAACCAAATGGTTGGACTAGTTTTTCTTCAGCTTAAATTCAATCATTGCAATTTTCTCACCAAATATATACAGTTTTATATCGTTGTTATAAAATTTTTAATCAAAATAAATCATATAAAAGTCTTTTAAAAAAAGAATCAACCATGAGTGAAATGAGAAACACAAATCAAATTGTGTGAATTTTTGAATGAATAAAGATAAGGTTGTGGTCGAATTATTCACATGGCTTCTTTTCAGAAATTGTCTCAGTATTCTCCTTTTGCAGAGACATATATACAATAATACAAGTCTTTGTACATTGTATACTATTTTTCTTCAACTACCACTTGTGTTGCATATCTAATTATGATGGCAAAGTCTCAATGAGAATAATTGCATTCACAAAATATCAAATTTAATATCTTACTTGAGTAATATCAACCCTCATTGGTTGCATACTATATATTTGTATTCTCTATTTCATAACAAATAATTTAGGTGAGGCTATAAAATTATATATATGAAATGAAGAGTTAAGCTTATTTAAGTGTATTAGCAATACAGTTTCCAATACTAAGTCCAACATTAAGGTTTCAAGAATAACATGTGATTGACTGAATAAGTGAAGAAAATTCATTATCAAGTGTAAGTTGTAACCACTCTCAATACCATATGTACAAAATACAAATGAAATTCAATTTACATTCAACCTTCAGCTTTCTATTGGATCAACTTAAGTAATAAGATATGATTGGGATGCAACGTCGTGTTTGGACAATTTAAATAAATTTATCCAAGCTTATCATTTTTTTTAATTTTTTATTATAAATTATTCTATTACACTCCCATTTATATATATATATATATATATATATATATATATATATATATATATATTTAATTTTCACTCTTCATCAAATGTACTAGTTCATATAGTATATATATAATCTCTTTCACTTTTTTCACTGAGTCTCTTTCCATTTCCAGTTCCATCAAGGGTGACAGTTGCTAGAGATTGTTACAAGCTCTTCATTGAAGAATCCAAAAAGCTTAAAGCTTTTCTAAAAAAATCATGTATGCGTGTTTGCCTCATATATATATATATATATATATATTTAATTCTCACTCTTCATCAAATGTACTAGTTCATATAGTATATATATAATCTCTTTCATTTTTTTCACTGAGTCTCTTTCCATTTCCAGTTCCATCAAGGGTGACAGTTGCTAGAGATTGTTACAAGCTCTTCATTGAAGAATCCAAAAAGCTTAAAGCTTTTCTAAAAAAATCATGTATGCGTGTTTGCCTCACCACAGATACTTGGACTTCAGTTCAAAATTTCAATTATATGTGTCTGACAGCTCACTTTATTGATGAAAATTGGAGATTACAAAAGAGAATCCTAAACTTTTGTATAATTGAAAATCATAGAGGTGACACTATAGGGAAGGCAATTGAGAAGTGTTTGTTGGGATGGGGGATTGAAAAAGTATTTTCTATAACTATGGACAATGCAAGCTCTAATGACACGGCTGTGGCTTATCTGAAAAAAGATTGAAAAACTAGAATGGGTTAGTTTGTGATGGGGATTATCTTCATGTAAGGTGTTGTGCCCATATTTTGAATTTGGTTGTCAATGATGGGTTGAAAGACTTGCACAATTCTATTTCTGCTATAAGGAATGCTGTTAGATATGTACGTTCTTCTCCCGCAAGACTTCAAAGATTCAAAGACTTAGTTCAAAAGGAAAAAATTGATTGCAAGGCTCTTGTGTGCTTGGATATTATGACTAGGTGGAATTCCACCTACTTGATGTTGGAACATGCCTTGAAGTTCCAAAAAGTGTTTGATAGGATGGAAGATGAAGATGATGGATACAATGCATATTTTAGGGATGATACTCATCGGCTTAGACCTCCTATGACGTTTGATTGGAGTAATGCATATGTGTTTGTTCAATTTTTAAAGGTCTTTTACACCATCACATTGAGATTCTCTAGATCCTTATATGTGACATCTAATTCTTGCTTCCATGACATTGCTCATGTTCATACTATATTGCAAGTGAGTGTTGTCCACCAAGATCCTCTTATTGGAGAAATGGCTAAGAAAATAAAATTAAAGTATGACAAATATTGGGGAAGGCCAGAAAACATGAACCCCTTGTTGGTGATTGGAGTGGTATTGGATCCTAGATATAAGTTTGGCTATGTGAATAACACTTTCAATGATATCTATGATAATGATCCTATACTGTGTGAGAGTATGAAGAAGAAGGTTAAAGACACTTTGTACTTGTTGTATGATAAATATTCAGTGGGAGTTGTTGGTGAACAATCTGAACATGAAGAAGAAAGTGGTGATTCTGGAGCTGTCAATCATCCAGGAAACCTACCAATGCCTGATTTTGTTACTGTAAATCCAAATCCAAAGGGCAAGTGGTGGTCTGGCCGAACTAAACATCCTTCAGATCAAAAAACAGATTTGGACAAGTATCTTGAAACAGACGCAATAGATGATGCTCCTTCTTTTGATGTCTTAACATGGTGGAGGGAGAACGCTACAAAATATAAAGTCGTTTCTCTTATTGCACGTGATGTGTTGGCCATGCCAGTGTCAACTGTGGCATCTGAGTCTGCTTTTAGCACAGGTTGACATGTGCTTGATGTTTTTAGAAGTTCATTGTCTCCAAAAATGACTGAAGCACTCATTTGTACTCAAAATTGGTTATCCCCCACAGAATTTAATTTTAATGACCGTGACTTTGATCAATATGAGGAGACTGATAGTATTGCATCTAGTAAGTTTTGTACTTTGTTAATAATGTTTAATTGTTTATGTTATAAAATATTACAATGCAGTATACTTAATTCTAATTTCCTATTGTTCAAATTATTGTTTACAGATGTTTCTGGAGAATCAACTGTGACTGAAGATGTCAATATGTCATCAAGTGAACCTAGCTTCAATTGTTTTTTTCTTTTTAAGCTTTTGGTCTTGTTTTGTAATGTTTAAGACTTTAAGTTATGGACTTGTATTGTTAAACAAGTGATGGACTTGTATTTTTAAAGACAAAATGTTGGATTTGTGTACTACTTTATGATGAATTCTTCCTTTTATTAAGATGTGATTTTCATTTTTATACATGTTCAGTGACTTGCAGGTAAAGTAATGAATGATGATGAAATTCTAAACGAAAACCAGGTAACTATACATTCCAATGTTACTTTTATTTCATGACGTCTTATGTTTTCATGTGATATACATTGATGATATATATGATCTAAGTTGGTGGAATTATTGATATAATTTATCATTTTGGTTTGAGATTTGCTTGTTCTTATTTCATGATGTCTTTGTATTGTAATATTGTTGTATCATCTATTTTTTGGAGAATTAAATCATAATGTTTGGGTATAAGTACATATTTATATATATCCTTTTTTTATAAGTGAAAAATGCCCAAAAATCCTGACCAAAAAAGGCCCAAAAAAAACCCAAAACTCTTTCTTAATCGGGTAAGACCCTACCCGACCCGTTTGTACCCGAGACCCGAGTTATCTCGGGTCATTTTCGGGTAAGATCGGGTCCGGGTACGAAATTCCTACCCGAGCCCTGTTCGGGTCGGTTCTCGGGTTAGGTCCAGACCCGGACCGACCCTACCCGTGAACATTCCTAGGTTTCGTCGAGCTCTCCCTCTTCTCGTTCTACTGCGCCCTTGGTTTGGGGTTCCCCCGAGAGTGTCGAGGAGCCGGCGAACAAAAGGGCTCGAGTGGAAGGAGCGGTTGGGCAGGCTGCTCGAGTCGAAGGAGCGGTCGGGCAGGCTGGCATTTAGGGTTTTAGGGTATAGAGTTTAGGGCTGCCGTGGAGGAGAGTGCTTCAGCAGTGGTGGGTGGCCACAGTGGGCCTGTTGCTGAGAATGTAGTGGTGAGTCAAATGATTGCCACTGCTTCTGGAGATGTGGCTCTAAAAAATTTTGCTTTGGATGACCATTCACAGGTTGTGCAAGTGTTGTCGGGGGAGGAGGTGCCCCCATTTGTTCTAGTAGTCCTTGGGAGGAAATTTTTCGTGGACCTAGACGAGAGGGCTGCTAGGGAAATAGACATGAATCCTTTCGGCGTCGCTCTATGAGCTTTTATGGGTGCCGCCAACTCTTTGGCTGACTTCCATCAGGCCAGCAATATGTGGCAGGCACAAATGGTGAGTATTTAACTTTGAATTTTCTGCTTTTGAGCGTAAAATATTGGCATTCTATTCTCAAAATAATACTCTTTTCTTTTTGTAGGATGGAATTTGCTCAGACGAGAAAAGCTGCTCGTAGTTCTCGATTCCAGGGATAGTGCCCTTTAGCATTCTCAGCAACAGCTAAAGAGGTGCGCGAGCTCTTCTGGGTGAAGGAAAAAGAGTGTAAGGACGCTTATTTGAGTTGAATTCTTTGACTCACGAGGTCGCCCGCCTTCGGGCCGAGAGCGATAAGCTTGCTGAGGTCAAGCTTCTACGGTCGAAATTGGAGAGGGCTCGTATGGAGCTAAGTGTTCGGCAAGAAGATGCAGAGAAGCATCTGCACGAGCTGCGTTCTCTATGCGAGGCTTTAAGGAATGCCGAGGCCCGTGCTCATGAAAATATGACAAGCTAGCTGAATGCTAAGAGCAGGATTGGAGACGCATCTGATCGTCAAGCGGAGATGCTGGTAGAAAGGATGTATGGGATGCTGCTAGCGGTCGAGCAAATCACACGTCTTCGTGGGGTTCCCGCAGAGTGGTTGAGCTCTTTGCATCCTTCCCTGGAGCTCTTCGATGGTGAACTTAGGGGTCGGCTTTTGACTGATCTACCCACGGACTTTGCCCACTTTCCTGAGTTGGTCGAGCTTTCTTTAAGTCATCATTTCCTTTTCATGACGGCCGGGCGTGTTCCTAAGATTGGAGCTACTTCTCAGTCAGTGGCTGAGAATGTGGTAAGGGAGCCGTCTGGGAATGCTGGCGACCCCAAGTCTAGGGAGCCCCCCTTTGATATTGACCTTGGGGATGTCCAAAAGTATATTGTATTTTGTTGGGTCTCTTTTTTTTGTGTCGAATGTAATAGGAAATTGCCTTATTTAACACATTAATGAAATAGAAACATTAATGGCCTTTGCCTGACTGGCGTTTGTTTGTTTTCTTCCTTTACTTCTGGGTAAAAAGATTGTTTATACAAGCACCGTGTGATCAAGACGGTTTTGCATGAGTTGTGTAAATTTGCTAGCATAGTTTGTGTGCAAACTTTCTTTTAGGACTCCATGTGGAGTTATTAAATTCTGAAAGGTTTACTCGGTCGAGTGGTACCATCTCGCGAGGAATCTTTGCATGATCTTGGCAGTTTTCCAAGTAACTATTGGGGCGATCGAGCCCTGTGTTACCTTAAAAGGGCTTTGTCGCGAGTTCTAACTTTGCGAATTTGTTTATGGCTCATGACTTTATCAAAAAAGGAAATTTCGATTTGTAGTAAGCAAAGTGGTTACATTCGAAAACCTAAAGACCTTAGAATGTCTGTTTTTGCTAAGAATGATAAAAAGACAAGGATAATTTTAGCCAAAATGCCTAGTGGGCGAAATGTGAAGTTCGCAAAGGACTTCAAGCAGGGACTTTGTTCGATTGGGCGGACTGCTCCGGTTCTTCTTTTTCTGTAGGATTCTCGCGTGGTTCTCTAGGGCCAAGTCGAGCGACCTTGATGGTCTTTGTCAGGCTAGCTGCGTAGCATGCTCGCGCTAATTTCTAGTCCACCGTAATTTCTTCGATTCTGTGCGGCGTCGGGAACTTCATGGTTAGTTGTGTCGTGGACACAATAGCTTTAAACCTGTTTAGGGACGTTCGCCCTAGAATAGCGTTGTACGCTGATGGTGCCAAGACGACAATGAAATCTGTGTCAAGGCTTGCTACCCTTTGTAAGGTGCCTACCGATGTGCGAGCTATTATTACTCCTTCTGCCGGGACTTGGGGTCTGGAGAATCCAATGAGTGTGCCGAGAAACAGTCTCATGCTTTCCTCGCTTAAGCCAAGTTTCTTGAAGGTGTCGAAATATAGGACATCCGCTAAGGATCCTTGGTCTACCAGGACTCGTTTCACCTCATAGTTTGCTATGACCGCAGTTATAACCATGGGGTCATCGTGAGTTGGTCCTTGTAGGTTCGAGAGGTCGAGCGTGATCGGATTTTTAGGCTCTTCATCTTTGTTTCTTTGTTTGGGGAGGTAATCGAGAGCGAGTATGAAACATTGCAGCCTTTTCTTGTTTGAAGGTTGCGAGGCAATCCCCTTTTGTAGTCCTCCCGCAATGACATTAATGACCCTGTGAGGAGATTGTTGTTCGCTATTGTCCTTTGACCGTTCCACGTTGGGATTGTCTATGTCCTTGATGTACTTTCCCAACTGCTCTTTTCTTATTAAGTCCTCGATCTGATCCTTGACATATATGCAATCATTGGTCTCGTGCCCATAGTCCTTGTGGAATTGCAATATTTGGACTTGTCTACGGACTTTCCAATTTTTTGTCTCTTCATCTGGGGAGGGAAACTGAGCATGTCGAAGTGGTAGATTTCTTTTTGGACTCCGACGTGAGACTTGTTAAGGGGCGTGTAACTGGTGAATTGTCCTCTGGGGGTGAACGAGGTCTCAATGACGAGCACTTCCTGCTACTCTTCTCCTTCTGATTTTGGTTTTCAGTTGTCCCTTTTTCTTTCTTCTTTTTTGACAGCTCTAAGTCAATTCTACTTACAAGGAAATTTCGCATCTTGTCTTTTGTTATCTAGGCATTCTCCTCCTAGATGAACCACTCTGCCCTTTCCATCAACTCTTGTAGAGTGGATACTAGGCATCTGTTGAGTTCACCGTAAAAATGTCAACACCTGAGGCCTTATTTTATAACAAAGATGGTGACTATGTCTTGGAGGCCCCTTACTTGGAGTGAGAGTTTTGTGAATCACGCCAGGAAGGCTTGCAGTGTCTCTCCTTATTCTTGGTGAAAACCAATGAAGGAATCTTCATTTTTCTGGTACTCTTTGCTACTGGTGAACTGAGTGAGGAATTTTCGAGTCAGTTGCTCGAAACTGTGGATTGAATTCGTGGGTAGCAGTGATAACCATCTTAGGGCTGCTTCTTTCAAAGTGGACGAGAAAACTCGGCATTGCTGTCCGTCTGTCATACCAAGTATCGACATTGCTGAGTTAAAGGTATTGAGGTGGTCTCTATGTGGAAAGGCATCTTGAAGCCCATGGGAACGTGCTCATTCATAACTTGCTGAGTGAATGGATGTCGTCCTCTCCCTTGGAAGTCGAATCTGGGCCACTGGTATTGGCCTGGCTAGACCGTGGATGTCCCATAGGGAGCATACGGGTTGTAGGCGCTTGCCCATGGCATGTATTGGTAGGAGCCTGGTAGATAGTTTGGGAGAGGAGGTCGCGGATAGTCAGTAGGCGGACACACTGCTTGTCTGGCAACCATTGTTGGTCCAGGTTGGATGATTGGTGGAGGAGCTGGCCCGGTGAGCGTTAGTCGGGCAAACTCCATTGGAGGAGTTCCAAATTGTATGGAAGGCTCTAGTGGCAGACTGGTTGTTTCTGGTGCTATTGTGTTTGGTGGACCTACGAGAGCTAGCGTTGAAGCGTTGTGCAACGTTGCTGGCATTTGGGGTATCTGTACTTGGTTTAGGGAGGCCTCCGTAAATTTCCCGTTGACATTGACGTATTGATGCAATCTTAGCTTCTAGTTGGGCTATTTCGTTTTTCGTGTGTGGCTCTTATTGGGTCCATCGATCCTTCGGTGCTACTAGGCGGGCATGGATTGTGCGGCATGCCATAAGGGTGTTGGGAGCACGTTTCCTCCCTAGTTGTTGGTGCTTGGATAAGGTTTTACGCGAAAGTCACCAGGGATGCCATGACATTTTGTGGTTGATTCATGACCGAAGTTCCTGCCTCCACTGGAGTGGTTTCGGTCGTTCCTTTCCTGTTTCACGTACTACATCTCGGAGCATTATAAATATACGTGGACAACGAGCAAAACAGCTCGCCACAACGAGTAAAGAGGCTGGCAAGGCTGATGACATGGACAACAACCTTATGAGCGAAGTTAATGAGGATCCTAGTCATCTAAGGAGTTGGAGATGCTTTTTAAATTGGTTTGAATTCAAATATTAAATTCCATACCAATTAATAGTTATCTCCATCCTATTCCTAATCAAATTGGAGGTCCCAGAGCATTATAAATAGACGTTTCATCAAGTTGTAATTCATTCAATAATTCCCACATATTAGTGTAGTTTAGAGTGTAGAGAGAATATGAGCAGCTAAGTTCTTCTTGGATTTCTAAGAAAAACTAGTGTAGGCATGAACCGATGGCTCTACATTAGGGTTTGTTAATTTCATTCTGCTTTTTTATCTATCTTTTCCAAGTTTACGATTGTATTTGCTATGTTTCATTTGTCATTATCTTGCTATATTCAATCATGAACAAACGTGTACAGAGATGCTAGATTCTTCATAACGAATTAGTAAAGACTTGATTTATATGGAAAACGCTTAGTTCTTCTGGTTTTCGAAATTCAATACAATATTATTCTTCGTGTTCTTAATTGCTTGTATCTCTTATTGCGATAATATTAGATTAAATTGATTAATCTGGTTAGTTTGTTTAATAATATCATGAAATCTCTTGATACATGTTATTGATGTTCCCGATCGGGATAACATTCATAATTGGATAGGCTTCCGCAATACATGACTTTCATGAATAGGATAAATTTCGAATGAATTAGTTATACCTAGATATTTTTTGATTGGCTATGATTGCTGGGTTCTATTCTTCTTGGGATCCTACTTCATATTATTCTTGACCCTTTAAACCATTGACTCCCTACTTATTCTGCAAATACCTACTTGCTTGAGATACTAACCAATTGTAGGTTAATACGAAAATTCCGCGAGAGATTCGACCCTTGGGTTGGCCCTATGCTACTCTGAGGTTTTATTTGAGCACAACCGTGACGACCTGTTGGAACCTCAATTCGGAGTGATCCAAATTCGTGAGCAATCAGGCGCCAATTGATAAGTCCAGTAAAACCTACCAATGCATAAGTCCTAGAGAACCTACTGATTGGATCTTCAGGTGATCATCTCTGAGCTCTGGTGAGGTGAATCCTGAAGTCCGACTTCGGTGAGGTAGGTCCTACAAGATAGGAAGAAGGTCAGAGCCACAAGGGGGCCGGAGCCCCGTTGTGGACTCCGATGCTTAAGTTAACCATGGAGGAGAGAGTAAAGGAGAAGGGGTTGAGGATGGAGAGAGTAAAGAGAGAGGATGAATAGTGAGGTAATGTGTGTGTTTGTAGAGGGAGAGAGAGGTTTTATACCTGAGGTCCTGGGGGTAGAATAGTAATTTACCTTGTCAAGTATAATTAGAGATATCCTATGAGTAAACCATAAATAAGTTTGGAGGTCCAATTAGCTAAAGAGAAGGTGTTAGGATCCTTCAACTCCCGTCCATAGAACGGTTAACCTAAAATGACTATTCAACTATGTTTCGGACTTATAATTAATTTAAAGTAACCTCAGAGAAAACAAGAAAAGCATGTTATAGTTGAAGAAAAAATGTATACCCTTTATTTAATAATTAATCAATTCTAACAATGAAATAAAAACGGGAATAATAATATAATTTTTTTTTGGTATTGTAAAATTTATGTGAGGGGATGACGTCCAAGTCCAGGGTTAGAGCAGGCATCTGGGCTCAAAAAGCAACAGAGATCCTTACATATTACCCACCAAATGAAGTATCACAAGGAGTCGAATCCAAGCCATGCAATTGTCATGGGCGTAAGGTGAACAAGTGAGCCAAACCTCATTGGCATAATAATATAATTTTATATACTCAATTATTATTAGAGTAAATTACACTGCCCTCCCCTGAGAGATGCTGAAATTACACTGCCCTCTCCTCTAGTTTGCAAAATTACACTGCCCTCCCTTGAGAGATCAAAAGTCATTACACTTTGATCCAAAACACCATTCTCCCATTAAAAAAATGTCTAAAAAGTCAATATAATAAATATTAATGACTAAATTGACCCTCACACAAGATAAAAAATATTTAACGTTATGCTTTATCGAAATTTACAAAACTGATTCTTTACCAAAAAAATTTATAAAACTGAATTCTAGGACACCTAACAACATATATATATATATATATATATATATATATATATATATTAAACTTAATTGCCAAAATTTAAGTAAAAAACCGTAAACTATTTTAAGTTACAGACTTTATTTTAGAATTTTATTTTGTTAACAATAATAATTACTTTAAATACTAATAAAATCAATGTTGTAAGAACCGGACCGGACCGGACGGTCCGACCGGTTCAACCGCCAACCGAATACAAAGGCGAGTCGGTTGAACCAAAAAACTATTTTTCCAGTTGGACCGGATTGGACCGAATTTAACCGGAGTTGAACCAGTCAACCGGGTTGGACCGGTCAACCGGTGGTCCAACCGGTCCAATTTTTTTAAAAAAAAAATTAAAAAATTAAAAAATAAAAAGGAAAAATAACATAAAAAAAATAAATTAGAAAAGTCTTAAAAATTAAAATTTAAAAGTCATGATTATCAATAATTTCATATTTGGTTTGATTAAGTTCTTTCAAAGCTTGACAAGTCTTAAAAATTAAAACTTTGAGAAGTCATGTAATTTAAAACTTCAAAATTATGTATATTGAAACCTAAAATTTGAGTGATGTCATTTTATATATTAAGAATATTTATTATTTATTATTTATTGCGTCATCCGGTTCGACCGACGGTTCGACCGGTTAAACCGATCAAACCATGAACCGAACACTTGTCCGAGTCTTTGTCCGGTTCGGTTCTTACAACATTGAATAAAATAATAAAAGACAATAAAAAAAATGAAACAATGTTATTTTAAGAGGATGAAAGTATTTATAGAGTTTCATTCTTTTGTGAGGGGTAATTTAGTCATGAATATTTATTATATTGGAAGTTGAAAAAAATTGACCTTTTAGAGTTTTTTTTTATTGGATAATGGTGTTTTGAATCAAAGTGTAATGACTTTTGATCTCTCAAGGGAGGACAGTGTAATTTTACAAACTAGAGGGGAGGGCAGTGTAATTTCAACATCTCTCAGAGGAGGGCAATGTAATTTACTCTTATTATTATAAAATAATGTATTTAGTTTGTGGACCAAACAACAATGAATTGCGACCCTTGTTCTTGACTTTTTTGAGCCTCGTGTAGGGAATTTGTAAGTAGATGTTGACCATGTTACAAGGAATCTAGTTTTTTTTAAAGTGTATTCATTTTAAATATTTTATAAAAATTTGTCTAAAAAACACATACCAATTGCAAATAAGAAATAATACCGTCTTCCCCTTTGATAAACTTGAGATAATACGACAGACAACGAAAAAGCAGGGCGAAAGTTCATAGCAAAAGGAGATGAAAAATAAGAAATGACTACGTTGAAGAGCAAAATCCGCCATTTTTTCTATCCAATCAAAAACTATCAAAGTATTATTATTTATATATTAAAAAAAAAGAACAGAATCATCAAAGTGCCTGATTTTTTTTAGCATAAAAAAAAAGTGCCTGACTCATAGTATTTGCACCCGAACCGCCCCGTCCGGTCCGACCAGCAACCTGTCGATCCGGGCATCAGGCCGGTCCGAATAAGTCCAAAAGACCGTTGTGCACTCAGCCCGGGAATGACCCGGGTCGAACCGCCGGGCTGAGTAAGAACCGGTGGCCGACAAGAATCCGCGACCCGGTGCAAGTTCATATCGACGAAGAAGATGTGCTTCTAGATCTGCAACAGCCTTTCAACACTTAGATCTACATTTTCAACATCAAAGAAGAAGAAGGAGAAGAAGAACAAGAACGCAGTTTTCTTCAACATAGAAAAAGAAAAAGAACACAGCTTTTTAAGAAGGAGAATACAGCCATTTTCAACATCGAAGAAGAACATAGCCTCCATACACAACAGATCTGCTGTGCGAATAGTGCATTGCAGGTGTGCGGCGGCATGATTTTGTGATTTGGGTGAAGGTATGACTCAGAGTCCGTTTGGATAAGCTTGTGAAAAGGAAGCGTTTTGTTTACCAAACAAATAAAAAAAAGATCTTTTAGTTAAAGAACTTTTATTTTATGTTTGGATATTATAATATAAAAGTATTTTTAAATTATAAAAGTTATTTGGATAGAAAAAAAAAGTATTTTTAATTAATTAAATTGACAAAAAAATACATGATAAATGAAAGTCCTCATAACATAATGCATTAAAAAGAATTTGTAATGTATCTATAAATAAATAAGGGTAAGGGAATGGGCAAAATCCTAGCATGCGACCAAAACTCTAGCATGCGCTCGATTTCTCACAAAACTACAATCAAATACTCAATAGAAGGTTTTGGCGCAGTAGAGACTTATGGTTTTGATAGTAATAGTAATATATATATATATATAGAGAGAGAGAGAGAGAGGAAAAAGTTTAGAGGTTTGGCGCCAATTATCTTCATTTTGGCACGGTAGAGGAATTGAGCGTAGGGTTTTGATAGCAATAGTAATAAATATGTCATTTTATAATTTCATTGAGGATGAAATAGTCAATAAAATTTAAAATAAATAACTTTTACAAGTATTTTAAGTTGAAGCTCCATTCTTCAACTTCTTAAAAAAGGCATATTTTAACTTTTTTTTTAACTTCTACTTTTTCTAAAAATTTACCCAAACAAGAGTTTATGATTATAAAAGGTCTTTTTTTAATTAAAAATGTCCTTTTTAGATAAAAAAAACTTATCCAAACGGGCTCTTAGCACTTTTGAGTTATGACTTATGAGCAGAGGATTTTAGAGATTTTACATTTTCGAGGGAGAATGAGTAAAGTTACAGAAGCTATATTTTAATATTAGGTGAATTTCATATGTTGGTCCTCTATGTTTCACTCAAATTTTAAATTGGTCTTTTATTTTTCAAAAGTTTTATATTGGTCTTTTATGTTTCCCAAAGTTTTATATTTGTCCTTCAGATTTCATTAAATCTCTATGTTGGTCCTTTGTGTTCCATTGAAGTTCTATATTGGTCATTTATGTTTCATTGAAGTTTTATATTGGTCCTTTATGTTTCATTGAAGTTTTATATTAGTCTTTTATGTTTCATTAGAGTTTCATATTGGTCCTCTCAGCATGATTTTATTTTTGGCTTAAATGACGTCGTTTGGGTGTTTTTGGCGTGTCTAAGACCACGTCAGCTATCTGATACACGTATGAGAGATTATGTGTCCACCTCGGCACGTCACGTCAGCGGTTAACTTAAGAAATTGACAGATTCGAACAAAATGACCAATTTAGAACTTCTGGGAAACATAAAGGACTAATTTAAAACTTTTCAAACATAAATGATTAATTTAAACTTGAGTAAAAAACCAAAATAAACATTTGACTTTGATATTATCTTACTACGTTCCTATAAAAAAAAACAGTTATTATCTTAGTATATTTTGTATTTTCAAATTTGGAAAAGGGTTGGTGCGTTTTGCAGTTCTTTGGTGCGTTTGTATTTTCAATCTGCTTATTATATACAAGGCAAAAAAAAAATCCACTTAATATATATATATATATATATATATATATATATATATATATATATATAATATTGTATTTCATATTAGATTATTATTTTTATTTTTGATATACTAAAAATGAATCAATACTTTTAATTAAATTCAGTTCTTCAAACAATGTGATAATGTTTAATTTAGATGATTGATTCATTATTGACTAGTTATTTTGTATGTCGATTTTAGATTATGAACGGATTGTTTTGTAATTAAATGGTTATTTTGCTTTTTTAATTGTTTTTTTTTTTTGTAAAATATCAAGTATGATATGCCTTGATGTTTTAATTAATGGTGTTTATAATTCTAGAATATGAAAAAAAAATAGTATTTTAACATTTCATATATATATATATATATATATATATATATATATATATATATATTATATTATCGGTTCAACCAATTTTTTAGTGACTCAGCGGTCGAACCAATGACCCTGTGACCCAGGTTATTCACCAGGTCAGTGATCGGTCCGGATCCAAAGATTTTATATATATATATATATATATATATATATATATATATATAATTACTGGTTCAACTGATCTTTTAATGACTCGACAATCGAACCAACGACCCGGTGACCCAGGTCATTCACCAAGTCAATGATCGATCTGGGTCCAAAAACTATGCCCTGACTTCTTACCTTTTCTTAGCATAAGGGTAAATTTTGAATATGCTAATTCACAATCCTTGCATTTTCTAACAAAAAATATTATATTTCATCTTATAATAGATTAAAAGTGATATTATCCAGGTTTTTAAAAAAATATTATTATTCTGTATAAATATTTTTCAATATAAAAATTTTTAAATACAAAATATCATTGTAACTGTCATTTTTGGTTTAGACAATTGTTATTTGCAATTAAGGACCGCAAGGGGTCTTAACCTTGGGGGACTTGTCCTTAGGTGAGGAACCTAGGTACCTACGTACCCTTGGGAAGGGATCAAAGTCCACGTAGTTCGTCATGGTGACGTCTATAGGAGCCGTTAGGCAAGGTGGTTACCTATATTGAGCCGTGTGCGACTAAGACGTGCTTAAGGTACTCCGGGCGAGCGAGCTGCTCTTAGGAGGTTGCCTTAGAGTGTGAGAGAGCTTGAGTCTCTGAGAGCTGCTGGGAGCCCTATTGGTGAGATGCTCCGGGACAGAGTTGTGTCTGCTAGTGACCGGACCTGGCGGTGTGTAAGGCAAAGCTCAAGTTGTGTGATGGATAATGGGCAAGACGATATTTGAGAGTGTTCAGAATGCCTGCTTGAATGGTTATGGGTACCGTTCCCTAGAGGTACTTTGTATGTCTCCAATCTTATTCCTCTAGTCCCCCGGGTGAGGGTCTATTTATACTAAGTGTGGGGAGGACGTGCTCGACCCACGTTCTCGTGGGACGTGGGTCGTCCCACGATGTCCAGGGAGTCTCCACGTCTTGTTGAGTGGGAGTCCCCATAGAAGGCAGCGGGTAATGGCCACGTGAGAGGTAGGTGAGTGGTGCCACATGTTGCCAGTGTGTGCTGCCGTTAGGCTTCTGGAAGCTTAGTGCCACGTGTCCCTAAGCAGAATATTTCGTAGTTACATAAGTCCCCCAAGTCTATGGGTGTCGGACGCCCGTGGACTTAAGTTCCCTGTCAGTAAGCTACTTAGAAATTTCTATTGCCTTTGTAAAGAAGAGTCCGTCCGCAAGTGGGTTTGGTCATTACGAGCTGGTCGTCCGACTTGCGCAGTTGTGTCTCTTCGTTTTACTCCGTGGGAGTAGACACGTTTGGAGGGTGCCACGTGTCCTGTTTCGAGTGACTGACTGCTTGACTTCCTCAGCAAGTTTTCGAGCCGTCTCTGCAGAAAGTACGCGACTTACCAAGGAGGGCGTCATTGCTCAGAGGAGAATTTCCTGGAATGCCCCTCGGGGATGTGTTGAGAAAATTCAAAGGTTAGGGGCCTTTTGGTCATTCCTTTCAGCTTCAGAGTTTTACCCGTTTTCGCGCCTTTTGGTTGGACTCCGAAGCGTCTGTTGGGCCTCTTTTATTGTTGAGAGCGGAAGAGCCCCATTCCTTTGTCTTGTGGTCTCCTTCCTCTTAGTTCAGATTTTCAGCGATTTCTCTGCTCCTAACCATTCACAAATGGCTTCGGCTAGTACAGCTGCTTCCGTGTGCTCTTCCATGGATCCGGATTTCGAACAATCCCTTCTGTTGGTTGCCACAGAGGGAATTAGGGAGAGGGTGGATACTCTCATCATGCTGTGAGATTTTGTGGACCTCCGAGAGGTTCTGCCCGGAGAGGGTAAGGACTCGGCGGTACCTCCTTCGACTGTTTCTACGAATTGGTATTCTGCCGAACCGGAGCCTGATTCTATGGCCAACATCCTAGTGGTGGACGCCGGTGTAGAATCACGGGTGTTGCCGGGCCCCGGCATCGAGAAGATATGGAGGGAACGTTTCGCTCCTTCTCTCCCTGAGGGCTATGAGATAAGGCCGATCGGGGAGGGAGAGACGATTCTTTGGAGCGACGGTGTCGGCTTCGTTCTCCCCCCTCTGCGTCCCCTATAATGCCGCCTTTATTCCTCCTTTCTCCGGCTTCGTGGAGCCATGCTTAACTTGCTGAATATTTGCCCCGCGCAGTTGACTTAGAATGCGTGGTCGATACTCAGTGTTTTTAATAGATACTGTCGGTCGAACGGATTGGAAGCTTTTCCAAATGTATTTCTTTTTCTCTACTCCGTCCGTGAGGCACACGGATGGGTATGTTTTCAGTCACGTGCCAAGGGTTTTACCATCGCTAATCTGCCGGGTAATAATCACGTCTGGCGGTCGTATTTCTTCAAGGTGGTACCCAAGAAGGGATTCTGCCTGCCTTGGGTTCGGCCTCTCGACTGGCGCCCGCGCTTCCCTCTTAAGTGGTCCAACCCTATTTTTCGGGATCGATATGACCGGGAGGATTATGAAGAGACAACTTTCGAGTTTTTGAAAGGGGTCGTGGTCATAGGCGCTGCTTTAGGTAAGCTTATGTTCCAATGGTGAGCTGTGTCTTTTTCGTGCTCTTGGATTTTGCTTGAGTATTGATTATTCCCATTTTGCTTCTCATTTTGTAAGGTTGACCCTGGGTGGTATTCAGGGGAGGCTGGCTCCTCTGCCGAGTCGGAACTGTGGGCAGTCGAAACCTGTGGGGGTCGTCGTTCCATCTTCGAGGGTGGACGAGGGCGCTAGGTCGGACGGGGACCCTGTGGGTACGAAGAGATGCCCATTCGTCTTCTGGGTGAGGGTATCACTTTTAGAGGGAAGTTGATTCCCTTTGAGGCGGAGAGAGTCATACTAGCTCATCAGCATTATCGACTTGATTATGGGGATGACTATGCTTTAGAGCGTATGACCAAGGAGACCATGATGTTGCTAAGCCGTCTGGCAGGCTTTGCTTATCAGCGGGAGGTCGAGGGGGCAGGACACTTTCCTCTAACTTCAAATGTCTTATGTGTAAGTCGGCTGACTCTTCATGGTTTTGTGCAGGAAGTGGTGGAGGGCTTGCTGGATGAGAATGTCCAACTGGTTGCCCGTGTGAAAGAATTAGAGGGCGAGCTGGCGGAGTGCAAGGCCAATTC
Organism: Senna tora; assembly: GCA_014851425.1. Classification (NCBI taxonomy): domain Eukaryota; kingdom Viridiplantae; phylum Streptophyta; class Magnoliopsida; order Fabales; family Fabaceae; genus Senna; species Senna tora. The sequence goes on along the minus strand of CM026272.1, from coordinate 8,126,693 downwards.
TCTGCAGGTTCATCGCGATGATTTTCTGCGCTTTGCAAACTACGGGATGCAGAATGGCATTGCGCAACTGGAGGATTTGATGGGCATCTCTGTTCCTCCATAGGTCAGGGCGAGGATGCATCCTTCCTGGGAGAATATTGGCGCGTTCGTGCTCGAGGAGACTCTCCATTGAAGATAGAAGACTATGATGTAGCCCCTAATCCTCGGAGGGATCCTCCACCGTCAGGCGAGCCGTCACATCCTTCAAGTGGGCATGCTTCCTGATTCGGACTTTGCAGTGTGTCTGCGTTGCTTTTGTATTTTCGGGGCGATAGTCCCCGCATGTAAATATTTTTAGTAAGGAGAATTAGAATTTTAAGCACGAGAGTTGATCATTCGCATTGCATTCTATATTCCTTTAAATTGGTACTACATCTGTCTTGGGACTAAGACAAGAAAGGGAGGAGTACATAGTAGATTTGCTTGTGGACTAAAACAGTGGGAAATATTTGTTTGCAAAACTTGTCTTCGGACTAAAACATTGCTTGCAAAACTTGTCTTCGGCCTAAGACAAGTAAAATATTTCTTGAGGCTGCTAGCGTTCCAAGTATTTGGGACGTGCTCTCCCGTTAGGTGTGCTAACTTGTATGTGTTGTGTGAAGCGACTCCGATAACCATGTATGGGCCTTCCCAATTAGGCGCGAGCTTGCCGTGTAGGCGGTCGCGCCTATTGTTTATCGCTGTCCGCATGACCAAGTCACCATTTTCGAACTTATGAGGTCGGACGTCTCGGTTGTATTTTTGTGCAAGTAGCTGCTTGTAAGCTATGTTTTTTAGCGCCGCAGCTTCCCTGCGTTCTTCGGCCGTATCAAGGCTAACTATCAAGTTTTCTGGGTTTGACTCGGAGTAATTTAGCACCCGATCCGAGGGGACCCCGATATCGGCGGGAACTATCGCTTCCTACCCATACATCAGGGCGAAAGGAATTTTTCTTGTTGCCGTGTGCATCGTTGTCCGGTAGGACCATAAGACCGATGGGAGTTCGTCCACCCATCCTTCTTTTGCGTCTGTTAGGCGCTTTTGCAGTCCCTCAAGGATGATGCGGTTTGCTATTTCTGTTTGCCCGTTGGTCGCCGGGTATTCGACCGAGGTGGTCCTGTGGTCGATGCTCTAGTCCTTGCAGAAATCTTCAAATTTCTCGCTGACGAATTAACGTCTGTTGTCAGTGACCAACGTATGCGGTGGACCAAAACGAGTAATGATGTTCCGCTAGAGCAAATTTTGGACGTTTTGGGAGCCGATGGAAGCCAGAGGCTCGGCCTCGATCCACTTCATGAAATAGTCTACGGCCACTATGAGGAATTTTCGTTGGAGTGTCCCCTGAGGGAGAGGGCCTAAGATGTCCATGCCCCAAGTGTCGAAGGGCCATCGAGATTCGATGAGCTTCAGCTCACCGGGTGGCTGGTGTATGAATGTGGCATGTCGCTGACATTGGTCACAATGGGTGACCAGGGCCTCTAAGTCGGCCCTCATTGTGGGCCAGTAAAATCCGGAGCGCAGAGCTCGCTTGCGGAGGGCTCCTGCGGATTGGTGTGTGCCACATATGCCTTCGTGGATTTCCTATAGCACATAATTCGCTTCTTCGGTCGAGATGCATCGGAGATGTGCGGATGAAAATCCCTTTTTGTATAGGTCGTTTCCCCAGATAAAGTACCGAGCTGCTTGCCTCCTTATTTTTCGAGCGAGCTCTTTATCTATAGGCACGGTGCCTGCCGTTAGGTACGTTTTGATGGGAGCCATCCAGGAATTGTACTCTGCTATCGGCAGTACGTCTGGGTTTATGCTAGGGGTGCGAAGCGTTGTTCACAAGATTGTCTTAAGTCCTAATTGGCTCGGTGTGGTGGCTAATTTGGAGAGGGCGTCAGCTTGGGTGTTTTGGTTCCGGGGGATCTGTGTGAGCAAGACGGATTCGAACCTGCTGATTTCTTGTTTGGCACGCTCTACATATTTGATGATAGTAGCGTCTTTCGCCTCAAAGTCTCCATTGAGTTGTCTGACCACCAATTGTGAGTCGCTGAATAGCTTGACCTTTGAGGCGCCTAGGTCGTAAGCTAGCGCTAATCCGGCTATGAGTGCTTTATATTCAGCTTGGTTGTTTGAGGCTGGGAACGTGAAGCGCAGGGCTTGTTCCACTTTGATTTCGTCGGGGCTTTCTGCTACAATGCCAGCGCCCGCGGATTTCCCGGTTGAGGAGCCGTCTACGTAGACTAGCCATGGGGATTTTTCTGGTTGTTGCTCGGTGATCTCGTCAAGGTTTGAAACCGAGGCATCCCCCTGAAGGTGTTCTGACGGAGTCATTTCGGCGACGAAGTCTGCCAAGGCTTGGGATTTGATCGCCCGTTGGGGCTCGTATTGGATGTCGAATTCTGATAGCTCGATGGCCCAATTTCTCATTCGCCTTGCTAAGTCTAGCTTTTGTAGTATTTGTCGCAGGGGTTGGTCAATTCGGACCATAATCGTGTGCTGCTGGAAGTAGGGTCGGAGCCTTCTGGCCGAGTGGACGAGGGCGAGTACGAGTTTCTCCACTCGTTGGTATCTGAGTTGGGCTCCCTGCAAGGCGTGACTTCTGTAGTAAACCGGGAATTGCTCAACCCCTTCTTCTCTTATCAACGCTGAGCCTACAACGTGAACGGTGGGGGCTAGGTACAGTATAAGGATTTCTCCTTTGACCGCTTTTGCTAGCACTGGCAGTTTAGCTAGATAAACCTTAAGATCTTGGAAGGACTTTTCGCATTGCTCGATCCATTGGAATGCTGGTGCCGCTTTCAAGATCTCGTAAAAGGGAAGGCATCGGTCGGCCATCCTTGATAAGAATCGATTGAGGGCCGCTAGTCTCCCGTTTAACCTCTGTACCTCTTTCACCGTTCGAGGTGGCTCCATGTTGAGGATGGCTGTGCATTTCTCGGGATTGTCCTCGATTCTCCTTTGTGTGATCATGAATCCTAGGAATTTTTCGGCGGACACACCGAAGGCGCATTTGGTCGGATTTAGCTTCATTTGGTGCGTCCGCAAAACTAGGAAGAGTTCCTCCAAATGTGCCAGATGTTCTTCGAGCTCCTTGGATTTGACCACCATGTCGTCGACATAGACCTCGAGGTTTCGGCCTATCTGATCCCTGAAAATGATGTTCATCATCCTCTGGTAGGTCGCACCTGCGTTTTTTAGTCTGAAGGGCATGACTTTGTAGCAGTAGACCCCCTTTGTCTGTGATAAAGGAAGTCTTCTCCTGATCCTTTGGGTTCATCTGGATCTGGTTGTACCCTGAGAAGGCGTCTAGGAAAGTCAACATCCGGTGCCCGGCTGTTCCATCCACTAGCTTGTTTATGTTCAGGAGCGGGTAGGCATCTTTCGGGCAGGCTTTGTTCAGATTTGTGAAATCTATGCACATCCACCATTTTACTGTTTGCCTTTTTTACCATTACCACATTCGATAGCTAGTCAGGGTACTATGACTCGCGTATGAAGCCGGCATCGAGGAGCTTTTGTACTTCTCCATTAATTTCTTGTTGCCTTTCTTCGCCAAAGTGCCGCTTCTTTTGGATAACACCGAGGCCGTCTCTGATATTGAGGGAATGGCATATGAGTGCGGGGTCTATTCCTGGCATGTCCGCGGCGCTCCAAGCGAATACGTCCCTGTACTGGGTGAGTAGTTCCTGGAACCTTCTTCAGGCTGCCTGGCTGAGAAGGGCTCCTACGCAGATTTCCCTGTTATTCGCTTGGTCTATGCAAATATTTACAAGGTCTTCCATGGGTTGTGGCCTGGCTCTAGGGATCTCATCGTGTAGGTCCACTATCTTGGGAGAGCTCTTGGTATCGTTTCCGACCTTGTCTCTTGCGGGGCGGTCGGTCACATAGCATGCGTGGGCTCCTTCGCTCGCTCGTATTTCTGCGACCCCGGCTGACGTGGGGAATTTTATCATCATATGAGCTGTGGATATGACGACTCTGAGCTGGCTGAGGGTCGGTCAACCCAGGACGGTGTTGTACACCGACGGGGCTATTGATATAGTGAACTTAACTTTGGCACGGTCGACCTTCGGTTGTACGACCAGGGCAAGCCATGTTGTAAGGGTTCCCTGCGTTTCAACGGCTTGTCCAGAGAAGTCGACAATGGCTCCTTCGTCTGGTGCCAGCTGGTCCCTGCAATTGGTCATTTCCTCCAAAGTTCTCGCGAAGAGTACGTCAGCAGTTGATCCGAGGTCCACCAGTACGCGTGTGACATCTAACCCGGAGATGTTGGCTGTGATAGCCAATGGCTTGTTCATCTCGATCGTGTTGCCTGTGCCGTCAAAGGTCACGAGCTGCGTTTTAAGTCACTTACTCCGATCGCTAATGATGTCATCCGGCCAGTCGTCCGAAGATTTTGGGGATTTGTAGGTGCTAACCATGCGAGTATTGTCCTGTATTGAAAAAGTAAAAATACGGGTTTCTAAGTGTTAGGTGGGTACTCCTACTCCCCGAAAAAGAAATGTCATTCAGCGGCAGAGTGCACAAGGCATTGTGGTCTGAGGAAGACCGAGGTGGGCGCCATTGTAACTGTCGTTTTTGGTTCAGACAATAGTTATTTGCAATTAAGGACCGCAAGGGGTGTTAACCTTGAGGGACTTGTCCTTAGGCGAGGAACCTAGGTGCCTACGTACCTTTGGAAGGGATCAAAGTCCACGTAGTTTGTCATGGTGACATCTATAGGAGCCGTTAGGCAAAGTGGTTACCTGTATTCGGCCGTGTGCGGCTAGGACGTGCTTAAGGTACTCAGGGCGGGCGAGCCGCTCTTAGGAGGTTGCCTTAGAGTGTGAGAGAGCTTGAGTCTCTAAGAGCTGCTAGGAGCCCTATTGGTGAGATGCTCCGGGACAGAGATGTGTATACCGGTGACCAAACTTGGCAGTGTGTCAGGCAGAGCTCGGGATGTGTGATGGATAAAGGGCAAGAGGATATCTGAGAGTGTTCAGAATGCCTGCTTGAATGGTTATGGGTAATGTTCCCTAGAGGTACTTTGGATGTCTCCGATCTTGTTCTTCTAGTCCCCCGGGTGAGGGTCTATTTATACTAAGTGTGGGGAGGACGTGCTCGACCCACGTTCTTGTGGGACGTGGGTCGTCCCACGATGTCCAGGGAGTCTCCACGTCTCTTTGAGTGGCAGTGCCCGTAGAACGACGCGGGTAATGGCCACGTGAGAAGTAGGTGAGTGGTGCCACGTGTTGCCAGCATGTGCTGCCGTTAGGCTTCTGGAATACAATGTCATCCTAGGGCGACCATCCCTAAACAAGCTCAGAGTTGTAGTGTCCACCGCACAACTCACAATGAAGTTCCCAACACCCCACGGGGTTGGAGAAATCATGGCAGACCAAAAACTAGAGCGAGCATGCTACGCAGCAAGGTTAACCAAGACCGTCAATGTCGCTCGCCTTGGTCCCCGAGAATCACGCGAGGAACCCCCCGAGGGTAAAGAGTCAGGAGGAAAGAAGCTGGAGTCTGTCTGCCCAAACCAAACCTCCGCATAAACTCTAAACACACTTTGCACTCTCAGACCACCTTCCGGTCAAGTCACGCACGTCTCTTTGTTTCAAATTTAGGATTCACTTTAGCCTGACTAAGGCCCGCCTGACCAAGGCTACTCGAATGTAATCATTTTGTTTACCTTCAGCCTGATTAAGGCTAGCCCGACTGAGGTTGCACGAATATAACCATTTTGTCTATTATTATTCGAAGTATTCCTTTCCAGAAAAGAGGCATTGCTTAAACTTGCAAAGTACTCGCACAAGTCCCAAGGAATGCTAACGGGCTGACCGCCCAAAAAAAATGCTAAAGCGCCTCTAAGGCCAAGTTGATATTCCCCCAGTAGCGCGGTAAAAACCGCTTGGGTGCGAAAATGAAAAATGAACGTTCACACAAAATCATGCTAGCAACCACATACAAACTGTCTTAATCACACGGTACTCATGCAAAAAGTCTTTTACCCAGACGTAAAGAGATAACAATAAAAGTGAAACTGTACTCACACAAACTTTTTGCCCAGAAGTAAAACGAGAGGCATTAAAACTCAAGTTCTCATTAAATATCAAAAATGGGAGAGGTGTCCGCCTATTACAAAGGGTGAACACCCAAGAACCTATAAAATCCTATTCTTGGGCATCCCCAAGATCTACAATGACCTTAGCCCCTACAGGCTCAAGATTGCCAGCCCCCTCCAGCGGCTTCTGATGAATTGCCTCAGCCAGCTGCTGAGAAGTAGCTCCAATCCTGGGAGCACGCCCGCCGATATGAGAAAGCACCTGATGATCCATCGGGCGCTCGGCCAGCTGACGAAGATATGGGAGATTCAATGGAGAGCCAGTCTCCATCCGACCTTGGAGCTCACCATCAAAAAGCTCCAGAGAAGGATGTAGGGAAGCCACCCACTCAACCGAAAACCTCTCCCCGCGGAAACGCTCAAGTTGCTCAACCGCCAGAAGCATGCCATACATCCTCTGCGCTAGCAACTCTCCCTGGAGATCGGCAACATTAGGGACTATGCCTTCAGCCACCAACCAACCGAAATATTCTCATTCGCGCGAGCCTCCGCACTCCGCAAAGCTTCGCGAAGAGAGTGCAACTCCTGCCGGCACCTGTAAGCATCCTCCCGAAAGACGTCCAACTCCTTGCGAGTTTTTTCCAGTTCTGAACGCAGAAGCTGGACCTCCGAGAGATGCTTGCCTGCAGCCCTAAGACGGGCCACCTCGTGAGTCAAAGACTTTATCTGACGTCCATGCTCCTCACACCCATTCCTTTGCGGACAGCCGCCTGCGCACATCCGCCAACCTTTTCTTAGAGGCCTCCAAAGCTTGGCCCCTAGTAGTTAAAACATCAGAAAGCCGGCTGCTGTCGAGACGGGCTTCCTCCTGCAGAAAAACAAAAATCAGGACAAAGGAAACTAGAGGAAAACTCAAAACAGCAGAGCATCAGAGTAGAGAAGCTTACCACACATTTCTCCCACGCAATGCTAGCATGGTAGAAGTCAGCTAACGCTTCGGTAACTCTACCCAAGCCCCGAACAGCAAGATCCATGGGGGTCGAGTCTAACCCCCTAGCATTCCTCTCTCCCATCTCCACGGGAAAGCGCCTGCCCAAGGCTACCAACTCGAAGGAAGGCTCCACCTCTAGCGGCTGGATTGATTCAGAAGGGTCGACGCCCGACCCCGAGACAGCATCCCCTGTGGCAGTCATTTGACTCACCACTACATTCCCTCTGTCAGAGAGGGCCCCGGCCTCCATGGCCACATCACCAACCTCAGCACCTTCAGCTGGCGCCTTAGCCATGGACTCATCTGCCGGAATTTGAATTACAGTAGAATCATCAGTAGGTTCCTCAATCGACCTCTTGGCCCTTTTGGCAGCAAGTTGATCAGCCCCACCAGTGGACTTGGGACTAGAGTACGAGTCGACAAAATCACCTTCATAGGTGATTGACGAACAGGAGCAGAAGTAGGAACAGAGGTGGGAACAGAGGTAGGAACAACACCCTCCACCAAAGTCTCCGCCCGCGCATCTGCCTGGTCAGAACCCCGCTGGGCAACCTGCGATGATAATCGTGACCCCGCACCAGAAGGTCGTCTCTTGAACCCTCCTTCTTTGCCTTTGGGCACCTCCACCGCAGAGGCCCCATTTCTCTCCCTCTCTCGGAGACCACCGCCGTCACCTCTCCCATCTTTCCTCCTTTTTTCCCTTTGGAGATCTTCTTGTCGGCGGATTTTGTCGGAGGATGGCGGCACAAGAAGACGTACGTCTCTCCCGCCTCCGACTGGTACCACGACAGAAGTTTCTATGACTGCCCCTGGAGAAAGATCCTGCCCAGATTTCTTCCCCCTACTCAGACCTCCGTCACGAGTACGGCTAAGGGGAGGAAGAGGAGAAGAAGAAGGAAGGTCTTCCAGATCAGTAAAATCAAAAGGGAAGAAGCTGTCGTCATCAACGGCCATGGCGAAAATAAGAAAAGAAAAGAAGGGAATAAGAGTCAGGAAAAGAGAGTAAGGCAAGAAGGCAGAAAAACGCTGGGAACAAAAGGTAAAACCACAAAACTTTCAAACACTGGACATTTATAGGGAGCTCAGAGGCGCGGCGATTCGAAAACCTTAGCCCCCTCGTATCCTGCAACGGATAAAAATAATTATCTGGTGCACTCGGCCTAAGCTACAACCGCCCACCTCAGCCGAACACGTGGAGAGAAAGAGCAGCTTAGATTAACAGTTCGGGAGTCGGAAGCACAAAGACTGAAAAGCCCTTGGAAATCCAAAAGTCGCACCAGAGGGCCTTTTCGAAAAATTTTCAACCGAGACTAATGATGGCAGCTCTCGGAAATGAACCCGCATTAAATGAAGAACGAAACGGCGGCAAAGCACTCAGGGCCAGCAGATTAAACCAAATCGTGACAAGTGGCGTCTGGTGCGGCCTGCTCCTTCAGCCAAATTGCTCTCCGCAAAACTCCTTGCTAGTCACTTACTACGGACAAGCCTAATCAGGAAAAGCGACTCAGGTGTCCAAAAGGCCCCTGACCCTTGAATTTCCTCCACACACCCCCAAGGGGCATTCCAGGAAATTCTCCTCTGAGCAATGATGACCCCTCCCTGGTAAGTCGCGTACTTTCTGCAGAGACGGCTCGAAAATTGCTGAGGAAGTCAAGTAGTCAGCCACTCGAAACGGGAAGCGTGGCACCCTCCAAACGTCTCCAATCCCACGGAGCAAAACAAAGAGACACAACTTCGCAAGTCGGACGAACGGCTCGTAATATCCAAACCTACTTGCGGACGAACTCTTCTATACAAAGGCAATAGAAATTCCTAAGCTTACTAACAGGGAACTTAAGTCCACGGGCGCCCGACACCCGTAAACTTGGGGGACTTATGTAACTATGAAATATTCTGCCTAGGGACACGTGGCACTAAGCTTCCAGAAGCCTAACGGCAACACACGCTAGCAACATGTGGCACCACTCACCTACCTCTTACGTGGCCATTACCCGCGTCCTTCTACGGAGACTCTCACTCAACGTGACGTGGAGACTCCCTGGTAATACAATATAGTGTGCTAGAGCCTTGAGAATAAGCAGATAAATTAGTACAAACAAAATTAAGTGCACGTACACCAAAAAAAATGTGCACCGAATTAATGTACAGCCGTCAAGTTTATAAAAATTGTTGATTTTTAAATGATTTCTTTTCAAATGGAGTTTGAGAAAAAAGTTCTGTAAGAGAGAAGCAGTTTGTGTTTGGCAAATTGAGTTGAGAAGTAATTTTTAAAAATAATTTATGTTTGGCAAATTTGTATTAAAAAGTGCTTTTGAGTATAAAATTACCAAGGGTATATGTAGATTTAAGTATTATTAATATTATTAAATAAATAAATTATATAAATATTTATTATTATTAAGTTTTATTACCCAAATAAATATAAAATAATAATTACTTTATTAATTTAATAAAGTATTAATGAAAACATTATTAACTTTAGTTTATATAATTTTTTATTTAAGATTATTATTTTTGTTAAATATATATTAATTAATTCAAATAAAAACTAATTATAAATATTTATTATTATTATTTTGATAAATTATTATTATTATTATCATGGTTTTTAAAATCGGACCGATCATTGAACTGGTGAAGGTGGTGGTTCACGATTCACTGGTCGAATCGTGGTCGAACCGGTATCAATATTAATAATTATTTTATATATATATTATTATATAAAATAAGTGAAATCGATATTATTTTATTATATAAAATATAATTTTCTGAAACAAATATTTTAAAATTAATAAACATATATAAATATAATTTCATCACATGTGTCTAATTATTTTCTATTTAGTTGTTTCCTTTTTTTTCTGATTATTATTATTTTTATTATTTTACTTTTTGCTCTTCCCATTAATATTTCTTTTTCCAATGCTAGTGTGCTTCTGTTGTTCTCCATCTCTTCCTCTCTCCCCAATTTTACTCTAAATTATTATTTCAAAATTTTCAACCCTTTTCTCTCACATATTTTAATACTCTTAAATTTTAACATTTCATTCATCCTCTATCTTCACGCCATCTTTTATTATTTTTCTCTTTATCTTTTTTTCACATCATCTCTTCTTTACCTTCCCAATACAACTCATCACCACTACTTTCTTCTGCTTCTTCTTCTTTTGTCTTTCTTCTTCTTCCCTATTTTTCTACCATCTTTCTTCTTTCCTCCACTTCCACAATAGTATATTCATGCTTCGTGGTAAAATCTCTTCCCAACGTAGCAACATTATTCATGGTGACAAGAGAGAAGACACAGGAAAGAAAGATGAAATGGATTCAAATCACTACATCTCTTCTTCTTATACTTCTTTTTTTCTCCTTTCATTGTTTTTGCATTTTTTTTATTTACATTGGCACTGACAGAAGGTCAAAAGACTGAAATGTGAACAAAAGAAACAAAAAATTATTAAACCGGTCAAACCACTCAAACCGCCGGTTTTCACCGGGGTACCCGGTTTTCGACCGGTTTGGTTATAAGACAGTTTCATGGTTGTTCCGGGTCGGTGTACCGGGCGGTTCGTGGTCCAACTGGTTCAACCGGCCGGTCCGGTTCGGTTTTAAAAACCATGATTATTATTGACTTCATTATTTAAATAATTTTTATAAAAAAAATACAAATAAGATCACAATAATATTTACAAACACTTCATACTTTAGTTTATATGTCTCAAAATTAAAGTATGAAGTTTTTGTAAGAAGGGGTAAAATGGTTGAGGAGATGTGAAGGGAGGATGGGGTTAGAGGTGTAAGAAGGGGTAAAATGGAAAATTTAAAATGTTAGTAAGGGTAGTTTTGTCATAAAATAATTAAACTTTAGCTTCTGTTTTTTGTTAGTAGCAGAAGCTCCAATTGTTAGCTTCTGCTTAAAACTGAAAAATTGCTTCTGCTACAACTCAGAAGCACTTCTAGGTAATTTGCACCTCATTTTAAGAAATTTAGCGCTTTTAAAAGAAATAAGTACTTCCTGAATGAAAATAAGCTTGACCAAACATGCCCTAAGTCATTAACCATCGAAAGATTTGCAATACCCTTAACCACATTAAATACCTTTTTTTTGCATTTTGACAAAAATACCTTTTTATTTACTCCTAAATTTTGAGACTTTTATTAATTATGCTTTCAAACTAATTTGATTGTGATCAATTATACCTTCAATCTTTTATTTTTTAAGCAATACTGCTCTTTTTACTACATTATTGTTTTCCTAATGTTTAGTCCCACTTTCTTTAAATTTTTTTTCATAATTGGATGATACTGGAATTAAAGAAACAGAACAATACAAAGTTCAAAGGCCATAAGCCATACAAACAAATTGAAACACAAGTCCTAGCCAATTCCTAATCTATGTAGGACATTAATCCCCAAAAGGGTCTGTTCTCAAAGCAAGATAAACAAAGCCAGGAGGGAAATTAAAAAAACACAAGTCCAATTGAGATTGAACTTCCGTCTTAGCCAACAAATCCACATAGGCATTAGCTTCACAGAAATATGGGTTACGGAGATTGATACAAATGCTAGAGGAGTCTTAGCCCAAAACGCTGTAGCAGCCCAAAAGGCCCAAGTTGTGACAGAGGAGCCAACAAATGAAGAAGAGAACAAACCTAAAAGAATTTATAAGAAACCAGCGTGGATGGGGGACTATGTGGCGGGATGAAGTTTGTTGCGCGCGTAGGAGTCACGAACCAATGATCAACAGCTTTAGTGGAGAAGTTTGTTAGTGTATCTTTTATTTTACTGATTGCCATTATTTTTCATGGTATGCTTTATCTGTAATAGAGTGTGAACTCTGGAGCTTTCCCCTGCTCGAAAGGGATTAACGTTTCAATTCCATAATCACAGTACCTCTGTGGTATTGATTCAGTGATTCTATAGGCGTAATATTGGTGCTCTTGTTGAGTTTCCTACTCCAACGATATGGCAAATTGTAAAGAGCTGCTTGCAATGGTGGTCGAATTGCAGAAATCCAAGGAGGTCACGGACGAACGTTGGAGCTCTATTGCTGCTACAGTTTAGACGCAAGGAGAGACAATGAAAGGAATGCAATCTTTGATGGATAAAATGTGGACTCTCCTTGAAGGGCTTAGCAACGAGAAACAAAACGAGGGATCTTCCAAGGATCAGACACCAGATTCCAACAAGTCCTTTATAACCGATGACATGACAGCCATTCCAGGTATTCTTTCTAGTCGCAATCTTAAGATTGAAATACCTCGTTTTAATGGAGAAGATGCTGAAGGGTGGGTGTTTTCGATTCAAGAATTTTTTGAGATTTATGCAACACCCTTAGATCAACGTCTGAAACTTGCTTCAGTACACTTGGACGGCCCTGCACGTGATTGGTACATGTAGGTTAAACTGAACAAAACAGTTCATAATTATTCTTACTTTCTTACTGGTCTTTTGGTACGTTTTGGTAGAACATTATATGAAGATCCTAAAATAGCTCTAAAGAAATTGCAACAAGTGGACACAGTTGAGAATTATCAAGCCCAATTTGAGAAGCTTTCTACAAAAGTGACAGGACTTACCGAGGACTGGTTGGTGAGTATTTTTGTTGGTGGCTTGAAGGACTATATCCAAACAGAGGTAGTCCTTGGTCAACCCCGAACATACATGGAGGTTGTTTCGTTATCAAAATTACATCAGCAAAAACAATCTCAATTGCAAGAGTACTTGACGCCGTTGAGTACTAAAGTGTGTACTACTTTTGCTGGGAAGTTGACCAACTATTCAAATCCAAGCCCCTCCCTTATCAACAACAAATTGGGATTTTCTGTGAGTAGTGGGTCTAAGGGCCTTCTCCCTGAATCACCTTCACATCCTTCTAACCATAAGCGTTTGACTTCCGCTGAGATCAAAGCAAAGAGGGCCATAGGTGAATGTTATTATTGTCCTGACAAATACAGCAAAAATCATAAGTGCAAGGTCAGTTTCTTATTGTTACTGGGACAAGAAGAATTAGCTGAGTTAATGTTGGGTATTGGGAGTGGAGATGTTATACCTGCTCCAGTAGAGGCACCCGAGAATGAAGACACTGAAGTCACTCCTGAAATTAGCTTTAATGCTATGGAAGGGCAATTTCATCCTAGTACCATGCGGGTAACGGGAAGTTATAATGGCCACAAAATTTCAGTGTTAATTAACAATGGCAGCACACACAATTTCATAAAAAAGGAGGTGGCGGCTCGTTTATCGTTACTCACTACAACTACAAAGCCTTTTAAGGTTCAAGTCGGCAGTGGAGATTTTTTGTTGTGTTCGGAGAAATGCTTAGATGTTCCTTTGAAATTGCAAGATCATGAAGTGCTTGTAGATCTTTTTACATTGGACATCAAAGGATATGATGTTGTTCTTAGTGTACAGTGGTTGGCGGAATTAGGTGATGTAATGATAAATCATAAAGAATCGACTTTGACCTTTCAGACTTCTACTGGTGTGACAAAGCTGCATGGTGCGAAGTTGTTAGACACCGAACCGATCAATGGGAAAATTGTTAAGAAAATGGCTGAATCTAATAGTATTTCTTGCTTATTCTCAATGCAAGCTATGCCTGACCCTATTATTCCGGAACAACACATTTTACCCCTACCTGTCCAACGTCTATTGCAAGATTTTACTGCTTTGTTTGCTGAACCTAAAGGTTTACCACCCTGAACATCCATTGATCATAAGATTGAGTTGCTGCAAGTCTCCAAACCTGTCTCGGTTCGACCGTATCGGTACCCCCATTTTCAAAAAAATGAAATCGAGCGGTTAGTACAAGAAATGAAGGATGCTGGAGTTATAAGGGATAGTCAAAGTAGTTTTTCATCACCTGTTTTGTTGGTAAAAAAGAAGGATGGTACTTGGCGTTTCTGTGTTGATTATCGAGCCTTGAATGAGATTACCATCAAAGATAAATTTGCCATCCCTACTATAGATGAGATTCTTGATGAACTTCATGGTGCCGCATACTTTTCTAAATTGGATTTGCGATCGGGTTATCATCAAATTCGAATGCGAGAGGGGGACATCTATAAGACAGCGTTTCGCACTCACCTCGGTCACTATGAGTTTTTTGTCATGCCTTTCGGCTTGACCAATGCACCTTCAACATTTCAAGCCACCATGAACAAGGTTTTTCAACCTTTTCTCCGCAGATTTGTAGCTATTTTCTTTGATGACATCCTTGTCTATAGCAAGGAGTTTGATGAGCATATGCTTCATTTACGCCAAGTGTTGCAAACACTCCACCAGCATACACTCTTTGCTGAATTGTCTAAATGTTCCTTTTGTACGGATAAGGTGGATTATTTGGGCCACATAATTAGCAAAGAAGGAGTACATGTTGATCCTCACAAAATTGCAGCAATGATCGAATGGCCAACTCCGGTGAATGTGAAGCAGTTGAGGGGATTTCTTGGTTTAACAGGCTACTATAGAAAATTTATCGCTGGCTACGCTTCTGTGGCTCATCCTCTAACTGAGTTGCTCAAACGGAACCAGTTCAAGTGGCATGACGGCGCTGAACGTGCCTTTCAACAGCTGAAGTGTTGTATGACCCGTGCACCGGTTCTGGCTTTACCTAACTTAAATATTCCGTTTATGGTTGAAACAGATGCTTCAAACACGGGCATCGATGTTGTCCTCACACAAAATGGCCATCTCGTGGCATTTTTCAGCAAGAAGCTCAACAGCAAACTTTCCCTTGCCTCCACTTATGTTAGGGAGTTGTATGCCATTACTCAGGCTGTCATGAAGTGGCGACACTACTTGTTGGGTCGGAAGTTTACTATCCGCACAGATCATAAGAGTTTGCGAGAGTTAATGCGTCAAGTCATTCAAACGCCTGAGCAACAATTCTACCTGTGCAAACTGCTGGGCTTTCATTATGAGATTGAGTATCGGCCTAGTAAAACCAATGCTGTGGCGGACGCTTTATCGAGGAAGGCGGAAATGCAATTGGAGCGGCAAGAGGAGGGTGTGTATCTTTCTATGGCAGTGGTTCAGATTGAGCTGGGCAATGACATACGTCGGTGTAACACAACTAATACGACTCTGCTACTGCTTCATCAACAGTTTCAACAGCAAGTGCTATCTGGTGCTTACACGGTGGTGGATGGTATTCTGTTCTTTGAAGGCAGGGTAGTCATCCCTGATGATGATGATGACATCCTCAAAAACAAAATTTTCCAGCTCTTTCATACTTCCTTGGCAGGGGGACATGGTGGGGTAACTAAGACTTTTAAAGCCATCGCTGAGTTGTTTTACTGGAATCACTTGAGAAGGGATGTGGAAACTCGGGTTGCAGAATGTCTTGTTTGTCAACAAGTCAAGCCCCTAAATTGCAAGAAACAAGGCCTACTTCAGCCAATTCCTATTCCGGAAAAACCATGGAGTGTGGTCACTATGGACTTTATAACATCTCTTCCCAGTTCTTCCAGATTTTCAGCCATACTGGTGGTTGTTGACAAGTTTACCAAGGTGGCTCATTTTGCAGCGTTGAAGAGTGGTTATACAGCGTCTAAAGTGGCTTCGAGGTTTGTGGAAGTCATAGTGAAGCTACATGGCTTTCCCAGTCGTATTATTTCAGACCGCGACTCGATTTTCTTAAGTCAATTCTGGAAAAATCTCATGACCTTCAGTGGAACTAAGTTGACATCAAAGAGGAATCACGTGGGACTGACATGGTGAGGCTTGTCCTTGTGGAGTGGTTGGGGCGGCCACGTGATGAGGCAACTTGGGAAGAGTAGAATGTGTTGACCAAGGCCTTTCCTAATATCAACCTTGAGGACAAGGTTGTGCTTGAAGAGGGGAGTATTGATACAAATGCTAGAGGAGTCTTAGCCCAAAACGCTGCAGCAGCCCAAAAGGCCCAAGCTGTGACAGAGGAGCAAACAAATGAAGAAGAGAACAGACCTAAAAGAATTTATAAGAAACCAGCGTGGATGGGGGACTATGTGGCGGGATGAAGTTTGTTGCGCGCGTAGGAGTCACGAACCAATGATCAACAACTTTAGTGGAGAAGTTTGTTAGTGTATCTTTTATTTTACTGATTGCCATTATTTTTCATGGTATGCTTTATCTGTAATAGAGTGTGAACTCTAGAGCTTTCCCCTGCTCGAAAGGGATTAACGTTTCAATTCCATAATCACAGTACCTCAGTGGTATTGATTCAGTGATTCTATAGGCGTAATAGAGATATAATGTAGCCTTCCAATAAGTAACCTACAAGCATTTCTTCTGCCTTGACTATTCTACTTGCACCCAGAAATTTAGAAAAACCCCTCCTACATGAACCAAAGTTGTCCTTAATGACACCATCCGTAGAAATACACCCCTAATCAGAAATTCTTGAACCATTAGTGCTCATTTTAAAAATTCCCTCTAGAGGATCTAACCATCTTTTGCTAACAGTATTTAACTTAGCATAGATTTGTAGCAAGAAAATGAAATTCGCCAGCTTTGTACAACGCTTTTTACCAAATCACTTAGGAAATGAAATCTTCATTACTAAAAACCTTACCATTACTAGCCATCCAAATGAACCAAATAGAATGAATGAAAATATTACCATGCGGAATACCTTTGACTAATGAATCAGAACATGAAATATTGAGTTTTAGGCACTATTCTAAGCAAGAAATCGTAGAAGTCGATATTACTATAAAATTCGCATAGTACCACATAGATGTAACAGCCACACAATTAAGAAACAAATGATCCGAAGTCTCATCATCAACAGAGCAAAGAAGACAGCAAGTGTCTAAGCCTATACCTCTCTTAGCAAGGTTTCCCTTAGTAGAAATACAATTGTGGAATAGTTGCAAAAAAACAAATTCTGACCTGTGCCGGGCTCCTCCAGATCCAAGATAGGTTTT
Source organism: Senna tora (assembly GCA_014851425.1). Taxonomy (NCBI): domain Eukaryota; kingdom Viridiplantae; phylum Streptophyta; class Magnoliopsida; order Fabales; family Fabaceae; genus Senna; species Senna tora. The sequence goes on along the minus strand of CM026272.1, from coordinate 8,109,745 downwards.
TCTCCTTAAAACTGCGAGAAGAGTTATTTAGTAGAAAAAAAAGTAGGCAGATTTAAGAGTGTATTGCCCATTAGAACTAAGCCTCCAAGCTTTAGTGTCTTTTGCATAGAATCTTTATTTACAAAAAAGAACATAAGCTCAACCTTTATTTGTGAAGGAATTTGGCAAGAGACTTTACCCCAATCCTAAACACCTGGGGAAGGAGTCAGATGTGAAACAAGTAGTTTATCCTCATGAAGAACCAAAGGGCCTTGAATCATACTTCTAACTGAACCAAATTGGGGCCAATTATCCAACCAAAAGTTTAAATTTAAGTCAAAATTTGGCACTTGAGGGAGGTTTGTTTCGTACACTTCTTCCAAGATCCTAGCTCTAGATCTGTTGAGGGAGGTGTATGTGTGGAAGCATTGCTATCCACGTCTCGTTTCCCTGTTTGGACGTGTGATATCACCCAAAATCAACCTAACTTAAGGGTGAAAAAATAGCTAATTTAATATATATACACGCACACACGCACACACGCACACACACACACACACACACACACACACACACACACATATATATATATATGGTTTTGCATTAAATAGGTTGACTATCCTGACGTAGGGAACCAACTAGAAATATAGCTAATTCCCTGGTTTTTATTACAAATATATTTATTCTAATTATTCATGAATTTTCGTAATATTTGTTGAATATTAGAAAAGGTATGTTTAATGTTTGTTCAAGTGTTTCAGACTTGACCGAGGTTGATTATATGAAGATCTTTCAAGTTACAAACCAGAATGTAAACAAAAGATAGAAGCAGGGCATAACTAAAAAGGCCAAAACGCACAACAGCAAAGGAGCTCACCACAACGAACAGATGAAGCCTCGCCACAAAGAGCAGCTAGCAACTCACCACGGCAAGTGAGTGATGACGTGGCAGGCACGTGTACAGCTGTCAGGAATTCAAATGCGGACCTATCTTATGTGAAGAGTAAAATTAGGAATTAAATTTAAATGTATTTTAAGATTAGAATTTAATTTTAGAATTAGAATATGTTTAAATTTATTATCTTGATTGTAATCTAGATAGAATAATAGTCCTATTAGGACTCCTGTAAGCAACTATAAATAGAAGCTCCAAAAGCTTCTAAAGGCATCTAAGGCTTCATAGTCAAACCCTATATCTAAGAAAATTTTGTGAGCCATGAGTGGCTAATTCCCTTGGGTTTTCAAGGAGGATCGATCTAAGCATGAGTGTGTGAACTCGAATTAGGGAGTCTTTTACGTTTCTTGATTTTCTTGATTTTCTTGTTCTAGGGTAAATATAATTATGTTTTGCTAGATTCCTTTAGAAACATCCGGATTGGGCTTACCCTTTAGGAACGTGTACTTAGAGATTATGAGTTTCACAGTCGTGGCTCAGAATATGAATATAATTATATGTTATTTTAATTCTATTTATGTGACTTATATCTATCCATTTGCTAAGTCTTTAAGTTCTGATCGGACACTTAGCTATGTTAGGATCCTCCAAAGATGACTGGTCGGTATTGAGTTGGACCCCATAAATAGAAAGTAACTTAATTATCTTCATGCGTTAAAATTTAGATTAAATTAATTGTTGCTTGGTCGGGGATTAGTTTATTTGAATTGAACCTAAACCGAAGCGGTTGCCTGGGTAACTTTAGTAATTTAACTAACATAAAGAACAAGAATAGTTGAGAAATAGAGTTAAAGAATTCCTCCGCCAGATCCTCGAAAGACAAGATGCTCCATTGCGCGTGTAGACACCCCATTTTGTCTGACCACCAAAAAAGTGGAAAAATAAGGCCAGGTCGCGACCTATTTGTTGAGTCAGGATTAGGTCGCGACCTGTGCCCCAATAGGTCGCTACCTAATGACATTAATGACTCAGATTCGAATCAAATACAGATTTGTTATAGTTCGCCACCCATGCCCCTATAGGTCGCGACCTATAGGCATTTATGACTCAGATCCGACATTCCTTTTATATGATCCTCTGGGATCACTATAAATAGGGGGTTGGACCACTGTTGTCGGAATGGAGTTTGGAAAGGCCGAAACACTACTAAAATCACTAGGAGTTGGTAAGATTTCTCTCCCATCTTTCTCCTTTTCTTTATTTGGGTTTGCATTATTTACATCCAACTATCGTCTTTTTGAATCCCTTTGGATCAATTAGGACTGGAGCTAGGCCCTGAGCCACTCCGAGTGTTGACCAAGATCCCCTCCACGTCCTAGATCAAGGGTCAGGAACCCCAAATCTTTAATTTCTCTCTGATTTTGTAAGCGGGTCGCGACCTCCTGGTGTAGGGGTCGTGACCTTTTTCAACCTGTGCGCACCATCTGTTTGTGGTTTCTTCTCTATTTTATTTTCTGGGAATTGATGCACGGGTCGTGACCTATCCCATAGTAGGTCGCGACCCCCTGGCTTATCACTAACCTCGGAAACTGAGTCCAAGGCAGTAGGTCGCGACCTATCCCATAATAAGTCTCGACCTGTCTTCTTTTAGGGGCAGGAAATCTTTTGTTCAAATTATTTTATCTTAACATGTGTAACCCTAATGCCACCAAGGAGCCTTTGCTTCTATAGGAGCACTAGCCTACACGCCATCTGGGCATACTGCCTGATGAGCATCACACACACACCTTTTCCCCTTTAGGCACATTGCACTAGGATGCCATTTGAGCCTTTGCTTGATGAGCGTCCCTCACCTACACACATGTATGCTTTCACGAACTATATGGACTTTCATCTCTCTTGGAGGGTACGTAGGCCCTAGGCTCTTATCCTAGGTCAAATCCATCTTTGCTTTCTTCTATGTTTTGTGTTATCTTCCCAACTCTTTTAAGGCCAAACAATTTAAATATTAATTTTGGGGTAACCGTTTTAGGACGGGAGATGAGGGGTGCCTAAGACCTTTCCCTCATCTCCAACAGACTCACGAGCTCAATCATTTTTAAAATCCATTTTTACCTAAACATTTTGAACTATTTTTCCTTTTCTAAGTTTTATGAAAAACTTGGTGGCGACTCCACGAAGCCCGCCGAAGGTGCGATCTTCACATTTGGCGACTCCGCTAGGGACAATTAGAGAGTCAAGCCCCTTTCTAAAAAAATCAATATTTAAATTGTTTTGGCCTTTCATGTTGAATTTTTGTTTATTATTTGTTGTATTTTTTTTCTCTTTGTTTTGCAGAGTTTCCACTTCAAAAGTGGGAGGGAAGGGTAGTTAGGATGCTCCTATTCACAAGTGCACAAACTTTTATTTCTACCTACCTTTCATTCGTTTCTATGCTCGAAGCAGTCCATAATAGTTAGTACGGGTATGAGAATCTTTCCTTGTTGGGCTTCAATTTATAGAGGTTGAATTATCTACTCCGCTTAGATTGTTACTTGCCTTAAGGGTTGATTCGCCCAAACTTTTTTGTGACAAGATCCTCTCTTAAGTGAAGGTCTCAATCTTTGGTGGAGGCAATCTATGGGCCTTTTTAGGGTTTCTAGATCCCAAGCTGAACCATGTATGAGTTGACCATAGGGCCCACCTTCATAGGCCAGCCAGTCTTTAAACCTTAAGAACTAAACTTTTAGGACACAAGGAGTGAACTCCCTCATTGCACGCATTGTATGGCATGCATTTTATTGCTTTCAGCATTGTATATAAATTTTCCTTATTTTCTACACTAATATTTTCTCTTTCTTTTTATCATAGTCATTCTTTAAAAAAAAGAAAATTTGAAATGGCATCGGAACTTAACATGGCTTTTTGTTCACCCATGAGTTTTGCTTTCACTGGGAGGCCACTTAGAGTCAAGATTCAAGACAATTTGGTGGATGATCTGATCAAGACGAGAGGGTGTTTTCCTAGAGAAGAGTTGAGGAAATTCTGTGGTCATTATGGTGACATTTTAGACCTCCTGGATATAAGGGTTGTTGGAGATACGCTTCAGGCACTCTTACAATTCTGGGACAGTCAATTGAGGGCCTTTATATTCCCAAACTTCATCTTGTCATTGGTGCCAGAAGAATATACTGGACTCATGAAGGACCCACTCACTCAAGAAAGTCGTGTATACAAGTTCTTTGGGTATGTACCTACACAACAAGACGTTGTTGGCCTGTTAGGGCTACCTCTAAAGGATGTCACCATCAAGAAAACATCGCAAGGGGAAATCCTATCCTCAAAGTTTCTCCTAGACCACATGGAAGCAATGAAGATAAAAGGAGACTGGAAAACATTTAGTCAAACCCTGGCATTGGCTATCTATAGGTTGGTAATCTTCCCATCTGCTTTGGATGTTATTAGTCTACCATCTATCAGCGTTGTTATGGTAGTGGAGAAGCATAGGGTGAACCCCATGTCGGCCATATTGGTGGAAACTTTTAGGTCCCTCACCTACTGCCTAGCAGGAAAGAAGAAGAAACTACAATGTTGTCTCCAACTCCTCATTGTTAGGGGTGGCAATTTTGATCCAAACCCATTAACCCAACCTAACCCAACTGCATTTTGACCCAACCCAACCCAACCCAATTAATAAATGGGTCATGTGGGTCGGGTCAGAATTTACCCATGCAAATATGGGTTGGATTGGGTCAAACCCATGGTTAACCCAATAACCCATCTAATGGATTTTGTATTTTCATTTTTCTCTTGGTTTTAACTTTTTAAAATTATAGTTTTGCCCCAAGTTGCATTTTAGTCCCGATTTTCATTCTTTCTTTGATTTTTGACCCAGAAAATTTTCATATTCATATTTTCTCCCTTATTCCAAAATTTCCAAAATTACAGTTTGACCCTAATTTTTGTCATAATTACATTTTTGGTCCAAATTGCATTTTAGTTGTTCCATTTCAATTTAAGCCATAGAAACTTTTCAAAATTGCATTCTGACCTCAATTTCAAATTTGTGGAAATTACATTTTGACCCGAAATTTTATAATAATTGCATTTGGGCCCAAATTAATGGGTTGGTAGGATTGACCCATAATTAATGGGTCATGATTCATTATAACCCATTTAAAATTTGACCCATTTATAACCCAACCCATTTATGACCCAACCTAAATTTAACCCTACCCAAAACCCACCCAACCCACCCATTTTGCCAGTCCTACTCACTGTATTGCTAGCCAATCATATTTTTGGGAAAGGATATTCGTCTAGAGGCATTCTTGACGTGGTCCACCACCCACTCAGAGATTTTTCCCGCCGTGAAGGGTTTTGTCTATATAATCCGAATTCTCAAGACCCTACAGAGTTGAAAGGTTGGGTAAGCTTCTTAGCCCGAGCTGAAGAGCATGACATACGGTAGAAGTTAGTATGGTGGCTCAAGGATGATGTACTGTACAGTTGTGATCAGTTTCCAAATATAACCCTGGTTGGACCAAGAGTAGCAATTAACTACAACCCTTCCTTGGCTCACATGCAATTGACATATTGTCAGAGGGTACCTTCTGAAGAATTAATTCAACCGCTCTTTTACTCTTTCAAGGGACCTGAGACAGATCAGGGAAGAGTGATCTCAAAGTCCTGGGATAATATGCTATTCAAAGGAAAAGCGGAGTTGGGGAGCAGAGGGTTAGCACCAACTTGCTACTTCAAGGTTTGGTTGAAAGAAAGGCTCAGTGACAGGATCATAGGGAAGTTTGCCCCTCTAGACCCACTCTAAGGGAATGATAAACTAAAAATTGAAAAGGCTGTGAAGCGCAAGATAAATGAGCACAAAGACGCCCTTGAAAATCTGGATGCCCAAAGGGAGAGAAAAGTGAGGGCAATCCGTGAAGTGGAAAAAGAATTCGTCATTATGAAGAGGGACAGTGACAATGTCTGGAAAAATTCCCCAATTTTTCGTGGAGAACAAGAATCTTAAAGAGGAAAATCAAGAATTAAAGAATTTGCTTGTTTAAAAAGAATAAGAATGGGGAAGGCAACTGGTTGCTGAGGTCTAAGCCAGAGAATTGAGAGCTCAGGTGCTCAAAGCTTGCATCATTGAGTTAAAGTCCTGTAATCACGATTTGCAAATAGAGAGGCTCAATAATGATACTGCCGCCAAAGAACAGTTAGAAGGGGTTCTTCTCCAGCTACAAGCCATGGGTCTAGCAATGGAGAAACTGCAAAAGAGGTGAGAAGCAAGAATTCAAGTGATAGAGGAGCTCGAGAAGGAAATAGAGCCATGGAAAAATGAAGCTGTTAGAATCCATAATAAGCTGGAGCAAATGGCACGACATATCAATTTATCAGTGCCTTCCTTTGTTGAAGCATTCAGGAGAGCCGAATGGCAAATCCACCTGTCTCGAATCCCACCAGAGTTGGAGGAGCTGCTAATCTTCGGCCGAATCTTGATCAATTGTTGGAATATGATGCTGAGGATGTAGCCATTGGTGGATAAGAGGCTAGGATAGGTGAGCGATGAGCTCATGGCTGGCGCAACACATTTGTCAACTAGTTTCCACCATTGAATCTTGTATTTATGGACGGGAACTAGAAAGTTTTGAGTGCCATTTCAAATTAATAAAATGACTATTTCTATCTATTGCTTTCATTTTTACTTATACAAAAGATTATATTATTAATGTTAGTAATATGGCGCTTAAGACCAATGTGACCAATGGACTAGAGAGCTCTTGTGCCCAGCTGGAGGCTAGAAGAAATGCTCTAGAAAAAGAAGAGCTAAAGCTGCTGAGAGAGAAAAACAAAATCCTCAAAATGGAGATAGCTGGATTAAGACGCATAGCCACGAGTAAAGGAAAAGAGAAAAACTGTAAGAAAGGTTCAGAAGATGTGTGCTAAGCCCACAATACTCTTTGTGAGATGTGTTGTTGGGCGGATTTGGAAAAATTGTATTCGGAGGACAAAGCACTAACGAAAGCCACCAAGAAGTAGTAGTAGTAGTAGTAGTAGGACTACTTATGTAAATCAAAATATAAGAAAGAAATATACGGCTTCCTTAGGAATAAATGTTAGTGGAAGCATGTCTTTGTAAGAATGACTTTCACATAAATAAAAGTATCCTTTTGTTAGACTCTCTTAGTGTACGCTTCCCAAATTAAAGTTTCATTGGTCACGATAATTGCATGAGAAACTTTGTTTCCATAGCAAGTTTATCAACCTTCACTTCCCATTGGGTGCTCTAACCTATGGAGAGGTCGAAGGGAGGTCGAGGCGCATAATTCTTGGCATTAATAAAATAATCAATTGAAGAATTTAAAATTAATGAAAACATTCTTTTTGTAGGTACGTGACCAAGATTGCGCAACCCATCCATTAGTACTATACTCGTGCCCAAAAAGCTCGTATGGAATCCCAAGCTACTGAGTCTATTGCCAAGATAGCTGAGATGGAGAAAGGTCTCAATGCCACCAATGCTCAAGTAGCCATTCTAAAGGACAAGATTAATCAGATTATGGCATTCTTGACCAAGAATAATCAGGATCAAGTCGAGTCTTCAGACAAGACTACCAAAGAAAAGAAGACGCCCCATGTCATACCCACAGTCTTTGTGGACAGTGAAGAAGAGCATCATGAGGAAATACCAGCAGAAAATCCGCCAAAGAAAGATGGAGGCATTTCCATTAATGTTGTTGCTGTGCTAGCCAAGCACAAAAAGGAAAACAACCTCAAGATAGCCGCCAAGTCAGAAGAAGATGATGTCACTCTTTTTTATTTCCCCAAGATTCAGGTGCCACCCAAATTTAAAATCCCACATTTTGAGAAATATGATTGGTCCACCAACTCAGACCACCATGTCAAAGGGTATTGTGCAACAATGGCTACTTATAGCTCAGAGCTTGCTTTTCTGCTAACTCATTTCCACAACAATTTAAAAGGAGCTGCTTACAAATGGTTCATGAGACAGGGAAATGAGATGATGAGATCTTGGCCTACCATGATAAAGGTCTTCTGCAATCAATTCAAGGACAACATTCATAGTGAAATGACCAGGGAGAGTATGGTTGCCCTCAAAAGAAAGCAAGTTAAACATTATGTGAATATGCCTCTAGATGGAGGGATGCATCTGTTAAAGTTCAACCCCCGATGAACAAGAGGGAAACATGCCGCTACTTTGTAAAAGCCCTGAATGACCCTGCCCTATGATGTTCCAGCCATATTTTCGCATCGTGATTTTGCTAATCTTGTCACAATAGGCAAGGAAATTGACCCTAAAAGCAAAGAGGCACCACCGCTAAGAAGAACTACTCTTCCAATTATGGAAAGAAAAAGGAGGAGAGTACGAACCTCGTTCAAAGCACTCCTCAAACTTTCTCTGTCAATGTTGTGGGGAATCAAGGGAGTTCACAGCAAAATAAACCCCAAGGGATCAATAGCAACAATAGAGGAAATAACAGAAAAAACAGGGAATTACCTGAGCTTGGACTCACCAGAGCAGAACTCTTTGAATACTTGAAAGGACAGCAAATGATGTGTGCTAGGTTTGGAAGGGTATGAGACCCACCCTATGCAGTGTGGTTCAAGCTAGAGTTATCTTGTGTGTATCACCAAGGTACCAAAGGGCACTCCAGCGATACCTGTGACCAATTCAAGAACCATGTGCTACACATGATTGATGCAGGGGGTGGATCAATTTGCCAAATATTACTAAGAACCCTTTGCCTGAACATAGAGCAAATGCTATTGAAGAAGATGTGTTCTCATTCAAGGACATCACCCAAACTTCCTTTACCCCATAGGAAATTTACATAGCCCTAGCAACTACCGGCCATGTCCCTCATGTGCATTCAAATCATGATGATTTTTGCCACTACCACCAATGTGAGGGGCATACCACCAACATGTGTAGAGTATGGATGAGGTTGACCCAACAATATATTCTCCTTGGTGTTGTCACTATAAAGAAGACCGTGAATGCAGTTCGCACTTGTGCTGCTACTAATAAACAAAGGTCTAGCGAGAAAACAGGAAAGACATAATCAATTTTCTTGGCACGAAGACTCCTCCGCAAGTCACACAGCCACCCAAGTTGTCTCCGCTTTTTACTATTAGTAAGCCAAGACCTTCGCACCCGTAAACAACTATTTACCCACCAAGGCCATTGCCTCTTGTTTCTAACAAAGCGATTCCGTAGAGGTATGAAGCCGCTGTGGATATTGGGGGAAAGAAGGTAGAAATTATCAAGACTCTCACCAGTGCTAATATTACCCATAGTAAAGGGCTCATGAGGAGCGAACGCATATATGCAAGGAATCCCCCTGAGGAGCTCAAAAAGTCAAAAACCCCTGAGGCCATCAAGGAAAACGGTGCCCATGAGCATCCCCCAAAACAAGACACCGCCAAGGTCGGAGTTGAGTTAGAGAAAGAATTTTTTAGCGTAGCCAAGAAAAGTGACTACGACATTGTGGAGCAGTTAAAGAAGACTCGCTCCAGAATATCAATGCTATCCCTCATGCTTAATTCAGAGATACATCGTCAAGCCCTCTTGAACGTTCTGGCTAATGCTCATGTCCCTACGAAGATTACACCAGAGAGTATGGTGAATCTGGTAGACATCGTCAAACACGCGTCAATCCTGTCATTTTCTGAAGAAGAAGTCTTCCCAGGGACAAAAGCCTTGCACATTACTGTCAAATGATATGGCTTCACAATAGAAAAAATCCTTGTGTATGGGGGATCTGCCCTTAACGTACTGCTCGTCGCCACTTTCCAACAACTGCAGTCAAATCAACGCGCATCGATGCGAGCAATATGATAGTCTGTGCCTTTGATGGGACTCAGAGAGAGGCCATGGGAAGAGGCACCCTCCCCATAGAAATTGGGCCATTCACTTTCGACATCCCTTTTCAACTCATGGAAGTGGACGGAGCTTACACCATGCTGCTTGGGAGACCATGGATCCATGAAGCCAAGGCAGTCCCTTCCACCCTCCATCAGAAGATCAAATTTACATGAGAGGGAAGAATTGTTACCATTAAAGGCGAGAAGAGTATGATGATAAGCCATCCATCTCCTGTACCTTTCATTGATAGTGCTGAAGAATCTCTGGAGTCATCTTTTCATGGGCTCGAGCTGGAGGAAGCACCCAAAGAGACCTTTCAAATTAATAGCGTGGTTGTAAGGATCATAACCAAGCAAAGGTATCAACAAGGGCAAGGACTGGGCCCTGCATTAGCTGCTATGCCAAGATGCATTGAACCAAAAGAGCGAGAAGCCCAATTCGGTCTTGGCTATACTGGATCAGGACGTAATGTAAGCAGCCACAAGAGGCGTCTACGCTTATGTCAGCTGTTCTTGCCTGCTAAAGTAGCAAGAGAAGACAATCATGTCTCTGTAATCAACAAGGAAGCAGCCGACGACGGGGACCGCCTCATTTGGCGTTTAGATGAAGGAACTAACTTGGACGACTGAGAGGCTGATTGGGTCTTATCAATTTGTAGTTTCAAGTAAAGTTTGAATTGTGATTGGTCTAAAACCGAGCTCTAGGTTTAGACTACAGAATAATGCATTTATGAGCTTATCCGTTGTTGTCTTTCAATCTTTCAATAAAAGTGACTTGCACTTTGCCAAATTTTAGTACTTACATGCTTTTCCTTCTTCCCTTCTCCTGTCTTGCTCTTAATTTTCATTTTTATCTTGCCCTCAGGGAATTAGAATTCTTAAAGATCCCGCCCAATGCGGTGATCACCAATTTTTATGAATCACTAGGTATTGAACATATGCAATATGAGTATGCCACTGACAATGAGGAAATTCCTCCCGCATTTACCAATATGGTCGAATCTAATGAGAGAGGGATAGTCCTTCACAGAACAGTCTATGATGTTTAGGGAATCCTTCCTGCCAGGAGCCCCTGCGATGACTTGTCTTCGGTGCTTATGAATCGCCATGAAGTGCTCGAATGACTATCACCCATAACTTGTCTAGGGACTCTGGCCTGCCAAGAGCCCCTACGGTGACTTGTCGTCGGTGCTCATGAATCACATGAAGTGCTCAAATGACTATCACCCATAACTTGTCTAGGGACTCCTGCCTGCCCAGAGCCTCTGCGGTGACTTGTCTTCGATGCTCATGAATTGCCATGAAGTGCTCGAATGACTATCACCCATAGCTTTTCTAAGGACTCCGGCGTGCCAAGAGCCCATGCGGTGACCCATCTCTGGTGCTCATGAATTGCATTAAGTGCTCAAATTAGTATCACCCATAACTTTTATAAGGACTTCGGCCAGCCAGGAGCCCCTGTGGTGACCCGTATTCGGTGTTCATGAATTACCATGAAGTGCTCGAATGATTATCACTCATAACTTGTATGGGGACTCCTGCCCGCTAAGAGCCCCTGCGATAACCTGTCTTCGATGCTCATGAAGTGCTCGAATGACCATCACCCATAACTTTTCTGGGAACTCCTGCCCACCAAGAGCCCCTGCGGTGACCTGTCTTCGGTACTCATGAATTACCATGAAGTGTTTGAATGACTATCGCCCATAACTTGTCTAGGGACTCGTGCCCACCAAGAGCCCCACCGTAAGATAACCAACAGCACCCAAAATTACAGTTACTACCCTCAGGAAACCTAAGGCCTAATCCAAGCTTATAAAGCAGGACAGGTCGTGACCCCTTCCTGCATAGGTTGCGACTTGTACCCATACAGGTCGCAATCTGCTAAGAATTAGGTCTCGACCTATACATCATAAATAGGCATTACGTGTTTCCCGAAAAACGCATGGGTCATTAATGAGGCATAGGTCGCGGCCCATACAAGAATAGGTCGTGACATATGACATGTCAACCAACCATTGGCTGGTCAAAACAGTTTGACCAATTTAGGTCGTGACCTCCCATTCATAGCAGGTCGCGACCTATGCCACGTGGCAGATGACCGTTCGCCGTCCAAACGGTCATTAAGTGCTAATAGGTCACGACCCCTTTGTCCAAATTTGCTTTTTAAGCACAGGTCACTTGTAGAGGGTCACAACCCCTCTCATGACCTCTCAAGTTCCTCTCTACTCATATTTCCTCCCATCCCTCTTCTCCCAAATCCACTCTGATCAATTGGTAGCACACATCACGAGTGTCATTTCTACTGATTTAGAATCTCCCATCAATCCCAGAATTAGCAGGTATGGCCCCCTTAAATTTCTATCTCTGTCACTGTAGGTCGCGACCCCCTCTCTTATGGGTCACGACCTGTCTCTAGTGGGTTTTTCACCTGTGCCTGCAAGGTCGCGACCCCCTGGATTTCTTCATCTCCATATTTCTCTTTAAACTTTTATGCATGGGGCATGTTTAGCATATGGATAGATTTTATCTTTTCTATTTTTAACTTTTTTCTCGACTTTTTAGGATTATGGATCGTCGCGGCAAGAGGCCCCGCACTGATCGTCCCTCCTCCTCCACATCTAAGAAACCTATCCCAAGGTAGCAATCCGCCCCTAGGTTGGCGATTGATCCTCGAAGATTACAGGATGTCATCAGGAAGCGGCCTATGAATCCGGAGCGCACAATGAAGAATATGTAGGCTAGCCCATCCTTCATAGGGGGATCGCCTATTATGTCCTCGGCGACTTGGTGGAGATCATCCACAGAAAGGTAGAGTCTCTTGTACACCACTATCACATCGCATACGCAAGCACTAACTGCTCGACGTTCATTCTGAGAGAGGTTACAGTCCCCCCGTCATTACAGAGACATTCGCAGAGACATTTGCCCTGATGATGGAGCCAAACTGTGCATTTGCTAACATCATGGTCGGGCGTCATCCTTACCCCAAGGATGCCATTGAGGAGTCTCTTACTTACCCTAATTACGGAATATGGGAGGACAAGACCGCCCTTCGTCGGACTGGTACCCACAATATGACAAAGAACTTGCAGAATTTCATAACTACCAACGTTATGCTAGGGAAACACAGAGACATTTGCCCTGATGATGGAGCCAAACTGTGCATTTGCTGACATCATGGCCGGGCGTCATCCTTACCCCAAGGATGCCATTGAGGAGTCTCTTACTTACCCTAATTACGGAATATGGGAGGACAAGACCGCCCTTCGTCGGACTGGTACCCACAATATGACAAAGAACTTGCAGAATTTCATAACTACCAACGTTATGCTAGGGAAACACAGAAGCTCTCTCAGGAAGAGGCTGAATCTCCTAATATACCTCATCATGCAGAGGGAGCGCATTTGTTTCCCCACCATCATGAATCAAGCCTTCCATGCCAACATCAAGGATTACAACTTGAATCTAGGGCCCAACTACATGCCCCGCGGCATCAGTTTTCGACACTTCCTCACTGCTTTCTGCCAAAAGCATGGTGTGCCACCTCAAGGACTAGACTATAGTGAGGCTGCTACCTCCTACTGTATAGAGGAGGAAGAAGACATGGCAAATTTTCAGCCATCGCATTTGCCATCCCCACCGGTGCATATTGATATGGAGACCATATTCCATAATATCGAGAACCTCCAACTTCCCCCACAGCAGCAGCCAGAGCAGTAGCAGGCTCCCCCTAAGGGAACAGGGGTTTCTGATCCAAAGTTGCTGCATCTCTTGACCCAAATTAGAGATGAAGGTCGGGCCAGAGACATAACTATCGTAGGTTTGACTAAGAGGATGGAAGCCTTGGCGGTCAGATCGACGACCGAGCATGCTAATGTGAGAGAGCTCCAGGTTGCCATGAGGGTCATACTGCAGCACTTCAAGCTCACGCTTGAGGTAGGCGACCTTCCACCATTCCACTTCAAGCAAGCCTATGAGGCTGAAGATGAGGGGAGGACGAGGATTAGATCTGCGCCGCTGCAGCAGTCACTTTAGCGCCACATAGGATTTCTTTAGTTTGATTTCTTCTTTTAAGTTGGTGTGAATTTTTGTTGAAAACTTGGCTCATTATCTTTTTGCGAGAAACTTGTCTTTTTTTGGGGTTTGAATTAAAAAGTGCTTTAATATATGACAAAACATGGTTTCCATTTTATCTTTGCTATATTTCTTAATCAAAGTCCCAAAATTGACTATTCATAAAAGAAAAAGAGCAAATGGGGGCTCTGTGGATACCCCATTTTGTCTGACCACCAAAAAGTGGAAAAATAAGGACAGGTCGCGACCTATTTGCTGAGACAACATTAGGTTGTGACCCTTGCCCCAATAGGTCACGACCTAATGACATTAATGACTTAGATATGGATCAAATCCAGATCTCTTATAAGTCGCGACCTATAGGCATTTATGACTCAGATCCGACTTTCCTTTTATATGATCCTCTAGGATCACTATAAATAGGGGCTGGACCACTGTTGTCGGAACGGAGTTTGGAAAGGTCGAAACACTGGTAAAATCACTAGGAGTTGGTAAGATTTATCTCCTATCGTTCTCCTTTTCTTTCTTTTGGTTTGCATTCTTTACATCCAACTACCTTCTTTTCGAATCCTTTTGGATCCATTAGGACCGCCGAGGGTTGACCAAGATCCCCTCCACGTCCTAGATCCGGGGTCCGTAATCCTAAATCTTTAATTTCTCTCTGATTTTGTAAGCGGGTTGAGACCTCTTGGTGTAGGGGTCGCGACCCTTTTCAACTTGTGCGCACCATCTGGTTGTTGTTTCTTCTTTGTTTTTATTTTCTGGGAATTGATGCATGGGTAGCGGCCTATCCCATATTAGGTCGCGACCCCCTAGCTTATCACTAACCTTGAAACCTGAGTCCGAGGCAGTAGGTCGCGACCAATCCCGTAATAGGTTGTGACCTGTCTTCTTTTAGACCTATGTGTTTTTTGCTCTCCTCTATGTCTTTTGTTTAAATTATTTTATCTTAACATGTGTAACCCTAGTGTCACCAAGGAATCTTTGCTTCTATAGGAGCACTAGTCTACACCCCATCTGGGCACACTGCCTGATGAGCATCAAACACACACCTTTATTGTTTTGTGAATTGTATGAATGTAAATGCATGGTAGATAGGTGCCGAGGAGTCTTTGCCCCTTTAGGAACATTGCACTGGGATGCCATCTGAGCCTGTGCTTGATGAGCGTCCCTCACCTACACACATGTATGCTTTCACAAACTATGTGGACTTTGATCCCTCTTGGAGGGTACGTAGGTCCTTGGCTCTTATCATAGGTCAAGTCCATCTTTGCTTTCTTCTATGTTTTGTGTTCTCTTCCCAACTCTTTTAAGGCCAAACAACTTAAATATTAATTTTGAGGTAACCGTCTTAGGACGGGGGATGAGGGGTGCCTAACACCTTCCCCTCATCTCAAATAGACTCCCGAGCTCAATCATTCTTCACAGCGCGACAGGTTTCAGAACCGGAGTTGCGCGTCTTCTTTGAGAGTGGAGGGGAATGCTAGGCACATTTCTTCGTCGGACGCTTTGGCGTAGTGCATGACTTCTCTATATGACTTGATCTGCGCGTCGAAGATAGTGGAGCTGTCATATTTGTCTTGTGGTCTGGGTGTTTTGAGCTTTGGCATTTCCACCCTCATGATTTCTTTGGTGAAGGGATGCATCGACTTTTTCCTTTTGATTTTTTCACGTTTCTGCTGAGTCAAATATGTGTTTTGGACGATGTTTTGGATAGTCATGTTCTGTTCTTCCTCTTCTTCTTCTCTAGTTTTGTTCTTCATTTTTTTGATTTTCGGATCCATTTCTGAGGCCTTTCTCGATGTCTTTTCTCTTCTAAAGTTCTCCCCTTGCTTTGACCAACTAGTTGTGCTGTCTTATTGATCCTCATTTCTCTGTCTCTTATTCATCTTCTCCTTCAACAGCTTTAGTTCCTCCATTACTATTTTGAGTAGCATGCCGACTTCTGCATCGGCCTCCGTTGCTGCTTTTTGCTCGTTTTCTTCATGGTTCCTCTCTTCATTCCGAGTCCTAATTTTTCCATTGTTCCTTGCTTGTTCGCTATGGGCTCCATTATGTCTCGATTTTCATTAGCGGCTTCATTTTGCTTACTTCCATTGTCTTGGATTTTGTTTTTTTGTTTGATTCGTTGCTGATCTCCTCGTTATTTCGCCTCTTCTCTCTTGTTATCTTATCCTGTCGTTGAAAGTAGTAGGACATAGTTTATCAAAGTCGATACCCCACGGTGGGTGCCAATTGGTGAGTCTTTTACAACGCAGGTACAACAGGTCACCCTAAACTAAGCGTGGCGGAGGCTTCCTAGGTAACCACCGGAAAGTTCCGTGGGTAGAAAACTTAGTGCCATTGTCGTGTGTAGGCCGACAGTATATATATAGGACTCTCCAAGGACAAAGTGGAGGTTGATGATTGACATTTGGGTGGTTAGGGGTTATTAGAGATGTACACTGTCATCCAAGAATGAACAGTATTGTCAAGTGGTGCCGTGTAAGTACAATTGGAATTGGACAGGGTGATGATCGTATGATCGACGAAAATCCGTCGTCCGTCTGGGTTGGATTTATTTGGGACAGTTCATATAGGCATACCACTCTATAAGATACAAATTCAAACAAAGTTATTAATTTTCTTTGTTTCAACAAAAAAAAAACAAGGGTTAGAGCCCGAGCCATACCCATACCCACACACCTCCTTGTAGTAGTTAGGGGTGGCAATGGGCGGGTACCCGCTCATTTTTTCACTATCCGAATCTGAATTCGCCCATTACACCCAATATCCGAACCCTAACTGAATCCGAAAAAAAATTACATTTTCAATATCCGTATTCGAAACTACCTGATACCCGAAATACCCGAAACTACCCGATATTCGAAATACCCGAGAAAAATAATAGATATAGGATACCCCCCAATATCCGATATCCATTACCCAATATCCATCCACTAAATAAATTACTATAAAAAAGTTAAATTTTCTAAAAAATAAAGATAATTTTTATAAATTAAAATTAATAATACTAATATCCTATTCCGACCAATATCCGATATCCGAAATATCCGATATTCGATATCCGATAAATATCGGATATTTTTTCGGACGGATACCGCAGATACCCGAACTACCCCAGTCCATTGTCCGTTGTCACCCTAATAGTAGTGTTCTCGTGTCTCATCATTCATCTATGATCATTTCCACGTCGTACTCTTTTCAGAAATTAATCCTCGAATTCTTCGTGTGGCTGTCATTTGTATCACATCGTTGGGTAAGTCTCTCCCATATGGCCATATCTTGGCTTTTAACGCTCTTTAGAGCAAGCTTGATGATGATGATGGCTGCAGTGATATATATTCATTATCCTTTAGTCAACCTTGATACAAGTTGCCTTATTCTTTACGCCATTAAATCAATATTTTATTGTCGTTTTGATCATCTTCTTTGAACTGTTACTATTATACTTTTGACGAGTCTTTCGCATTAAGCGTACTTAATTCAAACCAAGGCTATACATCTATCTGTCTATACCTAATCACATTGCACAGCAATCTTGGAGCAAAGGACCCCCCAAGGTTAGTCTCTGACTTGTTTGGAATTGGTATTACCAATTAAGTTGTTGGAGTACTGTCGCTAATTGTTTTTGACTATATCGATTAATTATCGCTTTGATTGAAGAGGAAAATTAAAAAGAAAAAGGGTGTAAATCAGGTGACGTAGGTTCACTTTTCTCTCGTTGGACTTGCTGATCAGTTCACATCCATAATTCTATTGAGAAAGTCGTTTTTGGGCGCGAGACGTCGCATCGTGTCACGGCAGAGCTCTGACGAAACAAAACAAATAAAAACTAGATAATTATAGGAGAGAGAAATTCTTGCAACGGCCATTGTTAAATCTTAATCTTTTTGGGGTTACATTTTTTTTTTGGGATTCTGCGAAATTAATTAATTCAATTTAATAACTTATTTGTAAGTCGTTGACAACTACGCCAGGATGATTCCTCTTTCTTATAAATCTGTCTCTGCCATTCCGGGTGATGCCTGTGGATTTCCTTGGCAAGTCATATTGCCTTCTTCCTCTTCTTTTTCTTCTTCTGTCACGCTCTTGTGGAATCATAGCAGCAGCAGTAGGAGGAGGAGGAGGAGGAAGCTGGGAGTAGTGGGGGAAAACATGGCTTCTTCGAATCTGAGGACAAACAATTTCCTACGTCACGTGGAATCAATGAAGGAGATTCCATCAGGCGCAGGACACATTTCGGGACTGAACGCTGTGGTGCTGGGAGAAGCACTAGCTACTGAAGAGAACGATTTAGTGTTTCCGAACAAGGAGTTTGCTAGCCAAGCTCATGTTCAGTCTCCAGAACAGGTTCTAGCTAGTATTTTGATTCATATCTGTTCAAATTTAAAATGTAGTCGCGGAATGTTAGTAGGGTTTTAGTTAAAGAAGTTTTGGTTAATGTTCATGTTTATGTGTGTTTCTGATCTATCAGTATCTGGAGATGTATAAGAGGTCCATAGAGGACCCAGCTGGATTCTGGTCCGAAATTGCATCAGAGTTCTATTGGAAGCAGAAATGGGGTGGTAAAGTCTGCGACGAGAATTTTGATGTTAGGAAAGGCAATATCAAGATTGAGGTATTTTGTTGTTACTTCCCTTTTGGATCTTGGTTTCTTAGCATTAGGTTGAGGCCTGAGTGGTTCTACTTTTTTTGTGTCAATGTTATTTGATGCACTCTTCAGTGGTTCAAGGGTGGCATCACCAACATCTGTTATAATTGCTTGGATAGAAATGTTGAAGCTGGTCTGGGCAATAAGATCGCCATTTACTGGGAAGGCAATGAGCCTGGTTTAGATGGTACTTTGACTTACGCACAGCTTCTGGATCAAGTTTGCCAGGTTAGTTCTGAGGTTTCTAGCTGTTTGCGTCACTCATTCAAAGGACTTCAAATAAGATGCTTTTACTTGGAGAAATCTCAGATTCAGATGCTTGAATATTGTTCCATTGGAGCACATTAGCAGAAAATGCTGAGTCTATCTTGGCCTGTAGGTTGCAAACTACTTGAAAGATATTGGTGTGAAAAAGGGAGATGCTGTAATTATTTATTTGCCCATGCTAATGGAGCTTCCCATCACAATGCTTGCCTGCGCCCGCATTGGTGCTGTTCATTCGGTATTACACTAGCACTTCTCTTTTTTTCTTCCTCTTCCTCCATTTTCCTGTCAGATTGTGCTTTATCTTTCACTGGCTTTTGGGTTAATAGCTGTTAGCTTTTCTATTTGTTTAGGTTGTATTTGCTGGATTTTCAGCGGAATCTCTAGCACAAAGAATCATTGATTGTAAACCAAAAGTTGTGATTACTTGCAATGCTGTTAAAAGGGGCTCTAAGGCCATCCACCTGAAAGACATAGTTGATGCTGCCATCCTTGACTCAGCCAAAAATGGGGCCTCTATAGGTTGGTCAATAATTGATTTATTATGATGTCAATGCTATAGTCTCTTCATTAGTTGATGAATAATTTTAGCATCATACTTGTTCTTGCACTTTTTGTCATATCATCAATATCTGAGACATCAAGTATGTATATTTGATCAATAGTTGGTGAGAATGTCATATGAATGCTTAAAACTTACTAATCTGTGAAAATAACATGTGATTTTTTTATTAATCACTATCCAAACTGACTTCACACAAGTTGGCACTTTCTAATTAAGAGTGGAACAATCTACTGCCTTGAATGTTTGGTGTTCAACCCATTTGACTTGCTTCCCTAAGTTAAAGAAATTATGTGTGTCAGCTCCACTGAGAGATAAATTAACCTAAACTGGTTGTGTATTTGTGTATATATAAATACTATAATCAACTTTCATCCCTAATATATCATGTTCTTTTCCTTCTTTTATATTTCTTTTCATTTTTCCATCTTTTGCATTTTGTCCTGTTTTCCAGATGTATGCTTAACTTATGAAAACCAATCGGCATTAAAAAGGGAAGATACCAAATGGCAGGAAGGACGAGATATATGGTGGCAGGTTAGTCTCTAAGTTTTCTTTGCATGCATACTCTCATTTGGTTGGTTTAGAAATTCTACTGGTAAGTGGTAGCACAAGCTCTGTATTCTGTACTTTGACATTAGTGTCCTGATGCAATGCCCATGGGATAGAAAAGTTTGTTCCATTTAGTTAATTATTGGAAACAGATTCATTTATTTGTTATTACAAGGTTTACAACGAAAGTTAGCTTTCCGTGTTGGGGTGCTAAATAGATTGTAATATGTGCATGGTGAATGTCCATGAACTATGAGTCTATGATAAAATGTACACTTTCCCCCCTTTTATTTGTTTCCCTTTTGCTAATTTGTGACTGATTTGCAGGATGTCATTCCTCAATATCCAACCACTTGTCCAGTGGAGTGGGTTGATGCAGAGGATCCACTTTTTCTACTATATACAAGTGGTAGTACAGGAAAACCAAAGGTATCTCTTTACTGTATTTTATTTCAGTTCTGTTTCCATTTTCTTCTTTCAAGTACTTGAGATTGCTGCATCCCAACATATGTCTTTCAAAGGGTGTCCTCCATACAACTGGTGGTTACATGGTGTACACTGCAACAACATTCAAGTATGCCTTTGACTATAAACCGTCCGACATCTACTGGTATCCTCGAAAGCTCATCTTTTATCCTTTTTATGTTTAGTATGTTCTTGATTAAAACCAAATCAGTACTATTACTTAACACCTTTATACCCTGACTATAGGTGTACAGCTGATTGTGGTTGGATTACTGGGCACAGCTATGTTACTTATGGACCCATGCTCAATGGTGCAACTGTGATTGTGTATGAAGGGGTAATAGATTTCAACTTTAAACATAGTTTAAATGTATAATCATTCATGTGCATATGGTGCAGCAAAAAATGGGTCCAAAATACATGTTATAGCCAAGTAAATAAATTACACATTTCACTTCCTTGATTTTCACTGGTAAAGTGGGTACTTTGTCTTCACTCTTCCCTAGTAATCTAACTGCAACATAAAAATGTCCTACCTGCAGGCTCCCAATTATCCTGATCCTGGGCGCTGTTGGGACATTGTCGACAAATACAAGGTGACATTATTCTACACTGCTCCCACCCTGGTGCGGTCCCTTATGCGAGATGGTGATGAGGCAAGATACCTCTCTATGCTTGTGTGTGTACAGTGTAGCTGTGCGTCAATTGTTAATCCTCATTTTACGTATAACTGGTTTAAAAGTATTGTTTATGCACTTAATCAAGGGCCACATGTTCTCTTTTTTTTTTTGGTGGCCACTTACTCTGCTGAATCTGATATCTTTCTCTCATTCTTATTTAATCATCCTTTTTTATTTTTCTGGCCTTCCTCTGGAAGAAGTGAACTGTTATTGTAAACAATATGAGGGTCTTCAATTAATGCCATTACCTTTTAAAAACTCATCTTGTTTTCCAGATAATTATATCATCAAACATTTTACCTTTTTTTATTTGGACTGGAAACTCAGGATCAAGTGCTAAAGTACATGCCTAAGTCAATGCATATATATGTCTTTGGTGTTTATGGTGTTTCATATTCCATAAACTATTATAGTGAAGTGAGGAGCTCAGGTCAATAATGCTAGTTTCATAATATTTCTAAAAAGAACTTGTGGAAGTAAAATGTATAGCTAATGGAAAATCTATGTTATCTCAAAGTGGATTGATAGAATTCCAAGCTGGAATGCTTGTTTTTTCTAGCATATATATGGAATGCAAAATGAAATGCCCATTTGGTATTTCAGCTTTTCCCAATTGCTTCCTACTGTGAAACCTGAAACTTATAAGACAGCAGATATTCCTGATCAAGAATCTCCGTAATCACCAGGTCCCTTTAGGAATATTCAGCATTCCTTTAATTATACAAATTTTCTAGTGGGATGCATCCTGAAGACATAGAATTGATTCGCCCCCCCTCCCCCAAATTGGAATAGGTCTTTTCATTTATATCATGAGTTGATACTTTGTTCGTAAAAAAAAAAAAAAGAGTTGATACTTTGAACAAAGTTCCAGTTGTAGAATAATTGAGATCAATAAATAGAAGAAAGCAATATTTTCAAGTGATCATAATCTTAATAATATTGGTTTAAAAAAAACTTAGTTTTCCATGGAGTCTGTGCATTACAGAGTTAATGCTTGCCCCTGTCAGTTGCAAATGTCTAGAGTTCCCTATGTTAAAAATTATTCGTTTTTAAAGTATTTCATTTCATGCAGTATGTCACCCGGTACACAAGAAAAACCTTACGAGTCCTGGGAAGTGTTGGCGAGCCCATAAATCCAAGTGCTTGGAGGTTATTACAATATGGTTTCTATAATTGATTACAACTTGATTATTATATATCAAAATATATTTCAATGAGTTTACTTTCTCTTTCAGGTGGTACTTCAATGTAGTAGGAGATTCAAGATGCCCTATCTCTGACACTTGGTGGCAAACAGAAACTGGTGGCTTCATGGTATTTTTAGAGATGGATAGAAATTATTATATATGTAACTGTTCTGTTTCTGAGGCTAAAATACTTTACTGTTACTGGCAGATAACTCCGCTACCAGGAGCTTGGCCTCAAAAGCCTGGCTCTGCAACTTTCCCTTTCTTTGGAGTTCAGGTCCTTTATTTATACCTTAGAAGCAGTTTCATTATTTAATGAATTTGATTTTCCTATTCACTAGTATTTCACATTGCCTTTATCACTGATAAATTTTGTTGACTGTAGCCTGTCATAGTTGATGAGAAAGGTGTCGAAATAGAAGGTGAATGCAGTGGCTATCTGTGTATTAAGAGCTCATGGCCTGGGGCATTTAGAACACTTTATGGTGACCATGAAAGATATGAAACAACATATTTTAAGCCGTTTGCTGGATATTATTTTAGTGGTGATGGCTGCAGCAGGTTAGTGTTTTAACAACAGTAGATGATTACTTGCCGGTCTGCTTTATAAAATTGAAACTTCTAGTCATTGCCTTTTATTTAGTTTAGGGGATGTTGAAAATACTCATACCAAAGGGTATCCGTCGGATTTGAGTCTAGGTCTAGGTGACTAGGTCCATAGAGGGTGGTACTCACTCGGACCCGGACTTGCTCCATATAAATTATATAAATAAATATTTATTTGTACTATAAATACATATATATAATTTATTATTAAAACAAATATATATATAAATTATATTATTTGCGTCAATCCCTCAATAAGAGTATTTAGTTCTAATATCTATATATAAATTGTTATATTTGATAATTTTATAAAGACAAATTAGTTAAGATTTTATATTGATTGTATATTTGAGGATTACTTAATATAAATGATATAACTTATAAGCTTCTTTTATGAATTTATATATATATGAGTCATAATTTGAGAAAAAAATTGATCACTTTAAATTTTTTCCGGGTGAATGAGTCTGGTCTGGGGACTCAGGGTTTGAGGATGGAGACTGATTTTGCTACCCACTCTAGTCCATGGATCCAAGAACAGGAATTATATAGTGCCTGATCACCTCTAATTTAGTTTATTTTTAACAGATTGCATTTCTGTATTCATACTTTAAATACAGGATCATATGCTTGCAAAAATGAATGATACTTATGTTCAATTATGTAACTCTATGCTCTAGGGATAAAGATGGATACCATTGGCTCACCGGAAGAGTTGATGATGTCATCAATGTCAGGTATTCAGTGGATTTGAAAAGCTTTACCTTTTTTTGTTCCTCAATCTTGCTATTTCTGTACTACATGTAAAAGCTAGTCAACATAAATCTAAAAAGTTGAAGGAATAACAATTTAGAAGTCTATGCAGTTTTCTTTTATATTTAATATCGTCATGTTATGTCCAGTGGGCATCGTATTGGCACAGCTGAAGTGGAATCAGCTCTAGTTTCACATCCTCAATGTGCAGAGGCTGCTGTGGTGGGTGTTGAGCATGAGGTATGTTTGTATAAACTAGTCTCTGTTCTCCCTGTGCAAGTCTGTTATAATATGTTTGCATAGAGATGGAGTAATTTTGGTTAATTTTTATTTTGACATCATAGCATAGTGATCGATGTCTTAGTCTGATCTGCTACCTTAATACTGTAGGTTAAAGGGCAGGGTATCTATGCATTTGTTACTCTTGTGGATGGTGTGCCTTACACCGAAGAACTGCGGAAGAGCCTCATACTGATAGTGCGAAAGCAGGTCTGTACATAATCCATTAGATTTCCATATAAAATAAAACAAACAATGTCAAAATTGACACTAGAGGCTTGCATGTGGGTTTTCAAAATTTTGTTAAAATATAATATAAAATTATTATTAATAATTTATTTTGAAAATATAAATTAAATAATAAGAAATTATTTACTTCTCTTTGTTTCTCTTTACTGTCCATTATCTCTATTTTCTGTCTCTCCTTCCCTCACATCACATATTTTATTTATATTTTATATTTAAAATATGTAACTTTGCAAGACCAATGACTAGAAAGGTGTACAGCTTAGGCCTCTTTTGCATCATTCTCTTCACTTTTTTTTTTACTTTGAATCCTCCAAATTTAAGAAATGGTACATTTATCAAAAGTATGAGAAATATATATAAAAAAATTAAAAACCTCTCACAAATTATTGTTGGAGAATTTGACTCTTTGAAGAATAGAATAAGAAGAAATAAAGAAGAAGAAAGGAAAGTGATGCACAATGTCTTCAAGGCGTGGACAACACTTTTCTTTAGGCTTAATTTGCCCCCACCTATTCCTATTTTATATAGGGTGCTAGTTGGGTAGACCGGTAAATTTCCTTTAGGATACAATGAAGACCCTTGAGTATGAATAGCACTTCCAATACTCAAGCCAAAACAACAATAGTATTTACAAAGTGATAATTTGTCTTAATCTTTGTGTGCACTCAAAGACAAAGGCAATGAATTTTATATGTTGTGTTATGGAATGATGAGGGGTTTATATAGACCATGAAGTGATGCCTTTGAAAAGTCACAACTATTCATTTAAATGAAGAGTCTTGCTTTTTCATATAAATAAATAGATTAATTAATTAATTTATGATACAACACTTCAAATAAATAAACATAATAATTAATTAATTTATGATACAACTCTTCAAATAAACATAAATACATGACTATTCAATTAATACATCTCTTCAATTTAAAAATATTCCAACAATCCCCCACCATTTTTAAAATGAACCCAAACTCTTATCACTTCGGAAATCTTATGTTTTTAGTAAAGGTATCTCAAGGATTTGAACCATTACCTAAGTAAGCCATGTTTTCACCCATCCGAAATAATATGGTAGACTATGCTTTGAACCAGCTATTTCATATGAACAGGTGTGCATGACTTACGCATGAGATCTCGGACCATTGTATGTCACTTAAATGACACATTTATGGCCTTGTGTCCATATCCTTTTCATGAGAGTTTTCAGAGTCAAGCCCTTAGACTCCTAGAAGCGGCCCCACTTCATTCTCATATAGGTAGAATCTGTCAAGAGCATTACCATGATCAATGCTCCAGCAAATATATGCTAACAGGTCTATTAAGAGCCAAATTAAAGCTCAACCTTCCCCATTTAATCTCATGGTTACCAAATACTTTTCAGCCTTGGGATGTATAAATGTCAAGTACTTGCAATTACTCTAATAGTGTACTTTCACCATTGAACTCAAGATTTGATATGATGGTCAAATGTGAGTTGGGTTTCCACTATTGGTAATCAAGGATTTTAGGGTTTTAAACCCATCCCCTTTGATGTTTTGAACACCATATCCTTTGTCAGACTTTTCGTCAAAGGATCTGCAAGATTTAATTCAGATCTTATATAACTTATGGAGATTATTCCATTCATAATCAAATCCTTCACCAAGCTATGCCTTAATCCAATATGTCGAGATTTTCCATTATAAACTTGGTTATAAGCTCTTGAAAGAGCAGATTGACTATCACAATGGATAGATATGGGTGCCATTGGCTTGGGCCATATAGGAATTTCAAGTAACAAGTTTCTAAGCCACTCTGCTTCCTTGCTACATGCAGCCAATGCTATAAACTCAGAGTTAGTGGTTGAGTCTGCAATACAAGTTTGTTTCTTAGATCCCCAAGAAACAGCACCCCCACCAAGAGTGTAGACCCATCCACTTGTAGAAGCATGATCCTCTGAGTAGCTTATCCAACTGGCATCTGTGTATCCTTTCAAAATTGAAGGATTACCACTATAGGTCAAACTATAGTTAATTGTTCCTTTCAAGTACCTGAGTACTCTGTCCACAGCATGCCAGTGATGTTGACTTGGATTGTTTATGTATCTACTTAACCTTCCCACAGCATATGCTATATCTGGTCTTGTACATGTCATAGCATACATCAAGCATCCAATTACCTTTGAATAATCATGTTGTCTCACAGGACAGCCTTTATTTGTTACTAATTTCATATTAGAATCAAATGGAGTAGAAACAGGACAACAATCAAAACAATTAAATTTCTTTAAAATTTTCTCAATGTAATGAGATTGGGAAAGACCAAGACAGTTATTATCTCTAATAATCTTGATGCCTAATATGACATCTGCTTTTCCCATATCTTTCATATCAAAATTTTCAGACAAAAATTTCTTTGTTTTGTTTACTTCATCCAAATCAGTACCAATAATTAGCATGTCATCTACATACAAACAAATCATGACACCTTTTCCATTATAAAATTTACTATAAACACATTTGTCAGATTCATTGATTTTATATCCATTTGTTAGAACCACTTCATCAAATTTTTTGTGCCATTGCTTAGGGGCTTGCTTAAGTCCATAAAGAGACTTGATTAGTTTACACACCTTGTGTTCTTGACCAGGAATCACAAACCCTTCTGGTTGTGTCATATACACCTCTTCTTCCAACTCTCCATTAAGGAAAGCTGTTTTAACATCCATTTGATGGATAACAAGATTGTAAATTGAAGCAAGTGCTATAAGCACTCTGATAGTGGAAATCCTTGCAACCGGTGCATATGTATCAAAATAGTCTATTCCTTCTTTTTGTGTAAACCCCTTAGCAACTAACCTAGCTTTAAATTTATCTATAGATCCATCTATTTTTAATTTCTTTTTGAAAATCCATTTACAACCAATGGGTTTAGAACCAGGAGGGAGGTTTACTAATTTCCAAGTTTTATTTCCCATTATTGAATCCATTTCATCTTGTATAGCCTCTTTCCAAAATGCTGCATCTTGAGACTTCATAGCTTTCTCAAATGTTTCAGGGTCATTTTCTAAATTAAAACAAACATGTGAGTAACTTTCTATCTCTTTCCTTGTCCCCTCAACAAGAAACATGAAGAAATCTGAACCATAGGATTTTACTTTTCTAGCCCTTTTACTTCTTCTAAGTTCTATTTCTTCTATGTCATTATTACTAGACATATTTTTATCTGGATTTGTCTCTCCATTGGAATGAGAAATATTATAGGGCTTTAGAATTGAGTTAAATCTTTCTTCTTGAAAAATTGCATCCCTTGGTTCAATGACTTTATTGATCGGGTATGAATCATTTGGTTCAATAACCAAAAATCAATATGCCTTACTATTTTCAGCATATCCCAAGAAGATGCATTCAATTCCTCTTTCACCCAATTTTTTCCTTTTGGGTTCTGGAACTTTAACAATTGCTCTGCATCCCCAAACTCTAAAATAATTGAGATTGGGTTTTCTTTTCTTCCATAATTCATATGGAGTTATCTTGTTCCTTTTATTAGGAACTCTATTTAATATATGACATGCAGTTAGCAATGCCTCACCCCAATACCCATCAGACAAACCAGAATAAGATAACATGGCATTTACCATTTCAACTAGGACTCTATTTTTCCTTTCAGCTATGCCATTTTGTTGTGGGGAATAAGGGGCAGTCACTTGATGTATTATACCCACAGACTCAAAATATTTTGGATCATAATATTTTCTCCCCCTCTATCAGTCCTTAAACATTTAACTAAAGTTTCACATTGAAGTTCTACTTCAGTTTTAAAGATCTTAAATTTGTCTAAGGCTTCATCCTTTGAGTGCATCAAATAGACATAACAATATCTAGTGCAATCATCAATAAAAGTCACAAAATATTTTTTACCACCCAAAGTAGGCCAACCATGCAAATCACAAATATCAGAATGAATAATTTCTAATATTTTAGAACTTCTTTCTACCATAGGAAAAGGTTCTCTTGTTATTTTTGTTAACATGCAAGTGTTGCAAGAGTCATGATTAATAGTAGTCTTTGGAATCATATCAAGTTTCATCATGTCATTAATTTTACCAAAATTAACATGACCCAAACGATAATGCCATAAATCACCAAAATCAATAATATAAGCAGAACTATAAATATTATTATTAATTTTAGCAATATTACACTTAAACATGTTCTCACAGAAATAACCTTGGCCTACAAATGTTCCACCCTTGGTGAGAACAAACTTGTCTCCCTCAAATACAGATTTAAACCCAAACTTATTAAGTAAGGGTACAGAAATTAAATTCTTCCTAACTTCTGGTACATAATAGACACCTTTTAAAGTAAGAAGTTTTTTAGAAGTAAATTCAATTTCTACAGTCCCTTTGCCCTTAACTTGGACACTTGAGGAATTTCCCATGTAAAGCACATCTCCGTCTCCTTCTTCTAATGTTTTGAAGAAGTTCTTATTCTTGCACACATGGCATGTTGCACCAGAGTCTACCCACCATGACTCATCATTGTCAACTAAGTGGATCTCTGAAATTACTGCCACAAATTTGTCTTCTTTTGTGGATGACTTGTTATCTTTGTCTTTATTCTTTTTGAAGAAACGACAATCTTTCTTGAAATGGCCAGCCTTTCCACAAAAGAAACAATTACCTTTCATTTTCTTGTTCTTATGACCATCATGTGCTTGAGACTTGTCTTTATCCTTCCCTCTTTTCTTTGAGGTTCTATTGGACTGCCCTTCCTCCACCATATGTACCTTCTCTTGAACATTGGTTTCTTTTTCAGCATCTTGCTTTCTATATTCCTCTTCTAAACGAAGATGATTTCCCAATTGCTCAAGAGAAATATCTTCCTTTTTATGTTTGAGATTCTTTTTGAAATCTTTCCATGAAGAAGGAAGTTTGTCTATGATTGAGGAGACAATAATGGACTCATCCATATGCATGTTATGTTGTTTAAAATTACTTAAAATATGTTCATTTTCATTCATTTGCTCCATGATAGACTTTCCATAAATCATTTATAATTATTGGTTTCTTTTTCAGCATCTTGCTTTCTATATTCCTCTTCTAAACGAAGATGATTTCCCAATTGCTCAAGAGAAATATCTTCCTTTTTATGTTTGAGATTCTTTTTGAAATCTTTCCATGAAGAAGGAAGTTTGTCTATGATTGAGGAGACAATAATGGACTCATCCATATGCATGTTATGTTGTTTAAAATTACTTAAAATATGTTCATTTTCATTCATTTGCTCCATGATAGACTTTCCATAAATCATTTTATAATTATTAAAGCGGGTAACAAGAAATTTCTTACTTGTTGCATCCTCTTGCATGTACCTTGCCTCAAGTTTGTTCCAAAGATCCTTTGCAGAGGTTGAATCTTGATAAACATCAAAGAGAGCATCACACAGACCGTTGAGGATATGCCCAGTGTAGATATAGTCATCATTCTCTCACTTTTGTCTCTCTCTGATTGCAGCAATGGTTTCTTCCTCTCCTTCTTGAGGCTTGGTAGTAGTGAGGACATAAGCCACATTCAAAGTTATTAATAGGAATTTCATTTTCCTTTGCCATCTTAGAAAATTGCCTCCTTCAAATCTTTCCAACATCATAAAATTTGTAGTCAACTCCTTCAAAAAAGCCATTTGTACTTGCAACAATTTAAGCCTAAAGATTGTTGGAGAATTTGACTCTTTGAAGAATAGAATAAGAAGAAATAAAGAAGAAGAAAGGAAAGTGATGCACAATGTCTTCAAGGCGTGGATAGCACTTTCCTTTAGGCTTAATTTGCCCCCACCTATTCCTATTTTATATAGGGTGCTAGTTGGGTAGACCCACAAATTTTCTTTAGGATACAATGAAGACCCTTGAGTATGAATAACACTTCCAATACTCAAGCCAAAACAACAATAGTATTTATAAAGTGATAATTTGTCTTAATCTTTGTGTGCACTCAAAGACAAAGGCAATGAATTTGATATGTTGTGTTATGGAATGATGAGGGGTTTATATAAACCATGAAGTGATGCCTTTAAAAAGTCACAACTATTCATTTAAATGAAGAGTCTTGTCTTTTCATATAAATAAATAAATTAATTAATTAATTTATGATACAACTCTTCAAATAAATAAACATAATAATTAATTAATTTATGATACAACTCTTCAAATAAACATAAATACATGACTCTTCAATTAATACATCTCTTCAATTTAAAAATATTCCAACAATTAGTACCCACTATAAATGGTTTAGAGTCTACTAAAAAGTTAGTCCCTAAACCATTCATAGTGAGTCCTGATTTGTGTGAGATTTTTAATTTGTGTCTATATCTCTCACTTTAGAGAAATATACAATTTCTCAAATTTAAGAAAAAGTAAAAAAAAAAAATCTATGTAAAAGAGGCATAGCATACTAAAGCACAAAAGAGGCCTAGCACCGAATCCACTCGCACCCTTTTCTTTCTCTATGCCCATTTCTTATCCATTGTACTTTAAGGGTTTGTTTGGAATGAGGATTAAGGGGAAGAGAGTGGAGAGATTCAAGATATCTTCTCCTTATTTGGGAAGATGAAAATTGGAGGGGAAGATGATGGAAGATCAATCTTTAATTCTTTCTCATCCTTCCCCTTCACAAATTCATGATACCCCAAATTAGAGTATTTTGGAGGAGGTATCAATACTCAAACAAGGGGAGGACATATGGAAAGTTAATCTTCCCTTCCCTTTCCCTCCATTCTCTTCTAATACAATGACATTATTTGCCCTTTGTTTTCCTAGAAAAATAATTCTTTCAGATGGTTCCATAAATCCTGGTCTATTTGGTCGTACAAGTGACTCATGAGAATCTGATTATTAGATAGACAATAATCATAAAAGGTGTCTTGAAACTTCAGTTACTATAATGGGTGGGCTTAGAAAATAATGTGTTAATTTAGGATTTGTTTGGGAATTAAGAGGGGAAGGGAAGGGGAGAGACTAGAGGAGAAGGGAGGTGAGGGGAAGGGAAGGGAAGGTTAACCTTCTATATGTCCTTCCCCTATTTGGGTGTTGATACCTCTTTCAAAATACTCAATTTGGGATATCTTGAATTTGTGAAGGGGAAGGATAATAGAGGATTAATAATTGATCTTCCATTATCTTCCCTTCCAATTTTTTTTCCCTTAATCCCCAATCCAAACCCTTAGGGTATGTTTGGATTGGGGATTAAGGAGGAGAAGAGAAGGGAAGGGGAGACTTTCAAGATATCTTCCCCTTGTTTGGGAAGATGAAAATTGGAGGAGAAGATAATGGAGGATCAAGCCTTAATCCTCCATTATCCTTCTCCTTCACAAATTCAAGATACTCCAAATTGGGGTATTTTGGAGGAGGTATCAACACCCAAACAAGGGGAGGACATATGGAAGGTTAACCTTCCCTTCCCCTCCCCTCCCTTCTCCTCTAATCTCTCCCCTTCCCTTCTTCTCTTAATTCCCAAACAAACCCTTAGGGTACGCTTGGTATAAATGCACGGATGTAAAGTACTGTAAAGAAAGTATTGTAGAGTAAAGTACTGTAGAATAAAAGAAAGTACTGTAGAGAAAAGTGAGGAGAGAGATAGAGAGAAAAATTAGGAGAGAGAAAAAGTATGATAAAAAGTGTGTTTGGTATGCATAAAATATGATGTAAAGTTTTTTTCGGAATCGTGAAACACCACGATTTTACTGTTTGGATTTTACACCAATTTGGATTGGGGATTAAGGAGGAGAAGGGGAGACTATTAAGATATCTTCTCCTTGTTTGGGAAGATGAAAATTGGAGGGGAAGATAAAGAAAGATCAATCCTTAAGCCTCCATTATCCTTCCCCTTCACAAATTCAAGATACTTCAAATTGGAGTATTTTGGAAGAGATATCAACACCCAAACAAGGGGAGGACATTAAGCTTCCATATGTCTCCCCTTATTTGGGTGTTGATACCTCTTTCAAAATACTCCAATTTGGAGTATCTTGAATTTGTGAAAGGGAAGGATAATGGAGGCTTAAGGATTGATCTTTCATTTTTTTCCCCTCCAATTTTTATCTTCCCAAATAAGTAGAAAATATCTTAATAGTCTCCCTTTCTCCAACTTAATTCCCAATTCAAACATATCTAAGTGATTTCAATCAGCGCTTATATTGAAAGGTTCTCTACAGCAATTTCGTTATTCTTAACATAATCATGCAGATCAATTATTCCCATGTATGACTATTGTTCATAAATAAACGTTTCTGTTATTTTGTTTAACCTTTCAGATAGGAGCTTTTGCAGCCCCTGACAAAATCCATTGGGCACCTGGCCTTCCGAAAACAAGGAGTGGAAAGATAATGAGAAGAATTCTGAGAAAAATTGCTTCGAGACAATTGGATGAGCTTGGAGATACAAGTACCCTTGCAGATCCAAACGTGGTCAATCAACTTATAGAACTTGCTGATCGCTGAAGCCCCAAATTTAATTAATATTTCAGGTATATTTTCCAGAACAACTGAAATATTAGAGGGCTACGCCGAAGTGATTGGAGAGTGAGCAGTACGAGGACAATTTTTGCATGTAATAAAATTGTGAATTTTCTGTTTCTGGTCACTTGATTTGAAACCTCAGAAGCCTGAAGTGTGAAGCATGTTAGGTAGTCAATAAATTATATTGCGTGTGATCCTGATCTGGTCAATAGTTTAGTCTTATTTTCAAGCCACGCCAAAACAGAACATGAACCAATGAAAAATTATGGCTTCCAAATTTTCAGATTTTTGGAATCTCGGTGGGTTGTTTAGATTTGCAAGGCCTTTTAAAATTTGGATAAAACAAAATTTCTCTTGCAAATATAGATAGCAGGCAAAGTTTAGATAACAATTATAAACTATTTGATTAAATGGCTAAATTATGAGTTAAATATTTTTGAAGGTTAATTTATTCATTACTAAAAATTTTAACATAAAAAAGTATATTACTAAATAATTATTTAGTAAACAAATTTAAGTGTGTTGGATATGTTGGGTTCTTGCCCATGGGGGAGTTCGATCGGGTCGAGTGATGACTCGTTGGAAAGTTCGTTGAAGGACGAATAAAACGATACCAAGATGACACTTATTGAAAGTCATACGAATTCGCACTCGTGGTCTAAAGTAGACTAGGTGATCATGATGTAAGTATGATATTTTGTTCATATTTTTCAAGTCCCACATTGCTTATATCAATGATGGGGATCTCTCATCCTCCTATTTGTCATTCCCCACCTTCATATTTGCTCATTCCATGTGTTAGAAACAGGGATCCAGTTTGAGAAACTTCACATAGTATAATTTTTCTCTCTCTCGAGTCATTCTTCCATGCATCAGTCATGGATACATGACTCTACCTCTCGTAGGTAAAGTCCTCCGTTTGATACGGCCCTTTTCGGAGTTCGTCGTTTGGAGGTCAGTCCTGGTGAAGCAGAGGCGCTAACAATATTCAAGATTTTAATGATGGCGTCCAGGTTAGTAACTTTCGCAATGTTTATATTTGCCTGAATTTATTTTTTGTTTTTCTTCTCGGTCCCTAGGTCAAATCATGTGGATCCAGACATTTCTCATTTTCCCTACAAAGTGTAATTTTTAAATATTTATTATCAAATTGTTTATTAAAAAATATAATAAGTAAAAGTTCTTTTTACAGTTATATATCACGTGATTGGATTCTTATTTTATTTTTTTACATGTCATATATTTATTAAAAAAATTGGTAACATGCTTATATAATTGTATCTAAGTTTAATGCTAATTGAAAAAAAAAAAACATATATGCATGTTTATTATAAATTTCTCAAATAAAAAAATAAGAGAAATAGATGTATGAAACTTGTTTGTAGTCCTCACTAAACCAAGCTTATCAAGAAGAATTAATCTCCCCAAGTAACAATTATCATATTTGGCTCACATGCCAATGACGCATCTCATTAACATCGTCCTTGAGTCACTTTCTAAAAACTCTATGGGCCATGAATCTAATTACTTTAATATAATTACCCTTTAATAACCTACCTAATCTTACTTGAGTTATTGGCCTCTAGGATCACAATCCTCACCACCGAATAATCTTTCCTCTCAAGGCACCTCAACTGTCTATCCGGAGGCTAGAGCCATCCTCGGCTCCTTCCATCGGTGACTTGCTCACCAAATCATCTCACGGTCCTATTAACTCGAACTGCGTAGAGTTTAATTCTTACATAAGGTACATAGGCACTTTAGGTCCTCATATAAGGGTAAGTCCCTCAAAGTTTATATGCGGTCTCTTATCACTATGTAAATCCTATAAAACAAAAATGGAGTAAACAAATGCAGTCAATGAATTCCATTAGGCTATGTTTGGATGCAAGGTTTAAGATAAAAGGGGAGGAGAGGATTAAAAGAGGATGTAAGTATGTTTGGATTTTTTTTAAAATATGGAAGGGAATAGAAGGGAAGAGTCTCTTAAACCCTCGTTGACTCTCCAAAGTTCAATTTTTTACACCCTCAATTTGGGGGTCTATGATGTAAGGCTATAGCTTGTTAATATAAAAAAAAAAATACAATTTTACCCTTTATGTTTTACATTCAAGTTATATATCTCTCTTGTTCTGTCGATGTTACGTGCCTACGTCTGGGTTCAAAGGCCCAAAAGAAGAGAGTTTCTCTGTTTTGCTGCCTCTCTTCAACCTCTACTAAGCTTTTCCCCCTTTCGTGTCTTCAATTATTGTTTCTCTCTCATCTGCTAATTCTGAGTCCCCAATAACCCTACTAGTTGATTTTGATTCCTTCTTTATGGGAAACCCTTCTAGGCTTCTCTTGTTTCTTATGGTGGAAATCAATATTTAATTAAAAATTTTATTTTATTTAAGAAAATATGAAATAAAATATTTTTATACTTAATATTCAATAAAATAAAATAATTTTTATACAAAATAAGGGGTAATAATAGAATAAATATTAAATTGATCATTCTCTTCCATCCATTTTATTATAAATATTCAAACAATATTCTACCTATTTCATTCCCTTTTATTCATTTTCTCGTTAAAATTCTAAAACAATATTTCTATCCATACCACTTATCTCCATTCTACTGCTCACCTTTTCTTTTTCTTTTTATTAATGACCCCTCCCTTCCATCATTCATAAAGTTTCCAAAAATAGCCTTAATTCCAACTCCTCTTCTTTGTAGAAACAAAAAGTGAAATTGATATGCTATGTTTTGTTTGTTGCTTATTTTTGTTTTTTTGTTTTTTTCCCTTTTTTACAATTGTTTTCTAAAATTAGTTCCCACAATTTATATTAGTATTATTTTTATGTATTTTTTTTGTTGCATGCATGATTTTTAAGGTATTGCCCTCGACTAATTCAGACTTCACACGTGTCACACACTTGGCCGTGATGATAAAATCTCCAAATGAGGATAGCTGCATTCACAAAGTTTTGATTGCTTAAGCGATACCAAACTACTTACTACTTAGACCAATCATCACTGGTTGATTATTTTCATGTATTTATGGACATGCTATCAATAACAAATATTATATATATATATATAAAATAAAAAATTGAAATTTAAAATATCTTTAATTATTCTATATTTTTTCCTCAAAACACCTTTTTTTTTTATTTTATTGTCAAAAATAGAAATTCAAATAATTTTATTATTTTTAAAACCAAAAACAAATTTTAGAAACTGCATTCAAATAAGTGTACATACTCAGCCGAAAAAAAGTGTACATATTGTAGGTGCAATATATTTTACTACCCTCCGTATGCAAATATAGATTTCGTTAATATTAAAGAAAAAAATTTTATGTGTAATTTTTATTATAAAGTTCTCCCGTCAAAGTTTTTTTTTTCGTGTGAATAATAGGTATTCTTTCCCTATTCATTTTAACGGTCTAAACGAAAACTAAATTTATACCCAAAAGAAAAAATTCATTCTCTCAGGATTGATCATTTTAGGAAAAAAAATTCTACATATTCCATTGATAACAAAGATAGAAATCCATATATAAAATCCACATGACAATTGTGTTATGTGAATAACAAATAAGAGTCACCAAGCAAAAGGAATATTCGCACTGATGTGTATATATATTCTAATCGACCACAATGAAAGTCAATTAGTAAGAGTACAAGTTATAACGGTAAGAAATAACTAGCAAAATAACATAGTAGCCACAATCGCAGAATAGCAGAGCAGAGAGAAAGAGACGTCACAGAGGGAAGAAGCAGTACACAAAGAGAAGGATCACAATATTTTTCACACCCACAAAAGCGTTATGCCCTCCTATTAATCCTTTCTTCCTCAGATCTTCCACGTGGGCTTTTTCATGCGTATACTCTTCCTCTGCACTTGCTCTTGGCTGGTCCCCACCTTCTCCTTTCCTTTACCGAGCTGGGCTTCCCCCTCTTGGGCCTTGGGCATAACAAATTGCATGATGCGTTCGTAGGGATGCTCAATATGAATAGGGTACTTTGATCCCCATCTCTAGACCCGTAAAAAATTATCATTCTTATTTCCGGATCCATACTCGTGCGGATATGAATATCAATCCCCATACCTGAATTCGGACCTAGACCCGGAGAAATTTAAATAAATATTTATTTTAAAAAATATATATATATACAACAATTTTATTCATTTAGAATCACAAAGAAAATGTGAAATTTTTATATTTTACAAGAACTTCTCTATCCAAATTTTTATTTTTGGGCTTAGTTTGTTTTAAAAACATGTTAATTAGTATATATATTAAATCTAGAGTTTTTTTTAACTTATATATATATTTAAAATAAAAAATAATTACATACAATTATATATATATATATATATATATATATATTAATTAGTATATAATATTTGTAATTCCATAATATGCCCTCTGGACACGCTCCAAAACCTTAAAAGGTCCTAAATAGCGTAAACCCAGCTTCTGATTTCTGCGTAACTGCACAGAATGCTGTCTATATGGTTGAAGACGGACTAGTACTCTGTCACCCACTTGCAAAACCAACTCAGAGCGAGTCTTGTCAGCAAATCGCTTCATTCTGGTTTGAGCCTTCTGAAGGTTGGAACGCAATTTCTGCAGAAGCTGATCTCTTTAATGAGTTGGTCTTGAACATCCGTAGGATCATCTTCAGTTGGCGTATAAGGCAAAATTGTGGGAGGCTCTCAGCCATAAACAGCCCGAAATGGTGACATACCCAAAGCTGTGTGAAACGTGGTATTATACCAGTACTCAGCCCACCCCAAACATTTGAACCATGATGTTGGTCGATCAAAGATGAAACAACGAAGATACATTTCGAGGGATTTGTTGACTGCCTCAGATTGGCCACCCGTTTGCGGGTGGTAGGCGAAACTCATGTGCAGAGATGTGCCTTGAAGACGAAACAAGTGCTGCCAAAAAGAACTGGTGAACACCCTGTCGCGGTCCGAGAGAATAGTGGTTGGCACTCCGTGTAACTTGACCACCATGTGAAAGAAGGCTTCGGCAACTTGTGCACTAGTGTACCTTGTTTTTAACGTAGCAAAATGGGCATACTTCGTAAGGCGATCGACCACTACCATTATCACAGTAAAGCCGTTCGAAGGTGGTAAGCGAATGATAAAATCCATAGCCACTTCCTCCCATACTTGATGAGGGATCGGCAGCGGCTGCAGCAACCCTGATGGATGTCCCTGCGTGTGCTTGGCTTGTTGGCAAATAGAGCATTGGCGGATGAAGGTTTGCACATCAGACCACATTGTTGGCCAAAAACATAATGCTGTTAGATGAGCATAAGTGCGTGTAACCCGTGCATGACCACCAATAGGGGAAGCATGAAACTCGGTCAGAAGCTGATGTTGCAAATCTGTAGCTACCTTCGGAATCACAAGTCGATGTTTCCAATACAAGAGCCAATCTTTTACTGTATACCGCCTATCAGCTTGAGAGTTAGTGGCACACAAAGTCATAATATCGGTCAAAATCTCATCCTTGGCTAAGGCATTCCTTATGTCATCCAAAATAGAATACACAGGGGATGAACTGGCCATGTAAAATGACCGAGAAAGGGCATCAACCACTACATTTGTCTTGCCTAGTTTATATTCAATTGCAAATTGAAAACCCAATAGTTTAGGCAACCATTCTTCTTGCTCAGGTGTCTGAATGGTTTGATCATTGAGATGCTTTAAGCTTTTCTGATCTGTGCGTATCACAAAAAAATTGCCCAATAAATAATGACGAAATTTCGCCACTACCTCGGTAATGGCTAACATCTCCCTAGCATAGGCGGACCATTGCTGCATTCTAGAAGATATTTTCTTAGAGAAGAAAGCTATTGGTAGTTCGTTTTGACTCAGCACGGCCCCCACACCTACGCCTGAAGCGTCCGTATCAATAACAAAAGGCTTAGCAAAGTCCAGTAAGACCAGCACAGGAGCAGTAGTCACTACCACTTTAAGATTGTCAAAAGCTTGGGAAGCTCCCTCGGACCACACGAACCCATCTTTCTTTAAAAGATCAGTTAAAGGGGCAGCGACATGAGCGTAATTACTGATGAATCGGCGATAATATCCGGTAAGGCCAAGGAATCCGCGGAGCTGCTTAACTGATGACAGCACATGCCAATCCATAATGGCTGCCACCTTAGACGGGTCCATCTCAACACCCTGATTAGAGACCACATGGCCCAGATATTCGATACGTGTTTGCCCGAATATGCACTTGGATAGCTTAGCAAAGAGTTGGTGTTCGGACTGTAAACTCAACACTTGATGCAAGTGTTCCAAATGTCTCTCCCAATTTGTGCTATACACCAAGATGTCGTCGAAGAAAACCAATACAAACTTACACAAATACGGCCTAAAGATGTTGTTCATGAGAGCCTGAAATGTAGCGGGTGCGTTGGTTAAACTGAAAGGCATCACCAACCACTCATAATGCCGAAACGTCGTCTTATAATGGTCCTCTGGATGAACAAAAATTTGGTGATAACCCGAGCGTAAGTCCA
Organism: Senna tora; assembly: GCA_014851425.1. Classification (NCBI taxonomy): domain Eukaryota; kingdom Viridiplantae; phylum Streptophyta; class Magnoliopsida; order Fabales; family Fabaceae; genus Senna; species Senna tora. The sequence goes on along the minus strand of CM026272.1, from coordinate 8,070,651 downwards.
GTTTGGAAAAGTACGAAGCACCATACAATTCATCGAGAAGTTCGTCCACTGTCGGAATAGGGAAACTATCCTTCACCGTCACAGCATTGAGGGCTCTATAGTCCGTACAAAATCGCCAAGTGCCATCTTTCTTTTTAACCAAGACTACTGGAGCCGAAAAAGGACTATTGCTAGGCTGAATAATACCTTCGTGCAACATCTGTGCAATAATGTCCTCTATAGCATCTTTTTTAGCAAATGGATATCGATAGGGACGCACTTTTACTGGTCCTATGTGCTCACGCAAGATGATATGATGATCATGGTCACGGTGAGGTGGTAACCCGTGCGGTACTTGAAAGACAGTACTCTACATTTGCAACAAGTGGCGTAAGTCGTCAGGTAAGTCAGTGGACAGAGCTTCAGTGTGTACCTCGGTGTCAAGGGCTTGCGCATGGAGAGTATAGCACTCGAAAATGGCATGGGTTGAATGCATCCGACACAAATGATGGAACTCTGCTCTGGAAGCGGTGGCTCTAGGGGTCCCTGTAAAAGTAATGAATTCACCATTAACAAAGAACTTAATGGTGGACGTACTATAATCAGCAATATGCGGCCCCAAGGTTGCTAACCAAGCGGCACCCAGGACCAAATCGGCACCGGTGACGGGTAAGACATGAGCAGAAACGTTGAGAAGATGTCCCTGAATTAGAACCTCCAACTGATTAACCTTGCCATAACCAGTGATGAAGTTACCATTGCCTACTAACACCTTGAATGGAGCAGTCGCTTCAACCGAAATCTTGAGACTCTTGACAAGTCGTGGTTGTATGAAGTTGTCAGAGCTGCCACCATCCAACAATACTTGAAGCTCGACACCATTAATGGTACCCACAAAACGGATCGTGCCGATACCTAAATCACCGTTTAACACATTAAAGGATAAATGGTGTGATACGAGCTCCGAGCCGACGTTATTGTCAGGGTGGTCACCCTCGGGTGCGGTGTCACTAACCTCTGTTTCATCAATCTGAAGGACATAATAGTGCTTATTGGGACACCGATGCTGTGGAGAAAATTTCTCATCACAAGTATAACATAGTTTTTGATCTCGACGGAGTTGCATTTCTGCCGCCGTGAGTCGTTTAACCGGATGTAGCGGCGCGATCTTGGGAGTCGGTAATAAGGGGGAAGAGTAGATTTTCCCGGCCACTTAGAAGAAGAAGCCACAGCAGGAACTGTAGTAATTGGCACTGCGGGCGTTGGTGGAGGGGCCAGAGGTCGCGGCTTAGTGGATGACGAGAAACTCAGAGTAGATCGCTCGTCAAACAGCTTAGCTAGAGAAGAAGCTCGGAGTAGTGATTTCGGACCTTGTGCAATAACATCACGTCTCAAGTCTGGTTTCAATCCACTAATGAAACAGTCCAGGAGAGCCTCGTCAGTAAGCCCTTCAACTCGATTAGCCAACACCATAAATTCCCGGTAATATTCAGCCGCCGTCGATGACTGAGAGAGTTTGAAAAGCTTCGCACGGGGACTGTCGAATTGAGAAGGACCAAACTCTGTTTCGATGGCCTTGGATAACGCCGACCATGAGTCCACCTGATGGTTTTTTTGCATCATCTGAAACCAAGGTACCATCATTCCCTCCATATTAACAGCCGCAATAGTGAGTCGTTCCTCATCATTCATCTTGTAATAGGCAAAAAATTTCTCCGCTCGAAATATCCAATATAAGGGCTCAGATCCATCAAAACGAGGAAAATCCAGCTTGACACTACGAGTGTGAATCGGATTATATGGCGGAGGCGTATCTGGAGGTTTCTCAACAAGCGGAATCCTCAAACATTCAAGACTCGAAGCTAAGGAGTCCACAGCCTTCGTCACCGACTCAAGAGTTGCTTCAAAACGATTCATCCGAGCTGTTGTCTCAGCTTTCGAAGTCTTAGCCGCAATCTCACGAGCTTCCATCACCTTTGTCAGCTTTTCTAATTTCGCAGCTAGTTCCTTGGCACGCATGTTGTCCGCCATACCCACACACAAAACAATGAAAGCACCAAATTGTTATGTGAATAACAAATAAGAGTCACCAAGCAAAAGGAATACTCGCACTGATATGTATATATATTCTAATCGGCCACAATGAAAGTCAATTAGCAAGAGTACAAGTTATAACGGTAAGAAATAACTAGCAAAATAACATAGTAGCCACAATGGCAGAATAGCAGAGAAGTAGCAGCAGAATCGCAGAGCAGAGAGAAAGAGACGTCACAGAGGGAAGAAGCAGTACACAGAGAGAAGGATCACAATATTTTCCACACCCACAAAACCGTTATGCCCTCCTATTAATCCTTTCTTCTTGAGATCTTCCACGTGGGCTTTTCCATGCGTATACTCTTCCTCAGCACTTGCTCTTGGCTTGTCTCCACCTTCTCCTTTCCTTTACCGAGCTGGGCTTCCCCCTCTTGGGCCTTGGGCATAACAAATTGCATGATGCGTTCGTAGGGATGCTCATGGGTAGGATATGAATAGGGTACTTTGATCCCTATCTCCAGACCCGTAGAAAATTATCATTCTTATTCTCGGATCCATACCCGTGCGGATATGAATATCAATCCCCATACCCGAATCCGAACCTAGACCCGGAGAAATTTAAATAGATATTTATTTTAAAAAAATATATAATTTGTTTACAACAATTTTATTCATTTAGAATCACAAAGAAAATGTGAAATTTTTATATTTTTCAAGAACTTCTCTATCCCAATTTTTATTTTTGGGCTTAGTTTGTTTTAAAAACATGTTAATTAGTATATATATTAAATCTAGAGTTTTTTTTTAACTTATATATATATTTAAAATAAAAAATAATTACATACAATTATATATATATATATATATATATATATATATATATTAGTATATAATATTTGTAATTCCATAATATATCCTCCTATGGACATGTGGTACTGGCCTTCTAGAAGGTTTACCGAACCTCAGATCAGTGACACGTGGCATCGCTCGATGGACCCAGATGTGGTCTCTCCTCACAATCACCCGCATACTCTCCTGCATTAGAGACGTGGGTAAAACTCTCCAGATTGTTAGTCAAGCTCAAGGCTCAAGAACGTGGGTCGACCACGTTCTCCCCTACTCTGAGTATAAATATCCCTCACCCGGGGGACTAAGGACATAACCCAAAAGCAATCGAAACAGTACTCTCACAACACTAAAAGCATACCACGATATCATCGTTACCTGAAGTTTACCTAGCAGACATTAGTCCATATTCACTCCGTGAACAGGATACACACATCCTCTTGCTCTAGGCACCATACAGAGACCCTTGCGCTCTCCCTCTATCTACGAGGTACCTCCAACAGGTGGCTCGTGCGCCCGAAAAACACAAATTCACGTCCTAGCCGCACACGGTCATTAAAGGTAACATTCATGCCTAATAGCAACCATGGACGTTCCCTCTTCGAACTATGTGGACTTTGATCCCTATACATAAGGGTACGTAGGCACCTAGGTCTTCACCTAAAGACAAATCCCCCAAGGTCAGGACTAGTATTGTCAAAACGGGCCGCCCGGCCCGTGACGGGTCAGCATTAAACGGGCCGGGCACGGGCCGACCCGTTTATTAGGCGGGCTTGGGAATTGATGCCCAAGCTCGCCCATATTGGCCCGCAGGCTAAACGGGCTAGCCCGCGGGCCACTTTTTTTTTATTTTTTTTTAAATATATTATTTTTAAAAAATAATTATAAAAGTATATTTTTACTTAAAAATAAGTATTTTTTTAATTTTAAATTAATATTTTATTATTATTTTAATTATTTATACACATTATTAAAATAAAATTATTATTTAACACATAAAATCACCTAAAACATATATATTTATACATATTTTAACAAATATATATTATTTCTTTATATTTTATTTTTTTTAATATTTTGCAGGCCGGCTCGCGGGGCCCGCGGGGTTATACGGGCCAACCCGTTTAGGCCCCTTTTTAAACGGGCCTAATTTGCATTGTCCAAGCCCGCCCATTTAGCGGGCGGGCCGGGCTAGCCCGCGGGCCCGAACCCGTTTTGACAGTACTAGTCAGGACCCCTTGTAGTCCTTATTTAACGTTATGAATTGTCTGAACAAAAACCGACAGTTACATTGGCTCGCACCGCGGTCCTTCTCAAACCACAATGCCTTGCGCATCTTGTCGCTGAACGACAAACTTTTTCGGGGAGTAGGAGTATACACATGACTCAAAAACCCAATTTTCCTTTTTTTTTTTTAATTATAGTCTCACTACAGGTAGCTTCTACAAATGGCTTACTCAAACGCACCCGCTGCCACAATCGATGCAAGCGCTCCAAGGCAAAGCACGCGGAAAAGACATGGCATGACCGACACCATTTCGACGGAGGCAGGAAATTCGGTCGCAAGTCAACCGCCAAATGTCTCGGCATCCTAGGTGACTATCACGGAGAGCGTTATCGAAACACCAGCAACTGCGGAGGAAACGTGCTCCCAACATCCCTATGGCATGCCACATAATCCATGCCCGCCAGTAAGCACCCAAGGACCAACACACCCAATGAGAGCCTCACGCGAAAATGAAATAGCTCGACTAGAAGCCGAGATTGCATTACTACGGGAAATGTACGGAGGCCTCCCTCAAGCCTCTACAAATACCCAAATGCCAGCAACATTGCACAATGCTCCGGTGCCAACTCCCGCAGGCCTACCAAGTATAATGGTGCTAGAAGCTGCTAGCCTACAAATAGCACCCTCCATACAGTTTGGAACTCTTCCGGTGGAGCTCGCCTAGCTATCGCACACAGTGCCAACTCCTTTACCAATCATCCAACCAAGCCCGACAATGGTCGCCGGACAAGCAATACGACCGCCTACTAACTATCCGCGACCCTCTATCCCAAACTATTCGCCTGGCTCCTACCTACATATGCCATGGGCAGGCAGCTATAACCTGTATGCCCCCTATGGGACATCCACGTTCTACCCAGGTCAATACCAATGGCTCGGGTTCGACTTTCAAGGGAGAGGACGGCATCCTTTCACTCAGCAGGTTAATTATGAACGAGCACGTCCCCATGGGTTTCAAAATGCCCTTCCACATAGAGCCATATGGAGGAGAGACAGACCCACGGGACCACCTCAATACTTTCAACTTAGCCATGTCGATATTCGGCATGACGGACGGACAGCAATGCCGCGTTTTCTCGTCCACCCTGAAAGAACACTAAGATGATTGTTACTGCTACTTACAAACTCAATCCATAGTTTCGAGCAGCTAGCTCAGAAATTCCTAACTCAGTTCGCCAGAAGCAAAGAGTACCAGAAAAATGAAGATTTCTTCATTGGTTTTCACCAAGAAGAAGGAGAGACCTTGCAAGCCTTCCTGGAACAGTTCACAAAAGTCTCACTCCAAGTCAGGGGCCTCCAAGACGCGGTCGCCAACTTTGTCATCAAACAAGGCCTTTGGTGCTCGCAGTTTTACGGTGAACTCAACAGATGCCCGTTTCCACTCTACAAGAATCGATGGACAGGGCAGAGTGATTCATCCAGGAGGAAAATGCCCATATAGCAAAAGACAAGATGCGGAAGTTCCTGGTAAGCTGAATTGACCTAGAGCTGTTGGAAAAGAAGAAAGAAAAAGGGACTGCCGAGAACCAAAACCAAAAGGAGAAGAGTAGCAGGAAGCGCTCGTCGCCAAGACCTCGTTCGCCCCCAGGGACGATTCACCAGGTACACACCCCTCAATAAGTCCAACATTGGAGTCCTAGAGGAAATCTACCACACTGATATGCTCAGTTTTCCTCCCCAAATGAAGAGACGAAAAACTGGAAAGCCCGTAGACAAGTCCAAATACTGCCAGTTCCATAAGGATTATGGGCACGAGACTAATGATTGCATACATCTGAAGGATCAAATTGAGGACTTAATACGAAAAGGGCAGTTGGGAAGATATGTAAAGGACATGGACAACTCCAACGCGGAACGACTGAAGGATAACAGTGAATAGCAATCCCCTCAAGGGGTCATTAATGTCATTGCGGGAGGACTACAAAAGGGGACTGCCTCACAACCCCAAAACAAGAAGAGGCTGAAACGTTCCATACTTGCCCTCGATTATCTCCCCTAACAGAGAAAGAAAGATGAAGAGCACCAAGATCCAATCACGTCCGATTTCTCAAATCTGCTAGGACCAACTCATGATGACCCCATGGTTATAACGGCGGCTATAGCAAACTATGAGGTAAAACGAGTCCTAATAAATCAAGGATCCTCAGCGGATGTCCTATATTTCGACACCTTCAAGAAACTTGGCTTAAGCGAGAAAAACATAAGGTCGTTTCCCGGAACAATCATCAGATTCTTTGGAGCCCAGGTCCCGGCAGAAAGAGTCATAACGGCCCGCACATCAGTAGGCACCTTGTCGAAAGTAGCAAGCCTTGACACTAACTTCATTGTCGTCTCGGCACCATCAGTGTACAACGCTATCTTAGGGCGACGGTCCCTAAATAGGCTCAGAGCTATTGTGTCCACAGCACAACTCACCAAGAAGTTCCCGGTGCCGCACGGATTTGGGAAAACCACGGCAGACCAGAGATTAGCGCAAGCATTCTATGCAGCCAGCTTAACAAAGACCATCAAGGTCTATCACCCTAGCCCCAAAGAACCATGCGAGCCAGAGAAACCCGCCCGCCCGAACAAAATCCATGCTTGAACTCTTTTGCAAATTCTATACCTTGCCTGCTAGGCATTTTGGCTAAAATCTTCTTTGTCTCTTTATCATTCCTAGAAGAACAGACCAACCAAGATCTTTAGGTTTTCGAATGTAACCACTTTCCTTACTATCAATCGAAGTTTTCTTTTGATAAAGACATTAGCCATAAATTCGCAAAGTTAGAACTCGCAACAAATCCCTTTTAAGGCAATACGGGGCCCGACCGCCCCAGCAAATACTTGGAAAAATGCCAAGATCATGCAAAAATTCCCCACAAAGACGATGTCACTCGACCGAGTAAACCTCTTGGAATCTAACAACTCCACGAGGAGTCCTAAAAGAACGTTCGTACATAAACCATGCTAGCAGTCATCATGAAAAGCCGTCTTGATCACACAGTACTTATGCAAAAACCTTTTTACCAGAAGTGAAAAGAGAAGCCTTTTTACCCAGAAATGAAAAGAGAAACCTTTTTACCCATAAGTGAAAAGAGAACGAAGAGTTCAAAGACAAAAGTCACTGCATTAATGTAATCATTTCATTAATGTACAAAAAGGGGGGCAATTGCCTATTACACTTGGCAAAAAGAAAAAAAGACCCTACAAATACATTCTACTCTCGGGCATCCCCAAGGCCAGTATTAATAAGGGACTCCCCAAGCTCAGGACTGCCAGGATTCCCTGATGACTCCCTTGCCGCAACCTCAACTGTTTCTTGAGAAGTAGCTCCAATCTCAAGAACACGCCCGACCGTAACATAAAGGAGAGGGTGACTTAGAGGATGGCTGGCCAACTTGTGAAGGAGAGCAAAATTTGCGGGCGGATCAGTCGAAAGCCGGCCCCTAAGCTCACCATCGAAGAGCTCCATAGTAGGATGTAAAGAGCTCACCCACTCAGCGGGAAACCTTTCCCCACGAAGACGCGTGAGCTGCTCAACCGCTAGCAGCATTCCATACATCCTTTCGCCCCACAGCTCGCCTGGCGGTCAGCCACATCTCCAATCTTGCTCTCAGCATCTAGCCAGCCCCTCATGTTATCATTAGCACGAGCTTCGGCATTCCTCAAAGCTTCGCAGAGAGAACGCAGCTCCTGCAAGTGCTTCTCCGCATCTTCCTGCCGAATACTTAGCTTCGTGCGAGCCCTCTCCAAATATGATCTCAGAAGCTTGACCACTGCGAGTTGATCGCCTTCAGCATGAAGACGGGTGACTTCATGAGTCAGAGACCGTATCTCACGATCCATGCTCTTGCACTCTTTCTCCTTCCCTTGCAAATTCGTGAGCACCTCCTCGAGTTGTAGCTGTGAATGCTCCAGGGAATTATTCCTTGTATCAAGAAGCAAAATCGACCGATCCAGGTCCTTGCGAAGCCCAACCTGCGTGAAAGACAAAAGAGGAAGAACATTATAACGAAAGATGATAAGCTAACAACACACTACAACAAAACACAAATTTACCCACGGAATATTTTCCGTGGGTAATCCGTGGGTATTCCGTGGGGAATCCGTGGCAAAATGGAAAAAAATAACAAAATTTTTTTCTTGAAAATTAGCCACGGATTTAGCCACGGAATAAATTCCGTGGCTAATTTCAAGACATCACCCACGGATTTACAATCAGTGGCTAATATCCGTGGCTAATCCGTGGGCAAATGGTCAATTTACCCACGGATTGTAAGTCCGTGGCTAAATCCGTGGGTAATTTTATGAAATTAGCCACGAATTTATTCCGTGGGTAATGTCTTAGAATTAGCCACGGACTTACAATCCGTGGGTAATAATCTGTGGCTAATCCGTGGGTAAGTGGTCAATTAGCCACGGATTTTCAGTCCGTGGGTAATCCGTGGGTAAATGATTTATAATTTTAATTTTAATTTTCAATTGAAAAAACATATATTTCTCTCTTCTAAAATAATACATAATATTACTATTGTTCATATATTATATTTATTGGAATCTTAATTTATTATTATTTTATTTTATTAAAAGTAACAAAATTATTCTTTTAAAAAAATTATATTATTAATCATATTTATGTAAAACATTTTATACATTTGCTGAAGTATATAATAAAACTAATGGATTTAACATAAGCTAAATTTCATGTAATTTTAAAATTTAATTTTTAATACATGTGAAAAACTAATTCTTTATATTATATGATTTTAGGGACTAAAATAAGAAAAAATAAATCTCTAATCCATATGTTAGATGTATATTTATTAAATGTTTTACACTAACTAAACAAAAGATGACAATTGGCTTAGTGGTCAAGCCAATTGCAACCATGCATCATGTCCTAGGTTCGAATCCTCCCAAGACCATTTTTAAAAATATAAGGAGGAGGTTGCTGATGGAGGAAGTCACCGGTGGCCGGCCGACGGAGGAGAGGTCGCCGGCCGACGGCGGAGGCCGCCGGCGATAGGTACGGTCCGTGTTGAATTTACCCACGGAAATGTTTCGTGGGTATTCCGTGGGTAATTCCCCACGGATCTCCCACAAGATATTTCCGTGGCTATTTTTCCCCACGGAAGCGTCCGTGGGTAATTCCCCACGGAATCTAAATTCCGTGGGGAAAATTTTACCCATAGACTTGTTCCGTGGGTAATTCCGTGGGTAAATTGATTTACCCACGGAATTTCCTTAATTTACCCACGGATTTGTCCGTGGGTAAATCTGATTTTTGTTGTAGTGACAATAGGACCTTCAAAGTCAAAGACTTACCACTTGCTTCTTCCACATGTTGCTGGCTTGATGTAAGTCAGCCAAAGTGTTGATTGCACCCTCAAAAGCCTGCCGAGCAACCATCATAGGACTCGAGTCAATTGCCCTAGCAGCCCTCTCCTCTAAATCCACGGGGTATTGCGTCCCTAGGGCTCTTAGAGCAAAGGGGGGCACCTCCTCCCTCGAAAATCTTGAACATCTTGTGAAGGGTCCTTCGAAGCAAAACCTTCCACATGTCCAGAAGCAGTGGCAACCATTTTACTCACCACTACATTCTCAGCAACAGGCCCACTATGGCCACCCACCGCTGAAGCACTCTCCTCTGCGGCAACCAACCTTACAGGAGGAGCCTCAGGAGCAGCAGCGACGTCCTGTCCAACCACTCCTTCCACTCAGGGCCTGTTGCTCGCTGGCTCCTCGGCACCCCAGCAGAACATGGAGAGGAGAAGCTCGACAAAACCACCCTCAAGGGCGAGCGATGAGTCTGCTCCGAAGGTGGAAAAGTACTCCCCACCGAAGCATTGGCCCTAGTTTCCACCGGAGCAGCCCTCTGATGCACCGCTGAAGACGGAGGAACCTGAGAGGAAAGCCAATAATCCGTCTTCTTGGATCCCCATTCTTTAGGATTCCCTCCTTCTTTCCTCGTTTCTTTCCTTCTTTCTTTCCCATGGAGATCCTCCTTCCATTGATAACGACCTGCGGTGGTGGCACCCGAGCCTAGCCTCCCATCACCCTTGGCGCTGTTACTCGAGCCTTGCCTTCCTTTAGCCCTCCTACTTCCTTCAGACGTCCCAATACGAACTCCGATGACCTTCTCTTGGTTGGGAGAAGAACCCTGTCTTAGCCTCTTCTCCCTACCTAGGGTACTACCCCATACGGTTAAGAGGAGGAGGAGGAGAGGAGAGATCCTCCAGGTCAGTGAAATCTAAGGGGTACAACCCTGCAACCAGCAAACCCTAAATCAGAGGGGAAAGGAGAAAAACGCAAAAAAAAAGAGGAACAGAGGGAGACAACACTCACATTCATCTTCGTTGGCCATGGCGAAGTACAAGCAATCAAGCAAGAAACTTCGACACAAAAAGAGAAGTGGAGAACTCTCGGAGACGAAGGGAGTCTCGGAAGCAAAGGGTTATGAGCCAGAAAGATTGAAGGTAAACAGAGCCTTTCCTTTTCAATTTTGGAAGTATTTATAGGAAGGTAGAGGCGCGACGATTCAAATCACAGCCTCCCTCGCAACTCGCAACGGAAAAGAAGTAATTATCACCTACATCAAATAAGGGCTAAAGCCATCCAATCCAAGCAAAGATGCACCAAGAGGAATGACCTAGATTCAAAGTCATTAAGTTGCTATCAAAAAGACCTAAACACCCTTGGAAGCCCAAGAGTCCCTCAAAAGGTCCCAGGGGTAAAAACGAAACTCCGAAAGCAAAGGCTAACGATGGCGTCTCTTGGAAACACGCGGACATTAATGGAGAAAAACGGCTTCACAGATAACATTACAAAACATTTGAAGCGACAACAGCCGATGGGATCCTGACGCATGGCACCACCCCCTTTGAGGTAATCTCCAAAGAAACAGGAGCCCTCTCGAGCGCACACTCGACCGCCCCCAATCCCGGCAATTAGTGGTTGATCTCGCACTAATGAGACGGTGCTTGTTCCACGTGTCAACCCTCATGCCCAAGAAAAAGTCCAAAAAGCCCCTGACCTTTCAAATCTCCTCAAAGCCTTCCAAGGGCATCTCCAAAAAGTCACCTTCCCTGCATTAATGACGTCTCCTCGGAAAGATGTGAGTGTTGCTGCAGAGACGACTCGAGAAACTTGCTAAGAAAGTCAAGCGAATGACCGTCCAAATCCGGACGCGTGGTATCCTTGGCAACCCACTCCTGACAAACTCCAGAGAAACGCAATCGCACGCTTGACCGCCCTATCTCCCATGATTAGCGGTCAATCTGGCTCCACGAACAATTCATGGCGGGCGACCTCGCTCCCAATATTCTGCAAAAGGCAACTTAAGTCCACGGGTGCCCAGCACCCATAGACTTGGGGACTTATATAATTCCATAATATGCCCTCCTATGGACATATGGCACTGGCCTTCTAAAAGGTTTACCAGACCTCGGATCAGTGACACGTGGCATCGCTCGATGGACCCAAACATGGCCTCTCCCCACAATCACTTGTGTACTCTCCCGCATTAGAGACGTGGGTAAGACTATCTAGATCATGAGTCGAGCTCAAGAATGTGGGTCGACCATGTTCTCCCATACTCCAAGTATAAATATCCCTCACCCGGGGGACTAAAGAGAGAAAACAGGAGCAATCGGAACAGTACTCACAACACTAAAAGCATACCACGGTATCATCGTTACCTGAAGTCTACCTAACAGACATAAGTCCATATTCACTCCGTGAACAGGATACACACATCCTCTTGCTCTGAGAAGCATACAAAGACCCTTGCTCTCTCCCTCTACCTACGAGGTACCTCCAACATGTGGCTCGCCCGCCCGGAGGACACACATTCACGTCCTAGCCGCACACAGCCTTTACAGGTAACATTCTTGCCTAACGACAACCATGGACGTTCCCTCTCCAAACTACGTGGACTTTGATCTCTACATAAGGGTACGTAGGCACCTAGGTCTTCACCTAAGGACAAGTCTCCCAAGGTTACGACCCCTTGCGATCCTTATTTAATGTTATGAATTGTATGAACAAAAAACGACAGTTACAATATTAATATTATATTTAATTAGTATATATTATATTAATATTATATATATTTTAAAAATGTTACTGTAACGGGTAGGGTTCGGGGTGAGTACCCCTATCCTCGGACCCAAACTCATTTTTGCAATTTTGAATGGATAAATCTCCATATCCAGGCCCATTCACTTTTTACCCGGCCCAAACCCAGACCCAGACCCAATGGGTAAAATTTAAGGGTACTCGTTGGGTATGGGTATTTTGATCATCCCTATGCGTTCCCTAGTAGATACTGTACCCAAAAGAAAAAAATATAAATAAATATCATGGGTCAATAATAGGGATGATCAAAATATCCGTACCCAACGAATATCTTAAAATTTTATCCTCTGAATCTGTGTATGACTGGATATAAAGTCAATGTGTGCTAGGACGGGTAAGGAGGTACCATACTCATACCCTACCTACAATAATAATTATTTATTTTTATATATAAAAAAATAATTTCAAACTTTTTTTGTTAGAAAAAATATATAATAGTTATGAAAAATGTTAAATATTTTATATATATTAAAGTAATTTAATAGTATATTTATATTTATGATTTAATTTTTTTTGTTATAGATGGAAAAATTGATAAAAATAAATTGTATATTAATAAAATAATTTATTTCAAAATTTCTACTAATAATATAGTTATATATATATATATATTCTACTAATAATATAAAAATAAATTATATATATATTATACTAATAATATAGTTTTTGAAACATATTTTTTCTATATGTATTGCACACGTTTTTGTAATCAATTTAATGAAATTTAACAAATTAATTTAATTTAATAACGTACTCTTAATGAATAGTGTAACTGTCATTTTTTGCTTAGACAATTGTAATATGAATTTAGGACCGCAAGGGGTCTTAACCTTGGGAGACTTGTCCTTAGGTGATGCACCTAGGTGCCTACGTACCCTTCTAGAGGGATCAAAATCCACGTAGTTCGTCATGGTACGTCTATCGGAGCCGTTAGGCAAGGTTGTTACCTGTATTGGGCCGTGTGCGGCTAAGACGTGTCTAAGGTACTCCGGGCGGGCGAGCCGCTCTGTGGGAGGTTGCCTTAGTGGGAGAGAGCTATGGTCTCTGAGAGTTGCTGGAAGCCCTGTAAGCGATGTGCTCCAAGGAGGAGGTGAGGCGGTCGGAGGTCGGCCTAAACGAAGGGCCAACGGTGGGGCTCGAGGAGATGAAAGTACACGTGAGGTGTATCTAAGGGGTTGATGTGAGATAATCCTTCAAGTTGTATGTAACTCTGTCCAGGGTTGAATCCTCCCCGAGTCCCCCGAGTGAGGGCCTATTTATACTTATGTGGGGAGATCGTGCTCGACCCACGACCTCGTGGGACGTGGGTCATCCCACGAGGCTTGGTGGAGATCCCACGTCTAGTTGAGGGGAAGCTCCGTGTTGTAACGTGGGTGACGGCCACGTAATGGAGGGATGAGTGGTGCCACGTGTCTCCAGCGGGTGCTGGGGCCGTGCTTCTAGAACGTCAGTGCCACGTGTCCCAAGGTGGAATATTCCGAAGTTACATAAGTCCCCCAAGTCTACGGGTGTCGGGCGCCCGTGGACTTAAGTTCCTTTTGCTTGTAGGATACTTGGGAATTTCGCTGCCTTTACTTGCGGGATGGCTCGACCGCTTTGGAGTATGGGAGCTGGTCGTCCGACTCGTGAAGTTGGCCTTCTCGCACTTCTCCATAGGAAAGGAGGTGTCTTGGAGAGGACACGCGTAGCATTTTGGGTGGCTGGCCGCTTGGCTTCCTCAACAAGTTTCTGAGCCGTCTCTGCAGGAAGTACGCGACTTACCAAGGTGGAGTCATCATTGCTCAGAGGGGCCTTTCCCAAAATACCCTTTGAGGGTTAGTGAAGGGAATCCAAATGTCAGGGGCTGCTTTGTCATTCCCTTGGTTTCGGAGTCGCTTTGTTTTCGTGCCTCTCAGGCCGCGAAGCGTCTGCTGGGCCTCCTTTATATGCTGGAAGTGGGAGATTTCCCATTACTCTGTGAATCTTCTTCCTAGTCCTTAGACCCTGTGATCTTCGACTCTCCGCCGCCTTGACAAATGGCTTCTACTAGTGCCGCTGCTTCCGTGTGTTCTTCCCGGGATCCGAACTTCGAGCAGTCCCTCTTGTTGGTGGTCATGGACGGAGTCAGGGAGAGAGTAGATGCTCTCATTATGTCGCGGGACTCCGCGGACCTTCGGGAGATTCTCTTGGGGGAGGTTGGAGAACTGGCAACACCTCCTCTGTCTGCCTCCTCGGGCTGGTATTCTACGGAGCCGGAACCGGGTTCGACGGTGAACGTGTCGACGGCGGATGCTGGCGAATTGTCACGGGTGCAGCCGGGGGCTGGCATCCAAAAGGTGTGGGAAGAACGTTTCGCTCCTACTTTCCCATAGGGCTACGAGATAAGGACAATGGGTGAGGGGGAAACGATTATCTGGAGTGACGGTGTTGGCTTCGTTCTCCCTCTCTGCGTTCCCTATAATGCCGCTTTTATTCCTCCGTTCTTCGGCTTTGTGGAGGCCATGCTCAATCTTCTAAATGTCTGCCTTGCGCAGTTGACTCAAAACGCTTGGTCAATACTTAGCGTTTTTGACAAGTTCTGTCGATCGCACAGGTTGGAGGTTCTTCTCGGTGTGTTTCTGTCTCTCTATCACGTCCGCGAGGTGCATGGATGGGTGTGCTTCCAGTCGCGCGTCAAAGGCTTCACCATCACCGACCTTCTGGGTAACGACCACGCATGGATGTCATATTTCTTCAAGGTGGTTCCTAAGAAAGGCTTCTGCCCTCCTTGTGTCCGTCAGTCCGACTGGCGCCCGCGTTTTCTGCTCAATTGGTCTAATCCTGTTCTCCGGGTTCGGTACGATCGGGAAGAGTATGAGGAGACGGCATTCGAGTTTCTGGAGGGGGCCACGGTGTTGGGCGCAGCTCTGGGTAAGTTTGTTGGTGAATTTGTATCCTTTCTTTTTGTCTTCTTACCGGGCTGTGGATGTCTTCTTCTCGCAGGGCTGTCCTTAGGCGGGATCCAGGGTAGGCTGAATCCTCCACCAAGTTCTCGGAGCCGGAAGCGTGAGCGGTCGGAGTTGGTGACTGCTGTCGTTCCGCCTGCGGACGAGGGTGCAGGGGCGGGGCGGAGACCCTACGGGAAAAGGTGCCATGGCTCCGAATCAAGTGGGTGAGACCAGCTTGACTCGTCTCAATCGTGGAAAAGTTCCTTACACCCCTGTACCCCCCGAAGAGATGCCTGTCCGACTTCTCGGTGAGGGTATCTCTTTTATAGGGAAGTTGATCCCATTTGAGGCAGAGCGGGTCATCTTGGCTCGTCAGCATTATCCTCTTGAGTATGGGGATGATTATGCTTTAGAGCGTATGACCACGGAGACCATGCGGTTGATGAGCCACTTGGCGGGCTTCGCATATCAACGGGAGCGTGAGGGGGTAGGACGCTGTTCCCTTAGTTTCATTGTACTCCGTTCACCTTGGCTGATCCTCTTGAAATCCTTGTGCAGGAGGTTGTGGAGGAGCTGTTGGAGGAGAACACTCGGCTGGCTGAGCGGGTGGAGGAATTGGAGGGCGAGCTTCGCAAAGGGGAGGCCAGTGCCCTGCAGGTCCGTCGTCAGGATTTTCTGCGTTTCGCAAATTATGGGATGCAGAACGGCATAGCCTAACTGGAGGATTTGATGGGCATCTCTGTTTCTCCGGATGTTAGGGCCAGGGTGCATCCTTCCTGGGAGAATATTGGCGGGGAGTTCTGTGTTCGCGCTCGAGGGGATTCTCCTTTGAGGATCGAGGACTATGAGGTGCCTCCGAATCCTCGAAGGGATCCTCCGCGGTCGGGCGAGCCTCTACGTTCACCAGAGGGTGTTTGATTTTGGGCCGCTGTATTTGCAGTTTGTAATTTTAGGGCGATAGTCCCCTTGTAAATTTAGGGTGATAGTCCCCTTATGTGAATACAAAGAAGTTTTGAGTACGAGAGTCGGTCAATCGTATTGCATTTCATATTCTTTTAAACACATAACGTAACTGCCTCAGGACTAAGACGAGTTAGTGGTACATTTGCCTTGGGACTAAGACACACATGGAGTAACTGTCTCGGGACTGAGACAAATTAGTAGTACATTTGTCTTGGGACTAAGACAAGGCAAGAGGCATTCGTCTTGGGACTAAGACGTAGTGAAAGTGCCTGTGAGCTTGGCGTTCCAAGTATTTGGGACATGTTTGCCTGTTAGGTGTGCTAACTTGTATGCATTGTGCGAGGCGATGCCAATAACCCTGTACGGGCCTTCCCAATTAGGGGCGAGTTTGCCGTGTAGGCGGTCGAGCCTATTGTTTATCGCCGTACGCATGACCAAGTCGCCTCTTTCGAACTTACGGGGTCGGACGCCTCGGTTGTATTTCTGCGCCAATAGCTGTTTGTACGCAATATTTCTGAGTGTCGCCGCTTCCCTTCGTTCTTCGACCTCGTCGAGGCTGATCAATAGGCTTTCAGGATTTGAGTCGGAGTAATTGAGCACTCGATCTGAGGGGACTCCGATGTCGGCCGGGACGATTGCTTCCTGCTCGTACGTCAGGGCAAAGGGAGTTTTACAGGTGGCTGTGTGTACAATGGTTCTGTATGACCCCAAGACTGATGGGAGTTCGTCCACCCAACCTTCTTTAGTGTCCGTTAATTGCTTTCGTAACCCTTCGAGGATGATACGGTTTGCCATTTCCGTTTGCCCATTGGTCGCCGGGTACTCGACGGAAGTGGTTCTGTGGTCGATGCTCCATTCCTTGCAGAAATCCTCGAACTTCTCGCTGACGAATTGTCGCCCGTTGTCGATGATCAGCGTGTGAGGGGGACCGAACCAGGTGACGATGTTTCGCCAGAGGAAGTTTTGAATGTTCTGGGATCCAATGGTGGCCAAAGGTTCGGCTTCGATCCACTTGGTAAAGTAGTCGACCGCTACAATAAGGAACTTTCTCTGGAGCGTACCTTGAGGGAGGGGGCCCAGGATATCCATGCCCCAAGTGTCGAAGGGCTATGGAGAGTCGATGGGCTTTAGCTCGCCCGGTGGTTGGTGTATAAATGCAGCATGGCGCTGGGATTGGTCGCAGTGAGCGACTAGAGCTTCTGAATCAGCTCTTATCGTTGGCCAATAAAATCTGGAGCGCAGGGCTCACTTTCGGAGGGCTCCTGCGGACTAATGAGTGCCGCATATACCCTCATGGATTTCTTGTAGCATGTAACTGGCTTCTTCAGCCGAGATACACCGAAGGTGTGGGGATGAAAATCCCTTTTTGTATAGGTCGTTCCCCCAGACAAAATATCGAGCCCCTTGCCTCCTGATTTTTCGGGCGAGTTCTTTGTCTGTGGGTAGGGTGCCTGCCGCTATGTATGCCCTGATTGGGGCCATCCAGGAGTTGTCGACTGTGATCAGAAACACGTCTGGGTTTATGCTTGGGGCGCGAAGCATGGTTCACAAGACTGTCTTAAGTCCCGATTGGTTCGATGTGGTGGCTAGTTTGGAGAGGGCGTCAGGCTGGGTGTTCTGGTTCCGGGGGATCCGTGTGATCAAGACGGATTTGAACCTGCTGATTTCTTGTTTGGCACGCTCCACGTATTTGATGATTTTGGGCTCCTTTGCCTCGAAGTCTCTATTAAGTTGTCCAACCACCAGTTGTGAGTCGATGAATAGCTTGACCCTTGAGGCGCCTAGGTCGTAAGCTAGCGCTAGTCCGACTATGAGTGGTTCATATTCAACTTGATTGTTGGAGGCAGGGAACGTGAAGCGCAGGGCTTGTTCCACTTTGTTTCCGTTGGGGCTCTCTGCAATGATGCCAGCGCCCGCGGATTTCCCGATTGAGGAGCCGTCTACGTAGACTAGCCATGGGGATTTTTCTGGCTGTGGCTCAATTGACTCGTCGTGATTTGAAGCCGAGGCGTCCCTCTGAAGGCGTTCTGATGGAGTCATTTCGAATTTGAAGCCGAGGCGTCCCTCTGAACGCACTTTGCATTTTACCTTTAAGTTAAGTCGTACGTCTCTACTTTGAATTTAGGATTTCCAGCCTGACCAAGGCTCGCCTTACTTAGGCAATCCGAATGTAAACATTTTGCTTACCTTCAGCCTACCTAAGGCTAGCCCGACTGAGGCTGCACGAATGTACACATTTTGTTTTATTGAAAGCACTTCATTTTCAACTAGAGGCAAGACTTCAACTTTGCAAAGTACTCGCATAAGTCCTACCACGGACAACGGACTCAATTGCCCAAGAAACACTAAGCGCCCCCAGGGCCAAGCTAAAATTTCCCCAAAAGCGCGGTAAACAAACCCCTTTGGTGCGAAAATCACAAAACGAACGTTCGACAAACCACGCTAGCAACACGCATACAAACCGTCCTAATCACATGGTGCTCATGCAAAAGTCTTTTTACCCAGACGTACAGAGATAACCACGAAAAGAGAAACTGCAAACATGTACAACTTTTTACCCTGAAGTAAAAAGGAAAGCAGGGAAAGCTCTTCACAAAAATCATTCTCATTAATACAAAAATGAGAGGGCGTCCGCCCATTTACAAAGGGTAAACACTCCAAAAATTACATAA
Organism: Senna tora; assembly: GCA_014851425.1. Classification (NCBI taxonomy): domain Eukaryota; kingdom Viridiplantae; phylum Streptophyta; class Magnoliopsida; order Fabales; family Fabaceae; genus Senna; species Senna tora. The sequence goes on along the minus strand of CM026272.1, from coordinate 8,051,848 downwards.
ACCTAATCTTGGGCATCCCCAAGATCCACCTAAGTCTCGGCCCTAGCCGACTCCACGTGGTCAACACCTCCCGACGACCCCCGCCTGGTCGCCTCAGCCAGCTGCTGAGAAGTAGGTCCAATCCTGGGAGCTCGCCCACCAATTCGGGACAACACTTGGTGATCCACCAAGCGATCCGTCAGTTGACGAAGATAAGCAAAATTCAACGGAGGGTCCATTTCCGTCCGACCGCGAAGCTCACCCTCAAAAAACTCCAGGGAAGGATGCAAGGAAGCCACACACTCCGCTGGGAATCTCTCCCCACGGAGACGCTCGAGCTGCTCAACCGCCAGGAGCATGCCATACATCCTCTGTGCGGATAGCTCCTTCTGACGATCGACGACGTCAGCAACCTTGCTCTCAGCCGCCAGCCGACCAGAAAGATTTTCAGCAGCACGAGCCTCCGCACCCCACAGAGCCTCTCGAAGCGAATGCAACTCCTGCTGACGACTCTCGGCGTCATCACGACGGACAGCCAGCTCGAGCTGCTCAACCGCCAAGAGCATGCCATACATCCTCTGTGCGGATAGCTCATCCTGACGATCGACGACGTCGGCAACCTTGCTCTCAGCCGCCAGCCGACCAGAAAGATTTTTAGCAGCACGAGCCTCCGCACCCCGCAGAGCCTCTCGGAGCGAATGCAACTCCTGCTGACGACTCTCGGCGTCATCACGACGGACGGCCAGCTCCCTGCGAGCCCTCTTCAACTTCGAGGGGAGAAACACAACCTCGAAAGGGTGACCAGCTTCAACCCTGAGACAGGCGAGCTCCTCAGTCAAGGACTTAAATTCCCGTCCTTAACCCTCACACTCCAGCTCCTTGGCAGACAGCTGCTCCCGCACGTCCGCCAACCGCTTCTGGGAGACCTCCAGAGCCCGACTCTTAGAGGCCTCAATGACGGAAAATTGATCCCAGTCGCGGCGAATCTCCTCCTGCAAGAAGCGCACATATGCAGCGGAGTTAGGAATACAAACCTATCACAAAACGGAAGAAACACCAAGACAAGGGAACTTACCACACGCTTCTCTCACTCAAGTCCAGCTTGATGGATGTCGGCCAACGCCTCAGCAACCTGGCTGAAGCCTCAGACGGCAATATTCAGGGGCAAAGTGTCTAGCCCCCTGGCCTCCCTCTCTCGCATCTCCACGGGGAAGCACGTGCCCAATGCCACCAGTTCAAAAGCCAATCGCCCCTCCGGTGGACCAAAGGGTTCAGAAGGGCCAGCACTCAACCCAGGAACAACACCTCTCGTGGCAGCCGCTTGACTCACCACTACATTCCCCCCGTCTGAGGGAACTCTGGCCTCCACGGCCGCATCTCCAGACCCAACAACCTCCACAGCCGCAGGATCACCCGTCGCAGTCTGAGGTACGGAAGAGTTTCGGACAGGCTCCTCAACGGCCACCCTGGCCCTCTTAGCAGGAGGCTGATTTACCCCCTCAACAGAGCTGAGGACGGGTAGAAAGGATCACCCTCACGAGTGATTGAAGGACGGAAGCGGAAGTGGTAATAGAGGTAGGAACAGGGGCAGAAATAGGAACAACATCCCCCGCTGGAGCCTCCGCCTGGGCATCCTCCCGGTTAGTACTCCGTCGTACGACCTGCGGAGACGATCGCAAGTCAGCCCCAATAGGACGTCTCTTGGGACCACCTTCCCTGCTTTCAGCCGGCTCCGCCGGAGAAGTTCCTCTCCTTCCACCTCCCTGAGGTCTGCTAGCGCCAATATTCCCATCTTTCTTCCTCCTCTCCCTCGGAGGAGCCTCTTGACGGCGCTCCCCTTTGGACAACGGAGGCACCGGAAGCCGTCTTTCCCTCTCACCACCACCAGGCACCACGACAGGTACCACAATTGAAGCATCAGCAGCAACCCCCGGTGACAGGCCCTGCTGACCATTCTTCCTCCCCCCGCTCCGGCCAGTATCACGGGTCCTAACCATAGGAGGAAGAGGAGGGGCAGAGGAAGGAAGATCCTCCAAATCGGTGAAATCGAAAGGGTAGTAGCTGTAATCGTCACCTCTGCCAGCCACTGAATTCAAGAAGTGAGAATCAAACAGGCAAGAGCAGATAAAATAGAGGCAACGGAGAAAGGTGAATGGAAATGTAAAGTCACAAACTTTCAAACATGGGCATTTATAGGGCACCCAGAGGCGCGACGATTCAAAAACTTCGACCCCTCGAATCCCGCAATGGATAAAACCCCTTATCCTCTGCAGTCAAACCCAGTTGCAACCGCCTGCCTCAACCGCACACGTGGAAAGAAGCAACGGACGGAATACATGGCCAGGGCAAAGGAGACGCAAAGACCGCAAAAGCCCCCGCTAACCCAAGAGTCGCTTCAAAACATTCGAGGGCCTTTCAGCAAAACTCTCCAACTAGGCTAATGATGGCTGCCCTCGGAAAAAAACCCGCATTAATGAGGGAGAAACAGCGGCAAAGCGTTTTAATGACAGAAGCACCCATTCAAGCCCTGACGCGTGGCACCGGCAGCAAAGCCCGCTCCCTCAACAAAATAGCCCTCTGTAAGGAAGCCACCGTCAGCTGTCAACAACTGGCCAGAGGAGAGCTCTCCGAAAAAATGACCAAAGCAGCCCCTGACTTTTGGATTCCCTTCACTAACCCTCAAAGGGTATTTTGGGAAAGGCCCCTCTGAGCATTGAAGACTCCACCTCGGTAAGTCGCGTACTTCCAGCAGAGATGGCTTAGAAACTTGTTGAGGAAGCCAAGCGGCCAGCCACCCAAAATGCGACGTGTGTCCTCTCCAAGACACCTCCTTTCCTACGGAGCAGTGCGACAAGGCCAACTTCATGAGTCTGACGACCAGCTCCCATACTCCAAAGCGGTCGAGCCATCCCGCAAATAAAGGCAGCGAAATTCCCAAGTATCCTACAAGCAAAAGGAACTTAAGTCCACGGGCGCCCGACACCCATAGACTTGGGGGACTTATGTAACTTCGAAATATTCCACCTTGGGACACGTGGCACTGACGTTCTAGAAGCATGGCCCCATCACCCGCTGGAGACACGTGGCACCACTCATCCCTCCATTACGTGGCCCTCACCCACGTCACAACACGGAGATTCCCCTCAACTAGACGTGGGATCTCCACCAGGCCTCGTGGGATGACCCACATCCCACGAGGTCGTGGGTCGAGCACGATCTCCCCACACAAGTATAAATAGGCCCTCACTCGGGGGACTTGGACATGATTCAACCCTGGACAGAATTACATATAACTTGAAGGATTATCACACATCAACCCCTTAGATACACCTCACGTGTACTTTCAACTCCTCGAACCCCGCCGTTGGCCCTCCGTTTAGGCCGAACTCCGACCTGCTCACCTCCTCCTTGGAGCACATCGCTTACTGGGCTTCCAGCAGCCCTCAGAGACCATAGCTCTGTCCCACTAAGGCAACCTCCCACAGAGCGGCTCGCCCGCCCGGAGTACCTTAGACACGTCTTAGCCGCACACGGCCCAATACAGGTAACAACCTTGCCTAACGGCTTGGATAGACGTCACCATGACGAACTACGTGGACTTTGATCCCTTCAGAAGGGTACGTAGGCACCTAGGTGCATCACCTAAGGACAAGTCCCCCAAGCTTAAGACCCCTTGCGGTCCTAAATTTATATTACAATTGTCTGAGCCAAAAATTACAGTTACAATTATCAATATCAATCAATCAATATATTTAATAAACCTATAACAATGGTACTGTTCACCCACTCTACTTTACTATTCACAAGCCAAATAAGCCAACACTGATTAAAGCCATGAGTTGCACTGTTCACGTATAATTGTTCTGAAACGCTGCTTTTACTGTTTGCTTCTTTTTTTTTTCCTCCAACATATTTACGGTTACACCATCGTCCAATGCTTCCAAATATATATATATATATATATATATATATATATTAAAATTGTGGAAACTACGGTGCTGTTCTTTACACAAGAAATGGGAAGGGAAAGAAGGAAGGAGAAAAAAAATATGTGGACCCCACATGTTACTCACTTTTTTATTTCCATCTTGAAAAGTGTGTATAATTAAAAAAAGGAAAATACAAAATACAAAATATCTATTATACCATTTGATTTGACACAATCATAACTTTTTCTTTTTTTTATTATTTTAATATAAGGGGTAAAATGGTAATTTTAATGCATTCCCATTCTATTTCCATTTTCAACTTTTATTAACAAACACAATAAATGCATTCCTTTTCCATTTCTATGTAAAGAACTTACCCTATGAACTTTAGCCTTTTACAATATATGTCTACTTTTATTTAAAAAAAAATGATTTCAATAATGTAGTTTGTGGTTTTTCTATAACTAAAAATATGTTATTTATATTTTTGTTGTCATCTTTATTTTTTATTTTTGTAATTTGGGCCAATCAAATTACAAATAAAAAAAGGAAATTAAAATTTATAATTTTGATAGTATATTATAAATACTTAATTTATATATAAATTTTGATTTGAATATTATAAGATTACAGTTTCACTAATATTATAAAAATATTTTTAAATTAAAAAATTCATTAATTATTTTTCACTCGAAATAAATAAGAAATTGGATCCAGTGCAATTTCTTATCTTGCTATTCCTATGAAATTTCATCAAAATGCACATTTTTTACTTCATTTGTAAAGTTATAATTAGGACTCACACTAATAAAGACCCACTATGAATGGATTAAGGATCAAATTGTAACTGTCATTTTTGGATCAGACAATTCTAGGTTAGAAATAAAGACCACAAGGGGTCTTAACCTAAGGGGATTTGTGCTTAGGTGAAAACCTAGGACGTGCGTAAGGTACTCCGAGCGGGCGAGCCACTCGTTGGATGTTACCTTAGACTGGGAGAGAGCGAGGTTCTCTTTGAGCTGCTAGGAGCTTTTGCTGATGGAGATCCCCGGGACGGAAATATGTTGTTTGATGGCGGAGCTTGTGAGGTGGTGGACCAAGCTCTAAGATTAAGAAGGCGGTGTATCATATTTGGGAGGTTAAGCCTTACTTGTGTATTCCCAAGTCTGTCTGTCTGTCTATATGTCGAGTTCCACGAGTGAAGACCGTTAATATTAAGTGCATAGGAGGACGTGGTCGACCCACGTTCTTGCTCGACGTGGGTCGACAGATGACGTTCAAGGGCTTTTCATGTCTCTGGTGCGAGAGCTTAAGAGGGGAGACGTGGGTACCTGCCACGTATGAGGCAAATGGGCGGTGCCACGTGTCGCTGGCCCAAGCTCCTGTAGTCCTTCTAGAAGGCTAGTGCCACGTGTCCCAAGGGGAGAATATTCCGTGGTTACACAAATTATTAATATTGATTAATAGTATCACCAAATAGTCTTGTGAGGCTATTTGTTAATATTAATAATAATTTAGTCTCTAACATAGTAATACATTCAAAGTGATGATATTTGTCAATATTAATATTAATTTGGTCCCTAATCCATTTATGATGGGTCCTTATTAATATGAGTCCCTATTATTATTTTATAAATAAGGTAAAAATGTGTATTTTGAAAAAAGTGCATAGACATTAAAAAAAAAAATTGCGCCAATCCAATTTCATTTAATTATATAAAAAATAAGTAAGTATCTTGATCAAAATAAGTGAAATATTATCTCTCAATTACACTCCCATTCCACTTTTTGGGTTAAAAAAAAAAAGGAGCGGTGTAATTTTTTTCAAAACAAAGGGGATGATATTATAATTTAATAACCTATAATTAATTCTACTATTTAACTTTTAAAATTTGTATTATTGTTTACTTAAATAATAAATTAATATTTGCATGTTATAATTTATATGTAATCACTCTTATAATGAAAATACTGCATTTCATAAATTAAATCTAAATTAAACAACGTTATTTTCACAATAATTTCATGTGTGGCTCCATTTGTTCAATAAAAGGAAATAAGAGAGAAATAAAAATTGATTTTAAGAAACAATATAATTTTTTTATAAAATGAAAACTGAATATTTTTAGAATAAATATAGTATATGTAACTACGGAATATTCTACCTTGAGACACGTGGCACTGATGTTCTAGAAGCACGGCCTCAGCACCCGCTAAAGACACGTAGCACCACTCATCTATCAGCTACGTGGCCCTTGCCCACGACATCTCACGGAGCTTCCCCTCAATCAGACGTGGGATCTCCACAAGCCTCGTGGGACGACCCACGTCCCACGAGGTCGTGTGTCGAGCACGATCTCTCCACACTCAGATATAAATAGACCCTCACTCGGGGGACTGAAAAAGGCAATCAAGCATAGCAGAACTATACGCAACCTGAAGAATTACCACACCTCTTCTGTGATATCTCACATACTCTCTTGGTACCTGAGAACCCTCAGGTACCCCACGCAATCTCTCTTCATCCCCACGAAGCTCTGTTGCAGGCCCCCATTCCGGCCAACCTCCGGCCAGCTCACCTCCGTCCCGGAGTGCATCATTTGTAGGGCTTCCAGTAGCCCCCAGAGACCATAGCTCTCTCCAACTAAGGCAACCTCCCAAGAGCGGCTCGCCCGCCCGGAGTACCTTAGGCACGTCTTAGCCGCACACGGCCCAATACAGGTAACAACCTTGCCTAACGGCTCCTATAGACGTCACCATGACGAACTACATGGACTTTGATCCCTCCAGAAGAGTACGTAGGCACCTAGGTGCATCACCTAAGGACAAGTCCCCCAAGGTTAAGACCCCTTGTGGTCCTAATTTTAAACTATAATTGTCTGAGCCAAAAACGATAGTTACAGTATATATTATTATAAAGTGAACTAATGTATTATTTATTTTCCTAAAAAAAATTATTAATATTATTAAATTACTTCAAAATTAAATTCAAAATTGATAACATAACTATATATGGATAAATATACAATTAAAGTATAATTTTTTTATTATTATTCATATTTTTATTTAATTAATCTATATTATAAAAATAAAAAATTAAATCACAATTGAAATATTGAAATATATTTTTTATATTTATTCATTAAGCCTGATTTTTCATATATAATATAATTTTAATATTACAATTTGATCTTTATTTTTTATTTTTTCAATTTGTACCAATCAAAATTAAAATGTGAAGACAATAAAAAAGATATAATTTTGACATGTATCATAAATATCAAATTTATATATACTTTTTTTAATGAATTATTATTTTGAAATTTTAATTTTTTGTAAAAAATAATTAGTGCATTTTATTTTAAATTTCAAAAATAATTTTTTTATATTAGTGAAATATAAATTTTATTATATAAATAATAAACATAAAAATATTTTGGTCAAATATGGGTGAAATTATAGTTTTCTTATCTCTCAAAGAAATGAAGTGTAAACTAAAGATGGAAAAAATTTATGTCAAGTTCCTTATATCTTTGTGATAAAGTTTCTCCAATCATATGCTTCATTTACACTCTTTGTCTTCTATGATTGGTCATGTAAAAAGTGGTCTTTTATATTTCATCTCTACCTTGGTCATAAAAATCTTTTTATCAGTTGTCTTCTTTATATGAGCGAACCTTATCGCAAATATATAAAAAAATCTTACCTAAGTTTAAACCTTTAAAGATCTCTCAAAGGAATGAAGTATAATTTACTTTGCTATTTAACTTTTCAAATAGTATACTAACATTTACTTAAACAATAAATTCATGTTTGTATGTTATGATTTCGATTAAACCACTCTTATAATTAACACAATACTCAATATATTGAATCTCAACTGAAATATAAAATATCAAATACACCGTATACATTAAAAAAATAGACATATGTTTTCTTATTTATGTATGATCTCAAATGCAAATATATAAGCGACTAGAGATTGCATACATTAAAAAATAGACATATCTTCTCTTTTTGTAATTTGGATCAATTAAATTAAAAAGTTTATAATGTTGATACTATATTATTAATATTTAATTTATATATAAATTTGGATTTATTTTCAAAAAAAAAAATATTTCACTTTTATTCATTTTGAGTAAAAATCATTTTTACATTTATTTTAAATTTTTTAAAAGCAAATTCTTATATTAGTGAAATGCATATTTAATCATATAAATAAAAAATGAGAGAATATTTTGGTCACAATGAGTGTGATTTTAGGTTTCCTTATAAGTGTTTTTTTTTTTAAACCAAGGGATCATGAAGGTAAGTTAAGGATATGTCAAACAAAGAGAGTGTAATTTATTATAGTATTTAACTTCTTAAAATAGTACTATGGTATGTTATAATTTATATTTCACCACTTTTATAATAGAAGTAGGAAAATAATAGATTTCATAAATCGAATCTCAATTTATTACATATAAAATAATAAATACATCATACATATTGAAAAATAAATAAAACATTTATTTTATGGTCTCAAAATTCAATAATAAGATTTACAAAAAAAGTAAATATACTTAACCACTTTTATAACAAAATTAATGAACTCAATAAATTGAATCCTAATTTAAATCTAAAAAATCAAATGTATTATTAAAAAAATGCATTAGTTTAGCGATCTCAAAATAAATACATAAGAAATGATACGATATAAAATATTTTGACATATTATAATTTAAATGATTTAAATACAAATATAATTTATGTAATTTATATTCATAATTAATATATTATTAAATAAAATATATTAAAAAAACTAATACCCGTGTAATAGACGGGTCATAATCTAGTTATATATATATTAGTTATTTATTATGACGTTATAACTAAAAACTTATTTTTTTTGTCACACTTTTTTTTATATGACACCAAAAATCTACAAATGGAAGTTTTTTTGTAGACGTTTATTAGAAATTGGTTATTTATTGAGAAGCTACACTAATAAATTGAATAAATTATTTTTTTCGTGTCGCACTTTGCTTTTGTGACATTAAAACTATGCAAAACTATATTATAAGTGATAATGCTATATAATTTATTTTGTATATTGTTATTTGAATGATTTAAATACTAAAATTAATTTTTGTAATTCATAATTATTGTGTTATTAACATAATTTATATAATTAAAAGAAATATATTAAACAATTTAAAAGCTAATGCCCGTGCATAGCACGTGTCATAATCTAGTGTTTATAATAAATGTATGACCGATTCGCTATTTAACTACAAAACATTTATTGTTGTCAATGTCACATCAACTATCGTGTATATAAATAAACTTTAACCTCATTAATATAAATAAACTTTATCCTCATGCGGATATTAAAGCGTTATGTTAATATTAAATTAAATAGTTGAGTACCAATTAATAGTGAAAGAAAATTCTCTACTTTTAAAAGAAAAATAGAAAGAGAGGGTTGTGATAGGAAAATGAAGTAAAGAGTATGAGCACAAGGATAATTTACTTTTATTTTTGTGATTTTCATTTTTTTTTAAATTTGTAATTTGAACCAATTAAATTAAAAGGATGAATGAAATTAAAAAGTTATAATTTTGATAATAACATAGTATATTATATTTATATATAAATTTTGATTTTACCTTTTTAAAGTTAGTATTTCATTATTATTTATTTTGAGTAAAAATAAATTATTTCAATTTAAAGTTTAAAAATTATATTTTTATATTAATCAAATACATATTTAATTATTTAAATAAAAAATATAAGGGTATTTTGAGAAAAATGAATAAAATTGTATGTTTTTTATCTTTCATATGACGAGAGTGTGAATTTTCAAAACAGATGAGAAGGAAGTGTAATTCAATGACTCTACAATAAAAAATAGCCTAATTTACTCTACTATTTAACTTTTCAAAATAGTATTATATTTATTTTTCTTAATGAAAAGTACTCATATTTACTTAAATAATGAATTAATATTTATATGTTGTGATTTGTATTGACCATTCTTATAACGAAACTAATAGATTCAATAAAATAAAACAAAATTAAAATTTAAAATATCAAATACAACTTATATATTACAATTTATAAAAAAACATATATATTAAAAAATTTAAACATATTTGTTGTAACTACGGAATATTCCCCCTAGTGACACGTGGCACTGAGCTTCTAGAAGAGCTGCAAGAGCTCAAGTCAGTGACAAGTGGCACCATACATTCACCCTCTATGTAGCCGGTACCCACGTTTTTCCTCTTAAGCTCCCGTCCAAGAGACGTGGGAAGCCTTCAAGGTTCGTGGGGCGACCCACGTTGAGCAGGATCGTGGGTTGACCATGTCCTCCCCCACACTTGGTATAAAAGGGACCTCACCCGGGGGACTCAGACACATCAAGTCAACAGACTCTGAATACACAGAAGCTAGTCTTAGCCTTCCAAATATGATACACCTCCTCGTTAATCTTGGAGCTTGGTCCACTGCATCCCAAGCTCCACATCAATCAACATATCTCCATCCCAGAGATCTCCATTGGCAAAGCTCCTAGCAGTTCTGAAAGACCCTTGCTCTCTCCCAGTCTAAGGAAACCTCCAACGAGTGGCTCGCCCGCCCAGAGTACCTTACACACATCCTAGCCGCACACAGCCCCATACAGTTAATCACCTTACCCAATGGCTCTCACAGACGTTAACACGACGAACTACGTGGACTTTGATCCCTTCCTAAGGGTACGTAGGCACCTAGGTTCTCACCTAAGGACAAGTCCCCCAAGGATACGACCCCTTGCGGTCCTTATTTTTAACTAAGAGTTGTCTGAACAAAAAATGATAGTTACATTGGCACCCACCGCGGTCTTTCTCGGACCATAATGCCTTGCACACTCTGTCGCTAAACGTCATTTCTTTTTCGGGGAGTAGAAGTATCCGCCTAATACTCAAAAATCCACATTGTTTATTTCACATACAAGAAAAATTTGGAAATGACCGACTCAAGTGCCCCTACGGCTACAACCGATGCAAGCGCTCTAAGGCGCAGCACAAGGAATAGACAAGGGACGATTGAAGTTGCCACAGCGGAAGTAGGCAGCTCAAATTCAACCCAACCGCTGAACAGCTCGACGGCACAAGCGACTATCACAGAGACCGCTGTCCAAACACCAGCAACCAGGGAGGAAGCATGCCCCCAGCATCCCTGTGGCATGCCACATAACACATGCCCTCCAGCTAGCAACCAAGAGATAATAGTACCAGCGAGGACCTCGCGGGAGATGGAGCTAGCCCGACTCGAGGCAGAGATAGCAGCGATACGTCAACAACAACGGGAAGAGGATATAAACCGCTCCCAAACGAACACAGGCATCCAGACACATGCGGGCCCCTCCAATGACCCTACTGGCTTGCTCGCAATATAATTCGGAACTTTGCCTGTGGAGTTCGCACGACTATCACTAACAGCACCAGCTCCCCCGCCATCAATCCCACCTGGGCCAACAATGGTCGCCGGACAAGCAGTGCGCCCGCTCGCGGATTACCCTCGATGACCTATCCCGAATTATCCGCTAGGGTCTTATCTGCATATGCCTTGGGCAAGAGCCTACAACCCATACGCCCCCTACAATATGTCCACTCACTCATGACAATACCACTGGCCTGGCTTCGACTTCCAAGGGAAAGGGAGGCACCCCTTCACCCAGAAAGTCATGAACGAACACGTGCCCATGGGTTTCAAGATGCCTTTCCATATAGAACCTTATGGTGGAGAGACTGATACACAGGACCACATCAACACTTTCAACTCGACAATGTCGATACTCGGCATGACGGACGGTCAGCAATACCGAGTCTTCTCCTCGACCTAGAAAGAATCGGCTCTAAGATGGTTTTCACTACTGCCCACAAACTCGATCCACAGCTTTGAGTAGTTGGCACAAAAGTTCCTTACCCAGTTCGCCAGCAGTAAAGAATACCAGAAAAATGAAGATTCCTTCATCGGCTTCCACCAGGAAGAAGGGTAAACTTGACAAGCCTTCTTAGCTCGCTTCACGAAACTCTCGCTCCAAGTCAGGGGCCTCCAAGATGCCGTTGCAATCTTGGTCATTAAACAAGGCCTCCGATGCTCACAGTTCTACGGGGAGCGCAACGGATGCCCTATTTCTACCTTGCAGGAACTAATGGACCGTGCGGAATGGTTCATCTAGGAGGAGAATGCCCAGATTGCCAAAGATAAATGAGAAAATCCTGATAAGTAGGTTTGACCTGGAGCGATCTGAGAAAAAGAAGGAGAAGACGACAACGAACAACCAAATTCATAAGGGGAAAAATAACAGAAAGCGCTCGCCACCGCGACCTCGAACGCCTCCCAGAGGGCGATTCACCAGCTACACTCCTCTCAACAAGTCACATGTCGGGGTCCTCAAGGAAATTTACCACTTGGAGATGCTCAGTTTCCCCCCACAAATAAAGCGGCGCAAGACTGGAAACCCGGTGGATAAATCCAAGTATTGCCAGTTCCGCAAAGACTACGGACACGAGACAAACGACTGTATTCACTTAAAAGATCAGATCAAGGACCTGATCCGCAAAGGACAGTTGGGCAGGTACATCAAAGAGGAGAGCAGAACCAATACGGAGCACCCAAGGGATACTAGTGACCAAGCACCTACTCGCGGGGTTATCAGCGTCATCGCAGGTGAATTGCAAAAAGGAACCATCTCGCAACCGCAAAATAAGAAAAGGGTGGAATGCTCCATACTCGCCCTCGACTATGCCCTAAAGCATAGAAAGAGAAGCGACCCTATCACGTTCGACCTCACGAACCTCAAAGGACCAATCCATGACGACCCAATGGTAGTGACCGCAGTCATTGTCAATTACGAGGTCAAACGAGTCCTAATAGACCAAGGATCTTCAGCGGATGTCCTTTATTTTGACACTTTTAAGAAGCTCGAGTTAGACTAGGCCAACATGAGGCCCTTCCCCGGTACCCTGATAGGGTTCTCTGGAGCTCAAGTTCTTGCAGAAGAAATCATATCAGCTCGCATAACTATTGGCACTTTACCAAAGGTGGCAAGCCTTGACGTAGATTTCATCATCGTCTCAGCACCTTCGGCGTACAACGCCATCCTTGGGCAACCGTCCCTGAACAAACTCAGAGCTATAGTGTCCACCGCACAGCTCACTATGAAATTTCCGACGCCACACGGGGTTGGAGAAATCATGGTGGATCAAAAACTAGCGCGAGCCTGCTACGTGGCAAGCTTAACCAAGACCATCAAGGTCGCTCGCCTTGGTCCCAAAGCATCACGCGAGGAACCCTCTAAGGGCAAAGAGTCAGGACCAAACCCCCAAGAGTCCGCGCGATCGGACTAAGCCTCCGTCTAAACTCTAAACGCAATTTGCGCGCTCGAAAGTGCTTTTCGGTCAAGTTACACACGTCTCAGTTTATTTCAAAGTTAGGAATTATTACTCTCAGCCTGACTAAGGCTAGTAGAATGTAATCTTCTGTTTACCATTAATCGAAATTTTCCTTTTGAAAAGAGACATGACCTATATCCGCAAAGTCAACTCGCAAAAGTCCCAAGGAAGGGCATAGGGCCGACCGCCCAAAAAAACGCTTAAAGAGTCACCAAGGCCTAGCTAAGATTCCCCCGAAGTGCGACTTAAAAACCTCTCAGGCACGAAAACACAAAATGAACATTCACACAAAAGACGCTAGCAAAAAGTATGCGACCGTCCTGATCACACGGTACTCATGCAAGAATTTTTTTACCCCGAAGTAAAGAGATAACCAAATAAAAAAAAATTGTACTCATGCAAAACCTCTTTGCCCAAAAGTAAAAAGAGAGGCAGTTAAAATCTAATTTTAATTCGCATTAATATAACAAAAGGGGGAAGGCGTCCGCCTATTACAAGGAACAAAACCTAAAACCCTACATAAACCTATTCTTGGGCATCCCCAAGATCTACTTTGGCTTCGGCCTCCGCAGGCTAGACGTTGCCAGCGTCTCCCGACGGCCTCCTCTGGACTGCTTCGGCCATCTGCTGAGAAGTAGCTCCAATCTCTAGAGCACGTCCGCCAACAATGGAAAGCACTTGATGAACCAGCGCGCGGTTAGCCAATTGGCAGAGATAAACGATGTTCAAAGGATGATCAGTCTCCAACCGACCTCTAAGCTCACCATAAAAAAGCTCCAGGGAGGGATGCAGGGAGCCACCCACTCAGCCGGGAAACTCTCTCCACGAAGGCGCTCGAGCTGCTCAATTGCCAGCAACATCCCATACATCCTCTACGCCAACAGCTCTCCCTGATGATCAACAACGTCGACCACCTTGCTCTCAGCATCTAGGCAGCTCGTAAGATTTTCGCTGACGCGGGCCTCAACACTCTTCAAAGCCTCACGAATAGAGTGCAACCTCCAAACTCTTCTGAGCAGCCTCCAGAGCGCAACCCATAGCGGCCAAAAACCCAAGAAGTTGATCTCTGTCAAGGCGGACGTCATGATACAAGAAATGGAAACTGTCAGTGAATAAAGTAAACCTTGGATAAAAAACGATTGAAGAGGATAGGCCGAAATAGCTAAAAGAGAGAGACACTTACCACTTGCTTTTCCCACATAGTTCCAGCTTGGTGGAAGTCGGCCAACGCCTTGGCAATGCTGCCAAAGGCACGGACAACAATATTCAGGGGAATGGTGTCCAACCCCCTAGCAGCTCTCTCGCCCATGTCCACAGGAAACCGCCTGCTCAGATCCACCAGGTCAAAAGGAGGCTCCCCCTCCGGAAGCTCGACAGGCTCAAAAGGGTCAACATCTGACCCCAAAGAAACATCTTCCGTGGCGGTCATTTGACTCACCATTACATTCCCTCCACCAGCGAGGGTCCCAGCTTCTTCAGTCGCTTCACCAGCTCCGGCTGCCCCAGTTGGAGCCTCAACCATTGTCTCATCTGCAATGGCCCTCTCCCCTGCAAAAGGGTCACTCACAGGTTCCTCGACCGCCCGCTCAAACCGAGCTTTCTTGCTCGCAGGCTCATCAGCACCTCCAATAGAATCCGGAGTTACGGTGCGAGACAATAAAAAGAAACCTGAGACGACAGCCTCAAACCCGCACTAGAAGGCTTCTTGAACCCCCCTTCCTTATTCTTGGGGTCCACTGCCGCTGCAACCTCCCTCCTATCCCTCCCCTTGGAACCTCCGCTGTCTCCTCTGCCATCTTTCCTCTTCATTTTCCCTTTGGGATCCTCTTGCCGATGCACCTTATCAGGAGAAGGTGGAGTATGCTTTCAGACATCTTTTTCACTACCACCGGACATCCCGGCAGAAGCTCCAGCAACTCTTCCTTAACCAGGGGAAAGGTCTTGCCCAAACTTCTTCCCCTTACTCTGGCTGCTATCCCGAGTACGGCTAAGAAGAGAAGGAGGAGGAGGGGATAGATCCCCCAAATCAGTAAAATTGAAAGGGAAAAGACTGTCATCTTCACCAGCCATGATGAAGCTTTACAAAGGAAAATGACAATTTCACAGAGGAGAAAGGTGCAAGAACCGGAGAGAAAGTTTTGATAGAACAGAGAAGGATGAAATAGATAAATCATTGAAGATGAAGAAGGTAAAACAACCAACTTCTAAATACAGGGTATTTATATGAAGCACAAGGGTGCGACGATTCGAAAATCTCCGCCCCCCTCGAATCCCGCAACGGATAAAAACATTATCCAATGCACTCATCATAGGCTGCAACTGCCTGTCCCAACTGAGCACGTGGAGAGAAGGAATGGTTCGGATCCCTCAGTTGAGAACCGAGAGAATAAAGTTAGAAAAGCCCCCAGGAACCCAAGAGTCACCCAAGAGGACCAAAGGGCCTTTTCGGAAAATCCATTATCAACGCTAATGATGGCAGCCCTCGGAAAGGCACCTGCATTAAATGAAGAAAAAAGACTGCAAAGTCACCCGAAGTCACGAAGGCCAGTCAGACCATGACACATGGTGGCAACAACAACCCATTTCTCCAAAGGGTATCTCCTCACAAAGTCCCCTCGGGCTAGCACTGTCAAAACGGGTCGGCTCGGCCCGGCCCGCACCGGCCCGTGACGGGCCGGCCTGTTTATTTGGCGGGCTTGGGAAGTAATGCCCAAGCCCGCCCGCAATGGCCCGCGGGCTAAACGGGCTAGCCCTCGGGCCAATTTTTTTTATTTTTTTAAAATATATATTTTTTAAAATTAATTATAAAATTATATATTTATTTAAAAATTAGTAATTTTTTAACTTTAAATTAATATTTTATTAATTTTAATTATTATTTAAATTATTTATATACTTTATTAGAATAAAATTATTATTTAACACATAAAATTATCTAAAATATATATATTTATACATATTTTAAACAAATATATATTAATTTTTTATTTAATTTTTTTTTAAATTTTTGGCGGGCCGGCCCGCGGGGCCTGCGGGCTTAAATGGGCCAACCCGTTTAGGCCCATTTTTAAACGGGCCTATTTTTGCTTGCCAAGCCCGCCCATTTAGCGGGCGGGCCGGGCTAGCCCGCGGGCTCCGGCCCGTTTTGACAGTGCTACCTCCGACCACAGCCGGCGGACGAGGCTGTCTAGGAGAAGACATTCCGGATGTCCAAAATACTCCTGGCCTTTGGGTTTCCTCCGCACACCACCAAAGGGCACCTTCGAAAATTCCTCTATACAATGATGACCTCTACTTGGATAGATGCGTACTTTCCTTGAGAGACGGTTCAAAAAATTTGCCAAAGAAGTTAAGCAGTCAGCAGTCCGGATCGAGACGCGTGGCACCTTCGACATCCCTACTCTCTCAAAGGAAATCAGAAAGAGATAGGCAAAACCTCTTCAACCGAATGACCGACCAAGATGGCCAGACCAACTTTCGAACGAGCTCATTTGGCAAAAGACAAGTGGGAAATTTTCCTTAAGTAGCTCGCTGAAAGGAACTTAAGTCCACGGACGCCCGAAACCCATAGACTTGGGGGACTTATGTAACTACAGAATATTCCCCTGAGGGACACGTGGCACGGAGCTTCTAGAAGAGCTGTAGGAGCTCAAGTCAGTGACATGTGGCACCATACATTCACCCTCTACGTGGCCGGTACCCACGTTTCTCCTCTTAAGCTCCCGTCCAAGAGATGTGGGAATCCTTGAAGGTTCGTGGGGCGACCCACGTCGAGCAGGATTGTGGGTCGACCACGTCCTCCCCCACACTTGGTATAAAAGGGACCTCGCGCTAGGGACTCAAACGCATCAAGTCAATAGACTATGAATACACAAAAGCTAGTCTTAGCCTTCCAAATACGATACACCTCCTCCTTAATCTTGGAGCTTGGTCCAATGCATCCCAATCTCCACCATCAATCGACATATCTCTGCCCCAGAGATCTCCATCAGCAAAGCTCCCAGCAGCTCTGAGAGACCCTTGCTCTCTCCCAGTTTAAGGCAACCTCCAATGAGTAGCTCGCCCGCCCGAAGTACCTTACATACGTCCTAGCCGCACACAGCCCCATACAGGTAATCAATCACCTTGCCCAACAGCTCTCACGGACGTTAACACGATGAACTACGTGGACTTTGATCCCTTACTAAGGGTACGTAGACACCTATGTTCTCACCTAAGGACATGTCCCCCAAGGTTACGACCCCTTGCGGTCCTTATTTTTAACTAAGAATTGTCTAAACCAAAAATAACAGTTACATTTGTTATGATCTCGGAAGTAAATATTTAATGGACGATATTACACAAAATGTTTTGACATACTATAATTTGAATTATTTAAATATTAAAATGTACTTATACAATTCATATCTCATTAGTTACTTTAATAATATTTGTATTTGTGCACCCTATCTTGCTATATAAAAAAAGGAAAGAAAAAAGAGTGAAATTAAAATTGATAATAAGAAATATTATAATTTACTTTCTATCTTATAAAAAACCGAATATTTCTATAAGAAATGTATATTATTTTAGAGAGATCTAATAATTTATTATTAAATTAAATTCAAATTCCATATTAAACTAGTCATTTATAATATACCATTAAAATTATAATTGTTTTCACCTTTTAAATTTAATTGGTCAAATTGCGAAAATAACAAGTAAAGATATATATATTTTTTGCCATGAAGTAAAGATAATAACTGGAATATATTATTTATATTTATTCATGTAAAAAAATATATTGCATATACTTCAATTGTGAAATAATATTTTAATTTTTGTAATTTTCACCAATTAAATTAAAAATTTTATTGTAATTGTATATTATAAATATTTAATATATATAAAAGCTTTAACTATTTAGCTGTTTATCATGAGAGCTTTTATTATTTTTAAGTGTGAGCCACACCGGCTATCTAGCTTGTGATTTTTCATATAAAAATATATATTTTATATATTTAATTTGTGATCTCTATTTTTTATGTAATTTAGACCAGTTAAATTAATAGGGTGGAGAACATTAAGAAATTATAATTTTGATTTTAATTTTAAAATTATTATAATAACGTTATTTATTTTGAGTAAAAAATAATTATTGTATTACATTTTAAATCTTAAAATATTTTTTTATATTGATCAAATATATATATTTAATTATACAAATAAATAAATATAAGAATATTTGTTTAAAATGTGTGAAATTGTAGATTTTTTAATCTTTTACTAGATGAAAGTTTCATTTTAGAATCGCTCAAGAGAAAGTTGTGTAATTTACTCAACTATTAAACTTTTAAAAATAATATTCTTGGCAAAAAAAATAATATTACTATTTACTTAAACAATGACTTAATATTTGTAACCACTCTTATAACAAAACTAACAATAAATTGAATTTTAATTGAAATCTAAAATATCAAATATATGTACATACATATTGTAAAAAAAATACAAAATATGTTTTATAATCTCGAAAGTAATGTAAACAATGAATCTACATAAACATATTGTAATTTGAATTGTTTAAACACTAAAATATATTTTATATAATCATAATCATTTTTAGTATAATTTATATAAATGATTGAAATATACTAAAAAAAAATCAATAGCCGTCGCAGCCTAGTTATATTACTCCCTCTGGTTCACAATATCTGCTGAAATTTGGAGAAATTTTTTGTTTCAAAATATCTGCTGTTTCCACAAAATCAATAAAGCATTAATTATTTTTTGACAGTTTTATCCCTATTTATTCTTTCTTAGACTTTTCAAGTTTAATTAGTTGAGCCAAGACTTTTTCCAAGTTTATTGTTATTCCCAATATATGCTGAATCAGATTTGTTTATTTCAACCGGTTTTTAATTAATCATTTATAGTTATCATTGTTTCCAATTATTTTTAACTCTCATTTCTTAAAGATGCAAAGAACTGTAAATGCTCTTGTCAAATATCCAGAAGATAAATCAATGGAGAAGGCAATTATGGAAGATTCAAAAGATAAATCAATTGTGGAAGATTCAAAAGATAAATTAATTGTGGAAGATTCAGAAGATATGAAAATTGTGGAAGATTCAGAAGATAAGGAAGTTGTGGAAGATGCAATGGAGTTTGAAGTAGAGCCTTACTGAGATGCGTGAATCAATGGTAAATGACGTGTTGAATTTATTGCTTTCAATGGTAAATGACGTGTTGAATCAATGGAGTACTATTGTTTTAAATATCCTTTTAAAAATAGAGATGAATAAAAAATAGAGATAAATAAATAAGGGTATTTTAGTCTTTCTATTTTATATTTTTCTAAGTTTAAGATAAACTAATCATTATCTTGGTCTGTGTGCATCTATAAAATTACAGCAGATATTGTGAATTAGTGGGAGTAATTCTTAAATGACATTATATATATAAAATAAAATTTATAATTTAAATAGCTCAATAGTAAATTGATATGTGTAATTATTTTTTAAAAAATATATTAAATACACTTAATAATTAATATGATTTTTTTCTTATTATTTTATATGCATATTAAATAAGGTTTCTTTTTCAAGATATAAAATTTGAAATTTAAATCTCTACAATTTTAAATGTGTACATTCTAAATATTTGTGATAAAATCAATTTTTGCTTAATAGATTTAAGGGATAAGAGAACTTGTCCTTAGGTCAGGTGTCTGTCAATGTACCATGAAGGGAGATCAAAGTTCAAGTAGTACGAAATTAAAGGACATCCATGGTGGTTGTTAGGCAACGAGGTTACTTGAAGAGGTGTGTCATGTGAGGGATGCGTTCCCTAGTAGAGGTCACGTAGGATTACATGAGTGGAGGTTGAGAGATTGTGTGTGTGAGGCAAGGAGGGAATGTCATAGGAGTTGAGGGAGTGGGAGTCAACTCTTGTGATTAAGTGAGATATGATTGTGTAAGTCCCTAGGTTTCCTATTGTGGGCACTTAGGGAATGTTTGGTATGCCAAAATAAAAAGGAAAGGGATGATCGACTATCTGATAAAAAAACAAAAGGAAAGGAAAAATGGAACCAACAAGAACTGCATGTTTGGTATGGCAGAAGAAAAGGGTAGAGGATTGAAGGTTCCCTGTTAGTGAGAGGGAAGACGAAGTAAATTGGGATGCTACTGTGTAAAGACCATATTGCCCTAAAAAAGCTTGCAAAGTTACAAGTCACAATTGTGCCTAGGGGTGGCAATGGGCAGATATCTGTTCATTTTTGCACTATCCACATTCGAATCCGCCTAATATATCCAATACCCGTACCCGAAATATGGTCATTTTTAATATCTATACCCTATCTGATACCCGAAATATCCAAAATACCCGAAAAATGTATTGAATATTGGATACCCTATAATCAAGTAAACTACTCAATATCCACTACCCAATATCCACCCAATAAATAAATTATTATAAAAATAATATTTTAAAATTAAAAAAGTACATAATTGTTGTAACTGTCGTTTTTGGCTCAGACAATTGTAATTTGAAATTAGGACCGCAAGGAGTCTTAACCTTGGGGGAGTTGTCCTTAGGTGCCTACGTACCCTTCGGGAGGGATCAAAGTCCACATAGTTCGTCATGATGACGTCTATCGGAGCCGTTAGGCAAGGTTGTTACCTGTATTGGATCGTGTGCGACTAAGACGTGCCTAAGGTACTCCGGGCGGGCGAGCCGCTCTTAGGAGGTTGCCTTAGTAGGAGAGAGCTATGGTCTCTGAGGGCCGCTGGAAGCCCTGTTAATGGTATGCTCCGAGGAGGAGGTGAGCTTGCCGAAGGTTGGCCGGAATGGGGGCCTGTGACGGAGCTCGAGGTGTGAAGAGGACTTGCGTGAGGTATCTGAGCGTGCTCAGGTACCGAGAGAGTGTGTGGAATATCAGAGATGGGGTGTGGTAATCCTTCAGGTTGCGTATAGTTCTGTTGAGACTGGATCGCTTGCTTAGTCCCCCGAGTGAGGGTATATTTATACTAGAGTGTGGGGAGATCGTGCTCGACCCACGACCTCGAGAGATGTGGGTCACCCCATGAGGCTTGTGGAGATCCCACGTCTGGTTGAGGGGAAGCTCCGTGAGGTGACGTGGGCGAGGGCCACGTAACTGATAGATGAGTGGTGCCACGTGTCTCTAGCAGGTGCCGAGGATGTGCTTTTAGAACGTCAGTGCCACGTGTCCCAAGGTGGAATATTCCATAGTTACAATTGTTATAAATACAAATAAAAAACAAAAATTTTAATAATATTCTATACACAAAATTTATTTAGTAATATATATTTTATTTAATATTATATTTTATAATATATATTATTTAGATATCGGATATCAGGTACCCTATCTACCCATTCATTTCGGATGGATATTGGATACCTGAAGCCAATATCCACACCCGCCCAGTATCCAATGGATAGTTATATTTCATTATCCGTACCTTATCCGATAATTTTTTCAGACGGATACCATAGATATCCATTTCTTAGGTACCCATTGTCACCCCTAATTGTGCCCTCATTGATCCTATTTATGGAGCCCTAGCCACTCCCTTCATTCAATACACTTATCTTGGTCGACAGAAGAAGGCGAGTCCTTGTTACGAGCTATAGGCAACACAAGGAAATTAGCAACGTGAGGTTGAGGTCGATGGTGGCCTAATCTCGCTTTGCTTGTACAATCAGTATAACCTTGTCGTCAAGCCATCTATTTTAATTACCTAATTATGCAGTAAAGCACAACTAGGGTCAATCTCTCTCAAGGAATCGCTATTGAATTAAAAAACAAAAGAACTAATAATGAACTAAACTAAAATACTCTATGAAGCAATTTATGGAACATTTGGAGTGCGTAGATAATTGAACTAAAAACTTTAGATCTAAGAAAAATTAAAATAAACGGAGATGAATGATGAGAAGCATCCCTCCCAGAGGATGATTAAGATCTATCCTAGCCAGCACAACAAATTCAGAGTTTGCTAATCAATGACTATTTTCGAATACGGTTCAATCAATCGATTGAAAACTTAGGTACCGATTAATTTATAGATTCGAAGTACACTCGACTTCTATCACTTAGATCGGACCTTTCCATGAAAAAAAGGGAAACAATTCAACTATGAGTTCAACTCAGCAATAACCATTGCCATTAGAGGTATTCAATACGATTATAAAGATCAAATGAACCCAATATAATCAAAGTAATTCATTATGAAAATTAATCAACAAAAATTACATAGACTGAAATTATTTCTATATAAATTAAACAATTCTACGGTAAAGATCAAAGTACACTTGTCATATACACTTACAAATCCAATGTAAATTGTCACTTCTAGAAAGATCTATAAGCAGAAAAGTAAATTTAAGCAACATTTAATATTAAAGCAGTTCTCCCGATTAAAACCGTTGGCTCAAGATTATTGACTCATCCTCCTCAAGGGATAGAGGTTTAGTCGAGCATGGGGAGAGAGATATGGATTTACTTCTCCCCAATTCTAGTCACGGAAGAATGAAAATGGAAATAAAGAAGAAGTTCAAGAAATCTAAAAGACTTAAGATAAAAACTAAAATCTAGGCTCTCTAAAATGAAAATTGAGCCATCTATTTATAGATCTCAGTCCCAAGCTCCAGAATCTTCAGATAGGCACTAAAATGAGCTAAAAACGTTAAGCCTCAAGAGAAAACATGAGAATCCCTCTCTCTATCACTCGCCTATGGCGAGTGTAGTTCTACTTGCCACTGGCGAGTTGGTCTTTTAGTGAAACTCTGTGTTTCGTTGACTTTTTCAAGCTCCTGACTTGACCTGGCCTTATTTCTTCTCTTTCGTTTTGGTCCCTCTTGTTATATTCTTGCTAAGACTCCATGAGAAGTCCCTGCAACACCAAATAAATTCCGCATCAAAGCTCATAAAATATTTATTCTCAAAGAATTAACAATTTATGCATTAAAACACTCATTTTACCAAGAATTTATTCTAGTCTCTGTCATCAAAAGTTAGGCACTAAATCATACAAAATGATTAATTAATCCCTATAAAAATCATGCCAATTAAGCACTAAAATCAATGATGATTTTGGGTGCAATCATAGCCGGAGTTGGATATGGAAGTGAGAGACAATGAAGGTACACGCGAGGAGACAACACAAGATGATGGTGGCTGGATTTTCTACCATTCTTGAACTGGCCACGATAGCCGACTAATACGCTTGTGTGTACCAATTATATTTAACAGTGTTTGTGCAATTTTACAGTGAAGGAAGGGAGTGAAGAGAGAAGCGTGGGTAATGATAGTGAAGTGAGTGTCATGTGAGTCTCACGTGGGGGCAAAAATAAACAAGGGCAAAAATGTCCTTTTACAATTTTATCTCCTACTTCTCTATCTTCATCCCATCATACCAAATAACTTTACTTTTTTACTTCCACTTCCCTTTTTCTGCATACCAAACACACCTTTGATCACTTACTTCCACATCCCACCAAAACACTCACCTCCTACCAAACGCCACCTTATTTATAATGCTTAGGCGAGTTCTAGTAGACCGAGCTAGGGCCAATTAGGAGCTGGGCCAACTTCCTATAGAAGAGTGACATGCGTACCCAATAGAAGGTCAATCAATTTTAGCATTACTGTAAGTCCTCCAAGTCTATGGGTGCTTACGATTGTGGACTTTTAACCCTAAGCGTGTCACAACTAGGGAACTTAGGCATGAGGCTTGCATGGAATGCATGGGTGAATGTTAGTTAAGGTATGCGGCGAGTCATTGATAATAACCATATTGCCTATCATCCTCTCAAGCCCTCTCTCACGTCACTTTCCCATTTCTCAACCTATATCCCCACATTCTCTTCATCTTCTCCACTCTCTATACGCACCCACGCCAATATTCAGCAACATTCATCATCACCCATGGCTAAGCAAGGGTTGGAGGAGCTTGGTGAAGCATTTCTCTCATCTATGTGTGGCTAAATCCATTGTGCTTTGGAGGAGAAGTTCTAGGGCTGGAGCTGTGGCATCTAATAGAGAGTTTTTCTTGTTTTCCTTCTATCTCCCTTCATAGATTCATTATTGTCTAGTTGACTTTGATGAGTTTGTGTTGATTCTTGGTTCAATGGTTGTGGTACTTGACTTGGTTGTAGTTGGATTTTGGGAATTGATATAGACTTGTAATTTGCATTTTTATTCTGCCATTGTGGGTTTGATTACATTGGATTTGGTAAAATCTTATTGTAGTTTTGATTAATTGTGGAAGTTTCTGAAACGATAATGTTATTTGTTGAGTTAAAGTCTTGTCTATGTTAAATTCCCCATTTGCATTAGTGAAGGTATTTGATTGGGTTTGCTAATTATTCGGTTGGTTAGTTGCATAATCTATTTCATCTACCTAAGTTTAGAGGTTTCTAAATTAGAAAATGGTAACTCACTAAAACTCCATATATTTTGATAGCTATGATAGCCTGAAGAATTTCTCCAACAAGGCATATTCACTCCATTTGCACCACATCACTTTACTTTAGCTTTTTCTTATTTAAAAAACACAAAAAGAGTTACTTCTAGTTGCATTTAATTCCAATTAATTTCTTTGCACACAAGGTGTTTGTTAAATTGCTGCAAAGACATCCCCTTTTGTGTTTATTTGTGCATAATTGTCTAAAGAAGCATAGGCTCCGCGAGAGAGAATCGACCTAGGTTGTGCCACTAGCTGCACATTCTAGTATTTATTTTAATTGGTGTTGGCCTCGCGACAAGGCCGCGTTCATCAATTTGGCGCTGTTACCGGGGAGCCATTTTAGTTCTTTGTGTAATTGTGCTAGATTCCCATGAATTGGGTTGTTTTCGCGTGATTTCTTTTAGGTTGTGTTTTTAAGTTGTTTATTTTCTTTTAAGCATATGTTTCTAGGCTGGACTTCACAGGTAGGAAAACCATGTTCGAAAATAATTACCCCTACTTCCCAGTCTGGGTTGGACTTCGCAATAGGGAAAACATGTTTGAAAACAAGTACCCCTACTTCTCAGTCTGGGCTAGACTTCATAGGCAGACAACAAGCATCCCTGCTTCCCAGTATGGGCTAGACTTCACAGGTAGAAAAATAAGTATCCCTGCTTTTCAGTCTGGGCTGGACTTCACTGGTAGGAAAACCATGTTAAAAATAATTACCCCTGCTTCCCAGTATGGGCTGGACTTCACAGGCAGAAAACAAGTATCCCTACTTCCTAGTCTGAGCTGGACTTCATAGGCAAAAAAATAAGTATCCCTATTTCCCAGTATGGGTTGAACTTAACTGGTAGGAAAACAATGTTCGAAAATAATTACCCATGCTTCCCAGTCTGGGCTAGACTTTGCAAGAGGGAAACCATGTTTTAAAACAAGTACCCCTGCTTCCCAGTCAGGACTGGACTTCATAAGTAGAAAACAAGTATCCCTGCCTCCCAGTCTAGTCTGGACTTTGTAGGTTAGATCAAGGGTCTTTTGGGTACCAAATCTTTGGCCAAAGACATTGGTGGAGGACACGATGCCTCGGTTAAGGTGTGTGATAAGCTTCCCCGGGTGGATTCTCCTCTCTTTTTTGTTTTTGTTTTCTTGTTCTTTGTTTTTTGTTTTTGTTTATTTTTTTTACTTTTGGGACGCGATGCCCAGTTTTGAGGTCGCGATGCCTCTTTTTTTTGAGATGCGATACCTAAATTCAAGAATGCGATACCTATTTTGCGGGACGTGATGCTCAATTTCGAGGACACGATGGCTTTATTCTTCGAGACGCGATGCCCACTTTTGAGGACTCGATGCATTTATTTTTCGAAACGCGAAGCCCAATTTGGAGGACGCGATGCCTCTATTTTTGGGACGCAATGCCTCTATTTTCGGGACGCGATGCCTCTATTTTTCGGGACGTGATGCCTCTATATTTTGGGACGTGATGCCCAATTTCGAGGTCGTGATGACTCAGAGAATCGACGACCAGCATTGAGATCTCGTGTCCTACACTTTCATGTTTCATTTGTGATTAACAAGTGGCGTTTAGACCTTGGGTCTTATGCTTGGAAATTTGAATCCCTTTGTGCAGGTGCAGATATAGAGTTAAGAAGTACTTACCTGGGTATTCCCTACTGAATGGCTTGTTCTTGACGCTTCTCTAGTTCAACAGTTCACCAGTCTTTAGAAATTAGGTGGTGAGTTTTAAAAGATTTTCTCCACCTTATTGGACCTTTTCATCCGAAGGTAACCCCGACGACTGCCTCATGGGGCATAGGTACACATCAAAACGAGGATGTTGCACCCGCATTAGAATGGTGTATGCAAATGAGAGGAACACATTTAATTTTGAAAAACCAAATTATATTTATAAAAATAAGTACAAAAAGGCAATATCTCGTTTGAGTCAATAAACATAGACTTACAACCGCTAGGTGTATTTAATCAAATCATGAATCCTAAATCCGTCGACCGATAGGATCAAGAACCATGACTGGAGGTTAATAAACTGTAAACATCTAAATAACTTCCCTAAAAGATAAAGCTCATAGCTCAAGCAAATTACATAGACTATTAATCGCACCTAAAATCAACCTAACTTTAGGATGTAAAATAAGAATTTAATTATATAAATATATATGATTTGCATCAAATAGGATGAATATCCTAACATAGGAAAATAATTAGAAATGTAGCTGAGTCCCCAATTAAATATATTAATTCTTAATATTTCTGAACTGCTGTAATATCTGTTGAATATTGAAATAGGTATGATTAATGTCTATTAAGTGTTGCAGCCTTATCAGGGGATCATTAGCTGAAGACATTCCAAATCAGGAACTAGAACAGGAGTTGAAGATAGCAGCGGGGCGAAATTGTAAAGACTAAAATGCATAACAGCAGAGCAACTCACCACAGCGAGTACCTAATCCCTCGCTGTGGCAAGCAAACAATCATTTGCCATTGCGAGCCACTGATGACGTGGCGGACCACTGATGATGTAGCAATTTAATTATAATGTGGAGATGACATTGTGAGTCAATGATGACATGGCAAGCACATACGGACGTGGCGATGACGCAGGCAGGCAACTTAAATGGAATTTGAATTCCAAATTAGAATAAGTTTAAATATTATTATCTTTGTATATTTTAATAGGATTCAAGTCCTATTAGGATTTCTGGGAGCAACTATAAATAGAGACTTCATTCAGTTGAAAAAGTATCTCAGTCTTCATAGTCAAACCTTGAGTCAAATGATATTCTATGAGCCATGAGTGGCTAAATCTCCTTGGGTTTTCAAGGAGGATTGATCTAGGCATGAGCCTGTGAGCTCAATTTAGGGAGTCCCTGAGATCTTTTTTGTTTTTCGTATCCTAGGTTAGGTATAATTATATTTTCCAGATTCCTCATGAAAGACCATATTAGGCTCACCCACGTTGAACATGTATTTAAATGCTAGATTCTTCATGAAAGACCTTGTTAGGTTTATCTATATGGAACATGTACTTAGAGAATCTGGGATCACGTTTGTGACCTAGAATCTAATATAATTATGTATTTGCATCCGTTATTTATGATTAGCATGCATATTTAACTATGGTGATATTTGTGTGAATTAATATTTTCTGGTTACGAATTAATTTATATGACCTGAACCATAAAATCTAAGTAATATATTATGATCCTAGTTTGGAGATAATGTTATTATCTAGATAGGCTTTCGTAATGTTTGACTATCATGAATAGGATAAAAACTAGAAACATATATAAGGATCAACTAATATCTTTAGATTGGTTGGGATTGCTGATCACTCACTTTTCATGAATTCGAATTGAGGTTTCAACAGGTTGTCACGGTTGTGATCAAATAAAAACCTCAAGTATCACAGGTGTAACCCAAGGGTCGAATCTCTCGCGGAATCTTCGTATTAACCTGTAATTGATTAGTATCTCAAAGCAAGTAGGTATTTGTAGAATGAGTAGGGAGTTGATGGTGTAAAATAATATAAAACAAGAACCCTAGAAGAATAGAACTCAACAATCATTGCCAATCAGAAAGTATTAAGGTATTGATTAATTCATTCGAAATTTATCCTATTCATGAAAGTCATGTATTACGAAAGCCTATCTAAATATTCACGTTATCCTCGACTGGGAACATCAATAACATTCATCAAGATATTTTATGATATTATTAAAAAAACTAATACTCAACCGGGTCAATCAATTTAATATAATATTATCAAAATAATAGATAAAAGCAATTAAGAACCCGAAGAATAAAATTGTATTGAATTTCGGAAACCAGAAGACCTAACCGTCTTTCCATATAAATCAAGTCTGTACTAATTTGTTATGAAGAATCTAACATATTTATACATGTTCGTTCATGGTTGACTGTAGCAAGATAATGACATACGAAACATAGCAAATACAGTCGTAAACCCGGAAAGGATAAATAGAAAAGCATAATGAAATTAAGAAACCCTAATGAAGAGCCATTGGCTCATGCCTACGCTAGTTCTTCTTGGAAACCCAAGAAGAACTTAACCGCTCATATTCTCTCTACACTTTAGACTATACTAAAATATGGGAATCACTGAATTGTTGGATGCATTTTCTACCTTGTGAGACGTCTATTTATATTGCTTTGGGACCTCCAAGTTGAGTAGGAATAGGATGGAGATAATCATTAATTGGTATAGAATTTAAAATTTGAATTCAAATCAATTTGAAACCATCTCCAACTCTTTGTTTGTCTAGAAGTCCTTTAAAATTCGCTCATAAGGTTGCTTCCATGTCATCTGTCCTCTCTATGCTGCACACTCGCTGTGGCGAGTAATATGGCTCGCCATGGCAAGATGGCTGCTTTGCTTGTTGTGGCGAGCTGTTCTGCTCGCTACAGCGAGCTCTGTACTCTAGCTCCGCCCCTTTCATGTTCTATTTTCTTCCTGAGTCTTGCTACGAGATCTAACTTTCATTCTGGTCCTTGTACTTGGAATATATCTTCCCATTGATCCATGTTAAGACTACAGTACTCAACAAACATTAAATGCACCTATTCGATATATTTTATGGATAATCAAGAATATCAACAAATAGTACATCTTATGGGCATTTTATCATTTTTTTGGCTCCACTCCTAATGTCAAAATATTCAACCTTTTTGGTGCAAATTCATATGTTTTTGTCTATAATTTATGATATTTAGCATACTAAAGTTAGGTTGATTTTGGGTGCGATCAGATCCCCACACTTAAACCTTTGTACTCCTAGACAAAGAAAATCTAAATCTAGAGCATTCACGATCAAGCTAACTTAAAGGGTTAATGCTCCCAATCAGAAATAAGAATCTACCATGCAAGTAATCAAGTAAATTTTGATCCTAGGATCACTTCGGCAAGTTGATCATGCATGAGAATTTCTTCAAGATTATTTAGGACCAATATAACAATACGCTCATAGCCTCACCAATATTTGGGGTAAGATTTCACTCATAACATACTTGTCTCTAACCATAGGCTTGAAAATGGTCTCTATCTCCACTGTTTGGTGCACACAAGTCCCTAGTCAAGAGGTCTTTTGTCCTTGTAACATTGCTAATAAATGCTACATATTTTTGTTGTTTGAAGAAAGAAAGAGCAGGGGCCTCTTTTGCATGAATACTAAGTCCTGATTGTTTGAAAACTAAGGTTTTTCTTCTCATCCTTCAACCTTATATATGCCATTGGGTTTACTTTTGTGCCCTTGTACTTTGGTACTTTTGTACCTTATTTATTATTGTACCCTTGTACTATGGTACTTCTGTACCTTCTTTATTTTTTTCACTTTTCGAATAAACCATTTGGTTTATCGAATTCCCAAGGTTTTTCACATTACTGGGAGGATAAGAAGTTTTTGACCTGGACAGTGAAACAATCATTAGTAATAGGATATGCTAGGAGAATCTTGTTATGTAAGGCTCAAAATAGGGTGTTAGGGGTATGCATATGCATATATATTATATATATATACATATATATATGTGTACATATATATATATATACATATAGGCTTGTATTGGCCACTGGGTACAAGCTAAGAAACGAATGCCTCAATCTTCCCAGGTTCTTGTGTACTAGTCAGCCTCAATTAAGACATACTACAAGTTATAGAAGAAAACAAGTTAAGCAGTTAAAACACTCAATGGATGTATATGTGTAGATCAGTGTTTGGGGCTTATTCTTCCAATAGGATTAGGTCACTCAGATTGGTCTTTCAATAATCCTTCCAACTCTCTCATGCATGTGTTACTTTGCTCAAGCAAACAAGAATATTTTACATAAGAAAAGGAAATTTCTACTTGGGTTAATGCCCTAAAAGTTTTACTAAATCAAGGTTTCTCTAGTTTTAAATTCCCTAAGTCTAGTTTGGAAAACCTAAATGTGGTTCATTGATTTTTGAAAAATATCTTTTAAGAAAAGCATATTAGTTAATTTTTGAAAAATTTTCTAACTACTACATGCTAGGTTTGATTCCTAAGATATTAATCAATTTTTGAAAAATTTTTAAATTTACCCAATTATTCGGAACTAAATAATTAGTAGGACCTTGAAGTCTTAAAATTTCTACACTGAGTGATTTCCCCCCATTCTTAAAACAAGCATTGTCCTCAATGCTTTAAGAACAAGAAGTTTTAAGATTGAAGGGTACTTACCAAGACAAAGTTGGCAGAAAAATAATCTTTAATTTAGAGAGAGATATTGCGGCTTGAAATGATGATGGCTGAATCATAGGGTTTAAAAATTCAAAATTTCAAAAATAAAATGGATTAAAAAGAAAATTCGGAGAAAAATGAAAATAAACAAAATTATCAAATTGCAGAACTTTTAAACAAAATTATTTGGTAAGTTAATTCTTCCCTCTCCCACACTTATTTGACAGTTAATATTGTACCCGCAGTAGACTGGGTAATTGGGGAAAGAAATACTTACATTGCCTTGAAGTGACTATGACAGAATAAAAATAAATGTTGTCGCTGTTTACTCATATATTGCTACATGTGCATGTGTTTAAGAAAACCAAAACTACTAAATAATTTCATGGTCCCCCCCCCCACCACACTTTAAAATCAAGCACGTCATGTGTGGGGGTTCATTTTGTCTATCCCTTTCTTTACCTGTTAGTCTATGTTTAAGGGATTGGACACCTGCGTATAGAGACATTCATAGCAATTCAAAATATTTGCCATCTGTAGCCTTTAGTTAGACAACATTCATCATTAAGTTATACATAGTCATTTCAGGTTATGTTAAGAAAAAAATAAAAAGGAACAAAAGACTCAATCGAAAACTAACAAAATTTAAAAATTACTACTACTAGGAGGTTTCCTCCACCCACTTATCCTAGAGGGCTACCAAAATTAAGGATAAGGTGATGAAAGAAGCAGCCAGATGATCAATTTGGCTTCAGGTTCTCCTTGAAAAGTCGAAGCGGTAGTAGGTACCTATGCTCCAAGGAACTTTCATTGTTCCTTTTTACCTTTCCAAGTCATATGTTCTTTTTTAATATTTTATAAATTACGGGGAACCTGCTATTTATGGAACTTTTAGTATTCCTCTTCGTCTTACCAATGCGCAAGTTCTCCTTGAATATTCTCTCTGTACTCTAACTCCGCTCCTTTCTTGTTCTATTTTCTTCCTGGGTCTTGCTACGCACCTATTCGATATATTTTACGGATAATCAAGAATATCAGCAAATAGTGCATTTTATGGGAATTTTATCATATTTTTGGCTCCATTCCATATGTCAAAATATTCAACCTTTTTGGTGCAAAATCATATGTTTTTATCTATAATTTATGCTATTTAGCACACTAAAGTTAGGTTGATTTTGGGTGCGATCAATTGCCAAAGTCACTCTTCTTGAGACCTATTGGTTTTTAGTATTTTATCTACTTTCTATTATTACTCTTTTTTCTAATTATTTTTATCCCTTAACTTAATTTGAGTTACTAACGATCAATCATAGAGCTTTGACTAGAGGCTCCGCGAGAGATTCGACCATTGGGTTGCTGCTATACTGCTTTAACCTTAGGTTTTCTTTGATCCTAGTTGTGACGACTAGTTAGAGCCGCGATCAACTATCCTAGGAACAACCTAGCAGGCTTAGCTACTCATGTTATAGAAGAACACAAGGCTAAGTCTAAGAGAGAGCTAGGATACATAACTAAGACTTCTCACCTCCTATTTATTGACGTTACATGGAGAATCCTAATCTAAGTACAAATTGGGAATATAATATTATTCTACTCAAAATAATAATATTTTTCCATAAAATAATAATATTTCCTATTTTATTTGAATTACAAAACTTGAATCTTCTGATCCAGATTCTGTTTGGGTTCTCCAGCTGCTCCTGTTTGAAATTCGAATTTGTAATTAAATTTGTCATTTTTTGCTTGCTCGCCACGGCGAGTGACCCTTGGTTAACTCCGGAGAGTTGACTTTTCTTCTTTCTATCTTCTTTAGTTTGGTCCCTGCACTTTCCTGTCTTCGTTTTAGTCATTTACTCGAATTCCAAGTGATTTAATGGTCCTAGTTTGACCTGAAATCAACCCAAGACATTCTTAATAATACCTGATATTTAATAAATAATAAAAATTATTTTAAAAACACAGTTTTATTACAAAATATGTATTAAATACCCATTTTTATCACTTTATACATATTAACACCTATGTACACATATTAGCGTCTTTTACTGTAATATTCCTAATTATTATTAGCTATATTAAGCAAAATAGTACCTGTTAGCATGCCAATTTCAGGAGTCATCAGGGGCACAGAATGTTCCCCCAAAGTATTATTGACAAAACACTAATCACCTCGAACAACCTTGTTTGTCCTAGTATGCCCTTTTCTTTTGGAAAAGTGCAAAATTGAAAATTTTCTCTTTCTTCCTTTTATTATTTATTTATTAATACTTTTGCTTTGATTGGTTGTCCCTTTCGTTGTATGGGAACCTACCTGCGAAAATGAAAAATTCAGAGTCAGGCTCTATACATATCATGTGATTTCTTTTATCAATTACGTGAGGTGAAGAATCTATATTCCATTGGTTCTCTTTGGTCATACCTAAGTAATATTGAGAAACCGAGGTTAATGACTATATTGTAGGAGCGTTAGCTCCTTATACTAGCATCATTACAATGGCCTCCTTGTTATTGGGGATGCTTGATCGAACGCTGATTAGCTTATTTAGATGAAGTGGAAGTCTTGAGCGTAGCAGATCAATCAGGATGCAATAGATAGAGGAACCATTGACATCCCGAAGTTGGGTAGAGGCCAGTTGCAGTTGGCTCTGACCTAGTCTTGCGAGCTGCTCTCCCTTTAGAATGATGAGGTGGCAGTGATTGAGTCGAAGGCCAATGTTTATAACGGTTGCCAAAAGGAATCACACTTTGCATAACAAAATAGGAATCTAAAAATGTGCTAAACAGGATGAAGAATAGGCAAAACAAAATGAAGAATGTAATTAATGCAGGTTAATTGTTATAATTACACAGGTCGATAATCAAGCTATGAAAGCGCTGGGCTCATCGTGCACATATCGAGGCCTTTTTGGTGAAAGGACGACTACTTGCTGTAGGAGTTGACATCTTTCGCTCGGCACCCTTGGCACGGCCATATTGGTGAATCAAGTTTGCAAGTGGTGACTTAAGACGAAGATTCCCCAGTGTAGGCACTAGGATTGAAAATGGATGATGATTTCCCAATGTAGGTATCGAGTTCAAAACATGTACTAAGACCATGATTCCCCAGTGCAGGCACTGGGATTTAAGATAGATGTGATAGTCACCTAGAACTAAAATAGTGATAGACATGGGTAAAAATGATGGTTTCTCGGAACAGACGTCAAGTTCCAAGAGAAACACGAGCTAAAATGGTAATCTCCTCCCAATGCAGGCACTAGGGTGCGAGGAAAAATGGTGACCTCTGGAGCAAGTGATGGGCTCCACTACAAACATGATCTAAAATGATGGTTCTCCAGTGCAAGAACTTAGGACCAGATATGTGCGAAGGGGTCATTTTCTCAATGCAGGCATTGAGATTTATGGCCGCCATGAGATGGTGGTCTCCTCGTGTTAGCATTGATGATTCCCCAGTGCGGGCACTAGAGTTTGAGATGAGTATGAGTCTAAGAATGATGATTACGGTTCACCAGTGCGAGCACTGATTATTCCTCAATGTAGGCCTTGTGGTTTAAAACATGACCTAAGACAATGATTTCCTAGAGCATATGTTGGGATTAGAGATAGATATGAGCTTGAGATGATGATTCCCCTGTGCAAGCACTGAGGAACAAACATGTATTAAAAGAGTGGTCCCAGGTATTTTTCGCTACTACCGATGATAGGAGTATTTTTGGGATGGCGAAGGTCCCTAATTGGTTGTCCCCATGTCTAGCAAGCCAAGGGTGTCCTTGAACTGGCGTCAAAACTTCTCGCACCTGTTTCAGCTCCGAGGCCGGGTTGGCTTTCAATTGTACTTGTACCTTCGTAACTGCTAGACTCTTTTTTTAGGGCAAACGGTCCTCAAATGCCATCCCAAATACAACTGTAACTTATGTATGTAATGCGAATGCAGAAAAGAAGAAAGGAAAGAAAAATAAAAGATGTGAAAGAAAATACATGTGGACTCTCTTTCTCACAGCACTTTCACTTGATTGATTTTGTTTGATTTTAATTGTATTAGGTTTCAAAGGATGATTATATTCAGTTTTGTTTTTAATCTTATTTAAATTTAGTGATCCATGCTATGCATGGGATTTTGCTCCTTGTGTCCTAAAGGCAAGTTCTTATGGTTAAAAATTGGCTGGCCTATGATAGGTGGTTACTAGGGTCTATTACCATGCAGAGTTAGGCTAAGTTTTAGATCCTAGAAAAGGATCCTAGATTGCCCCTATCTTTAGAAGGTAGAGACCCCATCATGAGAGAGAACCCTGCCACAACAGATGCAGTGTGGATTGATCCTCAATATTGGGTAACAGTCTAGGCGGGATTGAGTGGTCCACCTCTAGAGACGAAAGCCCAATGGGGAATTCACTCAGACCCCTATGAACTAATAAGGTGGGCCTCAGGTATAGAGGCCATTCAAGTTTGATGATAAGATGCATGAAGTGAGTGTATGAGTCGGAGCCTTAAAGACTACCCTCCGTCATCCACAAAGTGGATTCACTGCAAAACAAGAAGAAGCATAGACAGATAGGGTAAACAAACATGTTATTTACCCTAGTTCAAACAAGAATCAAATTGTAGGCCAAATAGCATTTATATTTAAGATTAAAAAATGAAAGGGGCTTGTCTCTTGTTTGGTTCCCCAGTGGAGTCGCCAACTATAACGACCGCCTCTCGTGACAGAGTTGCCACTAAATTTCTTGACCTTAAACTTGGAAAATGTTTTCAAAAATGGGTTTGAATGGAATAATAAGAAATAAAAGAAATGAAAAATGGTGAAAATATAGGTTCGGGAGACTGCTTACGTCAAGGGGAAGGTGTAAGGCACCCCTCGTCGCCCATCTTACGATGGTTACCCCATGAAATCTGAAATTTAAATGTATTTGTGATCGGTGACTTTTTCACAACTTAGAATTGCTTCAAATCGAGGTTTCAATCGGTCGTCATGGTTGTGATCAAATAAAAACCTCAAGCAGCACAGGGTGTAACCCAAGGGTCAAATCTCTCGCGAAATCTTCGTATGAACCTGCAATTAGTTAGTATCTCAAAGCATGCAGGTATTTGCAGAATGAGTGGGGAGTTGATGGATGTAAAATATTATAAAACAAGATCCCAAGAAGAATATAACTTAGCAATCATAGTCAATCAAAAGATATTCATGTATGATTAATTCCTTTGAAATTTATCCTATTCATGAAAGTCATGCATTACGGAAGCCTATTTAAATGTTCATGTTATCCCCAATCGGGAACATCAATAACATGCATCAAGAGATTCTATGATATTATAAAACAAACTAATGCCCGACCGGGAACATCAATTTAATCTAATATTATCGCAATAAGAGATACAAGTAATCAAGAACCTGAAGAATAGAATTGTATTGAATTCTGGAAGCCAGAAAACCTAAGTACCCTTTCGTATAATTCAAGTCTTTACTAATTCGTTATGAAGAATCTAGCATATTGATAGACGTTCAGTCATGGTTGAATGTAGCAAGATCATTTGACATAAGAAATGTAGCAAATACAATCGTAAACTCGAAGAGGAAAAATGCAAAAGCAGAATGAAATTAATAAACCCTAATGAAGAGACATCGGCTCATGCCTACGCTAGTTCTTCTTGGAAGCCCAAGAAGAACATAGCCGCTCATATTCTCTAACCTAATCTATAATATGTGGGAATCATTGAATTGATGGATGCCTTTGTCACCTTGTGAGACGTCTATTTATAATGCTCCCAGGACTTCCAATCTGAGTAGGAATAGGATGGAGATAAGTATTAATTGGTATGGGATTTGATATTTAAATTCAAACCAATTTAAAACCATCTCCAACTCCTGATTTATCTAGAAGTCCTTTAAAATTTGTCACTTGGTCACTTGTTCACGTCAGCAGGCCTTGCACGCTGCATACTTGCTGTGGCGAGTAATCTGACTTGCAATGGCGAGCTGGCTGCTTTGCTTGTTGTGGCGAGCTGTTATGCTCGTTGCAGCGAGCTCTGCACTCTAGCTTTGTTCCTTTCTTGTTCTATTTTCCTGTTGGGTCTTGCTACAAGTTCTAGATTTCATTTTGATCCTTGTACTTGGAGTATGTCTTTCCATTGGTCCCTGTTAAACCTGCAACGCTCAACAAACATCAAACGCACCTATTCGACATATTTTACAGATAATCAATAATATCAATAAATAGTGCATTTTATGGAAATTTTATCACATTTTTGGCTCTACTCTTGATGTCAAATTATTCAACCTTTTTGGTGCAGAATCATATGTTTTTATCTATAATTTATGCTATTTAGTACACTAAACTTAGTTTGATTTTGGGTGGAATCAATTTACCTCTATTAAGATCCTATCAATTAATAATGGATGACTCGAATTAGGGTGAGATCATGATGCCTACGTAATCTTTCAGAGAAGGGATCAGAGTCAAAAGTAGTTCTTAGGGGCATGAGAGTTCGTGTGTGTGTGTGCAAAAGAGGTTCGCCAAGCGTGATGCTCAGACGTTCTCCCAAAGTGAGGTGAGGTTCGCCAAATTTGCACTTAGAAGGCCTCCTATCTACTATGCATTCAATCAACAAACAAAGTGTGTGACGGGGCTCCGCAGGCTATCAACCCAGGCGGCCCCAGTGCTCATACCTAAAGGAACACAATGTTCCATGGCCTATTTAAAATATGTGTAAAATAAGAATTAAATTAAACCAGAATCATCTTATGGGTGATGACCCTCTAGTGTAGGGGTTGCGAACCCTGTGTCCCTTTTCCTTCTGGACAGAGACGAAAGGAAGTGCCATTCGTGACCCTAGCAAGCCAGGGTCGTGACCTCAGTTACTGAAAGCCTAGAGAACAAATAAAACATTAAGAAAACCCTAGTTGCTAATGTAGGTGCAGAAGTCACAAACAAGTGTGTCAATCATCCATGAATAAAAGAAAACACAGATTTAGGGAAGAAAGCAACTAAGGGTTGCGACCCATGACTGTTGCCATTTGGCAGCCAAATGAAAATATAGAAAATAAGGACTAGGGTCACAACCCTGGGGACTAGAATCACAGAA
The DNA here is from genome assembly GCA_014851425.1 of Senna tora. Taxonomy (NCBI): domain Eukaryota; kingdom Viridiplantae; phylum Streptophyta; class Magnoliopsida; order Fabales; family Fabaceae; genus Senna; species Senna tora. The sequence goes on along the minus strand of CM026272.1, from coordinate 8,013,742 downwards.
ACAATGAACAAAGCCACAAGAACAAGAACCAGAGGCCAACCAAAGAAGCAGGACGTGACTGAGAAAATAAATGAACAAGGAAATATACTCCGACTGCTAAAGAACTCGGTCTCCTAGAATTTCTGAGTCTCCTCTCTCTCTTCTTCTTTTCCTCCCTTTTTAAATTGCTCGAGGTCCCTATTTATAGCCTTGGACCCTTCATAAATCGGGAAACAAATCAGCAACCCGAGTCACCAAAGATTTGATTACCATAAATCGGGCAATTAAATTAGGAGCCTGAATCACCGGAGATCTGATTGGATTTTTCAGAATATGATTTGATACGCTTAGGTCGCGATTGTTGAATGCGGCCATGTTGCGAGGCCGACACCAATTAAATTAATGTTAGAATGTGCAGCTAGTGGCACAACCTAGGTCAATTCTCTCTTGCAGAGCTAATGTATTCAATGATCAATTATGCAAGATGTTCACAAAAATAGGGATGCATTTGAGGAATTTTATAAACAGTTGGTGTGCAAGAAGAATAAATGTAGCTAAATGAAACTAGAACTAAATCTTTTTGTCATTTTTCAACATTTCAAAGCAAGTAAAAGTGAGGTTAATGTACTGAGATGGATATGCTTTGTTGGAGAATGCTTTGGACTATCTTTGCTATCTAAAAAATATGGAGTTAATCAATGATGAACCATTTTTCTACCATCATGGGGCATTTGTCTTCTATGGATCCTTTAGCAGCTGCATTGAGCATTTTTGCATCTTCATAAGTTAGCCGATAACAAAAAGATTGGACCAGGTGCTCCGGTGGCATTTGGTGGTTTGAACATTTTGCTATCATATCTTGAACGTGTGCCCAATATCCATAGAATGTTTCACCCTCTTCCTGCCTTGAAGATGAGATTTCCTTCCTTGCTGCGATAGCTTTGTTTGAAGGATAATTTTTTGCAATAAAATGCTTCTTCAAATTATCCCATGTCTGGTAAACATCTGGAGTGTACCTCGACAGACTCATATACCAACTCTTTGCCTTCCCTTCCAAAGTGAGATGGAAAACTTTCCACATGACTTCTTCAAGTTTAGCCTCCATGGGCTTCATCGTTATGCAATGCATGTGGAGAGAGCTAAGATGTGTATACGAGTTCTCATATGGAAGACCATGAAATTTTGGAAGTGAGTGGACAAGAGAACCCTTAATTTCAAAATTAGTAGTAAAAGTAGGAGTAGCACCAACCAAAGATTCAAAATTATCATCAAATTGTGTCAATTGTTTAATAGACTTCTTAGGTTGATCCACTCCATTATTACCTTCCTCATGACTATCGTTGTCTTCGTCGACCATTTCTTTTATTTCTAGTTCTCTTTCTCTTTTTTGATTAGCCTTAATTACTTTCTTTTTTTAGTTTTCTTATTTTCCTACGAGTCCTTTCAATTTCTAAATCCAATAGAATTAGGTCTCCTCTAGAACTTCTACGCATGCACTAAACACACAAACAAAAAGAAGAAACACAAAGAAAAAGAAGAAAACAATCAAAACAAAAAGGATGCAATCTAAATGCTAAAACAAAAATAAACTACCTAGAAACACAAACGAAAACACCAACACAATTAAATTCAACTAAAACTATGCAATTCCCGAAGGAATCACGCGAAGACAACTCGATTCGTGAGAATCTAGCATAATTGCACAAAGAACTAAAATGGCTCCTCGGCAACGACGCCAAATTGATAAACACAGTCTTGTCGTGAGGCCGACACCAATTAAATTAATGCTAGAATGTACAGCTAGTGGCACAACCTAGGTCGATTCTCTCTCGCGGAGCGTTTGTATTCAATAGTCAATTATGTTAGATGTTCACAAAAATAGGGATGCCTTTGAGGAGCTTTATTAAACAATTGGTGTGCAAGAATAATAAATGTAGCTAAATGAAACTAGAACTAAGTGATTTTTCAATATTTCAAAGAAAGTAAAAGTGAGGTGAATGTACTGAGATGGATATGCTTTGTTCGAGAATGCTTTGGGCTATCCTTGCTATCTAAAAATATATGGAGTTAATCAATGATGAACCATTTTTCTAATGTCTCACTAAACTTAGGTAATTTAATTATTAGAGAATGCAATTAGCCAACCGGACAATTAACAAGCTCAATCAAATACCATCAATAAAGCAAATCGTGAATTTAATATAGATATGAATTTAACTCAACAAATACCATTGTCATTAAAGTAACTTCCACAATGAATCAAAACTACAATAAGATTTAACCAAATACAATGTAATAAAAACCCACAAAGGGAGAATGAAAATACAAATCACAAATCTATATCAATCCCTAATATCCAACTACGACCAAGTTAAGTTCCACAACCATTGAGCACATCCTGAGCATCGTGGGGCGAGCCACGTCCCACGAGAACGTGGGTCGAGCACATCCTCCCCATACTCACTATAAAAAGCCCTCACCCGGGGGACTAAGAAAAGGAGGGCCAAGACACCAGAAGAACTTCACTCATAACTATTCAGGCAAGCATTATGAGCACTCTCAGGCATCCTCTTGCCAATACTCATCACGTATCCTAAACTCTGCCCGGCACACCGCCAGGTCCGGCCAACGGCAGACGCATCCCCGTCCCGGAGTACCCCACTGGAAGAGCACCCAACAGCTCTTAGAGACTCAAACTCTCTCACACTCTAAGGCAACCTCCTAAGAGTGGCTCGCTCGCCCGCCCAGAGTACCTTAAGCACGTCTTAGCCGCACACGACTCGACACAGGTAACCGCCTTGCCTAACGGTACGTAGGCACCTAGGTTCCTCACCTAAGGACATGTCCCCCAAGGTTACGACCCCTTGCTGTCCTTAAATGCAAATAACAATTGTCTGAACCAAAAACGACAGTTACACATTCTAATCATAAATATAAAGATAAATATAATTATATTGGATTCTAGGCCATGACCATGAAACCTAGATTCCCAAAGTACAGTTCCATAAAGATAATCCTACTAAATCTTTCATGAGGAATCTAGCAACTATCTACACGTACTCATTCATGGGTAAACTTAGCAGGATGTTCTATACATAATCAAGAAAATACATTCATATTAATCGAAAAGGGTATGATTTGAATGCTTATTTGAATTTTTGGATGATTTGGATCCCTTTTAAATTCGTTCGTTAAGTTGCTGCCTGCGTCATGTGCCACATCATCATACCTTCGCCATGGCGAATGGTCTTTTGCTCGATGTAGCTAACTTGCTAGTACTCGCCGTGGCGAATGCTTTTCTCCTTCGTTGTGGCGAGTCAATTCTGCTCGCTGTGGCGAGCTGCTCTGCACTTGTACGTTTTAGCCTTTCTCTCTTGCCCTGCTACGATCTCTAGCTTCTGTTCAGTCCCAAACTTGGAATGCCTTTGACTATTGATCCCCGTTAAGTCTGCAATACTTAACAAACATCAAACGCACCAATTCCAATATTTAACACTAGAGGCTTCGCATATATATATGTACCGTGTATGTAATTTATTTTTTAATATTAAAAATATAATGTAAAAATACTATTATTCAAAATAATAAAAAATTAAATATTTGATAGTTTTTTAATTTTTAAAATAAAATAATTATTATTACATTTTGAAATAATAAATTAAATGATGAGAAGTTATTAAATTTCTCCACCTCTATAGTAATTACCCACCATATCTACGTTCTCTTTCCTACATTCTCCCATCATACATTTTTTAATTGTAATTTTTAATTACAAAATGTCTATTTTATGAGTTCAATGACCAGAAGACCCCACAGCCATATTTCTTTTTTTTTGGACTGAACCCCACAACCATATTAATATAGATATATTGATGTAAATTCATATATATTTATATAATTTAACTTCTAAATTACACCCTAAAGTTAGGTTGATTTTGGATCCGATCAGTGACGACTTAGATGATGTTGCGATAATGTTTCCTGGCTCAAGGGTCGCGACCTATCCCGACCTAGGTTACGACCTATCCCGACCTAGGTTACGACCTCAATCCCTAAAATTACAAATTTGGGTATTTTCCTTATCTCTTTTGAGGCCGGACCAAATTGGGTGTTCATAGTTATGCCATATTTTCTAGAAATTGTTGTAATACAGGATATCCGTAGACAAGCCTTGATCCACTAGAATTGTCTTTATTTGATACTTGTTGATGTTTGCTATGATGACCTTTGGGTCTACGTTGTCTTATTCGAGGTTGTGGCTTGGGTAGTACTGTAGTAGTCGAAAGAGACTTCCCCTTTCCATGGTGAAAAATTGTATGCGCGATTGGGTAGCTCCATTTTGTCTTTCCATGATTCCCTACGAAAATTTGAAATGGTCTTTCGCCTGTGATGACGTTAACATTACGTTCTTGCCAAAAATCTTGACAAGTCCAAGTTAGGAACTGTTCTTCGTGGTGGAAAGAATCTATTTCTTAAAATTCGAACAGGTGATCTTGAGGCATAATAGGTGCATCATCGTAGCTCATAGGTATAGCAATTTGCATATAGTAGTATTGGAAGACCTCAATGGGTGCCACTGATATTTCGGTGGCCATGAGGAAGTCGGAATACAGGGGAAAAAAATTGTTAATGATGGACAAACTTGAATTGGAGATGTGTCTGGCGCCTAAGGCTGTGTCCACGTCTGGGGATCGGAGATCCGTTGTGGATGGTGAGAGAAGAAAGGTCGCAGGAGAGACATTTGGAGGCATATAAAATAGGGGTGGATGGTCAGAAAAGAAAGGTGGCGGGAGAGATGGTTGGAGGCATATGAAATAGGGGAAAGCTTAGAGAGACAGAGAGAGAGATATTAGAGAAAGAGATCGATGAGTGTCCTCTATTTGAGTAGGGGATAGTATATATAGGCCTTTGGATGTGGAGTGCGGTGCTGAGCGCGGTCTTGCCGAACCCAGTAATTTATTATTTTTATTTATTAAATCTCAATTAATTTTTAGTTAGATGGAGGAAATACAGGATAAAATTTTTGTACAGATAATTTTGTTCTAAAATTTTTAAATTTTAAAAATAAGCAAATTAAGAAAGAAAATTTTGAGCGATCCAATAATTGTTTTTTAATCTTTGACAATACCTAATACTTGATATATTTTGTCTTTAAATATTTTGCACTTATAGTTCTGTATCCAATAATTTTATGTTGTTGTTATACTAAATACTTTTATTATTTGTTTATTTGGTATAACTTAATTAAAACCAATTGTAAACCTTTACAATTTACAGGTATTTTTATTCTATATTATTTGCTTAGCTAAAAATTTATCTTCGGGCACTTTATTGAAAATTTCTCTTCATTAAATTATTTCTATAATTTTATTATTGTTATTATTTATATTTTTAATTATATCTATCATAATACAACATTCTTACATGGTAGGGGTACTATACTAATTTAATAAAAAAAATAGGAGCGCGTACCAACTAAGAGTTGAGCTGATAACACTAAAATGTGACACAAACTAAAAGGAAATCAATGTAGAATAGTTTAATGTAACCAAAAGTGATGATAAACAGAAACATTTTGTTAGTTCAAAACTTTGATTAAAAATATTAAATATGTCATTTCAAAACCATTCAAAGCTCATCTAATGTTTAGAAATTAGAAGGCTACTAAACCTTGTGCCTTGACCAGTCCCAGTTCAATTGATCACACTGTTCTGTTCATCTTAGTCAATTAATATAAGATTTGACTTTATTTTACAAGATTAACCTCTTAAAAAATATATTGAAACCAAAAAATGAATTAACTAAACATTAAAGTTCGCTCAATCAACTGGTCATTATTCTTCGATGGAACCAACTATATCTACCGGGGATGAGGATATCAATCAACAGAGCCATAAGTCCCACTCCAGAGGATTATTCAAAATGGACAGTACTTTCATTCATGGTTCATAATATTAATATTAAATGAACAAAGGCGAAGGGTAGAAAGAAATATATTATAATTGATGAAACCTTCTCCCTCAAATATTCTAGTTGAGCATACAAAATACCTGCCCATTGTGCGACTTCTGATCATGCTATCTACAAGTTGCCATCATAAATCTAAATGATTCAAATTGCCCTGATACATAGAAAAATGGTACAAAATATATAATTCATTTCTTTCCCTTTAATCTCTTCGATCTTCAGTACCTCCTGCACATAAATTTCCACTTCAATGTGAAACGGGGAAAAAATTTTCCTAATTTGATTTCTGAGGGCTAACAAAATTGGGGACAGGATATACTGTACAGCGGGCAAAAATACAGAAGAATCATTATGGCGAGGCATTGTAAATGGTAGGCATAGGAGTTGACTGAACTTGTGAGACACCTCATGAGTATACACCAAATGTCACAGGTGCTATCAGATAGAGACAAGGTGCCTACTTAACTCTTGATGTCGTATGCTGAGTTGCATCAGTTAATGTAACAAATGTTTATGCTGCAATCACGTCAAATTTGCATATTTCGGTGAGCATCGGCAAATTCTCGAACAAGGCGCTTCAAAACTCTGCCACCCTTCCCTTGCATATGCCCAAAATCACTCATTACTCCATTGGAGCTCTTGCTCCCAATATAGTCAGAGGCTGCATCAGCAAGGGCCTTCGACCAATGTGGCACTAGGGTTTCTGCTTCTCCTTGGTTTAGATATTCCACCGGAAGAGCTTGAACCTGATAACTTAAATTATCAATCGAACTGAAAGTACAGGACAAAGGGAGGAAAAGAAAATGGAAGCTAAAAATTTATGAGATGAAAATGGCCATATAGACGTCAAAGTGTATGGCTGAGGCCTGAGGTAGACACCAAAAATTTATCAAATTCCTCAAATTTTAAAAGGCAATTGATGATAGAGATAAATCAAAAGATCATCCACCAAATGGTTGAAGTTTCATATCCCATAATTTTCTGTATTCCAAATGGAAAATATTTGACATGCTCAGAGCCATGCAAATCAGTATACATAAACATATCCACCAGAATGTGGAATGCCGTTATATCCGGTTCACTCCACAAAAATTTTGTATTTATTGAAAGCTTTATTACCTTCTTGGCAAGCCTAGTTTCAGCTACCAAATCCAGGTGAAAAGAAGACAGACCATTGATGGTTCAATTCATATTTACCACTGTATAAATTCATAGAGCATTGAATACAAGTTTATAACACTCTAATAATCAACGGAAACGGAATTATAAAAATAAACATGCCATGAAACAGATTTATTAAGATGGCTATGATATAGCTGGAAGATGACGTTTTCAAGGACAATTTTATTGGACAATGATCATATCAGTCAGGTAACAAGGAGAAAACTAGGGCGTTAACCACTTTTAAGCAAAAACATATAAGTTGTACAGCTTTAAATCGTTTAATTAAATAAAAAGAAACCTGGTGGAAAAACATAACTCTGCCTACGCTAAGTTTGGCTTTCATAACCGGTCCCAAGCCTAGATTAAAGAGGAGGGTTATATTAGGTAGTCGACAGCTAATATAAATCTTTGTTGAATCTTTATGAATAAAATAACTAGAGGTAGGGGAAGACCAAAGAAAACAATAGGAGAAACTATTAGAATGAATTTAACTAATAATAATTTAACAATAGACATGAGCCAAGATAGAACACCTTGACGTCGCTTTATCCATATAACCAATCCCATTTAGTGGGATTAGGTTTTGCTCTTTATTGTAATTAAATAAAAAAACCTTGCAGAATATATTAATAACTATTCTCATAATAATATATTAACCACATCTTAAATTAATGAACCATCTATATTTAAGGATTCAAAATTCCCCCGTGTCTCGTGTTATCTAACTCTTCCAATTCATTCATTCTCCCATTATATAGAACTCTTTCGTCTTTTACCTCATGGTTAATAAAAAATTAAAACATTACAAAAGATGTGAAAGAAACATTTCCGTGATAGGTCAAAACCTCATTAACTTGGGAAAATAAGGGAAAAACTCAAACCTAATTGCTAGCTATTATGGAGGTCATGTCAAACAAAATAGTCACGAATCAAAAGCAAGAGAAATAACTAATATATGAGCGAAAAAGGGGGGGGGGGGGGGGGGGGAGGGGGAGAGAGAGAGAGAGACCGCTGACTGTAGCCATCCATGCAGAGTTTCCCAGCAAAGTATAGTCTTCCACGTTGTTCTTTCACATAGACTGCAAATTGCCGCCAATTGTTGCAAAATTGTTGCACACTTGTGAACCTAACATGCACAGGACAACCTTTTTATTTGGTTTTCCTAATAGAAAACAATATGCAACGTGTAATAGGCTAAAAGGAGAATCTTTATTCATAAATACAAGAACAGAGGGCTGATAGAGAAAAGAGAACAAAAGAAAAACTAAGCCCCTTTGCTTCTTATGGGAGTATGAACATATTAAGATACCTTGGCAGTTAGAGAATGACAACTATTGTTTTCAACTTACAAGTAAAGGTTGTATCTGCATATTTAAAAAACCAACATAACATACGGTGAATCCAATGAAGCCTAAGCCTAAGTATCAAATTTAATTAGTTATGCTTCAGAATTATTAATGCTTCCTGGAGTGATAAAATAACAAAAGAAACGTTTATATATTCTCCTCGAAAAGACAAAAATTTAATTCATTAACTGACCATGTCTTATAAAGAGAACCTAAAATTGAGTAAACTCAATGAAGAGCAAGAAATTGTTTTCTACAGTTCATGCAGTACCAACAAGAGAATTATTTCATCAAGATGATCAAGTAAGAAGACTCCAGCTAGCCAAACCAATATCTCTAGTGTTCACCATTTCCTCTCCTACTACTACATATCCAATTATGTTTATCACCTCTCACTTACACAAGAAATTTAGTATTAACTTGCAATAAATTCCAGAATACTAACCCGCGACATTGCAGAAACACCAAGTAAAGCATACACCACATTGGAAACAAGCCCCTCTCCACTGTGAGAAATGACATGAATGGCTGTGGCGTTGAATGACCCTTCAGGAGTACAATTTGCACATTCCAAAAAAGAGACCAAGCCCACATCTAAGAAACCTGAAAAGTCAAGCAAAGAAACCAATCAGTTTCAAGTAATTATTAGAGACTAATTTGCACATTCCAATTATTTCTGTGTATATCAAAATTTTACGAAATTCTAATTAAAATTTCATAACAAGATTAAATAAACATTTTATGAGAAGGCAATAACAAAGTCAAAGCATATAATTGTTCAGGTTTACAAGACTGATGGAATATTGTTATTGGAGATATTAAAAAAACCAATCATAAGTCTTCACTTATTCTACTAAGATGAATTGTCCTAGAAATTTTCTAATTTTGGATCTGCTACGTAATTACACAAATTATTCATGATACTCCTTGTCGAGAATCTTCTAGATTTGATTGTGAATATCTAGGATTATGTGTATCAATTAGTGATATATTATGTGTATCAATTAGGATATATTGTATTTATTGTAATTATCCTTATTTCCTAGAATAGGTTTTCTCCTCTTGTATAAATTCCTATTCTCTTTTCATAATAACACACAGAAATTCTTTCACTCAACATGGTACCAGAGCCATTGTAATTGCTTCCGCCTCTTTTCTGTGTGGCTGTGTTCCTTTTCCAGCCCTAAAATTTTCTCCTTCTTAGCTGTCCAATCGGATCTCTCAAGTCCGACACCTTTCCGGCCTCTTCTTGGAACACGCGCCACACCACCGTGTTCGGGAGGCGCCGACCGGCCGAACCCCATTTTCTCCAGCGTCATCCGACGTCTCACGCGCCTCCACGCGCCGCCGCCCAATCCGCCGAAAGTTTCACGCGCCGACGCGTGCGGCCGTTTCCGGCGTCGTCCTCCGCCGTGATTTGTACCGTCGTGATCGTCGGCGTGTTCTGGTCTCGTTTCCAAGGTCAGTTGGCCATTATCCCAGACATTGGTGTGTCACTCTCTTGTACATCTCAAGTCAGTATATTGCCATGGCCATGGCTCCTACTTCTGAGTTCTCTGTGGTTGCCACGGTTGCACAAATTGGTAATATTACTACTTGCTTTGCTCGTTCCCCAGATATTGGACCTTGGGTTCTTGACTCAGGTGCTCCTGAACACATCTCTGGTAATAAAGATCTTTTTACCCATCTTTCTAGTTCATCTTTACTTCCATCTATAACTCTGGCCAATGGCTCTAAAACTGCTGCTATTGGAATTGGTAAAGCACAAATTCTTCCGTCCTTATTTGTTGATTCTGTTCTTTATGTCCCTGAATCTCCTTTCAACCTTATTTCGGTTAGTAAATTGACTAAATCTCACAATTACTCCATCACCTTTGCTAATCAATGTGTTTCTATTCAGGATCGGAGTACGGGGCAGACGATTGGCATAGGACGAGAGTCACAAGGCTTATACCACCTTTCACCTCCTATATCCCCAGTTGCGTGCACATCCAGTTGTTCTCCATCTATTATCCATAATCGTTTGGGGCATCCAAGCCTTTCAAAACTTCGCCAAATGGATGCCTCTCTTTCTACTTTGTCTGCCCTCCCTTGTGAGTCGTGCCAATTAGGTAAACACACACGTAGCTCGTTTTCTACTAGTCTTAATAGTCAATCTTCATCTCCTTTTCAACTTGTTCACTCTGATGTTTGGGGTCCTAGACGTATGTCTTCTACTTTGGCTTTCAATATTTTGTCACCTTTATTGATGACTATTCTCGTTGTACTTGGGTGTACATGATGAAAAATCGTTCTGAGGTATTTAACATTTTCCAAAACTTTTGTGCTAAAATAAAAACTCAGTTTAATACCTCTGTCTCTATTTTGCGTTCTGACAATGCTAAAGAATATTTGTCTACACCTTTTCAAACATTTATGGCCGGTCAAGGGATTTTACATCAAACCAGTTGTCCTCATACCCCACAACAAAATGGGATAGCTGAACGTAAGAATCGCCATCTTATTGAAACAGCTCGTACTTTGCTTATTCATCATAATGTCCCTACTAATTTTTGGAGTGACGCTGTTCTCACTGCATGTTACTTGATTAATCGCATGCCTTCTTCTGTCTTGCATGATCAAATCCCTCATTTTTTGTTGTTTCCTAACGACCCTCTTTATCATCTTCCTCCCCGTGTTTTTGGTTGTGTTTGCTTTGTGCATGATTTAACCCCAGGGAAAGATAAACTTGCAGCGAAATCCGTCAAGTGTGTTTTTCTCGGTTATGCTCGACTCCAAAAGGGCTACCGATGTTATTGTCCAACCACTCGACGTTGCTTGACCTCTCCTGATGTGACCTTTTTTGAGTCCTCCCCATTCTTTGTATCTTCTACGCCTGTAAGTCCTTCTGTGATCGAAGTCCTTCCTGTTCCTTTTACTATTCCAGAGGCCTTACCCCAAGGCATACCTAGTCCTCCTCTTCTGACATATCATCGCCATCCCCGTCCTGAGCCTCCTGAGCCTACAGCTACTCTTCCTGACTCATTGCCTTCGTCTGAATCACCCCCTACTCCGGTCCAACCGCCACCTGGTAGTCCTCCTATTGCCATTCATAAAGGTACTCGATCCACCCGTAATCCTCACCCTGTTTATAATTTCTTGAGCTATCATCGTTTATCTACTCCATATTATGCATTTGTGTCTTCTTTGGATTCTGTTTCTATCCCTAAGACTACAGATGAAGCTCTTGCACATCCGGGTTGGAGGCAAGCTATGCTTGATGAGATGACTGCCCTACATTCTAATGGTACATGGGACTTGGCTTCACTTCCTCCTGGAAAATCCCCAGTTGGTTGCCGGTGGGTTTATGCAGTTAAAGTTGGTCCTGATGGCAAAATTGAATGACTAAAAGCTCGTTTAGTGGCTAAAGGGTATACTCAAATCTTTGGATTGGACTATGGTGATACCTTTTCTCCTGTTGCCAAGATTGCTTCCGTTCGTGTTTTCCTATCCATTGCAGCTATTAATCATTGGCCACTTCATCAACTGGATATTAAGAATGCCTTTCTCAATGGAGACTTGGAAGAAGAAGTTTATATGGAGCAACCGCCTGGTTTTGTTGCTCAGGGGGAGTGTGGGAAAGTATGTCGACTTCGTCGTTCTCTTTATGGACTCAAGCAGTCACCGAGAGCATGGTTTGGCCGATTTAGTTCTGTGGTTCAAGATTTTGGAATGACTCGAAGTGAAGCTGATCACTCAGTTTTCTTTCGTCATACTTCAAATGGCAAGTGCTTATACTTAGTTGTCTATGTGGATGACATTATTATTACAGGCAATGATGATTTAGGCATTGCTCAACTAAAACAACATCTGTGCAACCACTTCCAAACTAAAGATTTGGGAAAGCTTAAATATTTTCTGGGAATTGAGGTTGCCCAATCTAGTTTTGGTGTGGCCATTTCACAACGAAAGTATGCGCTTGACTTATTAGAAGAGACAGGCATGTTAAACTGCAAATCAGTTGAGACTCCAATGGATCCAAATGTCAAACTCTATCCAGGACAGGGGGAGTTGATAAACAACCCCGAGAGATATCGAAGACTTGTGGGAAAACTCAACTATCTCACTATCACTCGTCCAGATATATCGTTTGCTGTAAGTGTAGTCAGCCAGTTCCTACAATCACCATGTGATAGTCATTGGGATGCAGTTGTTCGAATTCTTCGATACATTAAGGGAGCGCCAGGCCAGGGACTGTTATATGAGGACAGAGGGAATTCTCAAATCATTGGCTTTACAGATGCAGATTGGGCTGGTTCACCAGATGATAGGCGATCCACATCTGGATATTGTGTTCTCATCGGTGGAAACCTAGTTTCTTGGAAAAGCAAGAAACAAAATGTAGTTGCAAGGTCTAGTGCAGAGGCTGAGTATCGTGCCATGGCATTAGCAACTTGTGAACTCCTATGGTTGAAACAACTTCTTCAGGAGATGAAATTTGGAGACATTGGTAAAATGGAACTGGTATGTGATAACCAAGCGGCTATGCACATTGCCTCAAACCCAGTATTCCATGAGAGGACTAAACATATTGAGATCGATTGTCACTTTATTAGAGAAAAAATTCAATCATGGTGTCTTGTTACTCGATTTGTTAATTCGAATGATCAGCTGGCAGATATCTTCACCAAATCTCTTAGAGGTCCTCGGATAAAATACCTATGTGACAAGCTTGGTGCCTATGATTTATATGCTCCAGCTTGAGGGGGAGTGTTGAGAATCTTCTAGATTTGATTGTGAATATCTAGGATTATGTGTATCAATTAGTGATATATTATGTGTATCAATTAGGATATATTATTGTATTTATTGTAATTATCCTTATTTCCTAGAATAGGTTTTCTCCTCTTGTATAAATTCCTATTCTCTTTTCTTAATAACACACAGAAATTATTCATGATACTCCTCATTCTCCTAGACTTCGCTAATCTAGTTTTCATTCCCTTTCTCCTTCAAACAAAGGAATTGGTGTTCTAGAATTTTATAAAATTACAATGGTGCATTGCTCATGGATACGTCCAAATAGGACTAAGCTTTGACTGACAATTATTTGCCAAACAGCTGAAATGCTAATGCACGTTCTGTTGCGAGTGCAAGTATAATGTTGAACTTACACAACAATGAGAAAACAATCAGCATAATAAATTTAAGGCCAAATTACTCTTTTGGTCCTCAACGTTTCAAAAAATTATTTTAAGTCCTCAACGTTTTTTTTGTGGTCAAAATTGGTAAACAGCGTAACTCCGTCTGGTTTTTTTTTGTTATATGCTGACGTGGAAGGCTTATGTGGCACACCTTCTCTCCTACGTGTCATATTTGGATGATATGACACCCTCTCTCACTCCAACTCAGCAAAACGACGCCATTTTGCTGAGTTGGAGTGATAGAGAAGTGATGCAAAACGGCGTCGTTTTGCTAAATTGGAGTGAGAGAGGGTGTCATATCATCCAAATATGACCGTAGGAGAGAGAGTGTGTCACATAAGCCTTCCACGTCAGCATATAACAAAAAAAACCAGACGGAGTTATGCTAAAAGACCAATTTTGACCCAAAAAAAAACGTTGAGGACCTAAAATAACTTTTTGAAACGTTGAGGACCAATATTAAACTTGGTGCAAACATTGAGGACCAAAAGAGTAATTTGGCCTAAATTTAAAATAGTATAATTTTCTCTTACAAGACAAATATGACACAACATTGAGAAAACAATCAATTAATAATAAATTTAAACTAGTACAATTTTCTCTTACAAGACAAATATGACATTGCAGCTAGAGCTGCTCCACGATGCATGGCTGTGCAACATATAGCTGCTTTTTGGACAGAAACTTCAAGAAGAGAACCACAAGCTGCTAGCACTTCCTGTGACACATCATCTAATCAGTACAGATACTTGAGACTCAAAGAACCAACTGCCCCTGCTCCCACCAGGGAAAAAAAATAAAGGATGTAAGAAAACCTTGCTACAGGAGCGAATAAATGTGGATGCAAAATTGGTGTACGCCTCCACTAGATCAGGCTCTTGGTCACATATGTAGGAGGAAGTTAGAGCCATTACAGATGCTGCATGCGTAAATCTTTCAAAGGTTTTGACAAATAAAGGTCCATACTCCTCTTTGTGACAAAATTCTTCAATAACTATAGAAGCTGAAAAATATTATTTAAGTTAGTGGAATAGTAATGGTTCGTGACAATAACTCATAAGGAGCTTTACTTGCCATTACAAAAAAAATACAAAACAAAACAAAAATTGGAATTTTTTTACATTTTATATATGACATTAATTAAGCACTCCATCGCATAATTTGCTTACGAATTTGATGGTATAAATGCACAAATTTGGAAGTTTGGATATAAATGTGCAGAAAAGGAAGACTTCTTTCCTTAAGTAATTTCAATTGTCTTTACTACAATAATTTAATTGTATATGGAATGTAAATTTAGTAGAAGGGAAGCTGTGGGAATGAAGTGAAACTTGGAGATCCATCATTCCAAACAAGAAGTCACAAATTTTATGTATTTGGGAACGATAATACAAAATAATGGAGAAATAGAAGAGGACGTAAACCATAGTATCCAAGTAGGATGGATAAAATCAAGGAAGGCTTTAGGTGTTATTTGTAATAGAAAAGTACCACATAAGCTTAAGGGAAAATTTTATCGCACATCTATAAGACCCGCTTTGTTGTATGGTATTGAATGTTAGCTGATAAAAAGGCAGCATGAGCATAAACTCAACGTGGCAAAAATGAGAATGTTGCGTTGGATGAGGGGTCACACTAGAATGGATAGGATTAGGAATTATTGCATGAGAGAGAAAGTTTGGGTAGCACCTATTGTAGATGTTGAGAATATTCTATATTTATGTTGTAAATCAATTAGAATCATTAGGATATGATTTAGTCCATCAATTAGGAATCAATTGTATTTATTGTATTTATTCTTACTTCCTAGAATAGGTTTTCTCCTCTTGTATAAATACCTATGGTATTCTCATAATAATACACATATATTCTTTCACTTAACATGGTACCAGAGCCATTGTAATTGCTTCCGCCTCTTTTTTGTGTGGCTGTGTTCCTTTTCCAGCCCTAAAATTTCTCTCCTTCTTAGCTGTCCAATTGGATCTCTCAAGTCCGACGCCTTCCCGGCCTCTTCTTGGAACACGTGCCACACCACCGTGTTCGGAAGGCACCGACCGGCTAAACCCAGTTTTCTCTGGCGTCATCCGACGTCTCACGCGCCTCCACGCGCTGCCGCCTAGTCCGCCGGAAGTTTCACGTGCCGGCGCGTGCGGCCGTTTCCGGCGTCGTCCTCTGCCGTGATTTGTACCGTCGTGATCGTCAGCGTGTTCTGGTCTCGTTTCCAAGGTCAGTTGGCCATTATCCCAGACTTTGGTGTGTCACTCTCTTGTACATCTCAAGTCAGTGTACTGCCATGGCCATGGCTCCTGCTTCTGAGTTCTCTGTGGTTGCCACGGTTGCCCAAATTGGTAATGTTACTACTTGCTTTGCTCATTCCCCAGATATTGGACCTTGGGTTCTTGACTCAGGTGCTTCTGAACACATCTCTGGTAATAAAAATCTTTTCACCCATCTTTCTAGTTCATCTTTACTTCCATCTGTAACTCTAGCCAATGGTTCTAAAACTGCTGCTATTGGAATTGGTAAAGCACAAATTCTTCCGTCCATATTTGTTGATTCTGTTCTTTATGTTCCTGAATCTCCTTTCAACCTTATTTCGGTTAGTAAATTGACTAAATCTCACAATTACTCCATCACCTTTGCTAATCAATGTGTTTCTATTCAGGATCGGAGTACGGGGCAGACGATTGGCATAGGACGAGAGTCACACGGCTTATACCACCTTTCACCTCCTATATCCCCAGTTGCGTGCACATCCATTTGTTCTCCATCTATTATCCATAATCGTTTAGGGCATGCCCTTTCAAAACTTCGCAAAATGGATACCTCTCTTTCTACTTTGTCTGCCCTCCCTTGTGAGTCGTGCCAATTAGGTAAACACACGCGTAGCTCTTTTCCTACTAGTCTTAATAGTCAATCTTCATCTCCTTTTCAACTTGTTCACTCTGATGTTTGGGGTCCTAGTCACGTATCTTCTACGTTTGTCTTTCAATATTTTGTAACTTTTATTGATGACTATTCTCGTTGTACTTGGGTGTATTTGATGAAAAATCGTTCTGAGGTATTTAACATTTTTCAAAATTTTTGTGCTGAAATAAAAACTCAGATTAATACCTCTGTCTCTATTTTGCATTCTGACAATGCTAAAGAATATTTGTCTACACCCTTTCAAACATTTATGGCCACTCAAGGAATTTTACATCAAACAAGTTGTCCTCATACCCCACAACAAAATGGGATAGCTGAACGTAAGAATCGCCATCTTATTGAAACTGCTCGCACTTTGCTTATTCATCATAATGTTCCTCTTAGTTTTTGGAGTGATGCTGTTCTCACTGCATGTTATCTGATTAATCGCATGCCTTCTACTGTGTTGAAAGATCAAATCCCCCATACTTTGTTGTTTCCCAACGACCCTCTTTATCATCTTCCTCCTCGTGTTTTTGGTTGTGTTTGCTTTGTGCATGATTTGACCCCAGGAAAAGATAATCTTGCAGCAAAATCCGTCAAGTGTGTTTTTCTCGGATACGCCCGACTCCAAAAAGGCGACCGATGTTATTGTCCATCCACTCGACGTTATTTCACCTCTCCTGATGTGACCTTCTTTGAGTCCTCCCCATTCTTTGTATCTTCTACACCTACAAGTCCCTCTGTAATTGAAGTTCTACCTCTTCCTTCTCTTCCACTTCCAGAGGCCTCACCCCAGGACACACCTAGTCCTCCTCTCCTGACATATCATCGTCGTCCTCGTCCTGAGCCCACAGCTACTCTTCCTGACTCACTGCCTTCGTCTGAATCACCCGCTGCTCCGGTCCAACCGCCACCTGCTAGTCCTCCGATTGCCATTCATAAAGGTACTCGTTCCACTCGTAATCCTCACCCTGTTTATAATTTCTTGAGCTATCATCGTTTATCTACTCCATATTATGCATTTGTGTCTTCTTTGGATTCTGTTTCTATCCCCAAGACTATAGATGAAGCTCTTGAACATCCGGGTTGGAGGCAAGCCATGCTTGATGAGATGACTGCCTTACATTCTAATGGTACATGGGACTTGGTTTCACTTCCTCCGGGAAAATCCCCAGTTGGTTGCCGGTGGGTTTATGCAGTTAAAGTTGGTCCTGATAGCAAAATCGAACTGCTGAAAGCTCGTTTAGTGGCTAAAGGGTATACTCAGATCTTTGGATTGGACTATGGTGATACCTTTTCTCCTGTTGCCAAAATTGCTTCCGTTCGTGTTTTTCTATCCATTGCAGCTATTAATCATTGGCCACTTTATCAACTGGATATTAAAAATGCTTTCCTCAATGGAGACTTGGAAGAAGGAGTTTATATGGAGCAACCGCCTGGTTTTGTTGCTCAGGGGGAGTATGGGAAAGTATGTCGACTTCGTCGTTCTCTTTATGGACTCAAGCAGTCACCGAGAGCTTGGTTTGGCCGATTTAGTTCTGTGGTTCAAGAGTTTGGCATGACTCGTAGTGAAGCTGATCACTCAGTTTTCTTTCGTCATACTTCAAATGGCAAGTGCTTATACTTAGTTGTCTATGTGGATGACATTGTTATTACAGGCAATGATGATTTAGGCATTGCTCACCTCAAACAACATCTGTGCAACCACTTCCAAACTAAAGATTTGGGGAAGCTTAAATATTTTCTGGGAATTGAGGTTGCCCAATCTAGTTCTGGTGTGGCTATTTCACAACGGAAGTATGCACTTGACTTATTAGAAGAGACAGGCATGCTAAACTGCAAACCAGTTGAGACTCCAATGGATCCAAATGTCAAACTCTATCCAGGACAGGGGGAGCTGATAAACAATCCCGAGAGATATCGAAGACTTGTGGGAAAACTCAATTATCTCACTATCACTCGTCCAGATATATCGTTTGCTGTGAGTGTAGTTAGCCAGTTCCTACAATCACCATGTGATAGTCATTGGGATGCAGTTGTTCGAATTCTTCGATACATTACGGGAGCACCAGGCCAGGGACTGTTATATGAGGACAAGGGGAACTCCCAAATCATTGGCTTTACAGATGCGGATTGGGCTGGATCACCAGATGATAGGCGATCCACATCTGGATACTGTGTTCTCATCGGTGGAAACCTAGTTTCTTGGAAAAGCAAGAAACAAAATGTAGTTGCAAGGTCTAGTGCAGAGGCTGAGTATCGTGCTATGGCATTAGCAACTTGTGAACTCCTATGGTTGAAACAACTTCTTCAAGAGTTGAAAGTTGGAGACAAAGACAAAATGGAGTTGGTATGTGATAACCAAGCAGCTATGCACATTGCCTCGAATCCAGTGTTCCATGAGAGGACCAAACATATTGAGATTGATTGTCACTTTATTAGAGAGAAAATTCAATCAGGATGTCTTGCTACTCGATTTGTCAATTCGAATGATCAGCTGGCAGATTCACTAAGTCTCTTAGAGGTCCTCGGATAAAATACCTATGTGACAAGCTTGGTGCCTATGATTTATATGCTCCAGCTTGAGGGGGAGTGTTGAGAATATTCTATATTTATGTTGTAAATCAATTAGAATCATTAGGATATGATTTAGTCCATTAATTAGGAATCAATTGTATTTATTGTATTTATTCTTACTTCCTAGAATAGGTTTTCTCCTCTTGTATAAATACCTATGGTATTCTCATAATAATACACACATATATTCTTTCACTTAACAGTAGAAAAATTAGTTGAAACACGCCTTAAGTGGTTTGGTCATATACAAAGAAGGCCATTAGAGGCTCTTGTACGTAGAGTTGACCAGATGGAAAATAGCCCAATAACTAGAGGTAGGGGAAAACCAAAGAAAACAATAGGAGAAACTATTCGGATGGATTTAGCTATTAATAACCTAACCATAGAAATCAGTAAAGGCATCATTTAAATTATGTTCCATATGTAAAATTTAAAACTCAATCAAAACAGGTAAACAATTTCTAAACAACAAAAAGGCTGTTGGTCTTTTGTAACCACATTCCATATTTTTTTCCTAAAATTAATCGAAGTAAAAAGCTTCTTAGTTGTGTCATTCATGAACAATCTAGAGAAGTAAACAGATAGAACCAAATCACTATTGTTGGTTGATGGGGATAGTATGGGATATCTCTAGGGTAGTATGGGCTACCCAAGTCCCACATCGAGTAGACTGGGATGCTCGATGGGGTACTTAAGTGGCTTGGTTCTTCTCCCTCAATAGCTAGCTTCTGAGAGAGGGTTCCCCAAGTCACTTGGGTTCCATCATTGGTCAAGTTTAATCCATAATTAATTGGTTATGTGATTATCCTTGCATGTCTGCATGCATAATATATATTACGAGCTCAAAGTATATGGTAACTTTACAATAATTGACATCTTTTAAGTATTTGGGGACTACCATACAAATTTATGGAAAAATAGCTGGGGACATAAATCATAGGGTCCAAGCTGGGTGGATGAAATGGAAGAACGCTTCAATTGTCATTTGTGATAGAAAAGTACCGTTCAAACTTGAGGGAAAATTTTAGCGCACAACTATAATACCTACATTTTTGTATGATACTAAATGGTTGGCAATAAAAAGTTAACATGAGCAAAACCTCAATGTTCCAAAAATGAAAATGTTGCGTTGGATGAAGTTCAGGATTATGAATTATTGCATTAGAGAAAAAATCAAGGTAACACCTATATAGAGGTTATTGTACGAAGAGTAGATCAGATGGAAGCCAAATAACTAGAGATAGAGAGAAACCAAAAAAATAATAAGAAAAACTTTTAGAATGGATCTAACTATCAACATTCTAACTATAGAAATGCACAAAGGTACATAAGATGGAAGATAGCCAAATAACTAAGGGTGTGTTTGTTATGTAGAATGTTGGAGGTCTCTAACATTCTTCCTACTAATCATACCTTACTTTTTGCAATGTGATGAAATTATGTGTTTGTCCTTACTTTTTTTAAAAAATTTTAATATAAGGGTAAAATGGTCATTTTACGCACTTTTATTCCATTCCCATTTCCTACTACCAAATATAGTAAACACATTCCCATTCCTATCACATTCCGTCTACCAAACATACCCTAAAGTAGAGAGAAGCTTTTAGAATGGATCTAACTATCAACAATCTAACAAAAGTAATGCATAAAGATACACATTAGCGTCATCTATGTGGCCGATTCTAAAGGTTTCATTTGTTGTTGTAATCTCATGGAAGGGACTATTGTAGAGCACAACTAAAATGAATTTTATTTTGTCATTAGTTGTGGTTAGAGCTTATATCATTTTAAAATAGATTGCAAAGGTATTTTTCCATGGTTTTAAAACCGGACAGTCATCAAACCAGTTGAGCCACTGGTTTACTGTTCATTGGTTCACCGTGGTCGACCCGGTCTTAATATATATAGTAATTTTTTTTTATAAATAAAGAAATAATTGCATATAAATTAAAATATGTATATAATATATTTTTATTCTATTTTTAAAATTTAATATTTCACATATACTTCTTTAAAAAATTTAAAATATATAAAATATAACATTTATTATTCTTCCCTACTCTTATCTCATAATTTTTTTATATATTTTCTCTCTTTTTTCTCTTCTTTACTAAAACCCACTATTTATTTACCTACTTTTTATTTTCCCCATACCTATCTTTATTTACCTACTTTTTTATTTTTTTCATACATATTTATTTACCTATTTTTTATATTTTCCATACTTATATCTATTTATTAACTTTTTTATTTTTTCCATGTCTTTTTGCATTTACTTTTATGGTTTCCATGTCTATCTTCTTCCCACCCCTTCTTTTCTTTCTCACATTTCTTTATCTTCTCATCTTCTTTCTTTTTGCCATCATCTCTTTCTCACACCATTGTGTATTTTTTTTTTCTTCCTCCTTTTTACATTATGTACTTTTTCTTCCTTTTTCTAATCTTTTTTCTCAAACATGTTTTCCTTCTCTCATTTTGTTTCTTTTTCTTCTTCCCTCTCCTTCTTCTCCCTTTCCTTCTTGTTCTTTTTTTCATTTTACTATTTTTTTGTCAACTTGAAAGAATGTTTATTTTTTTAAAAAAAAAAAATTCATAGATCGCCAAAACCGATCAAACCGCTGGTTTTTTCCGGTTCGTCTGGTTCTTCAACAGTTCTTGAAGGGTGTAACTTTTGGTTTATCCAGACCGAATGACTAACTGGCTCACCGGTTTTCCGGTTGAACCAGTTGGTCCGGTTTTTAAAACCATGTAAAACAAATATGTTTTACATGGTACAAATATTATTTCCATTTTCAATGGATAAATAAACATATTTGTTTTTTAGATACCAAGTAAAACATATATGACGCAAACAAAATATTTGCATACATACAACTTTACATTGAAACGTATTATGGAACACAACTTTTAAATGAACAGGAAATACCACCAAAAATAAAAATTGTACCAGTTCTTATATAGCACTCATGACTTTGGAACAAAACAAAATTTGTGGAAAGCCAATCCAGCACTTTGGGAAGTAACGTCACTGAATGTAGACCTGCAAATTTTAAAACACAGAGAAAACATTTTTTTTAAAGGAGTAACAACAGAACATCCTAACGATAGAAATGAGTTAAGATAGAACATGATGGCGTTGCTTGATTTATATAGCCGACCCCACCTAGTGGAAAAAGGCTTGGATTGTTGTTGTTGAGTAAAGACAGAACATGTTGGTGTGGTATGATCCATATAGCCGAGTCCACATAGTGGGAAAAAGCTTTGCTTGTTGTTGCAAAGAAAACATTTTTTCCTTGAGAGAAAAGAGATAAATTACTGTTTTAGTCCTTGAAAGAAGCACTTTGTCAAGTTTAGCCTCTGAAATTTCAAAATTCTCAATTTTGTCCTTCAAAGAATGTTCCTCAAGCAAATTTAGTCCTTGTGTTAGCTATATGGATATCCTTCGGGGCAAGCTTGTTTGTGTAATGCTATTTTTTTTTTTGGACAAGTTCTGTAATGCTATTTGAGCATGTTAGTAGCTGTTTTGGCTTGCTATATAGTATTAGTTCTGTTTAGACATCCATATAATTAAGTAGGGACTAAATTATTGGGAAAATGATGGGCCAAAAGGGAATAGAGGGCTGAAGGTTTACAACAGAAAGGGAAAAGGGCAGAAGGCAGCAGGGGTAAATGAGGAAATGAATCAAATAACAAATCTGACAGAGGCTTAGTGGAGCAGAGTCGTGGGAGGGCTGTTTAAAATAGCTGGGGGTGCTGTGATATTGCTTTCTAGGCAAGAAAACACTTATGGAAGGAGAGTCTAGCCTCTCGAAGAGCTAGGATATCCGGTGTCAATTCCTTTATGTTTTTGCTGTTGCTTGAGGTCTGAGTACTTGTGTGCTTTCAGTGCTGTATTGTTGTGTTCTGTTAGTGTATTTTTGCTGTTTTCATTCTCTGACAGCTGTGTTATGAAAATATATCGGTATTATTTCCATTGTTGCCTTGTTTCCCATCAGAAAACATTCGTTGGAAGAGATAATCGAAGATTTAATCTTCTAGGGACTAATTTGAGACAAGGTGTACCTTTTAGGGACCAAAACAATAATTTACTTGAAAAGAAACTACTACTATACTAGTAAATGCATCTAACCAGAGGATGAGGGTACCTGAAGATTGGATCGCTAGCGAAAGCGCTCGACAAGCTGCCATGGATAGATTACCACTCTCCATATGCTCAGAACAGAAGAGTTTCTCCAGGATGGGCCAAAAAACGTTTAGCAATGAAAGTATGGAATCATCTGCAGCTGGTTCAGTCCCCACCGATATGGCAAGATGGCTAAATACAGTTCCCATTCTGAAGTCAAAAGGATCACAATGAGACGCAGGGCAAAAAATTGACCAACAAAAGTGATGGAACAGTATCACTAGTTAAGAAATGAAAAACTCAATCCTATAAGCAATGAGTCATCACATGGTTCAGTGAGAGATTGATGCAGTGTCTAAACTCAAAACAAAGGTATCAAATTAATTATGCCATTTCCATTGTTTTATATGGAAGCAAATGAAAACGCAAGTGTTTCACTTTCGATCAAGCGCTATTGAAAGGATGGCACTACCATTAAATGGTTCAACAATATTGTTTAAAGAAAATTTCAAAATTGAAAGAAACAGAAATAGGAATATGTAAATCTGAACACAGCTGAAAGGAAGACAAATGTGATAAAGGAAATACAATAGAGTGATAGCTATTTTACGACCCATATGGTCATTGATTTTGAATAAACAAATTACAAATCAGCTTTCACATGAAAAATTTTAATGAATACAACAATCTAACAATTTCCTACCAAGTATAATTGTAGAAATTGTATTTTGATGGGGATGGGGATAGTATGAGATGTCTCTAGGGTAGTATGGGCTACCCAAGTCCCACATAAGGTAGCATGGGATGCTCGATGGGGTACTTAAGTGGCTTGATTCTTCTCCCTTAACAGCTAGCTTATGTGGGAGGGTCCCCAAGTTACTTGGGTTTCATCAATTGGTATTAGAGCTGGATTGCCAACAGCAAAGAGAGGGCTAACTACGGAGGGTTCTAACCGATGAAGGGCCTGACCGTAGTAGAGTGAAGCAACGCCGAGTGAAGTGTCATAGAGTGCAGCCTTCGGGACGTTGGCTCTTAAGGGCCGGTGCTATGATAGGGATGGGGATAGGGATAGTATGAGATGTCCCTCGGGTAGTATGGGCTACCTAAGTCTCACATCGGGTAGTATGGGGTGCTCGACAGGGCACTTAAGTGGCTTGGTTCTTGCATTTTAATTCTTAACAGCTAAATTTTGGGAGAGGGTTCCCCTAGTTACTTTAGTTCCATAATTTTTCCATATATTTTATTTCCTGAATTACTCCGACATATACTAACCTAGAAAAATATCTTATCCTAATCAAACGAGAAAACTAATTCCTTTTTCTAATCAAACTAGATTTTTCTTATAGAAATCAAACTAGAAAAAATAAAACCTAATAGTAATCTAATTTTTTAATAATAAACTAATTCCGAATAGTAACTTAATTCTAATAATAAGGGATTATATCCCATCCTAAACCAATTTACTAATCCTAATCCCAAAAGGAAAGATATTTAAACAAAATCAAGTTTAAATTTCAATTTAAATTACAATAAAACTCTGATTGTTCCATACTCCACCTCAAGCTGATGAGGATATCATTCTTACCTTGGAACTTAATTGTTCAAGATAGTAGACTCCATCGGTGATCTTCTTTCTGCTTTTTTCACCACGAACCATAGAAAAAGCTTCTTTTAATGAAGGCAGTAGCTTTCATCCCAAGAATTCTCCCCCTCACTTCTTCAAATTGGCTAATAAGCCCCATTAGAAATTTGTATGTTCTTTTATTTTCCATCGAATCTTTGTAAGTCATTGCATCACTTACACATGACCGACCATGTGATAGTGTCATATGTGTCTAGTTGCTGCCACATTCTGGTAAAGAGCCAACTCTCTTTACTGAAATTCAGTCAAGTGGCTTTTAGTTTCAAATATGACAGCTGAATTTTCATGGAGCATGTTTCCTTTGCAACATCCCAAATCTTCTTAGCAGTATAATAGAGGAGAAAGTTTTCTCTTGTGTCATTTGTCATTGAATTGATCAACCAAAACATCACAAGATTATTCTCCACGGGCCAAGTCTTGACTTTCTGGTCACTTGGATCTAGACGGTTGGCTTCTCCGGTGAGATAATCACCCTTCCCTCTACCAAAGATGTACATCATAACTGAATGGGACCACTGTCGGTAATTATTCCCATTCAATCGATGTCTCGTGATTAACATAGGTAACGATTCCACATAGGTGTGTTGGAGGGGATTTTAATGCAATTGCTTCCCCACGGAGAAGCTAGGGGGCTCAAGGATCACTGCTAGCATAAGAGGGTTTGATGATTTTATTAGAGACTGTGATCTGAGAGACATCCCTCTCTCAAATGCCCAATTGACATGGTCGGTCAACCGAGGCAGGGTGGTGTCTTCTCGAATAGATAGGTTCTTGGTTACATCTGCGTGGGAAGATAGTTTCCCAGATCTAATTCAAGAGACCCTCATGCGGCCTGTGTCTGATCACTTCCCTCTCCTTCTTGAATCCAGTAGAGTAACATGGGGACCAACCCCTTTCCGTTTTGAAAATATGTGGCTCCAACATCCCTCTTTCTTGGATCAAGTTAAGGTTTTGTGGGAGGAATGCTCAATTACTGGTTGGAAGGGATTTAGATTCATGAAGAAGCTCAAATAGGTAAAGGAGAAACTCAAGATTTGGACTAAGGAAGTTTTTGGTGACATACGAACTAAAAAGAGGGAGATTTTAAAAGAATTGGAAACTTTAGATAGGCTGGAAAGTGAGGGGGTTTAATGGTAGAACAGAGTACTCGTAGGTTGGCTCTTAGGAATGAACTTGATGCTGTGATTATTAAAGAGGATATTAGCTGGCGTCAAAAGAGTAGAACTAACTGGGTTAAGGATGGGGATATGAATTCTAGTTACTTCCATAAGGTGGCAAACGGGAGGAGGAAAAGAAGTTGGATTAAGGAATTGGAAATGGAGGGGGGGGGGGGAGAATCGTTAGGGATGTTGACTCAATCTCCAATGAAGTTATCAGGTTTTATAAAGATTTGAGATTTGTACATTGAGGAAAACACAGAGAGGCCTTTCCTTGAAGGGCTAGATTGGTTCCCTATAGATGGTGTTAAGCCCAAGTGCTTAGAAAGGCCTTTCGAGGAGGAAGAAGTAAGGAGAGCGATATGGTGGGCAATGGACAAGGAAAAAGCGCCGAGGCCAGATGGTTTTAACATGGCCTTCTTCTAGGCTTGTTGGCTCATTTTAAAAAAGGATTTGCTTAGAGTGTTTCACGATTTTTACTATAATGGGAAGATCAACACTAGCATGAACTCGACCTTTATTACTCTTTTCCTTAAGAAAGATCGATCCATTAAGGTGAGGGATCTTAGGCCTATAAGTTTGGTCTCTAGTGTTTACAAGGTGATCACTAAGGTGCTTTCTTTGAGGCTAGGAGAGATTCTTAGAGATACTATTTCTGAGAACCAAAGTGCGTTTGTGAGCAGTAGGCAAATTCTTGATGCAGTCTTAATAGCCAATGAAGTGGCAGAGGATGTAAGGCGACGAAAACATAAGGGTTTGGTGTTTAAGTTGGACTTTGAGAAGGCTTATGACAAGGTAAATTGGGATTTTTTAGATAAGGTCTTATGTTGGCAGGGATTTGGTGATAGATGGAGAAGCTGAATTAAGGGTTGTCTTTCCTCTGTTGCATTTGTTGTTATAGTTAATGGTCAGCCAGAAGAAAGGTTTAAAGGGTTTCGAGGTGTTAGGCAAGGGGATCCACTCTCTCTGTTCTTGTTTTTTTTTTATAGAAAAAGAAGTATCATTAATAAGAAGGAAGAAAATACAAAGAAGAGGACAAGAAGTCCTCTAATCAAGCATAGCAAGAAAACTAGCAAAAGAAAACAAAATTTAGCTCAACAGAGCATTCCAATCCCGTTGTAAATCCGTAATAGAAACCCCCCTAAACACTCCATTCGCTGAGACCCATAGTGATGCTAAGAAGGTGATTCTATCCCATAGAAGATGAGGAGAAATGAACTTATTGTTGAAGACCCTAGCATTTCGCTCTAACCAAAGGCACCACAACGTTGCGAGACTTGCAGCGTGCTAAAGAGCTCTATGTTCTTTGTTCCTCTCAAAGCCCGTAAACTTGATAGAAAGAAAAATACTGAGATCCTACGGGCACACCCAACTCTCCTCAAAATAGCCAAACAGTTCATTCGAAAGAAATCTTGCCACCTCACATTGAAGAAAGAGGTGACTATTCGTCTCCGAATTACCAAATCACATCACACAGACATTAGGAGATAAAGCCTTATTGGGACGCCGGGTTTGGAGCAAATCATTGGTGTTAATTCTGTTGAGTGCTGCCGTCCATACGAAAGCCTTAACTTTAGACAGCACCTTGATCTTCCAGAAGGATCTAGATAAGACTATACAGTTCCTGTTAGTACTTCTAGTTAAATATCTAAAAAGAGAAGAACAAGTGTAGGAGCCCGAGGGATCCATGTTCCAAGTTCTTCTGTCAGGGGTTGCAACAATACGAAAAGGAGCAAGAACATCCAGCAACAAAGCAATATCATCAGCAAGTCGATCATTAAGATTCCTCGAAAAGTGAAAGTTCCAAGAAACTTGATCATTATGAACCACCAGAAAGTCAGAGATTCGGCCATTATGTAAGGATGATAGACCATAAAGACGGGGAAAGAGCTCACAAAAAGATGTTTTCCCTATCCAGTTGTCCTCCCAAAATCGAAAGCGCATACCGTTGCCAACTCGAGGGGTAAGAAAAGTCGAAAAGGATGGGTAGCCTTGGGAGATAAATTTCCAGGGACTAGCATGTGTCGCAACATTTCAAGAATTAGCATCTCATCCATTCTGATGAACCCCCATATTTGCTCCTGATTACCCTGTGCCATAGATCACATTGGTTGTGGATTGAGTCGTATGCTATCTAGGGGAACTAAAAGAGGGGTAATAAAGGGCCTGAAGGTAGGTACTGGAATTGGAGATTTTGCATATACAGTTTGCAGATGATACTGTTAGAATATTCTGTAATATGTAATTAATTCGATAGAATATCTTGTATATCCTTGACTCTTAACTCTAGGGATTAGATTAGGTTTGTAACTAATTAGTCCTTTCCTTATATAGGCCATTCTTTCTATATAAATTGGTACTCATTCACTAATGAGAATAAACACACAATTTCATTCTCAGACCTAAATTGTCATGGTATCAGAGCTGAGAGATACTTAGCTTCCGCTGCTGTGTTCAACCATTCTTTTTCTCAAGTCAGACACGTTGGTAGTGAGCCCTCCTCACTAAGCCCACCTTTTTTCTGACTCTTCCTGCCACACAACCCCTTGGGTATTACTCAGAGGCTCCCCACCGACCTAACACCGTTCACCGGAGCCCGAGAAATGCCGCCACAGCGGACAGGCTCCTTTCCACGCTCCGGCGCGTGAGCCACCTCCTTCCGTCGCCGTTGCTTCTGTTCTTCTTCTCAGCGTATTTCCGGCCAGTTCCTGCAATGTCAACGTCATCCACCACCGAAGACAGTACTGGAGTTACTGTTTCGGCCACTGTTCCGGCCCCTGTTTCGTCGTTTTTACTCGGATCCTATGATTTGCCTCCCATTAATAATGCGTACCGGTTAGATGGGAAGAACTACTTGAAGTGGTCTCAATTAGTTCAGATGTACCTCAAGGGTCGGGGCAAATTAAGCCACTTACTTTGTACAGGACCGGCGAAAAATGATCCGACATTTGAAGCTTGGGATAACGCCGATTCCCTAATTATGTCTTGGCTGGTGAATTCCATGACTCCGGAGATAGGTGATACGTGCATTTTCCTCACATCTGCTAAAGCTATATGGGATTCTATTCGGCAAACCTACTCCAAAGCCCGTGATGGAGCTCGAATTTATGAGCTGAAGACCAAAATCAACCGTGCCAAGCAAGGTAATATGTCCATTACTGAGTACTCTAACCATTTGAAGAGCTTATGGCAGGAGTTGGATCACTATCACTGCGTCCCGATCAAGGGAAGTGAAGATGCAGCCACCTTTAAGGCCTTCATGGAGAAAGAAAGAGTCTATGATTTTCTTGTAGGTCTGAACATTGAATATGATGCTGTGAGAGTTCAGATCCTTGACAAGGATGAAATACCACAATTAAATGAGGCAATTTCGATTGTCTTAGCTGAAGAAGGACGGAGGGGTGTAATGCTAGAAGCTCAGCCTGTAGAAAGTTCTGCTCTTATGACAAAAAACAATGTGCAACATTCTGAGGTAACTGATCCAACCAAAAGTTCTTTGTGGTGTACTTATTGCAAGAAGCCTCGCCACACAAAGGAAAAATGTTGGAAACTTCATGGCAAACCTCATAACACAAAGAGAGGACAAGGGCATGCACATGTGGCTATTTCGGATTCTACAGTTGTACCAACAACCAATGTTCTCAACTTGAATCCTGAGGAGATTGAGAAGCTGAAGAGTTTGTTGGGCAATCTAGCAATATCCTCTACTGCTGCTCAAGTAACACCTTCAACTTCAGGTACTTGCTCTTTGGTGTTCTCAAGTATATCTTCTCAGTCTTCACCTCACGTTTTTTTTGTTTTTAATGTCTCGGATAAAGCTCCTTGCAATACCTGGATCATTGATTCAGGGGCTTCTGATCATATGACCAATTCTTTTCAAAAATTCATCTCCTATACACCATGTCCTAGCAATCGCAAAATTACAATAGCTGATGGATCAATTACTACTGTAGCTGGCCTAGGAAATATTGGTTTAAATGATCACATCACTCTTAAAGATGTCCTTCATGTTCCTAAACTTTGCACTAACCTTATTTCTGTTCATAAGCTTTCTAATGACTCTCAGTGTAGTGCAATTTTTCATCCTACTTGTGCAATGAGATAATTTCTGTGTGTATTATTATGAAAAGAGAATAGGAATTTATACAAGAGGAGAAAACCTATTCTAGGAAATAAGGATAATTACAATAAATACAATATATCCTAATTGATACACATAATATATCACTAATTGATACACATAATCCTAGATATTCACAATCAAATCTAGAAGATTCTCAACACTCCCCCTCAAGCTGGAGCATATAAATCATAGGCACCAAGCTTGTCACATAGGTATTTTATCCGAGGACCTCTAAGAGATTTGGTGAAGATATCTGCCAGCTGATCATTCGAATTAATAAATCGAGTAACAAGACACCCTGATTGAATTTTTTCTCTAATAAAGTGACAATCGATCTCAATATGTTTAGTCCTCTCATGGAATACTGGGTTTGAGGCAATGTGCATAGCCGCTTGGTTATCACATACCAGTTCCATTTTACCAATGTCTCCAAATTTCATCTCCTGAAGAAGTTGTTTCAACCATAGGAGTTCACAAGTTGCTAATGCCATGGCACGATACTCAGCCTCTGCACTTGACCTTGCAACTACATTTTGTTTCTTGCTTTTCCAAGAAACTAGGTTTCCACCGATGAGAACACAATATCCAGATGTGGATCGCCTATCATCTGGTGAACCAGCCCAATCTGCATCTGTAAAGCCAATGATTTGAGAATTCCCTCTGTCCTCATATAACAGTCCCTGGCCTGGCGCTCCCTTATTGTATCGAAGAATTCGAACAACTGCATCCCAATGATTATCACATGGTGATTGTAGGAACTGGCTGACTACACTTACAGCAAACGATATATCTGGACGAGTGATGTGAGATAGTTGAGTTTTCCCACAAGTCTTCGATATCTCTCGGGGTTGTTTATCAACTCCCCCTGTCCTGGATAGAGTTTGACATTTGGATCCATTGGAGTCTCAACTGGTTTGCAGTTTAACATACCTGTCTCTTCTAATAAGTCAAGCGCATACTTTCGTTGTGAAATGGCCACACCAAAACTAGATTGGGCAACCTCAATTCCCAGAAAATATTTAAGCTTTCCCAAATCTTTAGTTTGGAAGTGGCTGCATAGATGTTGTTTTAGTTGAGCAATGCCTAAATCATCATTGCCTGTAATAACAATGTCATCCACATAGACAACTAAGTATAAGCACTTGCCATTTGAAGTATGGCGAAAGAAAACTGAGTGATCAGCTTCACTTCGAGTCATTCCAAAATCTTGAACCACAGAACTAAATCGGCCAAACCAAGCTCTCGGTGACTGCTTGAGTCCATAAAGAGAACGACGAAGTCGACATACTTTCCCACACTCCCCCTGAGCAACAAAACCAGGCGGTTGCTCCATATAAACTTCTTCTTCCAAGTCTCCATTGAGGAAGGCATTCTTAATATCCAGTTGATGAAGTGGCCAATGATTAATAGCTGCAATGGATAGGAAAACACGAACAGAAGCAATCTTGGCAACAGGAGAAAAGGTATCACCATAGGTCAATCCAAAGATTTGAGTATACCCTTTAGCCACTAAAGGAGCTTTTAGTCGTTCAATTTTGCCATCAGGACCAACTTTAACTGCATAAACCCACCGGCAACCAACTGGGGATTTTCCAGGAGGAAGTGAAACCAAGTCCCATGTACCATTAGAATGTAGGGCAGTCATCTCATCAAGCATAGCTTGCCTCCAACCCGGATGTGCAAGAGCTTCATCTGTAGTCTTAGGGATAGAAACAGAATCCAAAGAAGACACAAATGCATAATATGGAGTAGATAAACGATGATAGCTCAAGAAATTATAAACAGGGTGAGGATTACGGGTGGATCGAGTACCTTTATGAATGGCAATAGGAGGACTAGCAGGTGGCGGTTGGACCGGAGTAGGGGGTGATTCAGACGAAGGCAGTGAGTCAGG
This sequence comes from Senna tora, assembly GCA_014851425.1. NCBI lineage: Eukaryota > Viridiplantae > Streptophyta > Magnoliopsida > Fabales > Fabaceae > Senna > Senna tora. The sequence continues at coordinate 7,981,677 of CM026272.1, read as the reverse complement.
AAGAGTAGCTGTAGGCTCAGGAGGCTCAGGACGGGGACGGCGATGATATGTCAGAAGAGGAGGACTAGGTATGCCTTGGGGTAACGCCTCTGGAATAGTAAAAGGAACAGGAAGGACTTCGATCACAGAAGGACTGACAGGCGTAGAAGATACAAAGAATGCGGAAGACTCAAAAAAGGTCACATCAGGAGAGGTGAAGCAACGTCGAGTGGTTGGACAATAACATCGGTAGCCCTTTTGGAGTCGAGCATAACCGAGAAAAACACACTTGACGGATTTCGCTGCAAGTTTATCTTTACTTGGGGTTAAATCATGCACAAAGCAAACACAACCAAAAACACGGGGAGGAAGATGATAAAGAGGGTCGTTAGGAAACAACAAAGAATGAGGGATTTGATCATGCAAGACAGAAGAAGGCATGCGATTAATCAAGTAACATGCAGTGAGAACAGCGTCACTCCAAAAATTAGTAGGGACATTATGATGAATAAGCAAAGTACGAGCTGTTTCAATAAGATGGCGATTCTTACGTTCAGCTATCCCATTTTGTTGTGGGGTATGAGGACAACTGGTTTGATGTAAAATCCCTTGACCGGCCATAAATGTTTGAAAAGGTGTAGACAAATATTCTTTAGCATTGTCAGAACGCAAAATAGAGACAGAGGTATTAAACTGAGTTTTTATTTCAGCACAAAAGTTTTGGAAAATGTTAAATACCTCAGAACGATTTTTCATCAGATACACCCAAGTACAACGAGAATAGTCATCAATAAAGGTGACAAAATATTGAAAGCCAAATGTAGAAGACACGCGACTAGGACCCCAAACATCAGAGTGAACAAGTTGAAAAGGAGATGAAGATTGACTATTAAGACTAGTAGAAAAAGAGTTACGTGTGTGTTTACCTAATTGGCACGACTCACAAGGGAGGGCAGACAAAGTAGAAAGAGAGGCATCCATTTGGCTAAGTTTTGAAAGGCTTGGATGCCCCAAACGATTATGGATAATAGATGGAGAACAACTGGATGTGCACGCAACTGGGGATATAGGAGGTGAAAGGTGGTATAAGCCTTGTGACTCTCGTCCTATGCCAATTGTCTGCCCCGTACTCCGATCCTGAATGGAAACACATTGATTAGCAAAGGTGATGGAGTAATTGTGAGATTTAGTCAATTTACTAACCGAAATAAGGTTGAAAGGAGATTCAGGGACATAAAGAATAGAATCAACAAATAAGGACGGAAGAATTTGTGCTTTACCAATTCCAATAGCAGCAGTTTTAGAGCTATTGGCCAGAGTTATAGATGGAAGTAAAGATGAACTAGAAAGATGGGTAAAAAGATCTTTATTACCAGAGATGTGTTCAGAAGCACCTGAGTCAAGAACCCAAGGTCCAATATCTGGGGAACGAGCACAGCAAGTAGTAATATTACCAATTTGGGCAACCGTGGCAACCACAGAGAACTCAGAAGTAGGAGCCATGGCCATGACAGTATACTGACTTGGGATTGACACACCAAAGTCTGAGATAATGGCCAACTGACCTTGGAAACGAGACCAGAAGTGTGACGTTAGGGCAACACTTGAAGCGTCGAGAGCAGCGGAAGACGGCGTCAACGATGAAGAGAAGAGTGTGAAAAACGAAGTTGGAGATAACTACGAACTCACACCGAAATAGGGACCAGAACACGCCGAGAAGCACAACGGTGCAGAGAACGGCGGAAAAAGCTGCCGGAAAAAGGCCTCACGCGCCGGCGCGTGGCAGCTCCGGCGAACGGTCGGACGGCGCGTGGCGGCGCGTGCGGCGGCGGACGGCGACGGGAAACTGGGGTTTGGCCGGTCGGAGGCTTCTGAGCACGGTGGTCCGGCGCGTACTCCAGGAAGTCGCCGGGAAATAGGCAGATCGGAGGGTGGCCGAGATGCACAGTGGAGGAGGAGGTGTTTAGGGTTCAAGGCTGGAAAGAAAGCACAGCCGTGAATGCTATTCAGGATCGAACCAGGCTCTGATACCATGTGCAATGAGATAATTTCTGTGTGTATTATTATGAAAAAAGAATAGGAATTTATACAAGAGGAGAAAACGTATTCTAGGAAATAAGGATAATTACAATAAATACAATATATCCTAATTGATACACATAATATATCACTAATTGATACACATAATCCTAGATATTCACAATCAAATCTAGAAGATTCTCAACACTACTCATTGTGTTTTCCAGGAACAGGGCACGAAGAGGATGATTGGACATGCTAAGGAGTGGAATGGTCTATATTATCTTGATACTTGTAATAAAGGACGTAGTGTTCAAAGTTTGTCATCCCATTCGTTTCATAGCCTTTCCCTTGAAACCTATAAAGAAAAAAATTGGCTTTATGATTTACGTCTTGGACATCCATCCTTTCATACTTTAAAAGTTATGTTTCCTGATTTGTTTGGAGGATCAACTATTGAGGATTTTCATTGTGAAGTTTGTGAACTTGCTAAACACAAACGAGTTTCTTTTCCTATTAGTAATAGTAGAACATCTGTTCCCTTTACTTTGATTCATAGTGATATATGGGGACCGTCTACTGTTTCTAATATTTCTGGAGCTCGTTGGTTTGTGTCTTTTATTGATGATTATACTTGTGTGACTTGGGTTTATTTGCTCAAACAAAAATCTGATGTTAGTTCTATATTCCCTGTTTTTTATAACATGGTTCAAACCCAATTCGGGGTAAGGATACAAAGATTTCGTTCTGATAATGCGAAAGATTTTTTCAATCAATCTCTTTCGTCCTTTTTTCAAAACCAAGGTATCATCCATGAATCTTCTTGTGTCCATACACCGCAACAAAATGGGGTTGCTGAACGAAAAAATAGTCATCTTCTTTCAAGCACACGAGCCCTTTTGCTTCAAAATCATGTTCCACAAAAGTATTGGGGGGAAGCCGTTTTAATAGCAACTCACTTGATTAATAGACTTCCAACCCAAGTGCTTAATTTCAAAAGTCCTATGCAAGTTCTCACAGAATTTTTTCCAAACTTCAATGCCTCAAATAACCTTATAGCTAAAGTCTTTGGTTGTGTTGCATTTGTTCACATTCACCTTCCACATAGAGGTAAGCTTGATCCTCGAGCCCTGAAGTGTATTTTTCTTGGCTACTCATCCACTTAAAAAGGTTATAAATGCTATCATCCTCCAACTGGGAAATATTATGTATCTGCTGATGTCACATTTGCTGAACTTACCCCTTATTTTACTCAGACTACTTCCCATAAAGACCAAGTCATCCTTGAATATAGTCTGTTCCCTGAGTTACCTGTTCTATGTCCTCCAATAATAGATTCGGCTTTGCAGCCTCAACAACCTTCTGATCCTCCTCAAATAAGTCCTGACCCAGATCCTAATTTGCAGACCAACTAGACTTTGGACTCTGCTCGTCCATTACAAGTTTATTCTCGAAGAAAGGTTCCACCTCCTACAAGTGAGCCTGTCCAATCATCGCCTTCGGAGCCTCAAGATGTAGAGGTAATTGATTCGTCTAATCCTCATACACATGATTATGATGCTCCTATTGCTTTGAGAAAGGGTAAAAGAAGTTGCACTAATCATCCCATACCTTCTCCTTAATTTTGAGAACTTGTCCACTAACCACGAAGCCTTCTTGAGTAATCTTCATACTATTAATATTCCCAACACTTTGTCCGAAGCATTGCAGAATGAAAATTGGGTGCGGGCTATGAAAGTTGAGATGGATGCTCTTGAGAAAAACCAAATGTGGGACCTGGTTCTCTTACCAAAAGGAAATAAGCCAGTTGGTTGTCGATGGGTTTTTACCACGAAGTACAACTCCGATGGTACTCTAGAAAGATACAAAGCTCGCCTTGTAGCCAAAGGATACACTCAGACATATGGTGTAGACTACATGGAGACATTTGCCTCGGTGGCCAAGATGAATACTGTCAGAGTCTTATTATCTCTTGCCGCTAACTTTGGATGGCGCTTGCAACAATTTGATGTAAAAAATGCATTCTTGCATGGAGAATTGGAGGAGGAGATTTACATGGAGATTCCTCCGGGATTTAATACAAGTTCTAAGCAAGGCATGGTTTGTCGTTTAAAAAAGGCCTTGTATGGGCTCAACAATCACCAAGAGCATGGTTCGGGAGATTTACCAAAGCTATGGTGAGTATGGGCTATAAGCAAAGTCAGGGTGATCATACTCTATTTATACGACATTCCTCTTCAGGGGGAGTGTGTATTCTCTTAGTATATGTTGATGATATTATAATCACTGGAGATGACTCAATTGGTGCAGGAGTTTGAGATTAAGGAGCTTGGGAGACTCAAATACTTTCTTGGTATTGAGGTGGCTCATTCACAAAATGGGATTTTTATTTCCCAACAAAAGTTTGTCAATGACTTCTTCGTAAAGACTAGTAAATTACGTTGTAAACCAGCCCTAACTCTAATGGAGCTAAATCATAGCTTATATGATGTCCCTAAAGAAGCAGTGCCTGATAAAGGCTAATAACAAAAGCTGGTGGGAAAGCTCATCTATTTATTACATACTAGATCGGATATAGCTTATGCCGTAAGCATTGTCATTCAGTTCATGCATAAACCCAATGAATCTCATCTAGAGGCAGTTCATAGAATCCTTCGATATTTGGAGAGTACACCAGGGAAGCGCATTCTATTTTAGAAAGGGGAGAGCTTGACTTTTGAAGCCTATACAGATGCAGATTATGCGGGATCACTTACTGATAGACGGTCAACTACAGGGTATTATACTTTCCTTAGAGGCCACCTTGTGAGTTGGAGAAGTAAAAAACAGAATGTGGTTGCGAGGTCAAGTGCTGAAGCGGTGTTCAGAGCAAAGGCACTTGGTATATGTGAACTACTATGGCTTAAGATTATCCTTGATGACTTGGGCATCGCCTGCAATGGACAAATGAGGCTTAATTGTGACAACAAGTCAACAATTAATATTTCTCATAATCCAGTTCAACATGATCGCACTAAACATGTTGAGATCGATCGACATTTCATTATGGAAAAGCTGGATAGCGGTCTTATATGCACCCCATATGTTTCTTCTAATGACCAAGTTGCAGAAGTGCTTACTAAAGGTCTGTATACTAATAACTTTCAAACTTTAATCAACAAGCTTGGGATGGAAAATATCTATTCATCAACTTGAGGGGGAGTGTTAGAATATTATGTAATATGTAATTAATTAGATAGAAAATCTTGTATATCCTTGACCCTTATGTCTAGGGATTAGATTAAGATTGTAATTAATTATACCTTTCCTAAGATAGGCTATTCATTCGATATAAATTGCTATTCATTCAGTAAAAAGAATCAACACAGAATTTCATTCTCAGACCTAAATTGTCAGATACCGTTCTCTTTCTACCATAGGATAATGAAAACTTTCAGAATGTGCTTTCTTTGCTTCAAGTTTTTGAAGTTATATCAGGACTTCATATTAACCACAATAAGTGTGGAATTGCGAGGATTAATGTAGAAGATAGCTTTGTGGAGAATCTAGCTTGTATGGTGGGTTGTGAGGTTTCACAATGGCCTCTAACCTACAAGGGAGTTCCGTTGGGCGGGAATCCCAGGGCTGAGTCTTTTTGGGATCCTGTGATTCATAGAATCTCCAAAAGGCTTGAGAGTTGGAAAGGGGCCTACTTCTCTTTGGGTGGCAAGATTACTTTAATTTAGGCTTCATTGTCGAGTATCCCATTGTATTATCTTCTTTTATTTAAACTTCCAGTTTGGACAACGGTACTTAATAGAATTAATACTAACAATTTGCTTCACACAGGCAACCATCTTTTTCTACACTGTGATGTGGCTAGGTTTATCTGGAATAAGATGTTTAGCTATTTTGAAGAGAACTAGGTTTGCCCAACTGATCTAGGCACCTTTCTTGGTATCAAATATGTGGGCTTTAGGAAGTTAGGAGGAACAAAGAACACAAAGCTCTTCGGCAGTGTGCAATTCTCACAACTTTGTGGTGTCTTTGGATGGAGTGGAATGCTAGTGTTTTTCTTAAAAAATTTCTCCCACCTCATCTTCTGTGAGAGTGAATAACCTTTTTGTCTTCCCTGTGGGTTTCGTCGACGGGATTGCTTAGAGGTCTTTCCATTATGGAACTCCAAAGAGATTGGAAGGCTTTGTTGAGCGAGAGTTTTGTTTCTTCTTTTTGTTGTTTTCTTTTTCTTTGTGGATGTCATGTCCTCTCCCATTGTAATCTCTTTCTTCAATATAATTAATTTTTCTATCAAAAATAATAATAAACTAATTCCTAATAAGAACTTAATTCTAATAATAAGGGATTAGATCCCATCCTAAAACAATTTACTAATACTAATCCTAAAAGGAAAGATATTTAAACAAAATCGAATTTGAATTTAAATTAAAAGAAAATTCCGATTGTTCAACAATAATGAACTTAGTTAGCCTCTCTCAAAAAAAAAAAACTTAGTTAGCCTTAAATTCAGGACATCCCAAAAATAGATGTCAGCAGCATACCTGTGCAAGCCTCTAGCGGCAGCATTCAAAATTTGTGTATAAGAGCCTGGATTCTGCTTAAGTGAATGGCTGCTATCCGGATTAACCTGAAGGATATTAAATACTCTTAATTGAACGTCAAAACATTTTTTATTGCTGACTAGTTACTGAAATTTAAATACAACATGAGATCCACTTATTGCAAGGGCACAATCAACAGAAAACTCAAACAAGTGCGTTCAGATATTTGTACAGAAAAAAGAAGTATCTAAATGCATGATGTAACAAAGACTGTCGCTACCTACAGAGCATAAAACAAAGAGTAAAAGCTTATATGTATCATCAAAATTAAAGGCAGAATCAAATGTTCATCACTTCATCTTCACGTAAACATTGACATACTAGAAAATTTGATATCATTACTAAGGAGTTAGGAATAACTTTGAAAGCAACCCCAGGGAATTAGTTTACAATGATATCAGATAAGAAAGCTGGTCACTAGAGCCATTTAAAACAGGTATCACATAATGTCGCAAGTTGATATCATTTGCAAGATGGAGAAAGGTATTAGAGATAAAGATTAAGTCCCACATCTGATAAGATAAGATACTCAATTGAGTACTTAAGGAAGCTTGGTTTTTCCCCCTTACGAGCTAGCTTTTGATGGTGGATTCCCCAAGTTACTTTGAGTTTCAACAAAAGGAAAGAAAGAAAAAGATAAAAGCAAGCTACCAGCTTCCCAATTGCTTCATAGCTGGAAGAAAGCAATCTAGCCAATAAGTTGCTCTTTAGTTCTCTGTTGGATACAGAGCCAAGGACCAGGCTGATGGCATTCACAACTTCCTCCTCATCTTCCAAAGGCAAATGCCATTTCTCTAGTCCCTACACGAAGAAACCAAACTTAAATTTGGCTTGCATATATATATATATATATATATATATATATATATATATCTGTTCACAAATGGAAATATTTGTGGTTTCAAACATAGATATTATTTTTTTTTATAGAATCAAACATAGATATTATTTATATTATAGAATCATACACAAGATATCCCAATAAGCTCAGAGACTAGCTCACCTCTCCCATCCACATCAAGATTTCCAAATTTGAAGGTTCATAAATTACTACTGAAGCATCTTCACAGACTTTACGCAGGGCAGAAGCACATGCATTTGAAGACATAGGCTCTGAAATCCCTATAGCAAGAAATAATCTGAAAGTAGAAAGTTTGTGAATAACCGGAAATGTGAGAACCAAGAAGGGAAAGCAATCAATGTGATATCAATCAGCAATCACTCAACTAATTTTACCATAAACATTTTGATTCAGTAATACAAATCTTCAAACCTGATTGGAGGCACATATATATAACAAAGCAATCAATGTGATATCAATCAGCAATCACTAAATCACTCAACTAATTTTACCATAAACATTTTGATTCAGTAATACAAATCTTCAAACCTGATTGAATGCATATATATAACAAACAAAAAAATCATAAGGTAATTTACAAATTAATATACTATGTGTTGTGAATATTTTAGATATTTTAGATTTATGTATATCTATTAAGAATCATTGTGATAGCTGGCCCTATGATTTATCCTATCAATTAGGGATTTATTGTAATTATTGTATTTGTTTTTTTTATAGAAAAAAGAAATTGTATTAAAGAAAAAAGAAAAAAGAAGATTACAAACACGAGGACAAACAGTCCTCAGGAATAGAAAACTAAAGAAGACAAGTAGACGAAAACTGAAACATTATCTCAGTATGGCCTTCCAATCCCTTTTGTTAATAGAGCACCCAGAATTGTCAAAGAATCTGGAAAAATGATTCTTGGACAGAAATCAGAATCTAGACAGAACAAAAAGGTAGAAAAGAGATGAGAGGAAGAGAGAAACCAGAGAGGAGAACTTTGGTGGGAATGAATTCCTCTTTCATTCCACAAATTAGGAAATATATTGAAGTGTCATGCCAAGGAGGCAGAAGCCCAGGTATTTATAAATATACCTGGGTTGTTACAAATGAATCCTAACTAAAATGGTTACAACAAACTCATAACCATAACAACAGAAAACTGTTGTAACAGAAAGCCTTTTATAACTGAAGGCTATTTACATAAAACACCTAAAAATAACGACTAACAGCAGGGAATTAGTACCATAACTAACAATCTCCACCTTGGGACTAATCCCCTCTAAAACACTCTAAGGATTACATTTTGAGACACCAACTAAATCTACACATTTTTCAAACTTAGTTGTAGGCAAGGGCTTTGTCAACATGTCAGCTGGATTCTCTGAAGTGTGAATCTTCAGAACAGCAACTTCTCCCCCTGCCACAATGTCTCTGATGTAGTGATAACGAACACTGATGTGTTTGGTCTTAGAGTGAAAGGTGTCATTTCTTGTTAGGTATATTGCACTCTGGCTGTCTGAGTATACAGTGACTGAATCTTGAATTACTCCAAGTTCAGTTGCTAAACCCTTCAGCCAGATAGCTTCTTTAACTCCTTCTGTAGCTGAAACATATTCTGCCTCAGTGGTGGAAAGTGCAACAATGGACTGCAAGCTGGATTTCCAGCTTATTGCACTTGAGGCAAATGTGAATATGTAACCAGAGATGGATTTCCTCTTGTCTCTGTCCCCAGCAAAGTCAGAATCTACATAGCCATTTACACAAGTGCCAGCTTTGCACTTGGTAAAAACTAACCCCAAATTAGGAGTTCCCTTTAAGTACCTTAGTATCCATTTAACTGCATTCCAATGAGCTTTCCCTGGGTTGTGCATGAATCTGCTTACTACACTCACAGCATAAGCCAAATCTGGCCTTGAGCAAACCATAGCATACATGAGACTCCCCACAGCACTTTGATAAGGTACCATAGACATTTCATCAATTTCTGCCTCTGTCTTAGGACTCTGATCTGAAGAGAGCTGAAAATGAGCTGCAAGGGGAGTTGCTACTGGTTTAGAATGATCCATACTGAACTTTTCTAGAACCCTCTTAACATAGGACTGCTGGGACAAGTGCAACTTTCCAGAAATTCTATCCCTGTGAATTTCCATGCCAAGGATCTTCTTTGCTGCTCCTAGATCCTTCATCTCAAATTCAGTACTTAATTGCTTTTTCAAGTCATTAATTAGGGACTTGTTGGAGGAAGCAATGAGCATATCATCTACATATAGGAGGAGGTAGATGAAAGAGCCTTTTAGACATTCCTTGTAGTACACACAGCTGTCAAATTTGCTTCTGCAAAAATTCTGTTCCAACATAAAAGTGTCAAATCTCTTGTACCATTGTCTAGGGGCTTGCTTAAGCCCATAAAGAGATTTCTTCAGTTTGCATACTCTGTCTTCCATTCCTGGAATCTCAAACCCTTCTGGTTGTTGCATGTAGATGTCTTCTTCAAGCTCTCCATTCAAAAATGCTGTCTTGACATCCATTTGCTCTAATTCTAGGTTTTCTTGAGTCACCAATCCTAGAATAAACCTTATAGAAGTGTGTCTGACCACAGGTGAGAAAATCTCATTGAAATCCACTCCTTCCTTTTGATGGAAGCCTTTCACCACTAGTCTTGCCTTCCATCTTGGTTGCTCTACACCAGGAATGCCTTCTTTCCTCTTGAATATCCATTTGCAGCCCAAGATCTTTCTGTTTTCAGGCTTAATACACAGCTCCCAAGTCTTGTTTTTATGGAGACTTTCAATTTCTTCTTCCATGGCCACCAACCATTTTTCAGAATCAGTACCATTGGTGGCTTGCTTGTAGGTGGCTGGTTCATCTTCATTATTCACCTCTTGAGCAGCATGCAAAGCATAGGCAGTTATGCCTTGTTCATCCATTAACCTTTGAGGCCTCTTGATTTCTCTTCTAACTCTGTCCCTTGCCACTGAGTATCTTTGGACAGCATCTTGTTCTTCTCTAACAGGGGCTGTTTCAGTGGGTCTTGGGTGCTGCTCTATAGCTTGGGGTTGAGGAGTAGTAGGATTATTTGAATCTGTAGGTTTTGGACTAATCTCCATCTCTACTGTTTGGGCTGGAGCCTTTATAGAGTCTGCACAAGAGGTAGTAGGAGCAGTATCTTGTGCAGAATATATAAATTCAGATTCATTAAAAATAACATTCCTACTCAAAATGACTTTTCTAGTGTCTATGCACCAGAGTTTGTATCCCTTAGACTCAGTAGAATAGCCTAGGAATATGCACTTAGAGGATCTAGGTGCTAATTTTCCCTCATTTGTATGGGCATAGGCAGTGGAGCCAAAAACTTTTAAGATTTGAGTAGTTAACTGGTTTACCTGACCAGATTTCTTCAGGAATTTGATTGTTGAGGGATGAATGTGGTGATCTATTGATCAAATAGCAGGCTGTAGAGGCAGCTTCAGCCCAAAATTCCTTCTTGCTCCAAAGTCCAGCATTAGAAAGCATACACCTGGTTCTTTCTAGGATTGTCCTATTCAATCTTTCAACCACTCCATTCTGTTGGGGTGTTCCAGGTAGAGTTCTATGTCTTGCAATCCCATGCTCTTGGCAGAATTGGTCAAATTCTGTGTTGCAAAATTCCAGCCCATTGTCTGTTCTCAGCATCTTTATCTTCTACCCTGTTTGGTTCTCCACAAGTTGCTTGAACACTTTAAATTTGGAGAGGGCTTCATTCTTGTGCTTGAGGAAGTAAACCCAGACCTTCCTTGAAAAATCATCAATAATTGTCATCATATACCTTTTCCCTCCAAGTGATGGCACTCTAGATGGCCCCCATAAATCTGAATGTAGGTAGCCTAAAATGCCATGGGTTGTGTGCTGTCCTTTGGAGAAACTGACCTTCCTTTGCTTCCCTAGAACGCAATGTTCACAGAATTGGAGCTTACTTAAATTCTGTTCACCAAAGGACCCCTTCTTGCTAAGGATTTGCATTCCTTTCTCACTCATGTGGCCTAATCTCATATGCCACAGCTTTGTTTGTTCCTCACTGCATGCTGAAATTGCTTGGGCAGCAGTGCCTTGGTTGATAACAGTGGAAGCCATGAGAAAGTAGAGGTTTCCTCTTCTTTTTCCTTTCATAAGAGTGAGTGAGCCCTTTGAAATCTTCAATTCTCCACCTTCAGCTGTATATCTGCAGCCTAAAGCCTCCAAAGCTCCAAGGGAAATTAGATTTCTTCTTAAATCTGGTACATGCCTTACATTTGTAAGGGTTTTTACCACTCCATTATGAGTCTTGATCAGAATAGTGCCTTTTCCTCTTACCTTGCAAGCTGTGTCATTTCCCATCATAATAACTCCTGAATTTACAGCTTCATAGGTAGAAAACCAATCTTTGTTGGGGCACATGTGGTAGGTACAACCAGAATCTAAGATCCATTCATCTTTATCCTCAGCTACTGCTGCAGCAGCCACCAAAACATCACCTTCAGAGTCTGAGTCAGCAACAGCAGCTTCAGGGGGCTTGGAACTCTTATTCTTTTCTTCCTTTTCCCTCTTATTTTTGAGCTTGTAGCAGTCATTGATCTCATGCCCAAGCTTCTTGCAATATTTGCAAGATTTTCCAGAGTTCTTGCTTCTTGACTTGGATCTTGATTGCTTCTTGCTGGAATCTTGTCTTTCTTGAGGTCTTCCTCTTGCTGTAAGGGCATCTCCTTTCTTGTCAGTAGGTAGTTCATGGTCAAACTTTTCCTTTGAGAGGAGATTAGACTTTACATCCTCATATGACAGTGTGTCATTGGAGCTGTAAAGCATAATTTCCTTGAAGTGCTTGTAAGAAGGAGGGAGAGATACAACAAGTAACACAGCCTTGTCTTCATCTTCAATCTTGACCTCAAGATTTTCCAAGTCTATCAAGACTGTGTTGAACTCATTTAGGTGTGCCCTCAAAGAACTCCCTTCATTCATCTTCAAGGTATATAACCTCTCTTTTAGCCTCAGCTTATTGGCCAAGTTCTTGGTCATGTAAAGGGCTTCCAATCTGGTCCATAACCTAGCAGCAGATGTTTCTGAAATAACCTCCCTGAGTACATCATCAGAAAGGCAGAGTTGGATGGCTGTGAGGGCTTTTTCATCAAGTTCATCCCAGCTCTCATCTGACATGGTTGCTGGTTTCTTTGTCTTGCCATCCAGTGCCTTCTTTAGCCCGTTCTGTGTGAGGACAGCCCTCATTTGCACCTTCCATATGCTGAAATTGATCTGGCCATCGAATCTCTTTATGTCAAACCTTGCAATGGATGACATATTCTCTGTTCTTGATGGTTCTTGAAGAATCTTGAACCAGGCTCTGATACCACTTGTTAATAGAGCACCCAGAATTGTCAAAGAATCTGGAAAAATGATTCTTGGACAGAAATCAGAATCTAGACAGAACAAAAAGGTAGAAAAGAGATGAGAGGAAGAGAGAAACCAGAGAGGAGAACTTTGGTGGGAATGAATTCCTCTTTCATTCCACAAATTAGGAAATATATTGAAGTGTCATGCCAAGGAGGCAGAAGCCCAGGTATTTATAAATATACCTGGGTTGTTACAAATGAATCCTAACTAAAATGGTTACAACAAACTCATAACCATAACAACAGAAAACTGTTGTAACAGAAAGCCTTTTATAACTGAAGGCTATTTACATAAAACACCTAAAAATAACGACTAACAGCAGGGAATTAGTACCATAACTAACACCTTTGAATATCCATAATGGACATTCCTCTAAACAGACAAAAAAGTAATTCTATCCCACAACAGATGAGGTGAGAGGAATCTATTATTAAAGACCCTAGCATTCCTTTCCAGCCAAAGACACCATAGCGTCGCCAAAGCTGCACATTGCCAAAGGGCTTTATGTTCCTTATTCCTTCCAAAGCCCACAAATTTAATACCCAGAAAGATACCCAGATTCGCCGGACATACCCAATTCTCTTCAAATAAACCAAACAACATATTCCACATAGACCTTGCCACTTCACAATGTAAAAAAAGATGGCTATTCGTCTCAGACCTTCTAAAACACATGACACACACATCCGGTGACAACGCCTTATTGGGACGACGAGTCTAAAGCATATCATTAGTGTTAATTCTATCAAGTGCCGCTGTCCATACAAAAGCCTTTGCCTTATAAGGAGCCTTTATTTTCCAAAAAGATTTAGGAAGAAGATTAGGATTAGGGTTTGGGGTTTTAGTCAAGTATTTAAAAAACGAAGAGCAAGTATATGAGCCCGAAGAATATAAACTCCAAATCCTGCTATCAGGAACCGAAGAGGCTCGAAAAGGAGCAAGAATATCTAATAACAAAATAACATCTTGTGTAAGTCTATCATTAAGATTTCTAGAGAAGTGGAAATTCCAAGAAATGTGTTCATCCTGTTTTATGAAGAAATCAACAATTGGTGCATTGTGTAGAGAAGATAAACCATATAAACGAGGAAAGAGTTCGATAAAAGTAGACTCACCAATCCAATGGTCTTCCCAAAAACGAAAACGAGTACCATCGCCCACACGAAAGGAAAGCAAAGTCAAGAAAGAATGATATACCTGAGATATAAATTTCCAGGGACTTGCATGAGTAGCTCTAATCCCAATATTAGCGTCCCAACCATTCTGTTGAACACCATATTTGCTCTTTATCACCCTATGCCACAGGGAAGTAACTTCCAAAGGGAACCGCCAACGCCATTTAGCCACTAGAGATGTTTTTAGACACCAAATTACCTAGACCCAATCCCCCATCCTCTTTAGCCCTACAGCAAACTTCCCAACTGACCAAACAATCTTTCTTAAACTCACCCTTCCCCGACCACAAGAAATCTCTCATAATATTCTCAATTCTGCTTGCCACCTTAACTGGGATTTTAAATAAAGAAAGATAATACAATGGGATACTCGACAACGAAGCCTGAATTAACGTAATCCTGCCGCCTAACGAGAAATAGGCTCCTTTCCAACTCTCAAGCCTTTTGGAAATTCTATGGATCACAGGATCCCAAAAAGACTCAGCCCTGGGATTCCCGCCCAACGGAACTCCTAAGTAGGTTAGAGGCCACTGCGAAACCTCACAACCCACCATACCAGCTAGATTCTCCACTACGCTATCTTCTACATTAATCCCCGCAATCCCACACTTATTGAGGTTAATACGAAGTCCTGATATAACTTCAAAGACTTGAAGCAAAGAAAAAACATTCTGAAAATTTGCCTTATCCTGTTGTAAAAAAAGAATGATATCATCTGCAAACTGTAAGTGTGAGACCTCCAGGTTATCATTGCCTACCTCCAGGCCCTTTATCAGCCCTCTCAGTTCCCCTAGACAACATACGACTCAATACATCCACAACCAATGTGAATAAGAACGGAGAGAGTGGATCCCCTTGTCTAACACCTCGAAACCCCTTAAACCATTGTTTTGGCTGACCATTAACTATAACAGCAAATGCAACAGATGAGAGATAACCCTTAATCCAGCTTCTCCATCTATCCCCAAAACCCTTTCAACATAGGACCTTATCTAAAAAACCCCAATTTACCCTGTCATAAGCCTTCTCGAAGTCCAACTTAAACACCAAACCCTTACGTTGTCGTCGCCTTACATCCTCTACCACTTCATTGGCTACTAAGGCTGCATCAAGAATTTGCCTACTACCCACAAACGCACTTTGGTTCTCCGAGATAGTATCTCCAAGAATCTCTCCTAGCCATAGAGAAAGCACCTTAGTGATCACCTTATAAACACTAGAGACCAAACTAATAGGCCTAAAATCCCTCACCTTGATGGATCTATCTTTCTTAGGGACAAGAGTAATAAAAGTCAAGTTCATGCTAGTATTGATCTTCCCATTATAGTAGAACTCATGAAACACTCTAATCAAATCCTCTTTCAAAATGGGCCAACAAGCCTGGAAGAAGGCCATGTTAAAACCATCTGGGCCCGGTGCTTTCTCCTTGTCCATTATCCATATCGCTCTCCTTATTTCTTCCTCCTCGAAAGGCCTTTCTAATCACTCAGCCTTGACACCATCTATAGGGGACCAGTCTAACCCTTCAAGGAAGGGCCTCTCTGTGTTTTCCTCAGTGTACAACTCTTTATAAAACCTGGTAACTTCATTGGAGATTGAGTCAACATCCCTAACGATCCTCCCCCCTTCCATTTCCAGTTCCTTAATCCAACTTCTTTTCCTTCTCCCATTTGCCACCTTATGAAAGTAGTTCGAATTCACGTCCCCTTCCCTAACCCACTTAGTTCTACTCTTTTGACGCCAACTAATATCCTCTTTAATAATCACCTCATCCAGTTCATTCCTAAGAGCCAACCTACGAGTACTTTGATCCTCCATTAAGCCCCCCTCACTTTCTAGCCTATCTAAAGTCTCCAACTCTTTTAAAATCTCCCACTTTTTAATTCTTATGTCTCCAAAAACTTCCTTATTCCAAACCTTAAGCTCCTCCTTCACATATTTTAGCTTCTTCATGAATCTAAATCCCTCCCAACCTTTAACTAAGCATTCCTCCCACCAAACCTTAACTTGATCCAAGAAAGAGGGATGTTGGAGCCACATATTTTCAAAACGAAAAGGGGTTGGTCCCCATGTGACTCTACTCGATTCAAGAAGGAGAGGGAAGTGATCAGACACGGGTCGTACGAGGGTCTCCTGAATTAGATCTGGGAAACTATCCTCCCACGCAGATGTAACCAAAAACCTATCTATTCGAGAAGACATCACCCTACCTCGATTGACCGACCATGTGAATTGAGCATTTGAGAGAGGGATGTCCCTCAGGTCACACTCTCTAATAAAATCATCGAACCCTCTCATGCTAGTTGTGATCCTTGAGCCCCCTAACTTCTCCATGGGGAAGCGAATTACATTAAAATCCCCTCCCACACACCAATGGGGACTATATAACCCATAAACAGAAGATAGCTCCTCCCAAAGAGAAGACCTATTCCTAGGATTGGTAGGCCCGTAGACATTAGTAAACCACCAGCATCCTTTACCCTTAATATTTAACAAGACAGACAAAGAAAAACACCCCTTAAGATCATCTACTATAGACGCTACCCTAGTATCCCACCCTATTAAAAGCCCACCTGATAATCCTGAGGATGGCATATATGTTCATATCTCCTAATATATGTTTCTCCTCTTGTATAAATACCCCAAATTATTTTCATAATATACACACGGGGAATTCTCTCATTCTACATGATGCCAGAGCCTACTGTGATCCTCCAGTAAGCTTCTGCTTCTTTCTATGCAACTGTGTTCTTTTTTCCAACCCTCGAACACTTTTTCGTCAGTTGTCTTCCTAAGATTTCTCAAACCCTACCACTTCTTGGCTTCCTCTTGGAACACGAGCCATACTATCGAGTTCAGAAGGCTTCGACTGGCACAACCCACTTTTCTCACGTCTGGCCATCATTGCCCACCCACTTCCAAACCTCATTTCGGAACACACATTGGATCACCGTGATCAGAGGCACCCATCAAAACTACAATGACAGCGTCGCCGTCCACCATCGCACACGCCACCACGTGGCACTGTTAGAATCACCGAAAATTCACGCGCCAGAGCATGACGCTGTCTCCGGAACAGTTTTTCGCTGTGCTCATTGTTGTCGTGATCATTGGCCTGTCCTCTTCACGTTTTTGGGGCTGGTTTGTCGTTATCTCATATTTCGATTTCCCTCTCTAATTCATCTTCAAGTAAGCTATCTAATTCTACAATGACCATGGCTACTACTCTAGAGTCATCTATGGTTGCCACAGTAGCCCAAATTGGTAATGTTACTACTTGCTTTGCTCGTTCTCTTGATATTAGACCTTGGGTTCTTGACTCAGGTGCCTCTCTCTACACACATCTCTAGTAATATAAATCTTTTACCCATCTTTCTAGTTCCTCTTCCCTTGCTTCAGTAAGTCTGGCCAATGGCTCTAAAACTACTGCTACTAGAATTGGTAAAGCAAAGATTCTTCCGTCCATATTTGTTGATTATGTTCTTTATGTTCCTAAATCTCCTTTCAACCTTAATTTGGTTAATAAATTGACTCAATCTCACAACTATTCCATCACCTTTGCTAATCAATGTACTTCTATCCAAGATTGGAGTATGGGACAGATGATTGGCATAGGGCGCGAGTCACAAGGCTTGTACCACCTTTCAAGTTTCACCTCCTCTATCCCCAGTTGCGTGCACAACCAATTGTTCTCCATCTATCATCCACTACTGTTTGAGGGATTCAAGAATTTCAAAACTTCGCAAAATGGATGCCTCTCTTTCTACTTTGTCTCTCCTCCCATGTGAGTTGTGCCAATTGGGTAAACACACACGTAGCTCTTTTTCTACTAGTCTTAAAGTCAATCTTCATTTCCTTTTCAACTTGTTCACTCTGATGTTTGGGTTCCTAGTCACCTGTCATCGACTTTTTGCATTCAATATTTTGTAACTTTTATTTATGATATTCTCGTTGTACTTGGGTGTACTTAATGAAAAATCGTTCATTTTCCAAAATTATTGTGTTGAAAAAAAAAACTCAATTTAATACCTCTATGTCCATCTTATGTTCTGACAATGCTAAAGAATAGGCAAAAGTTTCTTTGGTACCCATAACGTTTGAGGCCACTGTCGATAATGCACCTAATGCTTTTTCCTGTCAATTGTACCCCTAATATTTTATTTTTCTACCAAAGTTGCCCTTTTCCCTAAAATAACAACAATCAAAGCCTTTTCCTACTAGTTGGGATCGGCTATATGGATCAAGCGACGCCAAAATGTACTGTCCTTATACATTTCTATGGTTAGGTTATTTATAGCTAAGACCCTCCTAATAGTTTCTCCTATTGTTTTCTTTGGTCTTTCCCTACCTCTAGTTATTGCGCTATTTTCCATCTGGTCAACTCTACATACAAGAGCCTCTATCAGCCTTCTTTGTACATGACCAAACCACCTCAGGCATGTTTCAACTAATTTTTCTACAATAGGTGCTACCCCAACTTTCTCTCTTATGCAATCATTCCTAATCCTAGCCATTCTAGTGTGACCACTCATCCAACACAACATTCTCATTTCTGCCACGTTGAATTTAGCTGGCATTTTATCACCCAACATTCAGTACCATACAGTAAGCATGTCTTATAACTATGCGATAAAATTTCCCCTTAAGCTTAATTGGTACTTTTCTTATCACAAATAACACCTGAAGCCTTCCTCAATTTCATCCATCCTGCTTGGATCCGCTTTACATCCTCCTCTATTCCTCCATTGTTTTGTATTATCGTTATTATCGTTTTGAAATACTTAAAACTTGTAACTTCTTGTATGGGATGATCTCCAAGTTTCACTTCATTCCTAGAATCAGCGTCCCTACCACTAAATTTACATTCCATATGCTCCGTTTTGCTTCGACTTATACGAAATCTCTCAAACGATTTCTGCTTACGTGGCATCATAAGTGGTAAAAGAAGCTGACTGGGTTTAATTTATGCCAAATCATATTTCGCTCCAATCCTAGTCACCTAATACTATGCCATTTCAATTTAGTCCCCGATAAATTTAGTCCCTAAAAAATTTAATTTGTCTCAATTTAGTCCCTGATAGATGGAAATGACAAATTTAGTCCCCAAAAAATACAATTTGTCTCAATTTAGTCTCTGAAAGATTAAAATGACAAATTTAGTCCCTAAAAAATACAATTTAACTCAATTTAGTCCCTAATTGATGAAAATAACAAATTTAGTCCCAAAAAATATAATGTCTTAATTTAAATCATGATAGATGAAAAAGACAAATTTAGTCCCTAAAAAATACAATTTATCTCAATTTAGTCCCTGATAATATACCTGTATTTTTGTGTGCAACTTGTTTTGTTTATTTGGGTTCAGTTATTTTCAAGAATAAAATCGGGTGGTTTGATAATATAAACAACACATGTTCTTCCCTTTCATCACAACTAGAGACTAATGCAACTTTGTTACGAACTATTGTCGTTGATCAGTCATTCGGTCCACAATTCTCTTGCAGAATATTGGTCTGCTTGTTGCTTCATTTATTATTGCTTTCCTCTTGAACTAGAGAATAACACTTGTTGTGTTGGCCACATATCCTTTGGGGATACAATTGACAGTAGCCTCAAACATTGGGGGTAACAAAGATACCTTTTCCCTAAAGAATATTTGTCTACACCTTTTAAGACATTTATGATGTCTCAAGGAATTTTGGGCGTGTTCAGTAGGGGTGGGAAAAGGGGAAGGAAAAAAAATGTAGGCCCCACATGTTACTCACTTTTTTATTTTCATCTTGAAAAGTGTGTATAATTAAAAAAAGAAAAAAGAAAATACAAAATGTCTATTATATACCCTTTGATTTGACACAATCATAACTTTCTTTTCTTTTTATTATTTTAATATACGGGGTAAAGTGGTAATTTAATACATTCCCATTCCATTTCAATTCTCAACTTTTACTAACAAACACAATAAATGCATTCCCTTTCCCTTTCCGTTTCTACGTAAAGAACTTACCCTTTATGTCGAACCTTTTGTCCTTATACCCCACAACAAAATGGGATAGCCAAACGTAAGAATCGCCATCTTATTGAAACTGCTCGTACTCCGCTTATTCGTCATAATGTTCCTACTATTTGAGTGACGTTCTCACTGCATGTTATCTAATTAATCTCATGCCTTGTTCTGTGTCGAATGATCAAATCCCTCATACTTTGTTGTTCCCCGACCCTCTTTAGCATCTTCCTCCTCGTGATTTTGGATGTGTTTGCTTTGTACATTATTTGACCCCAAGAAAGGATAAACTTGCAGCCAAATCCATCAAGTGTGTTTTTCTCGAATGCGCTCGACCCCAAAAAGGCTACAGATGTTATTGTCCAGCCACTCGACGTTGCTTTACCTTTCCTTTTGTGATCTTCTTTGAGTCCTTTCCATTATTCTTGCCTTCTATGCCTGCAAGCCCCTCTATGGCCGAAGCTCATGTTCCTTCTCTAACTTTTCCAGAGGTTTCACCCCAGGATATTCCTAGTCCACCTCTCTAGCCATATCATCGCCGTCCCCATCCTGCACCCATAGATACTCTTAATGACTCAATGCCTTCGTATGGAGCAGCTGATTCGGTCCAACCGCCACCTGCTACTCCTCCGATTTCCATTCATAAAGGTATTCGTTCCACTCGTAATCTTCACCCTATTTATAATTTCTTGAGCTATCACTGTTTGTTTGTTCCATATTATGCGTTTGTGTCTTCTTTGGACTCTGTTTCTATCCCTAAGACTACAGATGAAGCTCTTGCACATCCCAGTTGGAGGCAAGCCATACTTAATGAGATGACTGCCTTACACTCCAATGGTACACGGGACTTGGTTTCTCTTCCTCTTGGAAAATCACCGGTTGGTTGTCGATGGGTCTATGCAGTCAAAGTTGGTCCTGATGGTATATTTGAACGTCTGAAAGCTCGTTTGGTGGCCAAAGGCTATACTCATATCGTTGGCTTGGACTATGGTGATACATTCTCCCCAGTTGCCAAAATTGCTTCAGTCCGTGTCTTCTTATCAATTGCAGCCATTCATCATTGGCCCCTTTATCAGCTTGATATTAAGAATGTCTTCCTTCATGGTGAACTAGAAGAGGAGGTTTCTATGGAGTAACCTCCTGGTTTTGCTGCTCAGGGGGTGGGAAAGTATGTCGACTCTGTTGTTCTCTTTTTAGGCTTAAACAATCACCAAGAGCTTGGTTTGGCCGATTCAGTTCTGTGGTTCAAGATTTTGGGATGACTTGTAGTGAAGTTGATCACTCAATTTTCTTTCGCCATAATTCAGATGGAAAGTGCATATACCTAGTTGTTTATGTGGATGACAATGTTATTACACGACATGATGATTTAGGTATTGCCCAACTTGAACAATATCTGCAACCACTTCCAAACTAAAGATTTGGGGAAACTTAAATATCTTATGGGAATTAGGTTGCCCAATCTAGTTCTGGTGTGGCCATTTCACAACAGAAGTATGCACTTGACTATTAGAGGAGACGGGCAAGATGAACTGCAAACCAGTTAAAAATCCAATGGATCCAAATGTCAAACTCTGTCCTGGACAGGGGGAGCTGATAAACAATCTTGAGAGATATCAAAGACTTAGGTGAAAACTTAATTATCATACTATCACTCATCCAGATATATCGTTCATTGTGAGTGTAGTCAGCCAATTCTTACAATCACCATGTGATAGTCATTGGGATGCAGCTGTTCAAATTCTTTAGTATATCAAAGGCAGGCCAGGGATTGTTGTATGAGGACAAGGGGACTCCAAGGTTATAGGCTTTACAGATGTTGGTTGGGCTGGTTCACCAGATGATAGATAGGCAATCCACATCTGGATACTCTGTTCTCATCTATGGTAACCTAATATCTTGGAAAAGCAAGAAAAAAAAATGTAATTGCAAGGTCTAATGCAGAAGCTGAGTATCGTGTTGTGGCATTAGTAACTTGTGAACTCCTATGGTTGAAACTTCTTTAGGAGATGAAATTTGGAGACAGATAAAATAAAGCCGGTATGTGACAACCAAGCAGCTATGCACATTGCTTCAAATCAAGTGTTCCATAAGAGGACCAAACATATTGAAATTGATTGTCACTTTATTAGAGAGAAAATTCAATCTGGATGTCTTGCTACTCGATTTTATCAATCTGAATTATCAGTTGACAGATATTTCACCAAATCTCTTAGAGGTCCTCAGATAAAGAACTTATGTGACAAGCTTGGTGCCTATGTGACAAGCTTGGTGCCTAAGATTTATATCCTTCAGCTTGAGGGGGAGTGTTGTGAATATTTTAGATAATTTAGATTTGTGTATATCTATAAAGAATCATCGTGATAACTGACCCTATGATTTAGCCTATCAATTAGGTATTTATTGTATTTATTCATATTTCCTAGAATAGGTTTCTCCTCTTGTATAAATACCCTAGGTTATTTTCATAATATGCATAGAGAATTCTCTCATTCTACACTATGAAACATTCCAATTACCCCTTCTATCATGAATAACAAAGAAAAAAATAGTTATGTAGTACTCACAGCAAGGACCTATAATTGGACATAAATGCAGATATCCACTTGGAATAAGAACCAATAGCATCTGCTAGAGATTTGTATACCTGAAAAAAGAAAGTGATAGTTTAGATGGCCGGAAGAAATATAAGAGCCTGCTTCTTGGAAATGAGTGTCAAAGGAAAAAATGAAGAGGAAAACGTAACACACAATGCACA
Source organism: Senna tora (assembly GCA_014851425.1). Taxonomy (NCBI): domain Eukaryota; kingdom Viridiplantae; phylum Streptophyta; class Magnoliopsida; order Fabales; family Fabaceae; genus Senna; species Senna tora. The sequence goes on along the minus strand of CM026272.1, from coordinate 7,958,897 downwards.
TGAAACCCTTCAGTCCATCAGGAGGCTTATTGGACAACATTGTCACTAACTGCATGACTACAGAGAAATCAAAGGTTTGGCCATCCTGTATGATTACATCAGCAACCTGGAATAAAACATGTATGTTGTTACCATATATAACTTGATTATTTTATATACAAATATGCTGAATATATGTAGATATATATATATATATATATATTGAAAAGGTATATATAGGAGTAGAAGATTGTTGAACATGTATGTTGTTACACAAGTGTCTTTCAAGTGTAAAATTAAATGATGATGCACGAGTAGAAGATTGTTGAACATTTGTTTATTGGATAGAGAGATTGTTGAACATGAATAGAATTGCATTTTTAAGTCAAACCCACAGATGTTAAGATTTTGTTTTCCTACAATATTTATTTTGGCATAATAGTCAACCCCACTTAGTGAGAAAAGGTTTTGATTGTTGTTGTATTTATTCTAGCATATTCCTCTAATTGTCTATTCTTTTGTGTGCCTTCAGAGTTCTTCACTTCATTTTGCCAATGGTTCAGCTGATGTACAGTACTACAGTCAGTTAATATTAAATCCCAACTCCTAGGTTTTGTAGCAAACATCTCAGTAATTATTATCACAGTTTTTTCAAAAAAAAAAAATCCAAGTTCATAATTATTAAAATAATGCAAGTTGGACAGAGAACTGAAGTATCCCAATTCATAGAGGTACATGAGCTAAAAAGTAGCAAGTGGCACCCACCGCATTAAGAGCAAACAGCTTGCTTTCAACTTCCTTCCATGGGATCGGCAGATTAGGAGAAGCCCAACCACCAATAAATATCTGCAGAAGCAATGATTGTCAAAGTGAGAAATGAAGTAGAAACAAGATTTGGAGTTGGTTCAGCTACTTCATGCCAAAAGAATTCTTAGGAATAGGTTCTTGTACTTGTTAGCCATAATATGACGGAAAGACATTACGGGTTACAAAAAATAAAAATAGAATATCAGCCTACTCAGAAACAGGATTTAACTTGGATAAAAAGCAGTTCAAATGGCAACATTTCCATTATCTTTATCCATACTTCAGTGATATCAAACCAAAGTTTGCATCCAAATTTCAAGCAGTGAATTTTATATATAAACTGCTTGTCCATTTACCATAACCAAACATCAGACAGACAATATTAAAAAATTAACTCTTACGAGTTCACAATCAGTATTTATCAGTTATCTAAGTAATACCAAAGTAAGAATACCGTGACAGAAGCTGCAAAACATCAAATCTAGTCCAAACAATTAAGTCAAAAAACAATGACACAAAATGAAACTTTTGAAAAGCACCTTTTGTATAAAAATAGAGGATCCTAACATGTGACATGTATCCACCAGAAGTTCAACTAGATTCATCCTGAAATGGACAAGACCATCAGGCAAATCAATCATCCTGCTCTCATCATTACATGTCGAATCATCCACCTATCAAGAACCAAGGGAAAAATTAATTAGAACATTAAATCTTTCAAAAACTAGAAGATATCTCAACATCTAATTATCACAAACAAAAATCCATGAAGATCAATGAGTGAAGCTACGTGCTCAAATAAAACTTACATTACAGACTTGTAGTATTGTACACATAAAACAAAAAAAAAAATTCTACAGAAAACTATTGTTTATGCAACAATAAATACGTTGATACTTTCAAAAGAACAATAAATCAATAATTCAATTAACAATAGATGGTCCATTTTTTAACTGCAGCAGACATGGTTAGTTCGCAAAAGTCTTTGTTAAAAATAATTAATAGTTTAATACATAACCTCCCAAACTTCATAGGTAAGAAACTCTAAAGCTGAGAGCAAATGAGAAAGAATACTGAGAGGTCTTTCATTAGAGTGAGGGAACCATTTTATACATAAAGAATGATCTATCTAAGGAAAGAAATAATTGATTGTAATCCTAATCTAATCCTAGCCTTAATGGTCAAGGATATACACAATATTCTAATTAATTACAGAATATTCTAACATTAATTACAGAATATTCTAACACTCCCCCTAAAGCTGATGAATGGATATCTTCCATGCCAAGCTTGTTGACTAAAGTCTGAAAGTTATTAGTACACAGGCCTTTGGTAAGCACATCTGCAAGTTGATCATTAGAAGAAACATATGGGGTGCATATGAGACCGCTATCCGGCTTTTCCTTAATGAAATGCCGATCAATCTCAACATGTTTAGTGCGATCATGTTGAACTGGATTATGAGCAATGTTAATTGTTGACTTGTTGTCACAATAAAGCCTCATTGGTCCTTCCCAGGTGATGCCCAAGTCATCAAGGACAATCTTGAGCCATAGTAGTTCGCATATACCAAGTGTCATTGCTCTAAACTCCGCTTCTACACTTGACCTTGCAACCACATTTTGTTTTTTACTTCTCCAAGTTACAAGGTTGCCTCCAAGGAAAGTACAATACCCTGTAGTTGACCGTCTATCAGTAAGTGATCCAGCATAATCTGCATCTGTATAGGCTTCCAAAGTCAAGCTCTCCCCTTTCTTAAATAGAATGCCCTTCCCTGGTGTACTCTTCAAATACCGAAGGATTCTATGAACTGCCTCTTGATGAGATTCTTTGGGATTATGCATGAACTGACTGACAATACTTACGGTATAAGCTATATCCGGTCTAGTATGTGATAGATAGATTAGCTTACCCACAAGCCTTTGATATGAGCCTTTGTCAACCAATGCTTCTTCAGGTGCATCATATAAGCGATGATTAGGCTCCATCGGAGTTGGGGCTGGTTTACAACCCAATTTACCTGTCTCTGTCAATAAGTCAACGACATACTTTTGTTGGGAAATAAAAATCCCATTTTGTGAATGAGCCACCTCAATACCAAGAAAGTATTTGAGTCTCCCAAGCTCTTTAATCTCAAACTCCTTCACCAATTGAGTCTTCAATAGGGTAATATTCTCAATGTCATCTCCAGTTATTATAATGTCATCAACATACACTAAGAGAATAGACACTCCCCCCTGAAGAGGAATGCCGTATAAACAAAGTATGATCACCCTGACTTTGCTTATAGCCCATATTCACCATAGCTTTGGTAAATCTCCCAAACCATGCTCTTGGTGATTGCTTGAGTCCATACAAGGCCTTTTTTAAACGACAAACCATGCCTTGCTTAGAATTTGTATTGAATCCCGGAGGAACCTCCATGTAAATCTCCTCCTCCAATTCTCCATGCAAGAATGCATTTTTAACATCAAACTGTTGCAAGCGCCATCCAAAGTTAGCAGCAAGAGATAATAAGACTCTGACGGTATTCATCTTGGCCACCGGGGCAAATGTCTCCATATAGTCTACACCATAGGTTTAAGTGTACCCTTTAGCGACAAGGCAAGCTTTGTATCTTTCTAGAGTACCATCGGAATTGTACTTCGTGGTAAAAACCCATCGACAACCAACTGGTTTTTTTCCTTTTGGCAAGAGAACCAGGTCCCACGTTTGGTTTTTCCCAAGTGCATCCATCTCAACTTTCATAGCCTGCACCCAATTTTCATTCTGCAATGCTTCGGACAAAGTATTGGGAATAGGAATGGTATGAAGGTTCGTCAAGAAAGCTCTGTGGTTAGTGGACAACTTCTCAAAATTAAGAAAAGAAGATATGGGACGATTAGTGCAGGTTCTTTTACCTTTTCTCAAAGCAATAGGAACATCATAATCATGTATACGAGGACTAGATGAATCAATTACCTCAACATCTTGGGGCTCCGAAGGCGATGATTGGACAGGCTCACTTGTAGGAGGTGGAGCTTTTCTTCGAGAATAAACTTGTAATGGGCGAGCAGAGTCCAAAGTCTGGTTGGTCTGCAAATTAAGGTCTGGGTCAGGACTTATTTGAGGAGGATCAGAAGGTTGTTGAGGCTGGAAGGCAGGGTCTATTATTTGAGGACATAGAACAGGTAACTCAGGGAATGGACTATACTCAAGGATGGCTTGGTCCTTTTGGGAAGAAGTCTGAGTAAAATAAGGGGTAAGTTCAGCAAATGTGACATCAGCAGATACATAATATTTCCCGGTTGGAGGATGATAGCATTTATAACCTTTTTTAGTGGATGAGTAACCAAGAAAGACACACTTGAGAGCTCGAGGGTCAAGCTTACCTCTATGTGGAAGGTGAATGTGAACAAAGGCAACACAACCAAAGATTTTAGCTATAAGTTTATTTGAGGCATTGAAGTTTGGTAAAAATTCTGTGAGAACTTGCATAGGGCTTTTGAAATCAAGTACTTGAGTTGGAAGTCTATTAATTAAGTGAGTTGATATTAAGATGGCTTCCCCCCAATACTTTTGTGGAAAATGATTTTGAAGCAAAAGGGCTCGTGTGCTTGAAAGAAGATGACTATTTTTCCGTTCAGCAACCCTATTTTGTTGCGGTGTATGGACACAAGAAGATTCATGGATAATGCCATGGTTTTGAAAAAATGACGAAAGAGATTGATTGAAAAAGTCTTTCGCATTATCAGAACGAAATCTTTGTATCCTTACCCCGAATTGAGTTTGAATCATATTATAAAAAACAGGGAATATAGAACTAACATCAGATTTTTGTTTGAGCAAATAAATCCAAGTCACGCGAGTACAATCATCAATAAAAGAGACAAACCAACGAGCTCCAGAAATGTTAGAAACAGTAGATGGTCCCCATATATCACTATGAATCAAAGAAAAGGGAACAGATGATCTACTATTACTAACAGGAAAGGAGACTCGTTTATGTTTAGCAAGTTCACAAACTTCACAATGAAAACCCTCAATAGTTAATTTTTTTTTATAGAAAAAGAAGTATTATTTAGAGAGAAAGAAAGTACAAATGAAGAGGACAAGAAGTCCTCTAAACAAACAAACAAAAAACAAAGAGAAAATCAGAAAAGGAAACAAAGACTTAGCTCAACAGAGCATTCCAATCCCTTTGTAAATCCGTAATAGAAACCTCTCTAAACATTCCATTAGCCGAGACCCATAGAGACGCCGAGAAGGTGATTCTATCCCATAAAAGATGAGGAGAGATGAACTTGTTATTGAAGACCCTAGCATTTCGCTCTAACCAAAGACACCACAAAGTAGCGAGAATAGCAGCGTGCCACAGAGTTCTATGTTCTTTGTTCCTCCCAAAGCCCGTAAACTTGATAGAAAGGAAAGTTCCTAGATCTTTCGGGCACACCCAACTCTCCTCAAAATAACCAAACAATTTATTCCAAAGCAGTCTTGCTACCTCACAATGAAGAAAGAGATGATTATTCGTCTCAGAGTTATCAAAGCACATCACACAGACGTTAGGAGATAAAGCCTTCTAGGGACGCCGAGTTTGGAATCCTCCAAACAAATCAGGAAACATCACTTTTAAAGTATGAAATGATGGATGTCCAAGACGTAAATGATAAAGCCAAATTTTTTCTTTATTGGTTTTAAGGGAAAGGCTATGAAATGAATGGGATGACAAACTTTGAACACTACGTCCTTTATTACAAGTATCAAGATAATATAGACCATCCGCTCCTTAGCATGTCCAATCATCCTCTTCGTGCCCTGTTCCTGAAAAACACGAGTAGGATGAAAAATTGCACTACATTGGGAGTCACTAGTAAGCTTATGAACAGAAATAAGGTTAGTGCAAAGTTTAGGAACATGAAGGACATCTTTAAGAGTGATATGATCATTTAAACAAACATTTCCTAGGCCAGCTACAGTAGTAACTGATCCATCAGCTATTGTAATTTTGCAATTGCTAGGGCATGGTGTATAGGAGATGAATTTTTGAAAGGAATTGGTCATATGATCAGAAGCCCCTGAATCAATGATCCAGGTATCGCAAGGAGCTTTATCCGAAACATCCGAAACATTAAAAACAGAAGAAACATGAGGTTAAGATTGAGAAGATTGAGAAGATATACCTGAGAACACCAAAGAGCAAGTACCTGAAGTAGAAGGTGTTGTTTGAGTGGCAGTAGAGGATGCTGCTAAATTGCCCAACAAATTCTTCAGCTTCTCAATTTCCTCAAGATTCAAGTTGAGAACATTGGTTGTTGGTACAATTGTAGAATCTGAAATAGCCACATGAGCCTGACTCTGTCCTCTCTTTGTGTTCTGAGGTTTTCCATGTTTCCAACACTATTCCTTTGTATGGCGAGGTTTTTTGCAATAAGTACACCACAAAGAACTTTTGGTTGGATCAGTTACCTCAGAATTTTGCACATTATTTTTCGTCATAAGAGCAGAACTTTCTACAGGCGGAGCTTCTATCATTACACCCCTCCGTCCTTCTTCAGCTAAGACAATCGAAATTGCCTCATTCACTGGTGGTATTTCATCCTTGCCAAGAATCTGAACTCTCATAGCATCATATTCAATGTTCAGACCTGCAAGAAAGTCATAGACTCTTTCCTTCTCCAAGAAAGCCTTAAAGGTAGCTACATCTTCGCTTCCCTTGATCGGGACGCATTGATAGTGATCCAACTCCTGCCATAAGCTCTTCAAATAGTTAGAGTACTCAGTAATGGACATATTACCTTGCTTGGCACGATGGATTTTGGTCTTCAGCTCATAAATGCGAGCGCCATCACGGACTTTGGAGTAGGTTTGCCAAATAGAGTCCCAAATATCTTTAGCAGATGTGAGGAAAATGCATGTATCACCTATCTCCGGTGTCATGGAATTCACCAGCCAAGACATAATTAGGGAGTCAGCGTTATCCCAAGCTTCAAATGTCGGATCGCTTTTCACCGGTCCTTTACCAAGTAAGTGGCTCAATTTGCCCCGACCTTTGAGATACATCTGAACTAATTGAGACCACTTCAAGTAGTTCTTCCGTCTAACCGATAGGCAGCATTAATGGGAGGCAAGTCATATGATCCGGGAAAAACCGTCGAAACAGGAGCTGGAACAGCCGGAACAATAACTCCGTACTGTCACCGGTGACGGATGACGTCGACATTGCAGGGGATGGCCGGAAATACGCCGAGAGGAGGAACAGAAGCAACCGCGACGGAAGGCGGTGTCTCACGCGCTGGCGCGTGGGAAACGGGTCTGTCCGCTGTGGTGGCGCGTGACGGCGCGTGGCTGGGCTTCTCCGGCACCGGTGAACGGGGATAGGCCGGTGGGGAGCCTTTGAGTAATACCCAAGGGGCTGTGAGTGAAGAAGAGACAGAAAAAGGGTGGGCTTAGTGAGATGCACTCACTGCCCGATGGGAAAGCTGTCTCGGAAGGAAAGAAATTGAACTCAGTAGCAGCGGAAGTGAATATATCTCTCAGACCTCTGATACCATGAGAGCAAATGAGAAAGAATACTGAGAGGTCTTTCATTAGAGTGAGGGAACCATTTTATACATAAAGAATGATCTATCTAAGGAAAGAAATAATTGATTGTAATCCTAATCTAATCCTAGCCTTAATGGTCAAGGATATACACAATATTCTAATTAATTACAGAATATTCTAACATTAATTACAGAATATTCTAACAAAAACACTAAATCAAATGTTTGTCAAATCCTGAGGGCACATTTGATTATGAGAATGGGTGGATGGAATGGGAATGGGGTAGGCCCATGTTTGGTTGTGCATCAAAAGTGGGAATCCCACTCCCAATTTTGGAGGTAATCATAATCCCTCCTCAAGGGAGGGATTAGGTGGTCTCCATGGTAATCCAATGTGAGATGTCATATTTACCCCTTCATCCACCACCATCGCCGCCATAACCGCTAGATTTAATTACAAGAGTAAATCGGTCATTATACCCCATTCCTATTCCTCTTTATGTTATGTAAAACGTAACCATTCCCATTCCCACTCCCTCAAAATCAATACACAACCCATACGGGCTTTGTGTATCAACTAAAAATGACAACAAAACAATTCCCTACCCTCTCTTTTAAATTTTATAAAATTAAAAAACTAATAATTTAAAAAAATATATATTATTGAATTAGAATTTCATATCAACACCAATTTTTGTTCGAAAAAGCAAATAAAAATCCCATATATTCAATTGTTGCCACTACTAATGAAAGTGCTGAAGCACTATTAGTTTTTGCACACAAATGACATGACACTAAAAGGGCAACAGAAAAACTACATGCTGAAATTCTCTTAGGTAATTTATAAGACTAATTGTATACTCTTGAGTCTTGTCAAGTCATAGTTGCTTGCGTGATGATCACTTCTAAGTGTTTGAGTTTCAGTGAGGAAGACTTCATGTACGGAGGATCATTAGAATATGAGTTCTAAACATGTCATAGCATCAGTATCTTGAATTTGTGATTAAGATAATGCACATGGACATCTCACACGGTTCAGCTAAGAAAATTACATCCAAGTATTACTTCCACAAATGATGACATAAGCCAGAAGTCATAAATGTAATATCATTAAAAAAAAGCAGCACTACATCAAGAAGATGTAAATAGAGAAAGAAGAAACCTGAGAACGCAATAAGAGAGAATCAAGTAATGCTGAGAACACAGATGAAAAAATGCCTTCCACGTGTTTCCTACTTTTTGATCCATCCTCATCAAGGCCAAGAATATAGCTGGCAAGAGTGGACCTGAGACAACATATTTTGCACTCATGATGGATGCACACAACATTGGATCCAAGCAAATAGAAATTTCTAAGATGGATGCACCACAAAGAAGATATCAACATTCATACCAAACATCAAAACTAAATTTCTATATTTATTCGCAAATATTTTTGGGTGTAAATGTGTGCCTCAGTGTTGCAACTAATAATCCCTCAGAAAACTGCATCAATTAGATTGAAACAATGTGATTTTAACCAGATAATACAGAAAGAAAGAGAGAGAGAGATCATATAAACCTATGTACAACAAATGACACTAGTACAGATAGGCAATGCAAACTAAATCAACAATGTGAGCCCTACTCAAAATGGATAGCATTACCAAAACTGCAATGTTGAGTCTGCAATCTCCCAATCTTCACTTGGAAATGTCACACAGCTGCTTGCATATTGAGCATATTAATCTCCAAACAAAATAGATATCTGAAATATGATGCTTTAAGAAACTAATCTAATTTGAATTTTGACAGACAACAGCATGCTACAGAAATATGCATAATTGACACTATGAGAGAAGTGTCTTCTGAAACAGGCATGCAAGTTCTTATATTTTTGCCCAGAAAAAAGTTATTATATTTCAACGTTTCAGTTCAATTATTAAATCCAATATACAAATCAAACTGTTGAATGAAAGAATTCTGTGTATTGCATAATAGAAAGTACATGTATTTATACAAGAGGAAACTCAAATCCTAATAGGAAACTAAGTCTTAGTTATCCTTATCTAATTATCTCTATTCAAATACAAATATATTTAAACAGATAATATATATACATATATATATATATATACATATATATATATATATATTCCTAACAATTCACAATACTAATATAGAAGATTCTCAACACTCCCCCTCAAGCTGGAGCATATATATCATAGGCACCAAGCTTGTCACATAGGTATTTTATTCGAGGTCCTCTAAGAGACTTGGTGAAGATATCTGCCAGCTGATCATTTGAATTGACGAATCGAGTAGCAAGACACCCTGATTGAATTTTTTCTCTAATAAAGTGACAGTCAATCTCAATATGTTTGGTCCTCTCATGGAATACTGGATTTGAAGCAATGTGCATAGCTGCTTGGTTATCACATACCAGTTCCATTTTACCAATGTCTCCAAATTTCATCTCCTGAAGAAGTTGTTTCAACCATAGGAGTTCACAAGTTGCTAACGCCATAGCACGATACTCAGCTTCTGCACTAGACCTTGCAACTACATTTTGTTTCTTGCTTTTCCAAGAAACTAGGTTCCCACCAAAGAGAACACAGTATCCAGATGTGGATCGCCTATCATCTGGTGAACCAGCCCAATCTGCATCTGTAAAGCCAATGATTTGGGAGTTACCCTTGTCCTCATATAACAGTCCCTTGCCTGGTGCTCCCTTAATGTATCGAACAATTCGAACAACTGCATCCCAATGACTATCACATGGTGATTGTAGGAACTGGCTAACTACACTTACAGCAAACGATATATCTGGACGAGTGATAGTGAGATAATTGAGTTTTCCCACTAGTCTTCGATATCTCTCGGGATTGTTTATCAGCTCCCCCTGTCCTGGATAGAGTTTGACATTTGGATCCATTGGAGTCTCGACTGGTTTGCAGTTTAGCATGCCTGTCTCTTCTAATAAGTCAAGTGCATACTTCCGTTGTGAAATAGCCACACCAGAACTAGATTGGGCAACCTCAATTCCCAAAAAATATTTAAGCCTCCCCAAATCTTTAGTTTGGAAGTGGTTGCACAGATGTTGTTTGAGCTGAGCAATGCCTAAATCATCATTGCCTGTAATAACAATGTCATCCACATAGACAACTAAGTATAAGCACTTGCCATTTGAAGTATGGCGAAAGAAAACTGAGTGATCAGCTTCACTACGAGTCATTCCAAAATCTTGAACCACAGAACTAAATCGACCAAACCAAGCTCTTGGTGACTGCTTGAGTCCATAAAGAGAACGACAAAGTCGACATACTTTCCCAGACTCCCCCTGAGCAACAAAACCAGGTGGTTGCTCCATATAAACCTCTTCTTCCAAGTCTCCATTGAGGAAGGCATTCTTAATATCCAGCTGATGAAGTGGCCAATGATTAATAGCTGCAATGGATAGAAAAACACGAACGGAAGCAATTTTGGCAACAGGAGAAAATGTATCACCATAGTCCAATCCAAAAATCTGAGTATACCCTTTAGCCACTAAACGAGCTTTTAGTCATTCAATTTTGCCATCAGGACCAACTTTAACTGCATAAACCCATCGGCAACCAACTGGAGATTTTCCAGGAGGAAGTGAAACCAAGTCCCATGTACCATTAGAATGTAGAGCAGTCATCTCATCAAGCATAGCTTGCCTCCAACCCGGATGTGCAAGAGCTTCATCTGTAGTCTTAGGGATAGAAACAGAATCCAAAGAAGACACAAACGCATAATATGGAGTAGATAAACGATGATAGCTCAAGAAATTATAAACAGGGTGAGGATTACGAGTGGAACGAGTACCTTTATGAATGGCAATAGGAGGACTAGCAGGTGGCGGTTGGACCGGAGTAGCAGGTGATTCAGACGAAGGCAATGAGTCAGGAAGAGTAGCTGTAGGCTCAGGACGGGGACGGCGATGATATGTTAGAAGAGGAGGACTAGGTATGTCCTGGGGTACGGCCTTTGGAAAAGGAAGAGAAGGAACAGGAAGGACTTCGATCACAGAGGGACTTACAGGCGTAGAGGATACAAAGAATGGGGAAGACTCAAAAAAGGTCACATCAGGAGAGGTGAAACAACGTCGAGTGGCTAGACAATAACATCGGTAGCCCTTTTGGAGTCGAGCATAACCGAGAAAAATACACTTGACGGATTTCACTGCAAGTTTATCTTTCCCTGGGGTCAAATCGTGCACAAAGCAAACACAACCAAAAACACGGGGAGGAAGATGATAAAGAGTGTCGTTAGGAAACAACAAAGAATGAGGGATTTCATCATGCAAGACAGAAGAAGGCATGCGATTAATCAAGTAGCATGCAGTGAGAACAGCATCACTCCAAAAATTAGGAGGAACATTATGATGAATAAGTAAAGTACGAGCTGTTTCAATAAGATGGCGATTCTTACGCTCAGCTATCCCATTTTGTTGTGGGGTATGAGGACAACTGGTTTGATGTAAAATTCCTTGAGTGGCCATAAATGTTTGAAAAGGTGTAGACAAATACTCTTTAGCATTGTCAGAACGCAAAATAGAGACAGAGGTATTAAATTGAGTTTTTATTTCAGCACAAAAGTTTTGGAAAATGTTAAATACCTCAGAACGATTTTTCAGCAAATACACCCAAGTACAACGAGAATAGTCATCAATAAATGTTACAAAATATTGAAAGCCGAACGTAGAAGACACGCGACTAGGACCCCAAACATCAGAGTGAACAAGTTGAAAAGGAGACGAAGATTGACTATTAAGACTAGTAGAAAACGAGCTGCGTGTGTGTTTACCTAATTGGCATGACTCACAAGGAAGGGCAGACAAAGTAGAAAGAGAGGCATCCATTTTGCGAAGTTTTGAAAGACTTGGATGCCCCAAACGATTATGGATAATAGATGGAGAACAACTGGATGTGCACGCAACTGGGGATATAGGTGGTGAAAGGTGGTATAAGCCATGTGACTCTCGTCCTATGCCAATCGTCTGCCCCGTACTCCGATCCTGAATAGAAACACATTGATTAGCAAAGGTGATGGAGTAATTGTGAGATTTAGTTAATTTACTAATCGAAATAAGGTTGAAAGGAGATTCAGGGACATAAAGAACAGAATCAACAAATATGGACGGAATAATTTGTGCTTTACCAATTCCAATAGCAGGAGTTTTAGAGCCATTGGCCAGAGTTATAGACGGAAGTAAAGATGAACTAGAAAGATGGGTGAAAAGATTTTTATTACCAGAGATGTGTTCAGAAGCACCTGAGTCAAGAACCCAAGGTCCAATATCAGAGGAACGAGCAAAGCAAGTAGGAACATTACCAACTCGGGCAACCGTGGCAATCACAGATAATTCAGAAGCAGTGGCCATGGCTATCACAGAATACTTCGGGATGTACAAGGGAGTGACACCAAAGTTTGAGATATTGGCCAACTGACCGTGGAAACGGAGAGAGAGAAGTCCGGTGAGCACAACCCTATAAAGCACGGCAGAAGACAGTGCCGGAAAAAGGCTCACGCGCCGGCGCGTGGGAAAACGCTATTTTTCAGTGGCGGCGCGTGGCGGCGAGTCTGACGACCGGACTTCGGGGTTTGGCCGATCGGTGCCCTCTGAACACGGTGGTGGGGCGCGTGTCTCGAGATAACTCCGGGAAGAGGTCGGGAAAAGAGGGACCCGAGATGAGCACAAGGACTTTAGGTTTTAGGGCTGGAAAGAGTGAACACAGCCAGGAGGAAAGCTAAAGGTTTAAGGTTTTAGGGCCGGAAGGAAAAAAAAAATTCGAGAAAGAAGCTACCGGAGGATCGGCAGGCTCTGGTACCATGTTGAATGAAAGAATTCTGTGTATTGCATAATAGAAAGTACATGTATTTATACAAGAGGAAACTCAAATCCTAATAGGAAACTAAGTCTTAGTTATCCTTATCTAATTATCTCTATTCAAATACAAATATATTTAAACAGATAATATATATACATATATATATATATACACACACACATATATATATATTCCTAACAATTCACAATACTAATATAGAAGATTTTCAACACAAACCATGGTAGTCAAAGGCGCTCGCCTCAGCGCCTTAGCAAGGCGGAAATTGAGGCCAGCGCCTCTTGAACCCCAAGAGGCGTTGGCTTCAATGAGGCGCTCGGCGCTCCAAGGCGCGCCTCTCATGCCTTTCTTCCACACAGAAGCGTGCGCCCTAGGCTCCTGGATGAAGAGAAGGATTCGTTTTAAAAAAAAAACTCCAGCCAAGGAAATTCTCAATAAAAAAACGCAGCCCTAGCCCAGCCCATTTTTATATGACTTAAAAATTAGGTGAGACTATTTTTTAGGGTTTAGAAGAATAGAAGAGATGAGAGGGAGAAAGAAAGGAGGGAGGAAGAGAAAGGAGGAGGAGGAGAAATGGAGGGAGATGTGAGAGTAAATCTGAATATTCTATTATCAATCAAGTTTGATTACAAAATAAAGAGCGACACATATATGTAGAGCCCAAGTCAAGAGCAATAAAGACAATTAACAACTTCCAAGATAATTATAAAAGCAAGCATATTTTCAATAACATAATAAATGCAAAGTTCACTTTCCTAGTCAAGCTAATATTTCCTAGGTAGCAATAACTCTTTTCTTCTTTCTAGACTATGTTTTCCAAGGTTTTTCAGCAATATGACTCTAATTCCTTAATGACTTTGATGATTATAGTGTCATATGACTTGATTATTATATTAGAACTTAGAATAGTTAATTTATATTTGTTACAAACTCTCATCTTTTTATGTTTGTTCATATAGCATATTCTAGAAATTTATTTCTTATTACAGTGCCTTAGTTCGCTCTGGCGTACGCCTTTCTATCGCCTCTCGCCTAAGGCGTTTTAGGGGCTTGACGCCTTGAGGGCGTCTTTCGCCTTTGACTACCTTGAATCAAACACCACATCAAGTGTGCATAATTCACCTCAAATAAATCCCTAAAACTAATCATACTTGGAAATAAAAAATGAATAGAAAGGGGTAAAGAAATAAATAATTCAAATTAATTGCTGAAATATCACCTTAAGAGTGCATCTGCCAGTGCAAGGGCTTCTGCACTTGCTTCTATGATAAGAGACGGAGCCTAGCATACATTCAACAAGTGAGACAAGTTAAATAAGACGAGCAAAATGAAATACAACAGATAGAAAAATTTAAATGAATGATTGTAATCATAATCATATAACTTTTTATGGTCATATCTTTATAAAAAATTAAAAAAATATATTCTTTTATCAAGAAGGAAGGATATTTCTTAAACATTACTTCACACAAGCAAAGCCATTCAGATGGGCAAGACATTAAAAGGTTTATAAAGAGGATTTGAAAATCTTAAGAAACATTCTGATTTACTTATGACAATCTTAAGGAATATAAATTCTCATTTTAAACTTACAGCCTGCCCAATTTCTGACAATAAGCATGCAAGGCCACCAATTATTTTCTCGTCTCCCTTGGAAAGAGCTGGTAAAAGAAGTACTTCCTTGAGATAATGTACTCTGCATAACAAAACCTGAGGCACCCCCTAAAGAAAAGCACAGATCAAAAGAGATATATTTTCTATACTCAAAAGTTTTACACATCGAATTTGAGATGAATGTAGTGCAAACTTTGTCAAGTTGACAACTAAGAAACCACCAAAAATTGCCATTCCAATTTTGTCAGAATAACAATAGACATATATCTGAAAGAGGAATTTTAATTTCATATCCCCATTGAACCAACCAAAAATTGTAGTAAATAGTTAATAGTCATCACTTCAGTCAGTTTTTTTCACAAACGGCATAGAGAACAACAACATCAACAAGCGACGCCAATGTGTTATGTCTTTACTCATTTCTATGATTAGGTTATTAATAGCTAAATCCATCCTAATAGTTTTTCCTATTGTTTTCTTTGGTCTTCCCTTACCTCTAGTTATTAGGCTATCTTCCATCTGGTCAACTCTATATACAAGAGGCTCTAACGGCCTTCTTTGTACATCAACAAACCACCTAAGGCATGTTTCAACTAATTTTTCTACAATAGATGCTACCCAACTTTCTCTCTAATGTAATCATTCCTAATCCTATTCATTCTAGTGGGACCACTCATCCAACGCAAGTCTGCAACATTCTCATTTCTGCCACGTTGAATTTATGCTCATGCTGGCTTCTTATCATCCAACATTCAGTATCATACAATAAAGCAGATCTTATAGCTATGCGATAAAATTTCCCCTTAAACTTAAGTGGTACTTTTCTATGACAAATAACACCTAAAGCCTTCCTCCATTTCATCCATCCTGCTTGAATCCTATGATTTACGTCCTCCTCTATTTATCCATTATTTTGTATTATCGTGCCCAAATACTTAAATAAATGGCATAGAGAACATAATGTGAAAATAATTTTGAATGACATTGCGAACACAAAGATACTAGCACAAATAAAAATGTACAAATGTATCATGTCATGCACAGCATATAAGTATACATGTTATATGTTTTCTTAGTTTATTATGCAACAGTCAAAGCCTTTCTCAATAGGTGGGATCGGCTATATGAATCAAACGATGCCAAAGTGTTCTGACTTCTGTCTTTGCTCATTTTCTATGGTTAGGTTATTAATATTTAAATCCATCCTAACAGTTTTTCCATCTGGTCAACTCTACATATAGAATCCTCTAACGGCCTTCTTTGTACATGACTAAACCACCAAAGGCATATTTCAACTAACTTTTCTATGATAGATTCTACCCCAACTTCTCTCTAATGCAACAATTCCTAATTCTATCTTTTATAGTGTGACCACTCATCCAACGTAACATTCTCATTTCTTAGTTTTTATATGCATGGAAATAATTTATAAAACTTGATTTAATATACACCACCCTACTCATATTGTAAATTTTCAAAGTTGCAATAACCTTGTCTTGTGTCGTACTAGGTATGATACTTGTACCCATATTTGTGCTACATAGTTGACCATCCACCCACCCTAGGTCATATAGAGAGGATGCCAGCAATGATGCAAAGTTTAAAAGTTCTAGTATTCACATTTGACCATTTTCGAGGACAAAACAACTCTAATAATATCTACTAGATATTTTAAAAAAGAATAGATATACCATAAGGAAATTAGTTATATCAAGCATCTAGTACATTCAAAATTATAAAATATTTACTTACACATGCAATTATTGGTAGACTGATAAAGAGTTTGAATGACGATCTATCAAAGTGGACAACCATACCTCATGTCTACTCACTAGTTCAATAAGAACTTCAATGGCCAGATCAAATGACGAAGGAACCTTCTCAAAGAATACAGATACAAATTAAACATAAGTAATTTAAGGAAAGCATAAATACTTCATCTATATAAGTACATGAGAAATGGAGTACCTGTAATGAGTTAAATACAAAATTAAGTAGTGGATGAGCTGGCAATGTGCCTTGAGGTATCTCTGAGAAGCAACCTGCTCTAACCTGAATGCAAGAAGGCCATATTAGTATAATATTAAAAGACAACAAAAGGCTTCTGATCTTAGATCTCTCTTCAACAAGAATATCTATATTAAGAGAGAGAGAGAGAGAGAGAGAGCGAAGCACAAATCAAGGTCATGCCCAGCCAACACAGCCGGAAATATTCGCAATTAAAAAATAGTATGACCCTAAATGTATTAACCATTGCTTAAATTAAAATGAGCGGTCAGCAAGATTTCATACCCAGCTCAACAAGCAGCGCAAGATTTTTCTGTTCCTTTCATGCTGTTGTACAGAACCATCAAATATTTTTTCAGATTGTTGCAGCAAGAACTCAAGAACCATAGGTGTATGCGAGAGAAGCTGCACAATAAAATGAAAAGAGTGGGAGGAAATCAGAGAGAGAGAAAGAGAGACAATGAACAGAAACACAGGGCATGTTTGAATGCATCAGACCAAAATTTCCTAAACCTCTTGGCTATAATGACTTTTCTGTGATGAACTCATTTTAAAATCACTGCGTTGGTCGTCAACAACTTCCTCTGGTAGGACAGTGAGCATCTCCAGGACAGCAATATTGCCATCGTCCTGGCTCTGCAGATTCTGAAGACTGTAAAAAAGCTTCTCAACAGGATTTCCATGCTCAACAACCCGAAATACAAGTGCAGAGAGTGCAAGACAGATCTGAGTTAAAAGCTGTCACGACAATGCCAATGAACCAATCAAAAACCAAAACAGAGAAATAAAACTTATTATTTCTTCATGATCAAGACCCACGTGGTAATATTGTAGTACAAGGGAAAGTTGCATAGCATCATTCTTTTTTTTTTTTTATAGAAATAGCATCATTAGTTTTAAGTTTTTAACATGCAATCATCTACCAAACAATAGAACACTGCCACAGCACCTGTTCCCTTGTAAAGAGCATCAAAAGAGTCAAACAATAGAAAAATAAATAACCTGGGGAGGACCACTACTGAATCTTTTGGCTGCAAGAAGAAGTGCATTTAGCAAAGCATCCTTAGCCCCTAATTGCAGTAGATAACCTTCATTCTGTATCTGTAAATTTAAGCATGTAATGAGAAACAGGGTATTCCACTGAATCATGAGATCTTTATGTCGTTTTTTGGGAGATTCTTCATTAAACTAATTTAATCAGAAGAAGAAGAAGAAGAAGAAGAAGTTAAGCCTGACATATTCATACATCAAATATTGGTAGCAAGTTAAATTAAACTGCCCAGTGGCGAATGATAGAGTAAATGCAACATGTTTCATCTATAGAAAAGGAAATAACCAAAAAGATCCAACTTCCAATAGCATGAACAGTAAGCATAAAATTTCATATCAGCAAACAAGACAAGGAAGAAGTCAGACTAATGACTTCAGAAATTGATAAATTAAAGCTGATAACAATATTAAAGATAATGCACTAAATAGATATTTTTATGAGCTGTGACTTGTCAAGGTAAATTAGGACAAGGAGAAGAGATGGAAATCAACACAAAAAAAGATTATAAGACAAGGAATGTAACAAAAAAAACAGAGAACCTGAAGCCTTCTACACTTTCAACCAGGAAGAAATTACTAATTTACATAATTGATTGAAGAAGAACAAAGATTTAATTTTTCCTCTGCTTAGGGCAAATAACTTACTGTATCTTTTTCCAATTATGGTAGTTTTGCAAATGCAATTCCTTAGCTCTTTTTTTTATTATTTATTTTGTGGAATGGGCAGTAAACATTGTCATTCTTTCCGATAAACTCAGCTACGTGTAGCAAATAAAACCCTTTCGTAATAAGCAGAAATAGCAACATTTACTGGTTTCTAACAGAAAGCAGAGTCCTAGCCATAATATTCAGAATTAGAAGCCTTAAGGTAAAGAACAGGCTTTCAATAGCTAGTCGAGACCCAAATATGACACATGATTTGTTTAAAAATAAAATTCTAGATAACTCATTAAAAGAATCGAACATGTATGCAGGATATTTCTAATGTGGCTGAACAGAGAGAAACTCAAAGGAATTTCAAGCCAATAGCTAATCTACAACATAGGATAGAAAATCCCGCGTTGACTTAAAAACTTGTCATTGCCCATAAATGTTCATAAAAACGGTATCCTTAGTTGCTAATTTCAATCTTGTCTTTCTAGCCCACTTATCACAAGAAATTGTTTATATATGTATATATTCTCTTCTATGTTACGACAATGTCCATTTAATTTTCTCAAACCCCTTTCACCCAGTGAATGGGGTAACCTATGGAAGCATAAAGAAAAAGCTTACTATTCAGATACCACTCAACTTCATGTTTAACTTTACCATCAGTCATATCAAAGTTCAAGCTAAAGCATCGTTTTTTTATGAACCCCCCGCCCCAAAACCAACATAACAAGTCTCTATCTCTTAATAAGTACGCTGACACAAACACCAACCCAGCACCAATATTTAAACGCGTCTCAATTGGGCTAATGAAGAACTACGCGGGCATCGGCAATGCTTTAAAAAGAATTTCAAGGAATATTGAGACGAAGTGAAGTTTGAAAGGCAAGAAAAATCAGAGGAAATACAAGAATAATGGGAGGGAGTAGGAAAGCGAGGAAATGACCTTGCGTTTGAGAATCTGTGCAGCGAAGAACTCAACCTCAAAATCGGTGGGGAAGGAGTGATGGTGGCGGAGGTGATCGGAGGTAAGAATGGCGGTGGCGACCTCCCAAGCAGCGTCGGTTTGCTGGAACTGAACGAGCCACTGATTGGCTGCGACGCGGTTGCAGGATTGGGCATCGTGGTTGAGGACATGGACGGCCTGAGCCACCTTCATTGGCAATTCCATGATTTTGTATTTTTGCAATTTTTAATTTTGGGGCGTTGGATGGAAAGGAATTTTAATTTTGGAAAAAAATTGGAAAAGAGGGAGAGAGGGAAGAAGGAGGAAGCGACGCCTGGAAGTGATACTTCATTTGCGAAGCATCCCGGATTTGATCGGACGGCTACGAGGTGTTTAGCGCCACAAGGACTCACAAACAATGGCTCAACTCTCGAGTAGAACTAGCTTCTGCGGACTGCGCGCACACGCATACTCTCTCTCTCTCTCTCTCTCTCTCTGTGAGTTTCGCAAGTGACAGACCAGTAGTACTAGTGAGGGTTACGCCTTTTGCTTCTCTGCGACCCAACCACGTTCAATATTCTATTTTCTCTTCCTTATTGGGCCCTTCACTCCACATTCCACCACGCTTCCCAACCTTTTTTTCTATTTTCACGTATACTATTTCATTTCTCTCCTTTTTTTTTTTCCTTTTCATTTTTGGCCATTTAATTTTGATGTTATTGGGGTCAAATCTTTTCTTTTTTATTTCATCCAAATTTGTTGGTGTCAAATCATCATCTTCCATCGTTCCATGTATTTCCAATTTTTTCTTCTCCCTTAGTCGTTCTAATGAATGAATTGTGAATTATTTATATGTGATATGACACTGATTTTGTTCAATTGTTGTATATTTAATTAAGAGTAAAATGTAAATTTGATTTTTCTTAGATAGCATCTTTATCAATTTGGTCCTTCTAATATTGATCTTTTCAATTTAATCTTTTTCAAATTATTCTATTATCATATGGCTATTACCGTCAAAATCATTAACTGAACGTGCTAAACAAATCAAGAGCAAGCTAACAATCTTATAGTGAGATGGAAAGTACTGCTGTTGACTACTTTTCTAATGTTTATTCCATGGATCATGATATTCCTGTTATGGATATTTGTCAATCACTTGAACATATCAACATTCCTAAGCTGACAAATCAAGAGCAAGCTGACTTATTGTCTCCCATCACTCCGGAGGAAGTTGAAACCGCGATCTTTAAGATGAAATCTGACAAAGCTTCGGGACCTGATGGTTTGCCTCCATTGTTTTTTCAATCTTTTTGGCCATTGATTCGTCATGACCTTATCCGGTTAGTGCAGTCTTTTTTTACTCGAGGCTTTCTTCTCAAAGAGCTTAATCGTACTTTTATCACTCTGTTGAAAAATTATGATCTTAGTGTATGAATTTAGAACACCAAAATAATAAAGAACATCGAATAACATACCTTTCACCATTGTTTTGCTTTGGGATCTCAATTACGGTGTGCTAAGCCCTTCTTTCCAGCACTCACAGTAGTCTTCGATGGGGCAACTGGCAGAATTGTCAACCTTCAAGAGTGTGAGGTGGAGAGAGGACCTAGCCCTAATTTGTAACCCTAGCCAATCCACCTATCATGGATTGGGCTAAGTTATTGGGCCTACACTTACTGCCTTATTACACTTTAATTATTATAATAATAATAATAATAGGTGCACATAGTCCAATTAATTAGATCACTTTTAATTTGGACCTATGTATCTAATTGGATCTTCAGTCAGCCAAATTTATTAATTTAATAAAATTAATAAAATATCCATATAATAGATGGTAGACCACAAAGAAATACTTACAATCTCCCACTTGGGCAACATCACATTATAAGTCACTGACAACATTAATATTAAATTAACGTGCTCACGTTTTTTCAAAATAAATTGATCCAACAGACAACACCTTAAACTGACTCTATCAAGTAGAATCAACACACATCGAATCGTAATAATCATTGAATCTTTAATAGCAACTCAAGATTAGAAACGGTCACAAATGTGATTGAAACTACCATTATGAGTCCAAAGTGTAATAGTGTAGCTATGACAATAGGATAAGAAGGTGAGCTAATGTCATTGTCAGTCCACCGATTTCTCCCAAGCAAGCTCAAATTACATTAGCAAGAGAAATCAATTTCTCCTCGAACAGGCTCAAATAACATGAGTAGGAGAAACCAATTCCCTACCACATAGACTCAATTCAAAAGGAGCTAGGGAACACATTTGCCTAAATAGGCTAAAATAAAAAATAACAATGAAACATTGTTAGTCCAGTGATTTTCCTCAAACAGGCTCAGGTTGCAAGAGCAGGAGAAAACAATTTCCCTACAGAGCAGGCTCAATACATAAGGAGCTAGGGAATTTATTTGCCCAAACAGGACAAAATAAAATAGCAATGAAACATTGCAAGTTTATTGATCACTCCTCAAACAGGCTCAGGTTGCAAGAGCAGGAGAAATCAATTTCCCTACAGAGCAGGCTCAATACATAAGGTGCTAGGGAATTTATTTGCCCAAACAGGACAAAATAAAATAGCAATGAAACATTGCAAGTTTATTGATCACTCCTCAAACAGCCTCAGGTTGTAAGAGCAAGAGAAATCAATTTCCCTACATAATAGGCTCAATACAAAATGAGCTAGGGAATTCTATTGTCCAAACAGGGCTAATTAAAATGACACAACAATAAAATATTGTTAGCCTATTGATTTCTCCTCAAGCAGGCTCAAATTACATGAGCAGGAGAAATCAATTCTAAGAAATTCACTCGCCCATAGAACAATAAAAGCAACTCATAATTCACAGAGTAATAAGCAACTTGAGTTAGCAAAAACAAATAATGCATGATAAAATCACATAATGTGAATAACATACTCAATGCATAGAATATTTATAATAGCAACAACACCAAATATAAACTCCCACTAACCAAGTGCATCAAAAGAACTTATTCATACTTTCAATATGTCTCTTAAAGGCTATGGATTTGATCCCTTCAAGTATGAATAAGTGTTAATATACTCAAATACTATATTCTCATTTTTCATATCATTGCTAGCAAGAAAAATATCATTTATATAAACAACGAGATCGATAATCTTGCTCCCACTGATGTAAGGTATATACATTGATCTAACTCGATCTATTTGTTTGTATTTCTCAAATAATTTAAAATGAGTTTCAAGAGCTAATTTTGAAAGCAACCTATTTAGGATATATATGGCTACTATATGTACCCAAAAAAATGTGGGAACTATTTCTTTTATAAGCATTGCACAAGATGATTATATAATTTGAATATGTATAAATACATAATTTTAATTAAAAATTAATCATCAAATTTATCCAGAAAAGATGATATTATTAAGTCTTTATCATACTTTATGCTTACAATTTATATATAATTGTCTTCACAACAATATTCCCAATCAGGGTTATTATTGATCTGTAAGCTAAATATTTAAAAAATAACATTTGTAAATTTGGGCAAATACTAGTGATCAGAATCACTAAAATGGAAATCAATACTACTATATTAAATAAACTCCCCTTTGGGTAGAGAATAAAAATATAGTATGTCAATTCCACAAACTAATTAAAATAATAAACAGATCCATCACATAATAAATCTAACACCTTTAGGCAGAAAGATTTGATCTGCATATCACCTTAATTTCTCTATGCTACCTAAAATTAACTTATACAAAACCCCCCTTTGTGTAGGTAATGAATAAATCAATTTAAGTAACTAGATATTTCAAAACAAGAAATCTATTAATTAATTAAATAAATGAGCCACTTTAGTGACAATAGTTTATTTATTTATTATTGAAGTCTTCGAGGATAAAATTTTGCCCAATAATTTACTTTCTCTTTGTTATCCATAAACATATTATTTATAATACAGTTGTATATATAATAAATTCATCACTTAAGTGATCATACAACATATATCAATATACGATAATAAGAGAAAATACGATAGTAAGATAATTATTTCATAGAGAACCTTATAAAAATTCAAGCCAGTGGATCACGAATACAAAAATTTATAATTTAAAATATTAGCCAAGAATAAATAATTTTCTCCCATAATTTCCAAAATAAATAGCATACTATGTCATTTATTCAATGTTGTCAATATCTCTAATTAAAGGTACTACACAATATTAACATTAAACACGAAAATTCACACCGCACTTGCCACTTATTTATATAACATAAGTCCATGTGGTCATTAATAGAAGTACTAGTAATTACTTTAAGAAATGCCAACACATCACTTTTAAATTAAATAATAGGCTATTGTGATTCTGCCTTATGCAATCAATGCAAGCATTTTGTGTAATCCTAATTGACAAGCTTACGTATTCAACCATTTTTCACATTTGATAATTATAAACTCAGCATCTCAACAATGGAAGAACTATTATTTATACCAAAAAGGAATGCAAACTGAAGAAAAACAATAGAATGAGAAATACTTTAATTTCACTGGGTACACAATATATATAGGCACCCTATCACATATACTCTCCTTTAGGTAGAGTCATGTAATAAGTCCCATCAATATAAGCTTAACAACCAGAATATTACAACTTCTAAGAGCTTGTCCCCTTTAGGTAGCCCAAACTCTCTAGAGTAGTAAATATTCAAAAAATGTAAGCACCAATTAAAGTAGTCAATAATCCCTTTGGGTAGATTATTGAATACTATAATTAAAAATAAAATTATTAGGCATCCCTCAAAGTATGATAGAAAAATTGACCCATCTAAACAACCCACTTTAGTGACAATTGTTTAAAAAAAGAATCAATTAATCCATCAGGAATTACCAATACTCAGTAACGAAATAGTTCCATAATACCTGGAAGTATGTAATCAAGATCAATAAGAAGGGAAGCACACAATTCATGTACTTCCATTGATCGAGATCCAAGGAACACAAATTTCAATAAAGTTATGCAATTCTCATTATGCTTTATTTTCCTCTTTTAACACATGTTATTTATGAAAGTGAAAAATATTTGCACTAATTAATTTATTCCAGTCAAAATGTTACCAAGGGAGAAAGTACCTGTAACTGTCATTTTTGGCTCAGACAATTGTAATTTGAAATTAGGACCGCAAGGGGTCTTAACCTTGGGGGACTTGTCCTTAGGTGATGCACCTAGGTGCCTACGTACCCTTCGGGAGGGATCAAAGTCCACGTAGTTCATCATGGTGACGTCTATCGGAGCCGTTAGGCAAGGTTATTACCTGTATTGGGCCGTGTGCGGCTAAGACGTGCCTAAGGTACTCCCGGCAGGCGAGCCGCTCTAAGGAGGTTGCCTTAGTGAGAGAGATCTGTGGTCTCTGAGGGCTGTTGGAAGCCCTATTAACGGTGTGCTCCAAGGTGGAGGTGAGCTTGCCGGAGGTTGGCCGGAATGAGGGCCAGTGATGGAGCTCAAGCTGCGGAAAGGACTTGCGCGGGGTATCTGAGGATGCTCAGGTACCCAGAGAGTGGGGAATATCAGGGATAGCTTATGATAATCCTCGAGGTTGTGTGTAGTATTGTTCTGCCTAGATTGCTTGCTTAGTCCCCCGAGTGAGGGTCTATTTATACTTGCGTGTGGGAAGATCGTGCTCGACCCACGACCTCGTGGGACGTGGGTCGTCCCACGAGGCTTGTGGAGATACCACGTCTGATTCAGGGGAAACTCCGTGTGGTGACGTGGGCGAGAGCCACGTAACTGATGGATGAGTGGTGCCACATGTCTCTAATGGGTGCTGGGGCCGTGCTTCTAGAACGTCAGTGCCACGTGTCCCTAGGTGGAATATTCCATAGTTACAGTACCCAACACATAGGAATAGAAGGACATGCACACTGATTTTAGAAAAATTTTACTCTTAACTAAAGGTGCAATTGCCAAATTTCAATAAAATAGTAGCCCCAAAAGGATCAATAGATCATAAATATGATAATAAATATTTTCAGTCACCTAATAAATTAAATCCCAAAAAAATATTGAAATATTGGGTCTTGTAGGGAAAGGCCTCCACATGACCCGACCCGACCCAGGGACCGAAAAGAAAAACCGAAAATAAATCCAGGCATAAATATAAATATTCCGGAAGCTACTAACCTGGACGCCAATGCTAAGACCTCGGATCTTGCTAGTGCCTCTACTCCACCAAGGCTGACCTCCAATCGATGAGCTCCGAAAAGGGCCGCACCAAACGGAGGACTCTACCTACTAGAGGTAGAGCCACATATCCACGACTGATGCGCGGAAGAAGACTCTAGAGAAAGAGAAAATTATACTGAGTGGGGTTTCCCAAACGGGACCCCCCTTTCCAACACATGGAATGAGCAACTAGAAAGGTGTGGAGTCACTCCTATTTATAGGAGGATGAGAGAGCTCCCATCATTGACGCAAGCAATGTGGGACTTGGAACATGAACAAAATATCATGCTTCCATCATGATCACCTAGCCCACTTTGGGCCAAGAGTACGGGCTCGTGTGACCTCCGATGAGAGTCATTTTCGTTTCGTTCTCTTCGTCTCTCTGTGAGCTTTCCAACGGATCCTCACTCGACCCGATCGGACTCCCACATGGACGGATATTTAGTCCCGAAGACCCCAATATATCCAACAGGTCTATAAAAGGAAAATATTTGACGTGGCAGCGGAAACAACCAATTTTGTTGGGGCTTTAATCAAAATTCATAAATCAATGGAATTCAAAATATACCAAATTCAGAATAAGATGCTTAAGCAAATTATCATATATGTAGAATTACAGTATCCACACACAGATCAAACTCAAAGCACATGCCACAAGATCATAGTATGAGTTTGAAAACCAAAAGGAAATAAATTCAGAATATATATATATATATATATATATATATATATATATATATATTCCCAGAAATGTATGCGTCAGTTCTAATCAGTGAGAAGGAAAAGAAAAAAGGTATATTGCAATGGCAATCTCTTGTGCTTGAATATGCTTTTCATTCATTATTGAACAAGAATAAAACAATGAAGAAAATATTCATGTGCTTCCAGCAGATAGGAAGAAAATGAAAGGTTTCAACCAATATGCTTTAATCCTTCAATTTCTTTATTAGATCCAAAATATGTATGCGTAGTGAAAAATCAAACAGAGATGAAAGAAATAATCAACTATATCCCTTCAATGGAAATATTTATCTATATGTATTGCTTTGAAAATCGCATACGTATTCATCCATCATTCAAGGAAAATTGAACCCAATCACTCTCATACATATTTTGATCCAAATTAAAATTTGAATCCTAATTTCATACCTAAACCTGGCTTTGATGCCACTGTTGGAAAATTATGATCTTAGTGTATGAATTTAGAACACCAAAATAATAAAGAACATCGAATAACATACCTTTCACCATTGTTTTGCTTTGGGATCTCAATTACAGTGTGCTAAGCCCTTCTCTCCAGCACTCACAGTAGGCAGTCTTTGATAGGGCAACTGACAGAATTGTCAACCTTCAAGAGTGTGAGGTGGAGAGAGGACCTAGCCCTAATTTGTAACCCTAGCCAATCTACCCATCATGGATTGAGCTAAGTTATTGGGCCTACACTTACTGCCTTATTACACTTTAATTATTATAATAATAATAATAGGTGCACATAGTCCAATTAATTAGATCACTTTTAATTTGGACCTATGTATCTAATTGGATCTTCAGTCAGCCAAATTTATTAATTTAATAAAATTAATAAAATATCCATATAATGGATGGTAGCCCACAAAGAAATACTTACATCTCATACAAAAAATTGATGTACCAGAAAGACTTAAAGATTTTTGCCCTATCAGTTTGTGTAATGTGGCCTACAAAGTCGTTACCAAAGTTCTGGTATTACATTTGCAAACCATTATGACTAGAGTTATCACTCCGTATCAGAACGGTTTTGTCAAAGGTCCTTCTATCTCGGATAATGTTTTTCTTGCTTCGGAAATCATGTCTTATATTCATAAAGCTCGGAAACTTAAAACACCTTGATGTGCTTTCAAAAAAGATATTTATAAGGCCTATGATAAATTATCCTGGAATTTTTTGGAGGTAGTTCTTCTACAAATGCGTTTTCCAAGGCTTATTATTCAAATTATTATGCAGTGCATGCGGACGGTGTCATATTCCCTTTTATTAAATGGTCAGTTGGTGGGTTCTTTTCTCCCTCAGCGAGGGCTTCGACAAGGTGATCCAATGTCTTCATACTTGTTCTTATTGTGTGCAAATGCTTTATCATGTTCTCTTTTGAAATCAGAGCAACAAAAGGATTTAGTGGGAGTTAAGTTTGCTAGAAGGGGTCCAACAATTTCTCATCTCATGTATGCTGATGATACAATTCTTTTCTTTAAGGCGGATGATATAAATTGTGCATTGGTCAAGAAAGCTATTGATATGTATGCTAATTTAGCCGGTCAGCAGCTCAATTATGATAAGTCTTTTCTTGTTTTTAGTCCTAACACTTCACGAGTGGTCAAATATCGTATTGCACAAAATTTAGGAGTTGCAATTTCAACAAAGATTGGTCGATACTTGGGGACTTTTGTCGACAACAGGTTATCAGATCCTCAAAATTATTCTGCTCTCGTTGAAAGGATTGGTAACAAGTTAGCAGGATGGAAGGCTAAAACCCTCTCACAAGCTGGGCGTCTTACTCTTATCAAGTCGGTTCTTTAGCCTCTTAATATTTATCAGATGTCTACTCTTATAGTTCCAAGAAAGTATTGTCATTAGATGGATGCTGTTTGCTCTAATTTTTTCTGGGGCTTTCGAGGAGGAAAACCAGCTATGCATCTTTTTAACAAAAATAAAATTTTTGCTCCTCAAGATCGTGGTGGTCTTGGTTTAAGATATACAAAATTGGTCAATAATGCTTTGGTTACAAAACAAGTATGACGAATGATTGAACACACTCAATCTTTGTTTGGGCAATGGGTTCTTTCTAAGAATTTTAGAGGAAATTTAGAAAATAATATTGTCAAAACTTCTCAACTAGGAAGAGTTTGGAAAGCTCTTTTGGTGTCACGAAATCTTTTCTTAAATAATCTTTGGTGGCAAGTTGGTACTAGAAATAACATATCTGTGGGTTCAAAGTTTTGGTGGGTGCCTGCTTCTGATCGCAATCTTGGAGTTTCTAAAGTTTATGAGCTGATTGATGAAACTTCTAGAACTTGGAGAGCTGATCGACTTCAAAATACTTTTGACATTGCCGGTCTCTCAATTATTATGTCTTTGCCAATTTCCTTTTTTCATTGTGAAGATCGTATGATCTGAGAAGGTTCGCAATCAGGGGAATACACTGTAAAAGAAGGTTATGATTGTTTATTGCTTCAAAATGATCCAGGAGTGCAAGTGGTTAATGGAGAATTTAGTAAGCTTTGGAAGTTGTCTATTCCTCCTAAATTACAAATGTTTTTATGGCGTATCAAACAGGATGCTCTTCCAAACTTGCTAAATCTTCGTAAACATCATCTTCAGTTTAACACAATTTGTAACTTGTGTAACATGGAAGATGAATCCTTGGATCATTTATTCCTTGATTGTTCTTTTTCTCGTGCTGTTTGGTTTGGTTCACAAGCAAGGATTAGTTGCAGTAGTCTTCCTACTCGGCGGATTTGTGAGTGGATTGATCAATGGACTGATGATATGGATTCTCAAGAGGCAGATGTTATTGATCAGTGTAGACTTTTCTTTCTACTCCTTTATAATATCTGGTATGCTAGGAATAAAATTTTGATGGAAGGAGCGTTCAAGGATCCTCTGCAAGTTATACATCAATCTCAAGCTCAATGGTGTGAATTAAGAAATCTTGATGCCGGTGGTGTTTTCAATCGTCTTCTTTTGCAACATCAAGCACATCAACAAAAAGGGGACTATAGAACACTAACTCGGCAGGAATTTTAGATCAAGAATTGTTTGTTTTTATTAAAAAGGAAAAAGAAGCAGATGACTAGTCTAGTTTTTTGTTTCTTCTCAAAAGGGAGTATTTCAAAATTTTCTATTTGGAATAATGGAAGGTCTATAGGTTTGAATACCTTCCTTTTAAATGTTCTTCGTAGTTTTTTGCTTACTAGTTAACAGGACCAGGTTTTGATGGATGCGGCAGTTCTTCCGAAGCCGGGATATATCTCTCTTATCAAAGGGTGTTTCCTTCATTACAGTGAAGCGATCATTTCGCGAGATGTCCTTGATCTCGTTTGTAGACAAAACATACTGCTTAGGCTTGTAGATGTTAATCTTCTACACGAAGTTAGTGATTTAGAGCATATTATGCCTCAGTATATTTTTTCAGGATTAGGTCCTTTCTTTATGCGGCAGTTCTTCCGAAGCCGGGATATATCTCTCTTATCAAAGGGTGTTTCCTTCATTACAGTGAAGCGATCATTTCGCGAGATGTCCTTGATCTCGTTTGTAGACAAAACATACTGCTTAGGCTTGTAGATGTTAATCTTCTACACGAAGTTAGTGATTTAGAGCATATTATGCCTCAGTATATTTTTTCGGGATTAGGTCCTTTCTTTCTTTCCTTGTAAACTATTTTTCTAATAAAAAAACTTTAAATTTTAAACATTAATAGAACTGTAACTGTCATTTTTGGTTTAAACAATTCATAGTGTCAAATAAGGACCGCAAGAGGTTGTTGCCTTGGGGGACTTGTCCTTAGGTGAAGACCTAGGTGCCTACATACCCTTGTGTAGGGATAAAAGTCCATGTAGTTCGAAGGGGGAACGTCCATGGTGGCTGTTAGGTAGGAGTGTTACATGTAGTGTCGTGTGCGACTAGGACGTGAATGTGTTCTCCGGGCAGGCGAGCCACCTGTTGGAGGTACCTTGTACGTAGAGGGAGAGAGCGAAGGTCTCTAGATGCTCCTTAGAGCAAGAGGATGTGTGTATCTTGTCAATGGAGCGAGTACGGGCTGATGTCTATTTAGGAAGAATTCAGGTGACGATGATCTCGTTGAATGTTTTAAGTGTCGTGAGCACTGCTATGTTCGCTTCTGGGTTGCGTATTGTGTCGCTTATGGAATGTCTCCCTTTAGTCCCCTAGGTGAGGGGTATTTATACTTGGAGTAGGAGAGAATGTGGTCGACCCACGTTCTTGAGCCTTGAGCTCGACCCACGATCGGGAGAGTTGACCCACGTCTCCAGTGTGGGAGAGTATGCGGGTGATTGTGGGGAGAGGCCACGTCTAGGTCCATCGAGCGGTTAGACTGGTTGTTGTATGAGGATAAGGGGTATATAAGTGGTGATTGTTGTATGAGGACAAGGGGAACTCCAAGGTTATAGGCTTTATAGATGCTGGTTGGACTGGTTCACCATATGATAGATAGGCAATCCACATATGGATAATGTGTTCTCATTAGTGGTAACCTAGTCTCTTAGAAAAGCAAGAAACAAAATGTAATTGGAAGGTCTAGTGCAAGAGCTGAGTATCGTGCTGTGGCATTAGCAACTTGTGAACTCCTAAGGTTGTGATCGCTCACGTTTTATGAATTTAAATTACTACGAATCGAGGCTTTTTATTAGCAACATGTAGTCTCGAGTTATGTTCTACACATATTGAAAAAAGTCAATGATAATATTTTCGACAATTGACAAATGTCAATAATTTGTGTGATGCATGCATACATGGTTAACAATCATATCTCTTTGGAAATCAATATGCTAAATGGTGTACAAATTAAATAACTATAAGATTAAAAAAATTTGTGTGATGCATGCATGCACGTATGTTATTATAACCTTGGAGTTCCCTTGTCCTCATATTTTGCACGCACGTATGTTATTATATAAGCAACATGTAGTCTCAAGTTTTTATTTGGGAGTATCCATGGCTACTTCTTCTTCCACTGGTCCTCGTCTTCAATCAGTGGATTCGGATGTGGAGTCAATGCTTCTTAAGATCACCGAAGATGAAGTTAAGACCAAGGTGGATTCTCTGATTCAGTTGGGGAAGGTGAAAACCTTGCAACAGTAGCGATTCCTGACCAAGTATCTGGAAATTGGTAATCCCTAGAGCCGAAGTCGAGGTCTACTGCCAACATTTTACCCTCTGAGCAAAAGAAGTTTTCGTTGGTGCCACTAGGACGTGCTATCGGAATGATTTAGGAGGAACGTTTTGCCCCTGCCAAGCCCGAGGGATACGGGATAAGGGCCATGGGGACGGTGAGACCATCACATGGCGCGACGGTGTTTGCTTTGTGCTACCCACCTGTGTTCCTTATAACACTGCCATTATTCTTCCGTTTTCTGCCTTTGTGGAGGCGATGCTGAATCTCCTAAGCATTTGTCCAGCTCAATTGACTGCGAACGCCTAGTTTCAATTGAGTAGTTTTGAGCGGCTGTGTCGGAAGAATCACTTTGTCGCTCTGCCAAAGTTTTCCTTTCCCTGTACGGTGTACGCGAGAAGGAATGATTGGGTCCATTTTTAGGCTTATGTGGGAGAGTTCGCCATCACCAATTTGCCGAGTAATAACAAAGATTGGCGGGCATACTTCTTCAAGATTGTCCTAATCAATGGTGTTCATCCATGGTGGGTGCACGCCAAGGATTGGTGTCCTCGTTTTCCTCTTAAGTGGTCGAATTTGGTTACTCCAATAAGATTCAAGCGGAAGGTGTATGAAGACATCGTTTACCATATGCTTAGTGGCTCAGAGGTGGTCACCGCCGTATTGGGTAAATTTTCTAGCTTATGGGGACATTTTCTAGTGTGTATGAATGTGTCCTCTGATCGAGCCTTTGGCAGGGTTGGACTTAGGCAGCATACAAAGGAGGATAGGTGCTCCTCCCGGGGAACAGAAGAGAAAAATGGCTGAGGAGCCTTTGATGCCGAGGAAGAGGCGAGACCAAAAATGAAAACAAGCTAGCGAGGAGCAAAGGCGGGCTGAAAGTCAGTGTTTTCTTGCCCATCTTGGAGCGGCTGCTGGATCCAAGCACGGGGCAACTCTCATGGGAGCTGAGGCAGTTCTTAGGGGGCCTCCGAGCGTCGAGGTAGCACCGTCGTCCGATCATTGCTCTGGGAAAGGAGTGGTCCATCAAGAGGTAGACCCTTGGCCTAAAATTCCTTTTACTCCCATACTCCCTGAAGAGATGCCCATTCACTTTTCAGCGGAGGGTATTTCTTACAAAGGGGAGATATTTGCTTTTCATGCCGAGCATCTTATTTTGGCTCGCCAACATTTCCTGGGTCGATTTGGGGATAATTTTGTGCTGAAGCATTTGGCAAAGGGGATGGCTAGTATCTCAAGGCGTTTGGCTATCTTGGCGTACCAATGTCAAATGGAGGCGGTACATGTAATAGTTTTTCTTTTCTCCCTTTTGCTTTAACTGAGGCTTTAGTTTTGTTATGCAGACTATCGTCGAATGTTTGGTGGAGGAACATTTTATTATGCCCAAGACTTCTCGCCGGTCAATTTGGAGGAACATTTTATTGCGCCCAAGACTTCTCGTGCTACCAAGGCGACCATGGGGGCCGTGGTGTAGTGCGTTGGGGAACAACCCTTTGAACATGGTGATGCTTTGGGGGCTTCTATGAGCGAGCGGTCAAAGGAATCATCCCTCGTCCAAGACATTCTCGAAGGCGAGAATCCCCCATCGGAGTCTTAGTTTCTTCATTTGTCTTTTTTGAGGCGTGTTCCCTTATTGTTGTAAATCTTCGGGGGGGGGGGGTCACTTCCCCTTTTTGTAAATGAATTATTTTATAAAATGGAAATTTAGATCTTTTCAAATAGTCGTTCCACAATACGTATTTTATTTACCATGTGTGGAATTACAAATATGAACTTCGGAAATTATGAAACAAAGCATATTTCAGAAGCTAACACTTTGAAATTTAAGCTAAATCTAAATTGTAGCAAAATACTTTTTGATACTGCCAGCATTCCAAGTATTAAGGAGTGGCTCTCCCGACAAATGAGCTAATTTGTAGGCGCCGTGTGAAGCAGTTCCGATAACTCAGTAAGGACATTCACAATTTGGGGCTAACTTTCCGTGAAGATGATCTCATCTGCTGTTTTGCTGTTCTCATAACGAGATCGCCTTCTTTGAAACTTCGGGGGCGAGCTGTTTTGTTATTGTTTCGAGCGATGCGTTGTTTGAAAGCTGCGACTTTGAGGGCTTCTGCTTCTGTTTGTTCGTTAGCGGCATCCAAGCTGATTAGTAGATTTTGAGGGATTGAGTCAAAGTAATTGATGACTCGGTCGGAAGGCACTTCGATGTCCACGGGGATTATTGCATCATGTCCGTAAGTGAGGGCGAATCGGGTTTCACCAGTGGTTGTATGGACGTGATCGCACCAAAAATCAACCTAACTTTAGGGTGTTAAATAGCATAATTTATAGACAAATATATATGATTTTACACCAAAATGGTTGAATATTTGGACATAAGGAGTAAAGCCAAAAATGTGTTAAAACACCCATAAAAAGCACTATTTATTGATATTCTTGATTATCCGTAAAATATGTCAATATAGGATAGGTGCGTTTGATGTTTGTTGAGTGTTGCAGGCTAAACAGGGATCAATGGGAAGATATACTCTAAGTGCAAGAATTGGAACCAAAGCAAGAACTCGTAGCAAGCCCCTAAAAGAGATTAAGACAAATGAAGAACGGAGCATTCGCCTTGGCAAGCAGTTTTACTCGCTACAGCAAGCAATGAAGAGTCACCATGGCGAGTAACCAAACAGCTCCCTGTGGCGAGCCAAAATCCCTTGCCACAGCGCGTAATTCAACTGATGTGGCAGATGACGTGGACAACAACTTAATGAACGAAAATAAGAAGGGGTCCCGTCATACAAAGAGTCAAAGAAGCGTTTAAATTGATTTAAATTCAAAAGTCAAACCGCGTGTGAATTATCCGCTATCTCCATTCCAATCTGAATCATACTGGGACTCCCGAAGCATTATAAATAGATGTTTCATCAAGATGGAATTCATTCATGGTTCACCTGAGAGATTAGAATAGTTTAGAGAGAGAATATGGGCAGCTAAGTTCTTCTTGGGTTTCCAAGAAGAACTAGTGTAGGCATGAGCAGATGACTCTTCATTAGAGTTTATTAATTTCATTATGCTTTTGTATTTTTGCTTTCCGATTAATTGATTGTATTTGCTACGAATCACATGTCATTAGTTTATTGGATTCTTCTGTGAATAGGGCATGTACTAAGTCTGCTGGATCCGTCATATTGGGTCAATAATCATTGATTATGTGGGAGGGTACTTAGGTCTTCTGGTTTCTGGAATTCAATACAATTATATGCATAGCTTATTGCGATAATATTAGATTAAATTGATTGACCCGGTCGGGCAATTATTTGTTTAATAATATCATAAAATCTTGATGCATGTTATTGATGTTCCCGGTCGGGGATAACATTCTCATTAGATAGACTTTCGTAATGTGTGATTATCATGAATAGGATAAACTTCGAATGAATTAATTATACTTGAATATCTTTTGAATGGCTATGATTACTGAGTTCTATTCTTCTTGGGAACTTGTTTCATTCAATATATTTCATACCCATCGTATCCTATTTCATTTTGTGAGTACCTGCTGGTTTTAGATACTAACTAATTGTAGGGTTAATATGACGATTATGGGAGAGATTCGACCCTTGGGTTGGCCCTGTGCTACTATGAGGTTTTATTTGATCACAACCGTGATGACTGGTTATAACCTCAATTGAGAGTGATTCGAATTTGTGAGCGATCATGACGGTTGTCTGATAAGACCATAAGACAGAAGGGAGTTTGTCTACCCACTCGTTCTTGGCTTCTTCGATGCATTTTCGTAACCCTTCTAGTATTATCCTGTTAGTTCGTTTTGTTTGTCCATTGGTTGCTGGGTATTCTACTGAGGTTGTTCGGTGATCAATTCTCCACTCTCTGCAGAAGTTGTTAAACCTCTCGCTGACGAATTGACGGCCATTGTTAGTTATCAAAATGTAAGGTGGCCCGAAACGAGATATTATGTTTTGCTAGACAAATGTTTGGATGTTTCGAGAAGTGATCGTGGCTAGGGGTTCTACCTCGATCCATTTAGTGAAGTAGTCTCTTGCCACTACTAGGAATTTTCTCTGCAGGGTGCCCTTTGGAAGGGGCCGAAGGATGTCCATTCCCCATGTATTGAACGACTAGGGAGACTTGATGAATTTTAGCTCTTCCGGAGGTAGATGTTTAAAGGTTGTGTGCCGCTGACATTGGCCACAATTCGTAACTAATCTTTTAGAGTATACTCTCATGGTTGGCCAATAGAAACCCGAGCGAAGGGCTCTTTTTTGTAGAGCTCTAGCAGATTGATGAATTTCGCATATGCCTTTGTGGATCTCTCAGAGTATGTAGTCAGCTTCTTCTAGGGGAATACATCGTAGATGTGGTGAGGAGAAGCCTTTTCTATACAAGTCTTCTCCCCAAATGAAGTAACGGGTGACCTGCCTCCTTATCTTTCTTGCTAGTCCTTTGCCTTCTAGAAGTGTTCCTTTCATTAAGCTTTTATCGGCGCTATCCAAGACTCGTCAATGGCTATGGGGAGTACTTCTTGTACTATGCTGGGTGTCTGCAAGGTGATCCATAGGATGGTTTTGAGGCCCGCTTGGCTGGGTGTGGTGGCCAATTTAGAGAGAACGTCCACCTGTTGATTGCACCTAAAATCAACCTAACTTTAATGTGCTAAATAGCATAAATTTTAGATAAAAACATATGATTTTGCACAAAAAAGGTTGAATATTTTGACATAAGGAATGAATAAAAAAATATGATAAAATGCACTATTTATTGATATTCTTGCTTATCTGCAAAACCCATGGAATATTGGATAGTTGTGTTTGATGTTTGTTAAGTGCTGCAGGCTTAACAGGTATCAATGGGAAGATATACTCCAAGTCCACCTGCTCTATCTCCTAATGAAATAGAGGCTAGTGAAGCTACAAGATATCATCTTCACATTACTCAAGGAAGTGGCTATCCAAGGAAGAAAAGGGGCAAGAATGGTGTTCCCTCATCTGATCTCTGACCTCTACAAAATGGCCAGAGTCAGAACCAATAGACGGGACCTAGTATTTAGACCCCTCTGGTTCATGAATTATGATAGGTTGGAGTATGCAGAACTAGTACCAGGAGGACGCACTCAGCATAGGAAAGGTAGCAAAGGTAAGAACACTAGCTACATGAGAGGAGTTGGACTTGCTGCTGATGGTTTGGCGGAGAAAATGGATCTGCTACTATAAGGACTTAAGGACCACAGGAGGGAGACCCACGAGGCCTTCTAATTTCTATAGAGGAACCAGCTAGAGATAGTAGAGGCAGGGCACATTACCCTTGATGCAATCCCGCCCCCGTACTTCACTGAGTCTTATCTAGCAGCTCCCGCAGATGTCCCTAGCAACTCCCGGAAGGGTAAGGAGACAATGGTGGCACTAGACTTTAAGGATGATGATGACGAGATGGCAGAAGGAGATTCATAGGAATTCAAGGATCTTTTCCTTTTTATAGTTTACTTTTCAGTACTTTTCTATTTTGTTATTTTTTATTTTATTTATGAGTTTTCCTATCTATCTATGATTGTATAAAGTATGAATGTTGCTCACAATTAGAGGCCACTTAAAGCCCATATTTTGATTGCTATGAATGTCTCTATAGCAAGTGTCCAATCCCTTAAACAAAGATTAATAAGTAAAGGAAGGAATGGACAAAATGAATCCCCACACATGACATGCTTGATTTTAAAGTGTGTGTGTGTGTGGGAGGGGGGGGGGGTTAACCAGGAAATTACTTAACAATTATTTGTTAGTAGTTTTTGGTTTTCTTAAATACATGCACATGTAGCAATATAAAAGTAAACAGGGACAACATTTATTTTCCTCGGTCATAGCCTTTTCAGGGCAATGTAAGTATTTCTTTCCCCAATTACTTTCATTTTTGCTCGAATTTCCTTTTTATCGATTTTATTTTTTGAATTTTTTTTAAAACCTTATAATTGAGCCATCGTTATTTTACTCCACCATATCTCTCTTTAAACTAATTCATACCTTTATGCCTGCTGAATTGTTTTGCTAAGTACCCTTCCATCTCAAAACTTCTTGTCCTTAAAGCATTGAGAACAATGCTTGTTTTATGTGTGCGTGGGGGGGGGGGGGGGGGGAATCACTCCGTGTAGAAATTTTAAGACTTCAAGGTCATGCTAATTATTTCATTCTGGAATTTGGGTGAGTTAAATTTTTTTTTCGAAATAAATAAATATCTTCGTAATCAAACCTAGCATGTATCAGTCAGAATATTTTTCAAAAATTAACTAAGATGCTTTTCTTCAAAGATATTTTTCAAAAATCAATTAACCGCATTTAAGACTTTCCATACTGGACTTAGGAAATAAAAAACTAGAAAGTTCTTGATTTAGTAAGACTTTTATGGTGTTAACCCAATTAGAAAATTTCTTATACCATGTAGGATATTCTTGTTTGCTTGAGAAAATTATCACATGCATGAGAGAGTTGGAAGGATTATTGAAAGACTAATCTGAGTGACCTAACCATGTTGGAAGGATAAGCCTAAACACTAATCCACACATATATATCCATTGAGTGTTTTAACTGCTTAACTCGTTTTCTTCTAGAACTTGAAGTGGGTCTTAATTGAGGTTGACTAGCACACAAGGACTTGGGAAGTTTGAGGCATTTGTCTCTTGTACCCAGTGCCTAAACACAAGCCTATATATATATATATATATACACATAACCAGATTCTCCTAGCGTTTTCTATTAATAATGATTTTCCAGGTCAAAAACTTCTTATCCTCCTAGTGATGTGAAAAGCCTTGGGGATTGGATAAAACCAAATGGTTTATTCGAAAAGTAAAAAAATAAAGAAGGTTAAAAAGTACCAAAGTACAAGGGTACAATAATAAAGAAGGTATAAAAGTAACAAAGTGTAAGGGCACAAAAGTAGAACCCTAGGGGCATACATAAGGTTGAAGGATGAGAAGAAAAACCTTAGTTTTCAAACAATCAGGACTTAGTATTTATACAAAAGAGGCTTATGCTCTTTCTTCCTTTAATATTAAAAATATATAGCCTCTGTAACTGTCGTTTTTGGTTCAGACAATTGTAATTTGTGATTAAGGACCGCAGGGGGTCCTAACCATTGGGGACTTGTCCTTAGGTGATGCACCTAGGTGCCTACGTACCTTCGGAAGGGATCAAAGTCCACGTAGTTCGTCATGATTACGTCTATAGGAGCCGTTAGGCAAGGTAGTTACCTGTATTGGGCCGTGTGCGGCTAAGACGTGTCTAAGGTACTCCGGGCAGGCGAGCCACTCTTATGAGGTTGCCTTAGTGCAGGAGAGCTCGGGTCTTTGAGGGTTGCTAGAAGTCCTGTTGGTGGTATGCTCCGGGATGGAGGTGAGCTTGCCGGTGGTTAGACCGAATGGAGCCTACGGCGGAGCTCGGAATGTGCAGAGGATATGTGCAAGGTGTCTGAGAATACTCAGGTCACTGGGAGTATGTGAGGTATCTTAGATCCGGGGTTGTAGTCCTTGAGATTGCATATCCAGTCCCCCTAGTGAGGGTCTTATTTATACTGAGTGTGGGGGAGTCGTGCTCGACCCACGATCTTGTGGAGTGTGGGTCGCCCCACGATGCTTAGGGAGTTCCCACGTCTGGTTGAGTGGGTGTTCCACGAGGGGACGTGGGCAAGGGCCACGTAAATGGTAGATGAGTGGTGCCACGTGCTGCTAGCGTGTGCTGCTGCTAGGCTTTCTAGAAGCTCAGTGCCACGTGTCCCAAGGTGAAATATTCCGTAGTTACACAAGTCCCCCAAGTCGATGGGCGTCAAGCGCCCGTGGACTTGAGTTCTCTTGTCTGTAAGCTACTTAGGAATTTTTGTTACCTGCGAATACGGGAGAGCTCGTCCGCGTGATATCGTGGTCGCTTTTAGCTGATCGTCCGACTCATGAAATAGCGTCCTTCACTTTGTTTCGTGGAAGTGGAGACGTTTGGAAGGTGAAACGCGTCTTGCTTCAGGTGGCTGGCTCCTTGACTTGCTCATCAAGTTTTCAAGCGGTCTCTGCAGAAAGTACGCGACTTACCGAGGAGGAGTCATCATTGCTCAGAGGAGAATTTCCCAGGATACCCTTTGCGGGTAAACGAAAGAAATCCAAAGGTCAGGGGTTTTTTGGTCATTCCCTTCAGCTTCAGAATTTTACCTGTTTTCGTGCCTCTTGGTTAGACGGTTAGGCGTCTCTTGGGCCTCCTTTTTATTGCTGTGAGCGGAAGAGCCCCCACTACTTAGCCTTGTGATTTTCTTCCTCCCGGTTTAGACTTTCAGCGACTCTTCGTCTTCAGTTGTTCAAGAGATGGCTTCGGCTAGTGCTATTGCTTCTGCGTGTTCTTTCGTGGATCCGGACTTCGAGCAGTCCCTCTTGCTGGTTGCTACAGAGGGGGTTAGGGAGAGAGTGGATGCTCTCATTACGCTACGGGACTCCGTGGATCTTTATGAAGTTTTATCCGGACAGGATGGGGAACCGGCGACGCCTCCTCCGGCTGTTTTTGAGAATTGGTATTCTGCTGAGCAAGAACTTGGCTCTACGGCTAACATTTTAGCGGTGGATGCCGACATGGAATCACGTGTGCTGCCGGGAGCCGGCATTGAGAAGGTTTGGAGGGAATGCTTCGCCCCTTCACTTCCCGAGGGCTATGAGATAAAGCTTATGGGAAAGGGGGAGATGATTCTTTTGAGTGACGATGCTGGCTTCGTCCTTCCCCTCTGCGTCCCTTATAATGTCGCCTTCATCCTTCCTTTTTTCTGGCTTCGTAGAAGCCATGCTCAACTTGCTGAATGTTTGTCCCGCGCAGCTGACTCAGAATGCGTGGTCGATACTTAGCGTTTTTTACCGGTATTGTCGGTCGCACAGATTGGAGGTCCTCCCATATGTGTTTCTCTCCCTTTACTCAGTCCGCGAGGCACACGGATGGGTGTGTTTTCAGTCTCGTATCAAAGGCTTTGCCATCACCGATCTGCCGGGTAACAATCATGCCGGGCGGTCGTACTTCTTCAAAGTGGTACGCAAGAAGGGCTTTTACCCGCCTTGGGTTCGGCCGCACGACTGGCGCCCGCGCTTTCCTCTCAACTGGTCCAATCCCGTTCTCCGGGTTCGGTATGACCGATAGGTGTATGAGGAGACAACCTTTGAATTTCTGAAGGGGACCCTGGTATCAAGCCCAAATTTAGGTAAGCTTGTATTAGCGAGTTGTCCCCTTTTGCTTTTTGCCTGCTCACTAAGCTTTGGATGCTTCCTTCTTGTAGGGTTAACCCTGGGCGGTATTCAAGGGAGGCTAAATCTTTCGCCAAGTTCTCGGGGCCGGAAGCGCGAGCGGTCTGAGACGGTGAGCGTCGTTGCTCCGTCCCCAGGAGAGGACGAAGATGCCGGGGCGGATGGAGATCCGATGGGTAAAGGTGCGGGAGCTACAAATCAGGGTGAAATAAGCTTAAATCGTCGCGATCGCAGGAGGGTTCCTTATACTCCCATATCCCCCGAAGAGATGCCCGTCCGACTTCTGTGTGAGGGTATCTCTTTTAGAGGGAAGTTGATCCCCTTCGAGGCGGAGTGGGTCATACTGGCTTGTCAGCATTATCCTCTCGATTATAGGGATGATTATGCTTTGGAACGTATGACCGAGGATACCGTGCTGTTGCTAAGCCGTTTGGCAGGCTTTGCGCTTCAGCGGGAGGTCGAAGGGGTAGGATGCTTTCCTCTAGCTTCAATGTTCTCCGTGTGAGGTGACTTATTTTTTTGAGATTTCGTGCAGGAAGAGGTCGAGGAACTGTTGGATGAGAACGTCCAACTGGCTGCCCGTGTGAAGGAACTAGAGGGTGAGTTGGCGGAGCTCCGAGCCAACTCTCTGCGGGTTCATCGCCAAGATTTTCTACGCTTTGCTAACTACGAAATGCAGAATGGCATAGCGCAGTTGGAGGATTTGATGGGTATCTCCGTCCCTCCAGAAGTTAGGGCGATGATGCATCCCTCCTGGGAGAACATTGGCGGGGAGTTTCGCGTTCGCGCTCGAGGGGACTCTCTGTTGAGGATCGAGGATTATGACGTAGCCCCGAATCCTCGAAGGGATCTACCTCGGTCGGGCGAGCTGGCGGGCTTATCAAAGGGGGATGCCTCTTGACTTGTATTTCGTAGTGTTTGCGTTTTTGTAATTTTTGGGGCGGTAGTCCCCGTATGTGAATATTTGAAGTAAGGAAAATTAGCATTTTGAGCACGAGAGTTGATCAATTGTATTGCACTTTATATTCCTTTAAACACATAGCGTAACTGTCTTGGGACTAAGACGAGTTAGTAGTACATTTGTCTTGGGACTAAGACAAGGTAAAGGGCATTCATCTTAGGATTAAGACGTAGTAAAGTGCCTGCAATTTTGGCCTTTGGACTAAGGCGAAAAGAAATATTATCAATTAAGACATAGTAAAATATTTCTTAAGGCTGCTGGCGTTCCAAGTATTTGGGACGTGCTCTCCCATTAGGTGTGCTAACTTGTATGCGTTGTATGAAGCGATTCCAATAACATTGTATGGGCCTTCCCAATTAGGTGCGAGCTTGCTGTGTAGGCAGTCGCGCCTATTGTTTATCCTTATGCGCAATTTACGAGGTCGGACGCCTCGGTTGTATTTTTGTGCTAGCAGCTGTTTGTAGGTGATATTTTTGAGGACCGCTGAGTCCTTGCGTTCCTCGACCGCGTCCAGACTGACCAAGAGGCTTTCTGGGTTTGATTCGGAATAATTTAGCACCCGGTCCGAGGGGACCTTGATGTCAGCGGGAATGATTGCTTCCTGTCTGTATGTCAGAGCGAAAGGAGTTTCCCCTGTGGCCGTGTGTACTGTTGTTCTGTATGACCATAAGACTGATGGGAGCTCGTCCACCCATCCTTCCTTCACGTCTGCCAACCGCTTTCGCAATCCTTCGAGGATGATGTGGTTTGCTCTTTTCGTTTGCCCATTGGTCACCGGGTATTCGACTGAGGTGGTTCTGTGGTCGATACTCCAATCCTTGCAGAAATCTTCGAACTTCTCACTGACAAATTGACGTTCGTTGTCGGTGATCAGTGAGTGTGGGGGACCGAAACGAGTAATGATGTTCCGCCAAAGGAAGTTTTGGACGTTTTGGGAGCCGATGGTGGCCAGAGGTTCGGCCTTGATCCACTTGGTGAAATAGTCGACATCTACTATGAGGAATTTCTGTTGGAGCGTGCCCTGGGGAGAGGGCCCAAGATGTCCATGCCCCAAGTGTCGAAGGGCCATGGAGACTCGATGGGCTTCAGCTCACCAGGTGGCTAGTGTTTGAATGTCGCGTGATGCTGACATTGGTCGCAATGGGCGACTAAGGCCTCTAAGTCGGCTTTCATTGTGGGCTAGTAAAATCCGGAGCGCAGGGCTCACTTTCGGAGGGCTTCTACGGACTGGTGTGTGCCGCATACGCCCTCGTGGATTTCCTGTAGCACATAGCTTGCTTCTTCGGTTGAGATGCACCGGAGATGTGGGGATGAGAATCGTTTTTTGTATAGGTCGTTCCGCCAGACAAAGTATCGAGCTGCTTGCCTCCTAATTTTTTGACCGAGTTCTTTGTCTGTAGGCAGGGTGCCTGCCGTTA
Source organism: Senna tora (assembly GCA_014851425.1). Classification (NCBI taxonomy): domain Eukaryota; kingdom Viridiplantae; phylum Streptophyta; class Magnoliopsida; order Fabales; family Fabaceae; genus Senna; species Senna tora. The sequence continues at coordinate 7,915,716 of CM026272.1, read as the reverse complement.
TGTACGCCCTGATGGGGGCCATCCAGGAATGGTCGACTGCTATCGGCAATATGTCTGGGTTTTTGCTGGGAGTGCAAAGCGTGGTTTGCAAGACCGTTTTAAGTCTCGATTGGCTCGGTGTGGTGGCTAATTTGGAGAGCGCGTCAGCTTGGGTGTTTTGGTTCCATGGGATCCGTGTGATCAAAACGGATTCGAACCTATTGATTTCCTGCTTGGCACGCTCCACATATTTGACGATAGTGGCGTCCTTCGCCTCAAAGTCTCCGTTGAGTTGCCTAACCACTAATTTTGAGTCACTGAATAGCTTGACCTTTGAGGTGCCCAGGTCGTAAGCTAGCGCTAGTCCGGCTATGAGTGCTTCATATTCAGCTTGATTGTTGGAGGCTGGGAACGTGAAGCGCAGGGCTTGTTCCACATTGATTTCGTCGGGGCTTTCTCATCGTGTTTTGAAGCCGGGGCGTCCCCCTGAAGGCGTTCTGACGGAGTCATTTCGGCGACAAAGTCTGCCAAGGCTTGGGCTTTGATCGTCCGTCGGGGCTCGTATTGGATGTTGAATTCTGATAGCTCGACGACCCAGTTTTTCATTCGCCCTGCTAAGTCTGGCTTTTGTAGTATTTGTTGCAGGGGTTGGTCAGTTCGGACCATGATTGTGTGTTGCTGAAAGTAGGGTCGAAGCCTTCTGGTCGAGTGGACGAGGGCGAGTACGAGTTTCTCTACCCGTTGGTACCGGAGTTGGGCTCCTTGCAAGGCGTGGCTTGTGTAGTAAACTGGGAATTGTTCGACCCATTCCTCTCTTATCAGTGCTGAGCTTACAGCATGATCGATGGTGGCCAGGTAAAGTATGAAGGTTTCTCCCTTGACTGCTTTGGCTAGCACCAGGGGTTTAGCTAGATAAACCTTAAGGTCCTGGAAGGACATCTCGCACTGCTCGGTCCATTGGAACGCTGGTGCTGTTTTCAGAATTTTGTAGAAGGGAAGGCATCGGTCGGCCGTCCATGATAAGAATCGATTGAGGGCCGCTAACCTCTCGTTTAGCCTCTGCACCTCCTTCACCGTTCGTGGTGGTTCCATGTTGAGAATGACTGCGCGTTTCTCTGGGTTAGCCTCGATTCCTCTTTGTGTGATCATAAATCCTAGGAACTTTCCTGCCGACATGCCGAAGGTGCATTTGGTTGGATTTAGCTTCATTTGGTGCGTTCACAAGACTAGGAAGAGTTCCTCCAAATGTGCTAGATGTTGTTCAAGCTCCATAGATTTGACCACCATTCGTCGACGTAGACTTTGAGGTTTCGGCCTATCTGCTCCCTGAAAATGATGTCCATCATCCTTTGATAGGCCGCGCCTGCATTTTTCAGTCTGAAGGGCATGACCTTGTAATAGTAGACGACTTTGTCTGTGATAAAGGAGGTTTTCTCTTGATCCTTCGGGTTCATTTGGATCTGGTTGTATCCGGAGAAGGCGTCTAGGAAGCTCAGCATCCGGTGTCCGGCCGTCTGGTCGACCAGCTTATCTATGTTCGAGAGTGGGTAGGCGTCTTTTGGGCAGGCTTTGTTCAAATTGGTGAAGTCTACGCACATTCGCCATTTCCCGTTCGCCACCATCACCACGTTCGACAGCTAGTCAAGGTACTACGATTCTCGTATGAAGCTCGCATCGAGGAGCTTTTGCACTTCTTCGTTGATTGCCTGCTGCCTCTCTTAGCCGAAGTGCCGCTTCTTCTGGATAGCGCCGGGGCTGTCTCTAATATTGAGGGAATGACATATGAGCGCAGGGTCTATTCCAGGCATGTCTGCAGCGCTCCAAGCGAATACGTCTCTGTCTGGGTGAGCAGCTCCTAGAACTTTCTTCGGGCTGTCAGGCTGAGAAGAGCTCCTATGCAGATTTCCTGATTATTTGCCTGATCTATGCAGATGTTCACGAGGTCCTCCGTAGGTTGTGGCCTGGCTCCAGGGATCTCATCGCGCAGGTATACTATTTTGGAAGAGCTTTCGGCATTATTCCCGACCTTGTTTATGGCGGGGCGGTCGAACGCATAACATACATGGGTTCCTTGGTCCGCTCGCATTTCTGCGATGCCGGCTGGCGTGGGAAACTTTATCACCATGTGGGCCGTGGATATGATGATTTTGTGTTTGCTGAGGGTTGGCCGACCCAGGACTGCGTTGTATGCCGACGGGGCCGTTGATACGGTGAACCTAACTCTGATGCGGGTGACCTTTGGTTATATGCCCAGGGCGAGCCATGTTGTGAAGGTCCTTTGCGTTTCAATGACTGGTTTAGAGAAGTCAATAAGAGTTCCTCCATCCGATGTCAGTTGATCCTTGCAATGGGTCATTTCTTCCAAAGTTCTTGCGAAGAGTATGTCAGTGGCTGACCCGGGATCCACCAGTATGCGTCTGACATCAAATCCTGAGATATTGGCCGTGATAACCAATGGCTCGTTTATCTCGGTCATGTCACCAGTGCCGTTAAAAGTCACAAACAGTGTTTTATGTCGCTTGCACCGATCGCTTCGGGTGTCATCCGGTCGGTCATGCAAGGGTTTTGGGGAGCAGGTGCTAGCCATGCGAGTATTTCCCTGCCATGTATCCTGTGAACAAAAGAATGCGGGTTTTTGAGTGTTAGGTGTATACTCCTACTCCCGAAAAAGAAGTGTCGTTAATCGGCAGGGTGCGCAAGGCATTGTGGTCTGAGGAAAACCGCGGTGGGCGCCAGTGTAACTGACGTTTTTGGTTCAGACAATTGTAATTTGTGATTAAGGACCGCAGGGGGTCCTAACCTTTGGGGACTCGTCCTTAGGTGATGCACCTAGGTGCCTACGTACCCTTCGGAAGGGATCAAAGTCCACGTAGTTTGTCATGATTACGTCTATAGGAGCCGTTAGGCAAGGTAGTTACCTGTATTGGGCCGTGTGCGGCTAAGACGTGTCTAAGGTACTCTGGGCGGGCGATTCGCTCTTAGGAGGTTGCCTTAGTGCGGGAGAGCTCGGGTCTCTGAGGGCTGCTGGAAGCTTCGTTGGTGGTACGCTCCGGGACGGAGGTGAGCTTGCCGGCGGTTAGACCGAATGGAGCCTACGGTGGAGCTCAAAATGTGTAGAGGATATGTGCAAGGTGTCTGAGAATACTCAGGTCACTGAGAGTATGTGAGGTATCTTAGATCCGGGGTTGTAGTCCTTGAGATTGCGTATCCAGTCCCCCGAGTGAAGGTCTTATTTATACTGAGTGTGGGGGAGTCGTGCTCGACCCACGATCTCGTGAAGTGTGGGTCGCCCCACGATGCATAGGGAGTTCCCACGTCTGGTTGAGTGGGTGTTCTGCGAGGGGATGTGGGCAAGGGCCACGTAAATGGCAGATGAGTGGTGCCACGTGCTAGGCTTTCTAGAAGCTTAGTGCCACGTGTCTCAAGGTGAAATATTTCATAGTTACAGCCTCCATCAGCAATGTTACAAGCCCTAAAGACCTCTTGACTAGGGACTTGTGTGCTACAAACAGTGGAGATAGAGACCCTCTTCAAGCCTATGGTAAGAAACGAGTAAGCATGATATGAGTCAAATATTTCCCCAATATATTGGTGAGGCAATGACTGTATTGATAAATTGGTCATATATATTCTTGAAGAAATTCTCATGCATGATTAGTTGGCCAAAGTGATCCTAGGATCAAAATTTACTTGAGTACTTGCATGGTAGTTTTTATTTCTGATTGGGAGCACTAACCCTCTAAGTTAGCTTGATCTTGAATGTTCTAGATTTAGATTTTCTTTGTCTAAGAGTACAAAGGTCTAAGTGTGGGAGTTTGATCGCACCTAAAATCAACCTAACTTTAGTGTACTAAATAGCATAAATTATAATAAAAACATATGATTTTGCACCAAAAAGGTTGAATATTTTGACATAAGGAGTAAAGCCAAAAATGTGATAAAATGCCCATAAAATGCACTATTTATTGATATTCTTGATTATCCACAAAATCCATGGAATAATGGATATGTGCGTTTGATGTTTGTTGAGTGCTGGAGGCTTAACAAGGATCAACGGGAAGATATATTCCAAGTATAGGGACCAGACCCAAAGCAAGGCCTAGAAAGGAATCAAATCAAGAAATGAATGGTGCACTCGCTGTAGCAAACAAAATAGCTCGCCACAGTAAGCAGAAGACCACTTGTTGCAGCGAGTGGGACAGCTCGCCACTGCGAGTGACCAAGCAGCTCATTGTGGCAAGCCAAATGTTAGCCACAGCAAGTGTGCAGCATGAAAAGGGCAAATTACATGGCAGCAACCTTATGAGCGAATTTAATGAGGATCCCAGTTATCAAAGGAGTTGGAGATACTTTTAAATTGGTTTGAATTCAAATATTAAACTCCATACCAATTAATAGTTATCTTCATCCTATTCCTAATCAAATTGGAGGTCCCGGAGCCATATAAATAGGCGTCTCACAAGGTTGAAATGGCATTCAGTGATTCCCACATAATAGTATAGTTTAGAGTGTAGAGAGAACATGAGTGACTAAGTTCTTCTTGAGTTTCCAAGAAGAACTAGTGTAGGCATGAGCCGATGGCTCTTCATTAGGGTTTATTAATTTCATTCTGCTTTTGTATTTATCCTTTCCGAGTTTACGATTGTATTTGCTATGTTTCATATGTCATTATCTTGCTACATTCAATCTTGTACAAACGAGTACAAAGATGCTAGATTCTTTATAACAAATTAGTAAAGACTTGACTTATATGAAAAAGCGCTTGGGTCTTCTGGCTTCCGGAATTCAATACAATTCTATTCTTCAGATTCTTAATTGCTTGTATCTCTTATTGTGATAATATTAGATTAAATTGATTAACCCGGTCGTGCATTAACCCGGTCAAGCATAACATGAATATTTAGCTAGGCTTTCGTAATACATGACTTTCATGAATAGGATAAATTTCGAATGAATTAATTATACCTGAATATTTTCTGATTGGCTATGGTTGTTGAGTTCTATTCTTCTTAGGATCCTGCTTCATTTTATTCTTGACCCTTTAAACCATTTGAGATACTCAACAATTGCAGGTTAATACGAAGATTCCGCGAGATATTTGACCCTTAGGTTGGGACTGTGCTACTCCGAAGTTTTACTTGATCACAATCGTGACGACCGGTTGGAACCTCGATTTGGAGTGATTCGAATTCGTGAGCGATCACCTATTTGTTCAGATTTCTGGGTATCCACGTGATCAAGACGGATTCAAATATGCTAATCCTCATTTTGGTTCACTCCATATACTTGGTGATCGTGGCGTCCTTGGCCTCGAATTCTCTGTTGAGTTGGCCGACCACGAGCTGAGAATCGTTGAACAGCTTAAACCTTGAGGCGTTAGGTCACGAGCGAGCATCAATTCGATGATGAGCACTTCATATTGTTCTTGATTATTAGATGTTGGGAACACAAAACGTAAATCTTGTCCAACTTTAACTCCGTTGGGGCTTGCGGCTATGACTCCGGAGCCCGCAGATTTCCCAGTTCATCAGTCGTCTATATAAACTAGCCATGAGGGTTTTTTTGGCTATTGCTCTGGAATTATTCCCATCTTCGCTTCCATCGTCGAGGCGTCCCCCTTAGGGTATTTTGACGATGTCATCTTAGCTATGAAGTCAGCCAATGCTTGGGCTTTAATCTCCCTTCTAGGCTCATATTTGATATCAAACTCGAAAAGTTCAATGGCCCAATCAGTCATTCGTCCTACCAGGTTTGGCTTTTGTAGTATTTGGCGCAGAGGCTGGTCGGTCCACACCACTATTGTATGTTGTTCAAAATAGAGTCAGAGTCTTCACGCTGAATGGATAAGGGTGAGCACCAATTTTTCTGCTCGTGGGTAACGTTGTTGGGCTCCTTGTAAGGCATGATTCATGTAATATACTGGATATTGCTCGGATCTTTATTGTCGGATTAAGGTCGAGCTCACGGCATGATTGGTGGCGGCCAGGTATAATATCAAAGCTTCCCCTTTTATGGATTTTGTTAGTATCGGATGCTTGGCCAAGTAAGTTTTAAGGCCTTGGAAGGATCCCTCGCATTGCTCTGTCCACAAGAAGGATGGCACTATTTTCAAGATCTTGTGGAAGGGAAGGCATCTATCCGCCATTCTTGACAAGAATCGATTGGGTGCTGCTAATCTGTCGTTGAGTCGTTGCACATCTTTGATGGAGCGAGGTGGTTCCATATTCAGGATGGCTGCGCATTTTTCGAGTTGGCCTTGATTCCTCTTTGCGTGATCATCAAGCCTAGGAATTTTCCTGCTGATACTCCGAAAGTGTATTTGGCCAGGTTGAGTTTCACTTGATGTTTTCGCATAACCAGGAATATCTCTTTTAAGTGTTGTAGGTGTTGTTCAACCTCCAAGGATTTTACCACCATGTCATATATATAGACTTCAAGGTTCAGTCCAATTTGGTTTTTAAAGACCATGTCCAGCATTCTCTGATAAGTCGCACGTACATTGTTCAATTTGAAAGGCATGACTTTGTAGCAGTAAACTCCTTTATTTGTGATGAAAGAAGTCTTCTCTTGGTCTTTTGGATTCATTTGGATTTGTTTATATCTAGAGAATGCATCTAAGAGACATAGCAAGCGATGTCCGATAGTCCCATCTACCAACTTGTCAATGTTGGGGAGTGGGTACGCATCTTTGGGGCAAGCTTTATTCGGGTTGGTAAAATCTACACACATTCGTCATTTGCTGTTCTCTTTCTTTACCATAACTAAGTTGGAGAGCCACTCGGGATACTGTGACTCTCTTATGAATCCTGCATCTAAAAGCTTCTGTACTTCCTCTTTGATCGCTTGTTGTCTCTCTTCACCGAAGTGTCTTTTCTTCTGCATCACATCGGGGCATTCTTTTGTATTGAGCGAATGGTATATGAGTGCCGGATCGATCCCAAGCATGTCTGCTGTAGTCCAAGCAAACACGTCTCGGTATCGTATGAGTAGTTTTTGTAACTCTCTCCTGGTTATATGGTCCATAAGAGCTCCTATTTGGACTTCTTTGCTGTCATCTTTTTCGTACATGCGGATGCCGATAAGATTCTCAATGGGCTGTGGGCGTGCTCCCGGTATTTTGTCTCGAAGGTCTATGATTTTCGGGACTTCCTTTTCATTCTCGGGATTGATTTTAGAAGGTTCAGTGTTTCTTCTAATTAGCAAGGTCTGCCAAGTAGCAAGAATGTGCTTCCACCCACGGAAATTGTCTGTGGGGAATTGCCCACGGAAATGATCCGTGGGGAATTACCCACGGAAATGTTCCGTGGCTATTTCCCCACGGATCTCCCACGAGATACTTTCGTGGCTATTTTTTCCCACGGAATCGTCCGTGGGTAATTCCCCACGGAATCTAAATTCCGTGGGGAAAATTTTACCCACACCAATTTTACCCACAGACTTTTTCCATGGGTAATTCCGTGGGGAAATTGGTTTATCCACAGAATTTCCTTAATTTACCCACGGATTTGTCCGCGGGTAAATCTGATTTTTGTTGTAGTGCTAATTCCCTGTCTGTTTGGGTTTCTCCTACCCCGTTAGGTGTAGGGAATTTAACCTTAGATGGGCTGTGGATATAACCATCTTCAGTGTGTTGAGAGTCAGGCGACCTAGGATCGCGTTGTAAACCGACAATGTTGTTGAGACAGTGAATTCAGTCTCTGTCCGGGCGATCTTAGGGGGATCACTATGGCGAGCCACATTTTGAAGGTTCCGCTCATTCGAACCTCATTTCTCGAGAAGTCGATGAGAGTCCCTTCATTAGGTACCAACTTTTCTTTGTGGCCGTGCATCTTCTTTAAAGCTTCTGTGAATAGCTCATCAACGGATGACCCTGGCTCTATGAGTAATCTTTTGACTTTGTATTATGCTATGATGGCGGTAATGACTATCGGTTCGTCGTTTTTCGAACAGAGATGTATGTTATCGTCAAAGGAAATGAGTTGCGTCTCCTTTTTCTTGCTTTAATATTCTATCAGCTCTTTTCGGGGACAGTGCAGTGTTGGATGTTTGTTGTCGTTGGCCATTTGAGATTTGTAATAGAATATGAACAAAAATCATTTCTTGAATAATTTTGTAGGCATATACTCCTACTCCCGAAAAAATAGAAGCCGTTCAATGGCGGAGCGCACAAGGCATTGTGGTCTGATAAGGACCGCGGTGGGCGCCAATGTAATTATCATTTTTTATAGGGGATATCATCTAAGTAAAATTATGGACCGCAAAGGGTCTTAATTCTTGGGGACTTGCCCTTAATTAGGTGAAGACCTAGGTGCCTACGTACCCATTGGTAAGGGATCAAAGTCCATGTAGTTCGATATGAAGACGTCCATAGGATCCGTTAGGCAAGGGTTTTACCTATAAGCGTCGTGTGCGGCTTGGATGTGCATTGCTACGGGCGGGCTTGCCCCCTGTTGGAGGTCGAATATGGTAAAGGTTGTGTGAGAGAGTATGCAGAGAGCTCTGATATGTGAGTGTGAGTAAAAAGTATTCTTCCCCTTGTCCCTTACGAGTGAGGGATTATTTATAGTGTGTGAAGAGGAACGTGGACGCCCCACGTTCCAATAACGGGTGCACGCCCAACGTTTTCCTTCTAGGAGAATAAGGGGGAGAATTGTGGGAACTTGGCACGTCTATCACCATCGAGTGATGCCATGTGTCTTGTGATGGGTTGTCTTGCCCTGTTCGTGATATTAACGCCACGTGTTCAGACGGAGGGAATATTATGTAATTTCAACTAATATCTTTAGATTGGCTAGGATTCCTAAAGTCATCCTCTTAATGACATATTAGTTTTTAGAGATCTATCTTTTATTTGTGGGGATCGTCGTGGGCCCAGGTGCCTTGCCGGTACCCACTTAGGGGGTCTTTGTGTGACACGGAGTTGTCACCAAGTTTCCTCTTTGAAATTCATGAAACTTGGAAAGGGGGAGGTGGTTTATTGAAAAGAATGTATGAAAAAGAATGAGAAAATGGGATTTGAGTGAAATTGAAAGTATTTGAAAGGGAGAATTTCACAAAATAAATGAGAAAAAAGGGTTGAAAATGACTTTTAAAGAAAATCGGGCAAAAATATAATTATGATAAAATATCAAGGCCAAAATGTAAATTTTTGAAAATTAGGAATTGGGTCAAAAATGTAATTTTGAAAAGTTTTCGCGGTCAAAATGAAAAGAATACGAAAATATGGGTTAAATATTTGGGGAAAATGTAATTTTGAAAAGTGTTGGGGTCAAAAATGAAAATTATATGAAAACATGGGTTATATATGCAATTTGGGGCAAAAATGTAATTTTGAAAAGTTTTGGGGTCAAAATGAAAAGAAAACTAAATTAGAGATGAAATAGATAATTATAGCGACGTTATCATTCTTTTAATGTATTTAATTAATTAATTTCCAAAAATACAAAATTAATTAATTAACACAATAAAAGTCAGGCGAACAAGTCTTGAAACAAAAGTTCAGGTTCGGGAGTTCGTTTGAACTGAGGGGAAGGTGTCAGGCACTCCTCGACCTCCATCCGAAGACGGTTACCCAATTCAACTTGATTTGGCTTTTTGGAAATTTAGGCTTCAATAAGATAAATGCAATGTTGGGCTCGAACCAAGATGAAAGCCTAGTGCCTGCGTACCCTCATGGAGGGATCAAAGTCCACGTAGTTTGCAGTGGACGCTCGTGCAGACACAGTGTGTGTGTGGATGCGCGCGTCAGGCATGGGGGCCCAGACGGCATATCAGTGAGGTGCTAACTGGATATGCTGGTCCTAGGGCACCTATGTATGTCATGCAGATGATGTAGTCAAATAATGTAGATTTGTGATTCAGATATGTAATGCAGGTATGTATGCAGCCCTGACCAGGTTCAACAGACATATGGACCAACAGACCCGATGCGTACGGGTGAACATATAGGTTCCCCATCACTTCTATTGCAGATGTATCATGGATGTCTACATGTTTAATGCAATGCAAGGACTAAACGACAAAGACTAAATTAGGAGATTAGGACCCTTACTTGACCGAAGAACCGCTTCGGATCACTCCCGCTGGCCTAGAGACTCTGACCCACTCACTTAAGACTTTCTCTCTCTAGAATTTAAGCGCCTCTCCCTCTAGAATCACTCCAAAACCTTGCCCCTGGTCTACCATGGGCAGCGGCCCCACGGTGGCAAACCGCAGCCATGGGGCCCTGGTCGGACCACGGCCAGGCCACGGTTTTGACCCTTTCTTGGGGTTCCAGTAACTTTAAATGTCCGTTTCTCCGCCGTCCGGTGTTCGTTTTGCATGAAGTTTATGTCAATTTTCATCGTTTTTCCATCCTCTACGCAATGGGATAGGTTTCGAAGCCAAATGACCTAAAATGAAACTGCAGTTAGGGCTAGACTTCGCTTAGGATCATAAAATGCTATCCTACTTCACAGACTATGATGTACTCGGCTAAGGATCTTAAAATATTTCCCGTTTCCTAGTTAGGGCTAGACTTTAGAAAAAGTTTATCTTGTTTTTTATGCTTTCCAGTTGGGGCTGGACTTTACATATGGTTTATCTTATTTTTCCCGATTCCCAATCTGGGCTGGACTTCACAGGAATTTATCTTACTTTTCCTGCTTCCCAGTCGGGGCTGGGCTTAATAGGAATTTATCTTGCTTTATCATGCATACATGTGCGACTATCAGGCAAACATTATGCAGCCACATATGCGAATCACGAAAACATAATGCCAATACATGAGGAAGTATCATGCAAATATCATGTGAAGACATGTAAATATCATGTAATAATCATGCAATCACTTATGTGAATCATGGAAATATCATGCAATCACCTATGTAAATCATGCAAATGAGGTGCAGAGAGTGAGTGATACTCATGCAAGCTAAACATGCGTATGCAGTACCATTCCCTTGTTTGCAGAAATGGATTGGTAAAATCTCAAAGTTGTACCTAGCCTTCTTGCTACAACCATGGAAGATGAATTTCGTGACCAGGCTAGAACTCATCCACCACTCAGGTCATCACGTTATTCCTTTATCCTGTCGAGAAAACTTTCACAGGTATTCCTTGAATCTCAATAAAAGGCAAGTATAAATATCTTAATGTTTGCATTTACAAATTTTAGAAAATAGCTAGCTTGCAAGGATCAAAATCTGAGGAAAGAGAGCTATTCAAAGAACAATCTCATTTTACTAGTAAAGAGTCAAATCAAGCTACATTTAAAAATCTAGATGCCATTATAGAATAAAAAATGACAATCATTTACTTGGATGAAGAACAAATTGTCACAACGAAAATCCCTCAGTCTTGTTGATTAGACGACACAACATAGATATGCATTAGATATCCCCTGAATGGCGAGGAGCAAAAATGGAGGATTTTGCCAAGTTGGACTTGACTCGAGAACGATCCCAGGGCCTACGTACCCCGGGTAGGGGATTAAAGTCCACGTAGTTTTGTCTTCATGGCAATACACTACTGCTAGTAAATTGCTGATAGTAGAATCATGTGTGGGTGCTTGGACCGCCCTCTCTAGTTTTCAATCCAAGAAATTTATTTTGTCCCTAACTTTTTCCTAGAGTTCTTGCCCTTACAAGTTTCAACCTAGCGGGATCCTATTTTTGCCTAGACCGCCCTCTCGGTTTTTCAGCCTAGAGGGATTTTTATGGTTTATTCAATGTTGTAAGAACCGGACCGGACCGGACGGTCCGACCGGTTCAACCGCCAACCGAATACAAAGGCGAGTCGGTTGGACCAAAAAACCGTTTTTGCAGTTGGACCGGATTTAACCGGAGTTGGACCGGTCAACCGGGTTGGACCGGTCAACCGGTGATCCAACCGGTCCAATTTTATTTTTTTTTAAAAAATTAAAAAATTAAAAAATAAGAAGGAAAAATAACATAAAAAAAAGAAATTAGAGAAATCTTAAAAATTAAAATTAGAAAAGTCTTAAAAATTAAAATTTAAAAGTTATGATTATCAATAATTTAATATTTGGTTTGATTAAGTTCTTTCAAAGCTTGACAAGTCTTAAAAATTAAAATTTTGAGAAGTTATGTAATTTAAAACTTCAAAATTATGTATATTGAAACCTAAAATTTGAGTGATGTCATTTTATATATTAAGAACATTTATTATTTATTATTTATTGCGTCATCCGGTTCGACCGACGGTTCGACCGGTTAAACCGATCAAACCATGAACCGAACACTTGTCCGAGTCTTTGTCCGGTTCGGTTCTTACAACATTGGGTTTATTCTTCTTTTTCTTTGTTTTTTCTTCTCTCTTTTTTTAGACATTGCTTCTTACACAAAGTATTTCTTCACAGCATTAGAGTTAATCGGACGACCTACTTCCTGCCTGTCCATGTCTACTAGGATTAAAGCACCACCGGAGAATGCATGTTTGACTACATATGGACCCTCATAATTAGGGGCCCATTTGCCATGGTTGTCTTCTTGATTTGGGAGAATCTTGCGCACCACCAAACCCCCTTCTTCAAATTCTCTTGGTCGTACCTTTTTGTTGAAGGCACGGGCCATTCTTGCTTGATATAATTGACCATGGCATATGGCAGCCAAATGTTTCTCATCAAGAAGATTGATTTGATCATATCAAGCTTTCAACCATTGATCTTCATCCAATTTTTCTTCTATCATGATCCTCAAAGACAGAATTTGCACCTTAATAGGAAGGACTGCTTCCATCCCATATACTAAAGAGAAAGGGGTAGTTTTAGTTGATGTTCTCATTGTGGTGTGGTACCCATGTAATGCATACGATAACATATCATACCAATCCTTATATGTGACAATGATCTTCTCAATGATCTTCTTTATGTTTTTGTTGGTTGCTTCTACCGCACCATTCATCTGAGGCCGGTACAGAACGGAATTATGATGCTTGATGCACCTCTCGGGTTCCCCATAACGGCAAATAATGTTAGTTCGTAGAAACCTCACGAAAGTTTTCTACAAAATATAGGAGTATGATGCAACCTCACTCCATTTGGCAAAATAATCGATGGCCACCCGGATAAAACGATGACCATTAGATGCCTTACGATGAATGGGCCCAATGATGTCAATTCCCCACATTGAGAAAGGCCAGGGGGTGACCATGTTATACAGAGTTACTAGTGACACATTAATACTATTCGTGAACACCTGGCATCTGTGACATTTTCTTACATACTCAATGCAGTTATGTTCTATAGTCATCCAGAAATAACCTACTCTCTGTACTTGTCTTGCCATCCCATTAGCATGAGTACCACATATGCCTTCATGGACCTCCCTCATAATGTGATTAGCTTCTTTAGCATTTACACATCGAAGCAAAGTGCCTTCAAACCCTCTCTTGTATAGGATTCCATTACTAACAAAGAACTTCATCGGAAGGCGCCTGAGAGTTCTCTTATCATTCTCGGATATGCCTGTAGGGTATACCTACCTTTCCACGTAATTCTTGATGTCATGGTACCATGGGAGACCATTTGGTTTTGCTTCAACCGTTAGACAGTGAGCTTCTACTCCTTGATATTCTACCCCGATAGGTTACAAATCAACTCCATAGTCAATATTCACCATCACTGGATAAGGTTGCCAAAGCATCAGCAAACATATTTTTGGCTTGAGACATATGGGTTAAAGAAATGTCCTCGAGTTCTTTGCACATCTGACTGAGGAATTTTTATAAGGAATCAACTTTGGATCCCTGGTCTGCCATTCTCCCTTGATTTGATAGATGATGAGAGCGAAATCATTGAACACATCTAGCTCTCTTATCCCCAACTCTAAAGCGGCTCTAAGGCCATGGATGCAAGCTTCATATTTAGCCATGTTGTTGGTGGATTCGAATCCCTATTTAACTACTATTGGGGATTGTCTTCCATTCGAGGATATCAATACCGCCCCTATTCCACTGCCAAAGATGTTCACAGCTCTATCAAAATACATTCATCATCGGGAAGTTTTATGGTCCTCCTCGGCCATATAATTCAGTCTCTCATCCGAGAATTCAAAATCTACCAGATGCACTTCATCAAGTGGGTGAGATACCAAGTGATTAGTGATTACACCTCCTTTGACCTAATTCTGGGAAGTATGCTTGATATCATATTCTACCAGTATGATTTGCCATTTGGAAATCCTTCTAGATACATGAGGACTCTCAAAGATGTACTTGATGGGGTCTACCCGAGAAATTAAAAAAGTCTTGGAATATAGCATGTAATGCCTTAAGCGACAAATTGTCCAGGCCAATGCGCAACACACTATTTCTACATATGGGTATAAGGATTTGGCATCATTTAATTTCTTACGCAAATAGTATATCATATGCTCTTTCCCTTCTACATTTTGCTGATCAAGTATCGCACCCATGGATGCCTCTAGCACAGTCAAATACAAGATAAGCAGCTTCCCTGGTGTTGGTGGCACCAAGGCCGGAGGATTAATCAGGTATTCCTTGATGGCCTCAAAAGCACATTGGCAATCCTTGTGCCATTTCATGGACTGGTTCTTCTTCAATAACTTGAATAATGGAGCACAAGTGGCAGTGTCAAATTGCGAATGAAACGCGCAATATAATTAATTTTGCCCATAAATCCTTTGACTTGCTTTTCAGTGGTGAGGATAGGCATTTTTCTAATGGCCTTCATTTTATTTAGGTTAACCTCAATCCCCTTCTTGCTAACTACGAATCCAAGCAGCTTACCTATTTGCGCCCCGAATATACACTTATTTAGATTCAACCACAATTTGAATTTATGGAGCCTGTAAAACAGCTTCCGTAATACCTCGGTATGACTTTCATCTTGCGACGATTTTGATACCATATAATCCACATACACCTCTACCTCTTTGTGGATCATGTCATGAAAGAGTACTACCATGGCTCTCTAGTAAGTCACCCCCGCATTCTTCAACCTAAATGGCATGACCTTGTAATAATATATTCCCCACTGTGTGATGAATGTGGTTTTGGCTTTATCATCAGCATGCATGGGAATTTGATTATACCCAAAATACCCATCCATAAAGGAATATCGGTAGCTTCCAGCCATGTTGTCAACATGTACATCAATATACGGTAATGGAAAGTCGTCCTTAGGAGATGCTTTGTTAAGTTCCCGGTAATCCACGCACATTCGCACTCTGTCGTCCTTCTTGGGGACTAGCACAATATTAGCCATCCATTTTGGATAAACTAAGACCTTTAGGTTGCCTGCATCCCATTGCTTCTGGACCTCCTTCTTGATTTTCAATGACATCTCTGGCCTCATATGGTGCAATTTCTGCTTCTTAGGCTCTATATGCGAATACGTCAAAATCTTCTGGGAGGCCATTTTTGAGTCAATTCCCGACATATCCTGGTAAGACCATGCGAAAACATGCATGTACTCTTTTCAAGAGAGCTATCAACCCTTCTTTCTCAGGACTATCAACAACCTTGACTTCTCTTTTATCCTTTTCTGTGCCTAAATTGATGGTTTCAACGACCTCCTGTGTGGTACAATACCTATTTCCTCTGATTCTACTATTTTGGTAAATGCATAAGACGCTTCTTCGTCATCAGAAAGATCGTCTTCAGGCATATCTATGTTATCTCAGAAATTGATGATATCTGACTCAGGGATCACCGCAGTGGACGGGATCTCGAGGAATTCTAATTCCTTGAGGGGACGGGAAAGAAAGAGAAAAACTAAAAGAACGAAATGAAATTGGAAATTTAAAATCGCTATTAATTCACAAAATTGATAGAAAGTACAAGCTATTTATTTTCATTAAACTTTAACAGTAAACATAAAAGTTTGCTCTAACATGTATTATCAGTTTGGACCTTGAGCAAAGCCACAAATGTTCAAAATTCGAATTACTTGTGACTAAATCTTGAGAGGATAAGTTCAGCTTCCCAATTGGCAAGGGGTTCTCCGACCCTCGAGCGATGGATGAGTGGGTAGCCAAAGCTTAAAGATCCCCTCATTCTAAACATACTAAAAATAACTACATAACAAATTATTCTAGACAAAACATTGAAATATAAAATACTCCTATAGCAACTTTGGGTTTCTCAGCCTTCAGACCTCCATGAGTCATCTCGAGTACCAGCCTTCAGACCTTAGGTAGCACAGGGTGTAATCGAAGGGTCGAATCTCTCATGGAATCTTCACCTTGTTCCTATAATCGGTTAGTATCTCAAGCAAGCAGGTATTTGCAGAATGAGTAGGGAGTTAATGGTTTGAAGGGTCAAGTGTAATATGAAGCAGGATCCCAAGAAGAATAGAACCAGGCAATCATGACCAATA
Organism: Senna tora; assembly: GCA_014851425.1. Classification (NCBI taxonomy): domain Eukaryota; kingdom Viridiplantae; phylum Streptophyta; class Magnoliopsida; order Fabales; family Fabaceae; genus Senna; species Senna tora. Next base: position 7,899,398 of record CM026272.1, on the reverse strand, counting down.
TGAAGTTATTCGGGTTTAATTAATTCATTTTAAAATTCATCCTATTCATGATAGCCATGCATTACAAAAGCCTATCTAATGATAATGTTATCCCCGACCAGGAACATTAATAACATGCATCGAAAGATTCTATGATATACTTAATGATCAACTTCCTAACCAGGAACAATTAATTCAAATAAATATAATTGCAATTAAAAGATGCATACGATCATTAACCCAATAAATAGATATATATCCTAATCTCAAGAATTAGAAATTCCAAGTGCTCGACCACATAATCAAAGATTACCTACGCGATATGAAGGATTTAGTATACTAAGTACATGCCATTCAAGGAAGAATCTAATAAACTAATGACATGTGATCAAGAAGAAAACACAATCTATAAATCGAAAAGGGTGTAATACAAAAGACAAATGAATTAACAAACCCTAATGAAGAGCTATCGGCTCATGCCTACACTAGTTCTTCTTGGAAACTCAAGAAGAACTTAGCCGCTCATATTCTCTCTCTCTAAACTATACTAATATGTGGGAGTCACTGAATCGCTTTTCAACCTTGTGAGGCGCCTATTTATATTGCTCTGGGACCTCAATTTTGATTAGGAATAGGATGGAGATAACTATAAATTGGATGGGAATTTAATATTTGAATTCAAACCAATTTAAAAGCATCTCCAACTCCTTATATGACTGGGATCCTTCTTAAATTCGTCCATAAGGTTGTTGTCCACGTCATTAGCCTTATCAGCCTCTAAACTCGTTGTGGCTAGCATTTCTTCTAGCCACAGCGAATGATGGGGAGCTCACTGTGGCGAGCTGTCTAGCTCGTTGCAGCAAGTGCTTCTTTGCTTGCTGCAGCGAATGGTCCGTTCCTTTCTTGATTTTCTCTCTTTCTAGGCCTTTTTACGAGTTCTTGTTTTGGATCCAGTTTCTATACTTGGAGTATATCTTCCCATTGATCTCTGTTAAGGCTGCAGCACTCAACAAACATCAAACACACCTATCCAATATTCCATGGGTTTTGCGAATATTCAAGAATATTAATCAATAGTGCATTTTATGGGCATTTTATCACATTTGTGGCTTTGCTCCTTATGTCAAAATATTCAACATTTTTGATGCAAAATCACATGTTTTTATCTATAATTTGTGCTATTTAACACCTTAAAGTTAGGTTGATTTTGGGTGAGATCAAGGCTCAGCCTCATGAATCCCCATGTAGACAGTACGTCATGCTGCATATTGCTCTTTAAGAGACTTCATCTCTTCTCTTATCTAGTTCAGATGATACTGGCTACTATCACAGTGATGGGGCAATGTGTGCTTAAGTTCTCGCACTTGTGCCCTAAGCTGGAGATTCACTCCCCTTGACTTCAGTTCCTTCCTTCTCAATTTGAAGAGATATTCTCTCAACTCCACATTTCCTGAATTATCATACTCCCTCATCTTTTGAATTCTCTCATTTGTCCTCTTTTCCTCACAATTGGGCCATGCATAGGCAGCATCCCCTCATCTACCAGGGACAACATGTGCATTTTAAACTGAATAGAGGACTCAATAAAATCTCCTAGAGCTCCCTGGTGGTAGAGGCAAGTTAAATGAGGGTTAAACCAGGACAAAAATGTGGGTCCTAGCATCCTCCCGGGCCTAGCTGCCACCAAGCCTTAATTTTTCAATCTCCAAAATAGGTCTTTTATAGACATCCCAAAGTTAGGAAACCGAGGCCTAATGCTTGCCATGATTGTGTTCCCGCATGCTCCCCGAGCCCTATTAATCTGGGGATTCCTCACCTGACGTAAAGAGATATTGATCGGTTGTTGAGAGGAAACATTTCGAACGTTGTGTCTCTACGCCATTCTGATACACATGCTAAAGAGTTTGCTCTTCTCTGCCTGCTTTTGGTACCTAAAAAAAGGAAAGAACTTGTATCATAATTTATTCTAGAATTTCAAGGTTATATGCATGTAATCTTAATGAATTTGAGACAGTCAGCCCTCTTTGATTCGGTATAGGTGACGAAGACCCAATAAGAATATTGAGAGTTGATAAGCTTGTAGTGAAAACATAATGGCTTTCATACAAGCATCTGAGAGGGAAAACTGTTAACCCTTGGTTTGTTGTGATCACGATGAGAGTTGATAACTTGTTATGCAAATGCTGCGTGTAAATCATCTTGCTTGGAATGAATGCGCTATCATGTATGAAGAAGAGACAATGCCATGCACTTCGAATCTTGATTTCTATTACTTGCTCAAAAGAGGATCTTTACAAAGAGATATGTCACTTTCATCACTCCTTCTTGATATATCCTATACTTTTCTCCTTATAATGATGGAGCTTACATAATTGCGGTCTCCTAAAACTACTATCTCTGGCACCCTCTTTACAAAGACTTAGCTCTCTCTAGCTTCTTCTCGAAGGGTGCAAAGATTGGCTTGGATGACTCTGTACTAGACTACACCACTCCTTTCAGGGTCTGGGTAGCCGAATACAACCTCTTGTCCTTTTCTAGGTTCGCCCACCACATCAGCTCAGCAATGGCATGCCTGTAGTTGTAAGTCATTTTCTGCAGCTCAACCAACCATCTTCTCATGCGTCTCCTTCAGCTCCCTGCTCTAATCACTTATCTCGATTAACTTTTCCCTAACGGCATCCTTCCCTTGCTTCAATCTAGCCACCTCAGCTTTCAACCACTGGTTTTTGTCTTTCAGAATGCCTAATTCCTCTAATGCCCACGCCTGCCTACGCGTTTCAACTACAGTATAGTTTCATAGATGGTCTAAACCCTACGGACTCTGACAAGTTAGTGACCGCAACCAATTGTACATTAGAAGATCTTACCCCTTTCGAGGCATGATATCTAATCAAAATATGTGCGGTCACTAAAAAGAGATGATCTCCTAGGGACGTCCACTAAGTAGAAGAAACAGTTGCAAGACAAAGACCCTATATTGACTAGAATCACTAGGGATCTAACTAAATTGACCAAAGCGATCAAGGCCTTACAGGCTCTACAATAGCAAATAAAGCAACTGGCTCTTGTCATTGCAAGCTGCAATGTGTGTGATTTCGTGATGGACACTACTGACGATTGCCCACATAAAGTGGAAGAGGTCAATGCTATGCTTCAGCAAAGACTTGTGATGTATTAGATGTGAGGCCCATTCTTAAAACGTACAATCTCGGATGGTGAGTCCATCCAAATTTTAGCTGGAGAGAGCCTGCGCAGAAAAATCAAGGAAATAGGGTAGGTAACTTCGAAGGGATCTGATCGCACACAAAATCAACCTAACTTTAGGGTGTTAAATATCATAAATTATAGGTAAATATATATGATTTTACACCAAAAAGGTTGAACATTTTGTCATAATGAGTAGGGCCAAAAATGTGATAAAATGCCCATAAAAAAGCACTATTTATTTATATTCTTGATTTTCCATAAAATATGTAGAATATTAGATAGGTGCATTTGATTTTTGTTAAGTGCTACAAGCTTAACAGGGATCAATGGGAAGATATACTCCAAGTATAGGAACCAAATCCAAAGCCAAAACTTGTAGCAAGGCCTAGAAAAAGACCAACTCAAGAGAAGAACAAAGCATTCGCCACGGAAAGCAAATTTACTCGTCACAGCAAGCAGAAGGACACTCGCCACAACGAGCATGCAGTCACTCGCTTTGGCGAGCCAATTTACTCGCTACGGCGAGTGTACAACATAAGTGGCTTGATGACGTCTACAACAACTTAATGGACGAATTTAAGAAAGGGCCCAGTCATATAAGGAGTTGGAGATGCTTTAAAATTGGTTTAAATTCAAATATTAAATTTCATACTAATTGATAGTTATCTCCACCCTATTCCTAATCAAATTGGAGGTCCCCGACCAATATAAATAGGTGTCTCACAAAGTTGAAAAGGCATTAAGTTATTCCCATATATTTTAGTATAGTAGAGTGTATAGAGAATATGAGCAGTTAAGTTGTTCTTGGGTTTCCAAGAAGAACTAGTGTAGGCATGAGCCAATGGCTCTTCATTAGGGTTTATTAATTTCATTATGCTTTTGTATTTATTCTCCCCAATTAATTGATTGTATTTGCTACATATCACATGTCTGATTCTTTCGTGAATAGGACATGAGCTTATGTGGTAGGGTACTTAGGTCTTCTGGTTGCCAGAATTCAATACAATTACTTAATTGGGTTCATGATCGTATGTATAGCTTATTGCAATAATATTAGATTGAATTGATTGACCCGGTCGGGCAATTGTTTGTTTAATAATATCATAAAATCTTTTGATGCATGTTATTGATGTTCTCGGTTGGGAATAACATTCTCATTAGGTAGGCTTTCATAATGCATGACTATCAGGAATAGGATAACCTTCGAATGAATTAATTATACCTGGATATATTTTGATTGGCTATGATTGTTGAGTTCTATTCTTCTTGGGAACCTTCTTCATTCTATATTTCATACCCATCGCATCCTTACTAATTCTGGAATACCTGTTGGCTTTAGATACTAACCAATTATAGGGTTAATATGAAGATTCCGGGAGAGATTCAACCATTGGATTGGCCCTGTGCTACTCTGAGGTTTTATTTGATCACAACTGTATGTGATGACCGGTTGGAACCTTGATTCAGAGTAATTCGAATTAAAAAAAGTGAGCGATCAGGATCCTCCCAACCAATTAGTAAAACCCAATCCCACCGCCCTTATGACTACTAAACAAGGGAACCTTGGTTCTAAAATTAGTAAGCTCAAACAAATAATAGAAAAACGATTTTTAGAAGTCTGAGAAGAATTTGTACATGAGCGTAATATAAATAATTCCCAATTGCTAGTTTTAGCTACCCAAGTGGACGCCAAAATCAATGACTTAGCGTCCAAAGTGAATGCATCAAATGCCAAGTATGACAACCTAGCTGACTTTGTCAAAGGATTGTCCAATAATATGAGTGAACAACAGGCACAAATCGGAGGAACTATTCCCTCCAACACTATGATAAACCCTAAACCCGTGAACTCCATCACCTTGCGAAATGGCAAAGGCTATGAGGGATGAACAATGCCTAATACTCAGGAGGAAGAAGACGAAGATAACTTTGAATTTATATCCTTCCAAGGAATAGAAAGCGAGAATAAAGAGGAGAAGGAACTACTAAAGAAGACGAAGAACCTTCGCCTTCGAGAAATGCAAGAGGATGACGCTATCCAGAGGGAAACAGGTAAACAGGGTACTCCCAATACAAAAGGTAAGGATATAAATATTGAAAAACTTCCCTTCCCTCGTTCCTATTTAATGCATGAAAGAAAGACAACCAGTAATAATAAACATGACGAGGAAATCCTCAACGTTTAGAAAAAGTAAAATTGAATCTGCCGTTAATTAAACTAATTAGGAAGGTACCAAAGTATGCCAAGGTACTTAAAGAGCTATGTACGAACAAAATGCAATTCAAGCCTAGCGTAAAAGTGCCAGTTAGCTCAAACGTATTTGCACTTTTTAAATCTAGCATACCAGAAAAGTGCCAAGATCCAGGGTCCTTCACCATACCCTGCACGATTGGTAAAATACTAATCAAACACGCATTATTAGACTTAGGACCTGCAATCAACGTGATGCCGAAATCCATATATCAGACATTAGGCATCAAAACCCTGCAACCGACCTCGGTTTTATTGCAACTCGCTGACAAGTCTCTTGTCCACCCTGAAGGACTCATAGACGACCTATTAGTACATGTTAAGGGCCTTTGGATCCCTCCTGACTTTTATGTCCTAGACATTGAGTCATCACCCCATGACTCCACCTTGATTTTGCGAGGTCCATTCTTAATGACTGCTAATACCACAATTGGCATGAAAGAGGGACCAATCTCTAGGGAGGTTGGAGAAGTTAAAATATATTTCAAACTTTATGAGGGAATGACGCAACTACCTAAGAATCATGAATTCAATATGATAAATAATGCAACTGGTACAACTGAAATCAATCTTATTTCTAACCATCTAGATAATATAACTGCAGATTTGGCATCTGAGGGCCTAACTAACATTTCAGGTTGTAGGATTCCTGAGATAATAGATAGTGGCACATTGATCTTCATCGAATTCTCTTCCAAATTACTTTGAGTTGAGGTCTCGACCAGTCGTCAAGATCGTGATAAAAAAACCTCAGAGTACCATAGGACCAACCCAAGGGTCGAATCTCTCATGGAATCTTCGTATTAAACCTATAATTGATTAGTATCTAAAACCAACAGGTACTCACAGAATGAATAAGGATACATTGGGTATAGATTATATTTAATGAAACAGGTTCCCAAGAAGAATAGAACTTAGCAATCATAACTGTCATTGTCATTTTTGGTTCAAAAAATTCTAAATAAAAAATTAAGACCGCAAAGGGTCGTAACCTCGGGGGACTTGTCCTTAGGTGATGACCTAGGTGCCTACGTACCCTTGTGTAAGGATCATAGTCCACGTAGTTCGAAGAGTATATGTCCATAGGAGCCGTTAGGCAGGAGCGTTACCTGTAAAAGCCGTGTGCGGCTAGGACGTGTGTGGAGTACTCCCGGCAGGCGAGCCACTAGTTGGAGGTTTCCTCAGAGGAAAGAGAGAGCAAGGGTCTCTCTGGGTTTCTTGGAGCTTGTGGATGGAGATATCCAGAAAGGATATTAGCTCTGATTGCTTAACAATGAAATGTGATTGATCAGGCTTAAATGTGGAGGTGACAACGCATTGTACTTAGAGTATTCTCTCTTACTTGTCTTCTTCAAGTCCCCTGGGTGAGGGTATTTATACTAAGTGTAAAGGAGAACGTGGTGGACCCACGTTCTTGCTTGTAGTGGGTCGACCCACGATGGTTGAGCGTATCCCATGTATCTAATACGAGAGCGTGTGTGGGAAGTCATGGGTACAAGCCGTTTACGAGGCCGGAGAATGGTGCCACGTGTCACTGACTTGCGTACCTTCTAACGTTCTAGAAGGCTAGTGCCATGTGTCCCAAGGAGGAATATTCTATAGTTACATAAGTCCCCCAAGTCTATGGGTGCTGGGCGCTAGTGGACTTAAGTTTCTTTAGCAAGCTATTCGGGGAAAGGTCTCCCGCCAAGGGTTTTGGCTAAATGAGCTTAATCGTTAGTTAAACAGTAAGTTGGTTGAACGTTTGGGTGAAAGACCTGGCCTGCTTTTCCTGAGGATTGCTCTAAACGAATAGACTGTCAGAGGTGCCACGGGTTCTAATTCGGACGGTTGACTGCTCGGCTTCCTTGGCAAGTTTCTCGAGCTGTCTTTGCAGAAAGGTACGCGTCTTTCCGAGGAGGCATCATCATTGCGTGGAAGGAAAATTCTGAAGATACCCTCTGAGGGTATGCAGGGGACTTTTAAAGTTCAAGAGTATTACTGACCATTCAAAGTGTCTCTCACAAACTTTTCAGGGGCAAGGTCACCCGCCGTGTCCTAATGAGGTCGTCCGCTGTTTGGATGGACCCCGATGGTCGAGCGTACATGCAAGAAGGCTTGCGTATTTTCTGGTGAGTTGCTTTTTGAAGGAGTAGGCTGTCACTGATGCCACGCGTCATGACTTGGCTAGTTATTGTCGCTTCGAAAGACTCGCAACTTCTACATAGCCGTTTTCTTTTATTTAATGCTTGTGCGTTTATAAGGGATGTTATCATTAGTCCCAGTTGTGGATTTTCCCTGAAGGGCCTTTGAGTCCATTGAGAGACTCTTGAGTTTCTAGGGGTATCTAGGTCTTTCCTCTATTGGTTCTGGGACTTTGAATCTGAGTCGTTCCTGCCTCTACGTGTCAGTTGGGGTCAGACGATTGGAACTTTGGGCAAGTGCACGGGATAATTATTTTTTCGTTGCGGGATTCGAGGAAGGCTGAAATTTTGAATCGTCGCGCCTTTCAGACCCTATAAATACCCTACAATTGAAAAGTTTTGATTTTACCTTCGTTTCCTCTGAACGTATCATCCATATCCTGGAGCTTTCCTTTGCCTTTCCAACTTCACACTTTCATCTTCTTTAAGACTTTATCATGGCCGGTGACGATGAGAGGTTGTACCCTTTCGACTTCACTGACTTGGAGGATATTTCTCCTCCTCCTCCTCCTCTGAGCTGTACTTAGGACAATAGCCAGAGTAAGGGGAAGAGACCGAGGCAGGACCTTTCTCCGGGGCAAGAAAGGGCTGTCGTAGTCCCTATCAGAGCAATCGAAGGTGGCAGGAAGGCTGATAGGAAGCATATTTCATCTACCACTAATAGGATTCGGCGACAAGAGGGTTTCCAAGGGCAAGAAAGGAGGAAAGATGGGAAAGGAGAAGGGAAGAAAGATGGAGGAAAACCTAAGGGGAGAGAAAAGAGGAAAGTGGTAGGAAACCCTAGGGGTAAGGAAGGGGGTCCAAGAAGCCAACTGGGGCGGACTCGCGACCTTCATCTCAGGTTTCTCACCTCTCGTCAACGCAGCGGAAGTGAACCACAGTGGAAGCTCGAGTGGTTGCTTCGGTGGAGGGTACTTTTCCTCCCTCGGGGCCTACTCGCCTATCTCCTCTGAAGGTGGTTCTATCCCATTCTCAATCTGCGGTCTCGAGTTCTACTGGGAATGCCGAGGAACCTCGAGCAAGAGGGCTCGAACAGAAGAGGCAATCGATCGGACCATCGTTGTTGCTGCGGGAGTGGTTGAGGCTTCAATTGGAGAGGGGACCAGAGTAGATGAGACAATGGCTGAGGCTCCAGCTGGGGGAGATAGAGCAAATGAGACAATAGCTGAGGCTCCAGCTGAGGGAGCCAAAGCAGATGAGACAATGGCTTAGGAAGCCAGATCCCTCACCGTTTGAGGGAATGTAGTGGTGAGTCAAACGGTTGCCATTGCTTTTGAAGATGCGGCTTCAGAAGGAGGTTTTGTTTTAGAGGAACCCTTACAAGCCATGGAAGGGTTGTCGGGGGAGGAGTTGCCCTCCTTTGCTTTAGTATCCCTTGGGACGCAGTTCCCTGTGGATTTCGAGGAGAGGGCTGCTAGGGCAATTGACTCGAGCCCTTTGGCGGTTGCTCGACGGGGTTTTATGGGTGCGGCCAACTCTTTAGTTGACTTCCATCAAGCCAACAACATAAGGGAGAAGCAAGTGGTAAGTCTTTTGACCTTTGAAGGTCCCGTTATTGTGAGTATGTCCCTTCTTTTATAACGTTCTTCCTTTCTTGTCTTCCATACTGATCAAGATTCGCAAGGATCTGGACAAGTCGATCGCTCTCTTTGATGCGAGAAACAAATCCTTGGTGCATTCGCAACAACAGCTCGAGGAGGTGCGTGTGAACTTGCGGGGGAAGGAGAAGGAGTGCGAGGGCATGGGTCGTGAGAGACGATCCCTGACTCATGAAGTTGCTCACCTTCGTGCCAAAGGTAATCAACTCGCAGAGGTCAAACTTCTGTGGTTGGACTTGGAGAGGGCTCGTGTGGAGCTAAGTGTTGGGTAGGAAGATGTGGAGAAGTGTCTGAAGGAGCTGCGTCCTCTTTGTGAAGCTTTGAGGAATGCCGAAGCTCAAGCCTAAGAGAATTTGATGGGTTGGCTAGATGTTGAGGGCAGGAACGGAGACGTTGCTGATCGTCAGGCCGAGATGCTGGCAGAAAGGATGTATGGGATGCTGCTAGCAGTCGAGCAACTCACGCGTCTTCGTGGGGAGAGGTTTCCCGCTGAGTGGGTGAGCTCCTTACATCTTGCTCTGGAGCTTTTTGATGTGAACTTAGAGGTCGTCTTCTGACTGATCTGCTCGCGAACTTTGCCCATTTTCGCGAGTTGGTTAGTCATCCGTTAAGTCATCACCTTCTATCTGTTACAGCCGAGCGCGTCCCTGAGATTGGAGCCACTTCTCATGGAACAGCTGAGGTCGTGGCAAAGGAGACTTCGGGAAATGCTGGCAGGCCCGAACTTTGGAAATCCCTTACTGATGTTAATCTTCGGGATGCCCAAGAGTAGATTGTACTTATAGGGCTTTTGCATTTTCAAGTGTAATGGACGACCGCTCTTCAATGGTACATTAATGAGATAATTTGGTTAATGCAGCGACTTTTGTCTTTGAGTTTTTTTTTGCTTTCTTTTTACTTCTGGGTAAAAATGCTTCTCACTTTTGGGTGAGAAAGGCTTTTCTTTTCACTTCTGGGTGAAAAGGTTTTTCTGCAAAAGTACCGTGTGATCAAGACGGCTTTGCATGATGACTGCTAGCATGATTTATGTATGAACGTTCTTTTTAGGTCTCTATGTGGAGTCATTAGATTCCAAGAGGTTTACTCGGTCGAGTGTTACCATCTTTGTGGGAACCTTTCGCATGATCTTGATATTTTCCAAGTATTTGAGGGGGCGATCAGGGCCCATATTGCCTTAAGAGGGCTTTTTCGTGGGTTCTAACTTTGCAAGTTTTGCTTTGTTTTGTGGCATAGCTCATTCTTTTTCAAAGGAAAAGGAAGTTTCGATTAATAGTAAACAAAAAGATTACATTTGAAATCCTGGTAGCCTTAGACAGGCTGGAAGTAGTAATTCCTAACTTGTGAAAGAAGACATGTACGATATCTAGCCAGAAAAAGATTCGAGTGTGCAATGCAAAGTTCGTCACAGAGTGTAGGTTGAGGCTTTGTCCGGGCGGGCAGACTCTCTGAGTTCTGCTCCTGACTCGCGTGGTTCCTTGGGACCAGGGAGAGCGACCTTGGTGGTCTTAGTTAAGCTCGCTGCGTAGCATGTTGGTGCTAGTTTTTGGTCCACGGTGATTTCACCGATCCCATGAGGTGTCAGGAATTTCATTGTGAGTTGTACCGTTGACACGATGGCTCTTAGCTTTTTTAGGGACGGTCGTCCCATGATGGCATTGTATGTTGAAGGTGCCGAAACAATGATGAAGTCTTCGTCGAGGCTTGCCACCTTTGGTGAGGTGCCTACGGATACACGGGCAGCTATGATTCCCTCTACAGGCACTTGGGCGCCGGAGAACCCAATGAGCGTGCCGGGGAAGGGCTTTAGGTTTGCCTCGACCAACCCAAGCATCTTGAAGGTGTCGAAGTAAAGGACGTCAGCTGAGGATCCTTGGTCTTTGAAGACATGCCTTACTTCGTAATTTTCTATTACCGCGGTTATGATCATGGGGTTATCGTGAGTTAGCCCCTGGAGGTTGGTGAGGTCAAAGGTGAATGGGTCATCCTTGGGTGCTTCTTCCCTCCTCCTTTGTTTTGGAGCGTAGTCGAGGGCGATTATGGAGCGCTCCGTCCTCTTCTTATTTTGTGGTTGAGAGTTGGTTCCCTTTTGCAGTCCCCCAGCGATGACGTTGATGACCCCACGGGGGGTGTATGGTCGCTATTTTCTCTCAACTGATCTGTGCTGGTTCTACCTTCGTCCCTGATGTACCTGTTCAATAGACCCTTCTTAATCAAGTCCTCGATTTGATCTTCAGGTGTATGTAATCATTTGTTTCCTGCCTATAATCTTTGTGGAATTGGCAGTACTTGGAATTGTCCACGGGCTTTCCTGTTTTCCATCTTTTGATCTGCAGAGGGAAGTTGAGCATATTTGAGTGGTAGATTTCTTCTATAACCCCAACATGTGACTTGTTGAGGGGAGTATAGCTGGTGAACTGTCCTCTAGGGGGTGAGCGAGGTCGCAGCGGTGAGCACTTCCTGTTGTTCTTTTCTTTGCGAATTTGATTCTCTGTGATTGGCTTTTCTTTCTTTTTCTTAGATCGCTTTAAGTCGGTCATGTTCACCAAGAATTTCCTCATCTTATCTTTGGCTATTTGGGCATTCTCCTCTTAGATGAACCACTCCTCTCTGTCCAATAGTTCTTGCAGGGTAGATATCGGACATCTATTCAGTTCCCCGTAAAACTGTGAGCATCAGAGGCCTTGTTTCAGGACAAAGATGGTGACAGCGTCTTGCAGACCTCGGACCTGAAGCAAGAGTTTTGTAAATCATTTCAAGAAAGCTTGCAGCGTTTCTCCTTTTTCTTGGTGAAAACCAATGAAGGAGTATTTGTTTTTCTAGTATTCCTGATTGCTGGCGAACTGGGTAAGGAATTTCTAGGCCAATTGTTCAAAACTATGAATTGAGTTTGTGGGCAATAGTGAGAACCATCTCAGGGCTGCTTCCTTCAGTGTAGAGGAGAAGACCCAGCACTGCTGACCATTCGACATACCGAGTATGGACATGGTTGAGTTAAAAGTGTTGAGGTGATCTCGTGGGTCTGTTTCACCTCCATAAGGTTCTATGTGGAAGGGCATTTTAAAGCCCATGGGAACATGCTCGTTCATGACTTGTTGGGTGAAGGGGTGCCTCCTTTTCCCTTGGAAGTCGAAACTGGGCCAGAGGTATTGTCCTGAGTAGGTCGAGCCTATACCGTAGGGAGCATATGGGTTGTAGGTCCCTGCCCATGGCATATGCAGGTAAGATCCCGATGGGTTATTCAAAACTGGTGGTCGCGGATATTCTGCAGGCGGATGAATTGCTTGTCCCGCAACCATCGTAGGTCCTGGCAGAAGGGCTGGTGGTAGAGCTGATGTGGTGAGAGATAGTCGGGCGAACTCCATTGGGAGGGTTACGAACTGTATTGAAGGCATTGAAGGCTCGGTCATTTTTTGTGCTAGCGGATCTGCCAGAGCTGGCGTGTCCAGTGCTGGTATCTGAACGTTCGTTCTTGTTCGGGGGAGGCCTCCCTATGTTTGGTGCAACAATGCTATCTCAACTTTCAATTGAGCTATTTTGCTTTCATGCGAGGTCCTTGTGGAGTCATTTTGTCCTTGGCTACCACTAGGAGGGCACTGATTGTGCGGCATGCCATAGGGGTGCTGAGAGCACATCTCTTCTCTGGTTGCTGAGGGTTGTGTGGTGTTCTCTGCAATGGCTACCTGGGTCGCCGTGATGTTCTGCGGCTGGCCAGTGTTCAAAGCCCCTGGTTCTACCGCGACGAGGTCAGCTACTCCTTGTCTGTTCCGCGTGCTGCGCCTCGGAGCGCTTGCGTCGTCCCTGGTGGTGGGTGTACTTGAGTGTTAAGTATATACTCTATCTGTAAATTCTTCCTGTAAAAAGAATTTAAACATGGGTTTCTGAATGCTATGTATATACTCTTACTCCCCGAAAAAAAAATGCCATTTCGTGGCAGAATGCGCAAGGCATTGTGGTCTGAGAAGGACTGTGGTGGGTGCCAATGTAATTGTCATTATTTGTTCAGACAATTCTAAATTAGAAATTAAGACCGCAAGGGGTCGTAACCTTGGGGGACTTGTCCTTAGGTGATGACCTAGATGCCTACGTACCCTTGCGTAGGGATCAAAGTCCACATAGTTCAAAGAGTATACGTCCATAGGAGCCGTTAGGTAGGAGCGTTACCTGTAAAAGTCGTGTGCGGCTAGGACGTGTGTGGAGTACTCCCGGCGGGCGGACCACCAGTTGGAGGTTTCCTCAGAGGAAAGAGAGAGCAAGGGTCTCTTTGGGTTGCTTGGAGCTTGTGGATGAGATATCCATAAAGGATACGAGCTCTGATTGCTTAACAGCGAAATGTGATTGATCAGGTTTAGATGCGGAGGTGATAACATATTGTACTTAGAGTATTCTCTCTTACTTGTCTTCTTCAAGTCCCCCGGGTGAGGGTATTTATACTAAGTGTAAAGGGGAACGTGGTCGACCCATGTTCTTGCTCGTAGTGGGTCAACCCATGATAGTTGAGCATATCCCATGTCTCTAATACGAGAGCGTATGTAGGAAGTCATGGGTACAAGCCACGTACGAGGCTGGAGAATGGTGCCACGTGTCACTGACTTGCGTGCCTTCGAACGTTCTAGAAGGCTAGTGCCACGTGTCCCAAGGAGGAATATTCTGTAGTTACAACAACTAATCAAAAGATATTTAGGTTTAATCAATCATCCTTAAATTCAACCTATTCATGAAAGTCATGCATTACGAAAGCTTATCTAATGAGAATGTTCTCCCCGACCGGGAACATCAATAACATGCATCAAATCATTTTATGATATTATTAAACAAACAATCGCCCGACCGGGTCAACCAATTTAATCTAATATTATTGCAATGAGCGATGCATACGATCATGAACCTAGTTAAGTAATTGTATTGAATTCTGGAAACTAGAAGACCTAAGTACCCTACTATGAAGACCGCATCTTCGGCGGGCTTCGCGGAGTCGCCACCAAGTTTTCCACAAAACTTGAAAAATAAAAATGGCTTTTAAAATCATTTGAGTTTGGGAGTCTATTTGAGATGAGGGGAAGGTGTTAGGCACCCCTCTTCCCCCGTCTGAAGACGGTTACTCCAAAATTAATAATCAAATTGTTTTGGCCTTAAAAGAATTGGATTGAACATAAAACATAGGAAAATACAAAGATGGACTTGACATAGGATAAAAGCCTAGGGCCTATGTACCCTCTAAGAGGGATCAAAGTCCACGTAGTTCATGAGGTACACATGTGTGTGGGTGGGGGACACTCACCAACAAAGGTTAAGGAGTGTCCCAGTGCAATGTACCTAAAGAAGCACAGGCTCCTCAGTACCTACCTACCATGCATTTCACAGAACAGTTCAAACAAGGTGGGTGTGTGATGCTCATCAGGCAGCACGCCCAGATGGCGTCTAAACCAGTGTTCCTATAGCAGCATAGGCTCGTTGGTGACACCAGTTGAATATATATTTATATATATAAAGACATTGATTAAAATACACGAACAAAGCATCTATAATATTTTTGGACTTTTCTCTTTAAGAAAAGCAAAAAAAACTTTTTGACGCGTATTTTCTTGATTCTAGACATTAAATAAGAAATCAAATTGGACCACTTTCGAAGCACAAAAAATTGTCAAAACCTAGGCTAAGAAAGCTTTAGGTCTCCACTACACACCCGCTAACCTTGCCCCAAAATCAGTAGTGATTTGTAAGTTATTGTCTTTCAAAACATAGTTGCCCAGAAACTGTTTGAAATGATACTTTGGAATAAATAAATATGCCAGAAATCATTCCGAATGAATTTGGTCATGAAATTTTTATCCTTTGTTTCAGACACCAAGAAAAAGATTTAAGACAAAAATCATTGAAAACAGAGCTGTGTAGATGGAGAAACAATTTCACAAAATAGAGTGACGTTCAGGACGTCCGACGTGGAGGACATCACTCTGCAATGTGTTTTGAAAAATTGATATTATAAAAATTGTTGGGAGTAAAATACTCAATGGAATTTGACAAAAGACCTATGGTTAGAAAGCTATGGATCTCTAGTTTCGGGGAAAAAAATAGATCACTCCATTTGGAGTTAAATTCAAATCAGAATCTTGCATCGAAGGCACACTGCCTAAACTTAGAATTAGTTCGGGCAGAGGTTTTCACAAAAATCTTTTGACTCCATTAGAAAACTTCGAAATTTATGAAAAAATTCAGAGATGCTCTCAAGGTATGTACAAACAAGATAAGAAAGAAAGAAAGCAATGATATATGTCAAAACAACCAAAAACAAAACGGAGAAGGCAAGCAACCACATTCAACCAAAATAGAAAAGTGTCAAAATGAAGTGTACTCCCTCAATTGGTTCTTCCACCTTTCATTCTAGCTTTCCCTTCCCATCTCCATGCATTCTTGAGTCCTTCTCCTCCTCTTCCTCTTGCCTCCTCTTGCCCTCTCTTTAACCTAGTCAACTCCTCTTAACCTAGCCACTGGATACTTTCAGGAGTACCTTGGGCGAATCTTGGTGAGACTTTTGAGACTCAAGGCAGGCAAAAATCCCCGAAAGATAGGTTGTGATTAAAAGCTTGGGTATCAGTATGCTTGGGTATCACGGGTGATTAGAAAGTTTTTCCTGCATCCCAGTATGCCTAGGTATCATAGGTGATTAAAAGCTTTTCTTGCTTCCCAGTATGACTAGGCATCACAGATGATTAAAAATTTTCTTGCTTCCCAATATGTCTGGGTATCACAGGTGATTAAAAAACTTTTCCTGCTTCCCACTATGCCTGGGTATCATAGGTAATTAAAAAGCTTTTCCTACTTCCAGTATGCCTGGACTTCACATGTTAAAAAAAGACATTCCTGCTTCCCAGCTTGCGTGGACTTTACAAATGATTAAAAGACATTCTTGCTTCCTAGCCTGCCTGGACTTCACAGGTAATTAAAAAGACTTTCCTGCTTCCCAGCTTGCCTGGACTTCACACGTGGTTAAAAAGACTTTCTTGCTTCCCAGCTTTCTTAGGTTTAGCAGGTTTAAAAGAATTATGCACAAACATATGCGGATCGTTCAAATGCTTATACAAATATCATGCCAATAACGGGGACTTTATGTGGATGCTTATAAATATCTTGCAGATACATGCGAGCATGGATACTCATGCAAATGCAGCAACAACATATTCAAAGACAATGCCAACTAAAACTAATTTCTTGTTTCCTAGGCAAAGCTAGACTTCACAATTGTTTTGAGAGTTTTCTGATTCCCAGTCAGAGCTGGACTTTGCAAGTAGACAACGCTTTTGAAAATAAGTTCTTCGAATCCCAGTCTGAGCCATATTTTACAAGTAGAGACGTGTTTGAAAATACTTACCTGAATGTTCCCTTTTGAGCAGGAGCAAAATTGGCCCATTCCAGATTCTCCTCTGGCTCGATGGTCCACAAGTGTTTATGTTAACAAGAACTTCCCTTTTTGATAGAAGGATTGACAAGTGAATTATCTTTCAAAAATGTTTTTGCCTTAGAGACTTGTTAAAGGGTCAATCCTCGAATTGATTTTCCCTTATGTAGTAAAAATATATCTTGCCAAGGGACCCTCCTCTCAAATTGGGGAGAATTAGTCACAAGTAGAAAAAGGTGAATTTAATTTGATTTTAAAACCATACAAGGACGGAGATATAACGAGAAATTTTTGAATTATCATTACCTTAATCTTTTTGAGTTTTTATTTAAAAGCCAACAAGGTCTTTTACATTGGTTAGCAGGCTTGAACACTTGCCCATGTGGGGTAGGTGCCCGAACCATAACCAAGTATGAGAATCCAGATTGGCTTTTCTTTCCCCCATTTTTATTTTAAATTTTAAGAGTCAAATCGGCTAGCGGGTCTGAACACCCGCCCTTGTGGGGTAAGTGCCCGAACCATAACCAAGTGTGGAAATCCATACTAGTTTTTGGTTCCCCACCTTTTTTTTTAAATTTTAAGAGCCACATCGGCTAGTGGGTCTGAACACCCGCCCTTTTGGGGTAAGTGCTTGAACCATAACCAAGTGTGGAAATCCATATTAGCTTTTGGTTCCCCCATTTATTTTAATTTTAAGAGCCACGTCGGCTAGCGGGTCTGAACACCCGGCCTTTTGGGGTAAGTGCCCGAACCATAACCAAGTGTGGAACCCTTGGTTGGATTTTGATTTTTTTTTATTTTAGCTGGACCCCCTTTTAAATTGTTCATTTAGATTAATCGCAAAAATGCTCTCGTTATTCCCCGTTTCGCAATGGTATGGGGTAAGGTGGTTGATTAAGGAGGAAGGTGTTCCCATTTTGACAGATGATTCACTGATATAGACTAAGTTGGAAAATTGTCCCTCCCTAGTGGATGCCAGTTAGGCATACTATGCAGTGTTTGAGGAAAACGGGAGATGCCTCGCGTCTATAGTACAACTTACTCATTTGCTGATTAGGGCTTATTCTTCTCCTCTTTATTTTAGTGTTTTTTAAGGTAATGAAATGGTGTGGAAGGGATTACTATCTCGAGAGAATTTACAATCATGCATACATGTAGTACCCCATCTTGTCAGTCAAGTTAAATGCCAAGGTTGTTGATTGCTTGATTTTTGTAACTTCGAATTGAGGTTTAAACCGGTCGTCACGGTTGTGATCAAATAAAAACCTCAAGCAGCACAGAGTGCAACCCAAGGGTCGAATCTCTCGTGGAATCTTCGTATGAGCCTGCAATTGGTTAGTATCTCAAAGCAAGTAGGTATTTGCAGAATGAGTAGGGAGTTGATGGGTGTAGAATATTATAAAATAGGATTCCAAGAATAGAACCAGGCAATCGTGACCAATCAGAAAATATTCGAGTATGATTATGTCATTCAAAATTTATCCTTTTCATGATAATCATGCATTATGAAAGCTTATCTAATTATGAATGTTATCCTCGATCGGGAACATCAATAACATGCATCAAGAGATTTTAAGACATTATTAAACAACTAACGTCGGATCGGGTCAATCAATTTAATCGAATGTTATCACAATATGAGATTGAATCAATCAAGAACCCGAGGAGTAGAATTATATTGAATTCTGGAAGTAAGAAGTCATGAATACTTTTCCATATAAATCAAACCTTTACTAATTCGCTATGAAGGATCTAACACGTTGTACATGTTCGTTCATGGTTGAATGTAGCAAGATAATGATATACGAAAAATAGTAAATATAATCATAACCTTAGAAAGGATAAATAAAAACGCCGAATGAGATTAATAAACCTTAATAAAGAGCCATCGACTCATGCCTACACTAGTTCTTCTTGAAAACCCAAGAAGAACTTAGCCACTCATATTCTCTCTACACTCTAATCTATATGTGGAATCTCTGGATCTCCCAATTGGATGGATTCTTTTGCAACCTTGTGAAGCCTCTATTTAAAATGCTCTCGGGTCCTCCAATCTGAATAGGAATAGGATGGAGATAAGTATTAATTGGTATGGAATAATATTTAAATTCAAGCCAATTTAAAACCATCTCCAACAATTTATTTATCTAGAAGTCCTTTAAAATTCGTCACTTGCTCACTTATCCACGTCATCTACTTCTTTATGCTCTACACTCGCTGTGGCGAGTAACATGGCTCGCCAGAGCGAGCTGTGTGCTTTGCTCGCTGTGGTGAGCTGTGTACTCTAGCTCTGCTCCTTTCTTGTTCTATTTTCTTCTTGGGTCTTGCTACGAGTTCTAGCTTTCATTCCGATCCTTGCACTTGGAATATATCTTTCCATTGATCCCTAATAAGACTGCAGCACTCAAGAAACATCAAAGCACCGATTCGATATTGATTTTACGGATAATCAGAAATATCAACAAATAGGAGTTTTTATGGGTATTTTAACATATTTTTAGTCTTATTCCTTTTGTCAAGATATTCAACCTTTTCAGGGTAAAAGCACATATATTTCTCTATAATTTGTGCTATTTAATACCCTCAAGTTAGTTGATTTTCGGTGCGATCAGTTGCTCTATTTAGGCAAGATCCTATTACTCCCAGAGCATTATTGACAGAACATATTCCTTACAAGTCGTTTTGAATGACCACGTCTGTCTTAGTATGTTTTATGGTTTTTTTTTTCAAAATTAGAAAACTTCTCTTTTTTATTATTATTTGTTTACCTTTTTGCTTCGATTGGTTGCCCTTGACAATGTGCAGGGACTTACCTATAAAAATGAAAATTTTAGAGTCAGGCTCTATGCATATCATGTGACTTCTTCAAGCAATCCTTAGGTCCAACATCCATGTCCCTTCGGTTCTCTTTTGTTATACCTGGGCCATGTTGAGAAATCGGGGTTAATATCTAGCATTGTTACAATGGCCTTCTCCTTACCATAAGGTATTGGATCGCGCATTGATTACCTCATTGGAGAGGAAGTCTTAAGGGCGGCGGAGAAGCGCCTAGGAATATTCTAATGGAAGATGTAGAGCCTGTTATCTTTGAAACAACTAAGGAATGGTGCCATCCATATCTTCCCTGGCCTTGGGTACATGAGTCCCCTGTTGCATAGAACCTTGAAGAGCTCAGTTCTAGTCATTTGGGAAGCGGCCTCTTGAGAACAGTTCCAACTTGGTCTAGAGGATTGTTCCCTTGTTGTTACATTGGGATAGCAGAGGCTAGTTTAATGGCCATTGTATGGATGCTGGAACCATAATGACTGTCAAAAGAAGTCACACTTTGAATAACAAAAATAAAATGAAGGATTCGCACAGCAAAGTAAGAAGTGTGTAAAATAAGCATGAAAGAAACATGATTAATGCAGGTGGTTATAATTACTTTTGGGATGGCATCGGATCTTTCTCCGGCCTTCACAAACTAGAGTTTTCAATGGAGGACAGATTGATATCATGTGACGAAAGCACGATGCTCATCATGCAAGTACCAAAGCCTTAATGAATCTTGATAGCTCGTGCTCCTTTAAGACTAATCTAGTAGTCAGCTGCTCCTTGAGTTTGGGGACAATGAGACCTAAGATGAAATTTTCCTAATGCAGGCATTGGGGCTTTGTGAGTGATGAAGTGGTAACTTCTCTAGTGCAGGCACTGGAGGACAAATGGTTACTTTTTCGAGCTTATGACTAAGGGTCTATAATAATCTCCTAGTGCCTGCACTAGGGATTTTGAAACAAACGAGACTCTAAAATGATGCCTTTCCGATATAGGTATTGGATTCAAAGTATAACCTATGTGCAATCATGGTCACTATGTCGTAGATTGGACATGAACTAAAATGGTGATCCCCAGAGTATGCCTTGGGGTTTGTGACACATAAGCTAAAAAGATGATTCCCCAGTGTGGGCACTAGAGTTAATGACAAGACCTAAGGTAATGACTCCCCGAGCAGGCATCGAGATATGAGTCTAACATGATGATTCATCAGTGCAGGCACTAAGGCTCTAGATAGACACAAGATGATGACTTCCTATATAGCGGTGATGATTTCCTCATAGGGATACTGAGATTCTAAACATGTATAATGGCTCGGGACAGTCGTGGTCTTAGAATCGTGATTCCCTAATGCATGCACTAGGATTTCAGGGTGGACATGAGCTTGAAACAATGGTTCCCCAATGTGGGACCAAAGCATGCCCTGAGACAATAATTCTCTGGTATAACCACTGAGGACTAGACACGTGTTGAAAGGATGTTCTCGAGTGTAGGCACTGGGGTTTAAGGTATGACCTAAATGGTAATTGCCTAGTGCAAGCATTGGGGTTTAAGGTAAGAATGGTAGTTCTAAGGTGATGGACCTCTCTATATTAGGAATTTAAAACGATGATTCCCCAGTGCAAGCGTTGGGGCTCAAGGCAATAATGAATCTAGAAGGGTGATTCCTTAGTCACCGTTTAGCTTCAACAGTCAGACTCATTCTTGAGGCCATACGATTATCGGATGCCATCCCAATACAATTATAACTATGTAGCAGTGCCACAATGCGGAAAACAAAAAGAAAGAAACAAGTCAATAAGAGAGTATAAGAGAAATGACTTCACCACAAATACTATGTTGATTTTTTTGGAGAATGATGCAATAAAAGGTCCTCACAGGTGTCTTGATGAAGATTTTTTTTTCAAGAAAGTAGTGGTTATATTTGCAATTACTATGAGGATCATTCTCTGGGTCCCTCGTCGTCTCCTTGATAGTTAAAGGATTCTATGAGAGATCAAGATTGGAGTGTAAACAAAAGGTTCGTTACACACGCATGGAGTTTCTTTTGCTTTTAGTCAAACGTTGCAATCAGCAAATGAGATTCTTACGGAAATGGAGATTCCAAGTATGAAAGTTCATGTTTAGTAGGAAAAAGAAAATTTTTTTCACGTTAACCATCTCAATTACCAGTCGCCACCTTGACTCTAGCTCGCGTGAGGCTTGCTAGTAAAAGGCCAAGTGATTGACACCATATTCCCTAATAATTGATAATATAGCCATTGTTTACTAATTATGTAGATAAATGAAAAATTGTTAATACAATCATATGACCTAGGAGTTAATGTGGGAGAAAAAAGGTCCTCGTCCCATGTACAAATTTTTATTCACAAGAGGAAAAGAAAAACAACGGTGGTTTACATTAGAAAAAGAAAAGAAAACAAATATATTTTTTAATATACAATACAAAAGGAATTATAAGAAAATGGAAAATCTTTTTTATATATAATGCAAAGAAAAGTTTTTATATTTATATACGATGCAAAGAAAAAGTGGTTCCCTTTTCCTTTATTCACAATTCTAAAGAAAATTTTATATGCAATGCAAAGGATTTTTTTATATATATATACTGTGCAAAGGAAAAGTGATTTCCTTTTCTCTTATTCATAGTTCGAAAGAAAATTTTATATACAATGCAAAAAGGAAATTATAAAAAGATGCCTGTAATGCAAGGAGGGAAAGCCCCTCTTTTTTTAAATGTCGGCATGCAATGAAATGAGGAAGTTCGCTCATGTCCTAAGGGTTAGGTCCTTACGGTTTCAACACTGGCTGACCTATAAGGGTAGACTTTACGGTCAACTCATGCGTGGTTTAACTTGGGATATAGAAACCTAGAAGGTCCTTAGATTGCCCCCATCAAAGATGGAGACCCCGACTTAAGAGAGGATCCTGTCACAGAAAAGTCTGCGCATATCAACCTTTAAGGAAGGTAACAATCTAAGCGGATTAGATAAGTCAATCTCTATAGGTCGAATCCCAACAGGGAAAGATTCTCATACCCCTACTAGCTATTATGGACTGCTTCGAGCATAGAAGTGAATTAAAGGTAGTCAGAAATGAAATTTGTGCACTTGTGAATAGGAGCATCCTAACTACCCTTCGCTTCCACTTTAAAGTGAAAACCCTACAAAACAAAGAGAAAACAAAATACAAATAAAAACAAACAAAAAAAATCCAACATGAAAGGCCAAAACAATTTAAATATTAATTTTTTAAAGAAATGGGCTTCACTCTCTAATATCCTTAGCGGAATTGACAACTTTAAAGATCGCATCTTCGGCGGGGTTCATGGAGTCGCTACGAAGTTTTCCTCAAACCTTGGAAAAGAAAAATAATTCAAAATCTAAATAAAAAGGGTTTTAAAATCATTTGAGTTCGGGAGTCTAATTGAGATGAGGGGAAGGTGTTAGGCACCCCTCTTCCCCCGTCCGAAGAAGGTTACCCTAAAATTAATAATTAAATTGTTTTGGCCTTAAAAGAATTGGATTGAACATAAAACACAGGAAAAGACAAAGATGGACATGACCTAGGATAAAAGCCTAGGGCCTACGTATCCCAAAGAGGGATCAAAGTCCACGTAGTTCGTGAGGCACACATGTGTATGGGTTAAGGACACTCACCAAAAAAGATTCAGGTAGTGTCCCAGTACAATGTACCTAAAGAAGCACAGGCTCCTCGGTACATACATACCACACATTTCACTGAACAAATCAAACAAGGTGGGTGTGTGATGCTCATCAAATGGCGTGTAAACCAATGTTCCTATAGAAGCATAGGTTCCTTGGTGACACCAGTTGAACAGATAAATAAAGGCATTGATTAAAATACACGAACAAAGCCTCTATAATATTTTTGTAATTTCTCTTTAAGAAAAGCAAAAAAAAAACTTTTCGACGAGTATTTTCTTGATTCTAGACATTAAATAAAAAATCAAATTGCACCACTTCCGAAGCACAGAAAATTGTCAAAACCTAGGGTAAGAATTCTCTAGATCTCCCCCACACACCCCCACTGACCTTGCCCAAAAATTAGTAGTAATTTCTAAGATACAGTCTTTGAAATCACAATTTCCCAGAAACTGTTTGAAATGATACTTTGGAATAAATAAATATCCCATAAATCATTCCGAATGAATTAGGTCATGAAATTTTTATCCTTTGTTCCAGAGACCAAGAAGAAGATTTAGGGACAAAAATCAATGAAAACGTAGTTGTGTAAAGGGAGAAACAATTTCACAAAATAGAGTAACATTCAGGATATCACTCTGCAATGTGTTTTGAAAAAAAATCGATTTTATAAAAATTGCTGGGAGTAAACTACCCAATGGAATTTGACAAAAGACCTATGGTTAGAAATATGTGGATGACTAGGTTTGGGGAAATAATAGATCACTCCATTTGGAGTTAAATTACAATCAGAATCTTGCGTCAAAGGCACACTGGCCGAACTCAGAATCAGTTCAGGTAGAGGTTTTCGCAAAAATCTTTTAACTCCATTAGAAGACTTCAAAATTCATGAAAAAAATTCAAAGATCCTGTCAAGGTATGCAAAAACAAGAGAAAAATGCAAGGAAGCAATGATATATGTCTAAACAACCAAAAACAAAACGGAGATGGCAAGCAACCACATTCAACCAAAACAGAAAAGTGTCAAAGTGAAGAGTACTCCCTTAATTGGTTCTTCCACCTTTCATTCTAGGTTTCCCTTCCCATCTCCATGCATTATTGACTCCATCTCCTCCGCTTCCTCTTGCCCTCTCTTTAACCTATCCACCTCCTTTTAACCTAGCCACTCTTCCATTTATAAGTTAGGACTCTCTTGAGTGTTTTGGGCTTGGCCCATTAGAACTAAGAGTAGGCTATCAAAAAAATTTATCTCTTTTCTTATTTTTGACAAAAGATTGATATTTTTGTATTTTTATATTTTATTTATTTATGTGCTTTTTTTGTTATTATTATTATTTATTTATTTATTCATATTTTTAAAAGAACCCGGAAAAAAATAAGGTGTCTACACCTACCACATAATCATTGATTACCGACTCGATATGAAGGATCTAGAAGACTTAGTACACGCCCGTTCATGGAAGAATCAAATAAACTAATGACATGTGATACGTAGCAAATACAATCAGTTAATCGGAGAGGATAAATATAAAAGTAGCATGAAATTAATAAACCCAAATGAACAGCCATCGGCTCATGCTTACACTAGTTCTTCTTGGAAACCCAAGAACTTAGCCGCTCATATTTTCTTTAAACTAGTCTAAACTCTAAGGTGAATTTGTTCTCTTTCCAAGTTGATGAAACGCCTATTTATAATGCTCTGGGAGTCCCAGTTTGATTTAGATTGGGATGGAGATAGGTGATAATTGACACGTGGTTTGACTTTTGAATTCAAACTTATTTGAATTCTTCTCCAACTCTTCGAGTGGCTGGACCCCATTGTATCTTTGTTCATTAAGTTGTTGTCCACGTCACCTGCCACGTCAGCCTTGCCGCTCATTGTGGCAAGTCAATTGTACTCGCCGTGGCGAGTTACCTTATACTCGCTATAGTGAGTCCTCTGTTGCTTGTCGTGGCAAGCCTCTCTGCTTGCCATGGCGAATGCTTCGTCCTTTGCTTGTCTTGATCTCCTTCTTGGCCTTGCTACGAGTTCTTGCTTTGGTTTCGATTCTTGTGCTTGGAATATATCCTTCCCATTGATCCCTGTTAAGCCTGTTGCACTCAACAAATATTAAACACACCTATCCAATATTCTACATATTTTACGGATAGTCAAGAATATCAATAAATAGTGCTTTTTATGGGCATTTTATCACATTTCTGACTTATTCCTTACGTCAAAGTATTCAACATTTTTTGTGTAAATTCCTATATGTTTATCTATTATTTATGCTATTTAACACCCTAAAGTTAGGTTGATTTTGGGTGCGGTCAAATCCCCCACACTTAAACATTTGTACTCCCGGACAAAGAAGATCTAAACCTAGAGCATTGAAGATCAACCTAACTTAAACGGTTAGTGTTCCCAATCAGAAATAAAGATCTACCATGCAAGTACTCAAGTAAATTTTGATCCTAGGATCACTTCGGCCAATTAATCATGCGTGAGAATTTCTTCAGGATCATTTAGGACCAAATCACTCATATCCTCACCATAATTTGGGGTAAGATTTCACTCAAAACATATTTACCTGTTTCTTACCATAGGCTTGAAGGTGGTCTCTATCTCCATTGTTTGTTGCACACAAGTTCCTAGTCAAGAGGTCTTTTTGGCTTGTAACATTGTTGATGGAAGCTAAATATTTTCTTTCAATGTTTAAAAAAAAAATAGCATAAGCCTCTTTGCATATATACTAAGTCTGACTGTTTGAAAGCTAAAGTTTTTCTTCTCATCCTTCAACCTTACTCATGCCCTTGGGTTTATTTCCATTTTTGTGCCCTTGCACTTTGATACTTTTGTACCTTCTTTATTTTATTATTATTATTATTATTATTATTTGAATGAGCCTTTTGGATCATCGAATCCCTTGGGCTTTTTACTTTACTGGGATGATAAGAAATTTTTGACCTGGACAATCAAACAATCAATATTAATAAAATATGATGGGAGAGCGTTTGATTATATAAGGCTCAAAACAGGGTGATAGGGGTATGCATATATATATATATATATATATATATATATATATATATATATATATATATATTTATGCTTGTGTTTGGGCACTGGGTACAAGAAACGAATGGCTCAATCTTCCTAAGTCCTTGTGTGCTAGTCAGCCTCAATTAAGACTCATTGCAAGTTCTAGAAGAAAACAAGTTAAGCAGTTAAAACACTCAATAAATGTAAACGTGTAGATCAGTGTTTGGGGCTTATCCTTCCAACAGGGTTAGGTCACTCATATTGGTCTTTCAATAATCCTTCCAACTTCCTCAGGAATGTGTTAATTCGCTCAAACAAACAAGAATATCCTACATGGTATAAGAAAATTTCTCATTGGGTTAACGCCCTAAAAGTCTTACTAAATCAAGAACTTTCTAGTTCTAAATTCCTAGGTCCAGTTTGGAAAGACTGAATGAGGTTCATTGATTTTCGAAAAAATATCTTTTAAGAAAAAAATATTAGTTAAATTTTGAAAAAAAAAGATTTCTAACTGCTACATGCTAGGTTCGATATCTAAGATACTAATTTTTTGTTTGAAAAATTCACCCATTTTTTATTTCAAAAAACAATAATTAGTAGGACCCTGAAGTCTTAATATTTCTAATCACGGAGTGATTTCCCCCCACACTTAAAACAAGCATTGTCCTCAATGCTTCGAGAACAAGAAGTTTCAGGACGGAAGGATATTTAGCAGAACAAGACAGATTCAGCAGACATAATTAAATAATCAATTATTTTAAAGAGATATATTGCGGCATCAATTAGCAATGGCTCATAGGTGTGGACACCACATTTTTTCTGACCCCAAAAGATGCAATCAAAAACAAAAAATATATAAAAGGATAAAATATAAAAATAAAAAAACACAGAAGAAAGGATAAAAAGAAAAAAGAAAGAAAAACAAACAAAGGAGAAAATGCAAGCTTGTAGGTCGTGACCCACAAGTTTGTAGGTTGCGACCCCCAAGCATCAGGTCAAAGAGCGTCGCCACGTATGAACCTCTACCTCGCGAACCCCTTTGCATTTATGATAGATTCCAATCGGATAAAAAATCACGTATATGTTGTGACCCCCGTGACTTTTAAGTCGCGACCCACACGTCATAAATGGCCGGATTTTGTTTCCCAAAATAGAGCCGGTACAGTCACTATAAATAGGAGGCCCTGTGTCAATGGACCAGACTGAGATTTTGAGTTCCAAGAGTCTCCCGGATTGCAAGGAGATTGGTAAGATTTTCTTCTACCCCTTATCCACACTTTTGATTTACATTCTCCACCTTCAGCTACGCCTTTCTTTTAAATATTTTGGATCCATAGGGACCGGAGCCAGGCTCTGAGCCATTCCGAGGGTTGACTAAGATCCCCTCCACGTCTTACATCTGTGGTCTAGAACCCCAAAAATTCAAATTCTTTTCTGATTTTTCGTAAATGGGTCACGACCACCTGGTGTAGGTGTCGCGACCCCTTTTAACTAACTGAGCACAATCGGCTTGCTGTTCTTCTTCTGTTCTCATTTTTCTAGAAGTTTATCTATGGATCGCAACGTATCCTGTTATAGGTCACGACCCCTAAGGCATCACTAATCTCAGGGCCTTAATCCGAGGCTCTGGGTCGCGATGAACTCTGTTGTACGTCGCTACCTATAACCTATCACTGGCCTCAGGATTTTGACCCGAGGCCCTAAGTCGCGACCTATCCAATCGTAGGTCGCGTCCCATATTCCTTTTAGAGGCAGAAGAGCTTGCTTTTATGCCTTCTCCGCCTTTCCCCTTTCTCTTTATGTTATCATGTTCAAACTCCTTTTTGTCCCAATATGTGTAACCCTAGTGCCACCAAGGCGCCTTTGCTTCTATAGGAGCACTAGTCTTCATGGCATCTGGGTGCGCTGCCTGATGAGTCTCACACGTACACTTTTTCTTATCTTGCTTAATTGTGAATGCATGGTAGATAGGTGCCGAGAGACCTTTGTCTCGATAGGCACATTGCACTAGGATGCCATCTGAGCCTTTGCTTGATGAGCGTCCCCACACCCACACACATGTATACCACACGAACTACATGGACTTTGATCCCTCTTTGAGGGTATGTAGGCCCTAGGCTCTTATCCTTGGTCAATTCCATCTTTGTTCTCCTTTTTGTTTTCTGTGTGATCCAACTCTTTTAAGGCCAAAACAATTTAAGTATTAATTTTTGGGGTAACCGTCTTCGGACGGGGAAGAGGGGTGCCTAACACCTTCCCCTCATCTCAAGCAGACTCCCAAACTGAAATGATTTTAAAACCCATTTTTATTAAGATTTTGAGATATTTTTGTTTTCCAAGTTTTCATGGAAAACTTGGTGGCGACTCCGCAAAGCCCGCCGTTGGCGCGATCATCAGAGTTCGCGACTCCATTGGGGAAAATTAGAGAGTCAAGCCCCTTTCTTTTAAAAATTAATATTTAAATTGTTTTGGCCCCTCATGTTGGATTAGTGTTTGCTTTATTTGCTATATTTGTCTTTCTTGTTTATTTTGCAGTGTTTCCACCTTAGTGGAAAGGGAAGGGTAGTTAGGATGCTCCTACTCACAATTGCACAAGTTTCTTTATTTATCTATCATTAATTCGCTTGTATACCCGAAGCAATCCGTAATAGTTAATGGGGGTATAAGAATCTTTCCCTACTGGGCTTTGGCCTAAAGAGGTTGACTTATCTACTCCGCTTAGATTGTTACCTTCCTTAAGGGTTGATACGCGCAGATTTTTCTGTGACAAGATCCTCTCTTAAGTCAGGGTCTCCACCTTTGATGGGGGAAATCTAAGGACCTTCTAGGTTTCTAGATCCCAAGCTAAACCATGCATGAGTTGACCATAAAGCCTAACCTTATAGGTCAGCCAGTGTTGAAACCTTACTTAACCCTTAGGACACAAGGAACGAACTCCCTCATTCCATTGCATGCATACATTTTTTTTTAAAAAAAGAGGGGCTTTCTCTCATTGCATCACATGCATCTTTTTCTATTTTCCTTTGCATTGTATATAAAATTTTCTTTTGAATTGTGAATAAAAGAAACGTAAACCAATTTTTCTTTGCATTGAATATATATAAAAAATTCATTGCAGGGTCGTTTTCTCATTGCATCACATGCATCTTTTTATATTTTCCTTTGCATTATATATAATATTTTCTTTTGAATTGTGATTAAAAGAAAAGTAAACCACTTTTTTTTTCTTTGCATTGTATATATATATAAAATATTTTTCTGCATTGAATATAAAAAATTTTTTTCTTATAATTTCCTTTGCATTGCATATAAAATTTTCTTTTGAATATATTTTTATATTTTCCTTTGTATTTTCTTTTCAACTGTCAATAAAAGGAAAGGAAACCACTTTTCTTTTGCTTTGTATATATATATAATAAAATAAATCATTTCCATTGTATATAAAAAAATTCATTTTTCTTATAATTTTCTTTGCATTACATATAAAATTTTCTTTTGAACTATGAATAAAAGAAACGCAAACCGTTTTTCCTTTGCATTGTATATGTAATTGTCATTTTTGGTTCAAACAATTCTAAGTTTGAATTAAGGACCGCAAGGGGTCTTAACCTTGGGGCACTTGTCCTTAAGTTAGAAGCTAGGTGCCTTCGTACCCTTGTGAAGGGATCAAAGTCCATGTAGTTCGTCAAGTCAACGTCAATTGGAACGCTTTGGTACATGCATGATGAGCATCGCGCTTTCGTGACATGATATCAACACGTCCCCCATTGTATACTCTAGTTTGTGAAGGCCAAAGAAAGATTCGATGTTGTCCCAAAAGCAATCATAACCACCTGCATTAATCATTTTTCTTTCATGCTTATTTTATACACTTCTTCTTCTGCTATGTGAATCCTTAATTTTATTTCTGTTATTCAAAGTGTGACTTCTTTAGGCAATCATTATGCCTCTAGCATCCATACAATGGCCTTTAACCCAACCTCTGCTACCCCAATGTTACAATAAGGGAACAATCCGCAAGACCAAGTTGGAACCACTATCAAGTGGCCGTTTCCCAAATGACTAGAACCGAGCTCTTCAAGGTTCTGTGCGACGGGGGACTCAGGTACCCAAGGTCAGGAAGATACGGATGGCACCATTCCCTAGTTGGTTCAAAGTTGACCGGCTCTACATCTACCATCAGAATATTCTTGGGTGCTTCTCCGCCGCACTTAAGACTTCCTCGTTGATGAGCTAATCAATGCGTGATTCAATACCTCCTGGTAAGAAGAAGTCCATTGTAACAATGCTAGACATTAATCTCGATTTCTCAACATGACCCAGGTATGACAAAAGAGAACCAAAGTGACATGGATGTTGGACCTAAGGATGGCCAAAACAAGTCACATGATGTGTATAGAGCCTGACTCTAAATTTTTCATTTTTACAGGTAAGGCCCTGTATATTATCAAGGGCAAATAATCGAAGCAAAAGATAAATGAATAATAAAAGAAAGAAAAGTTTTCCAAACTTGAAATAGAAAATAAAGGTCACATATTAGGATAGACATGATCGTTCAAAGTAATATGTGTTTTGTCAAAACTATTCTGGGGAATAAAAGGGAAATTTTCTCTACACCATACACTTTTTATGGCGTTACTCAAATGAGGCGACCTTGGCATTTAACTTGACTGACAAGTTGCGATACTGCTCGTATGCTTGACCATGAAATTCTTAAGGGTGACATTCCATCCCACTCCACCACATTAACCATAAAAAAACTAAAATGATAACAGCATGCCCTTGTTAGTAAATGAGTAGGCTATACTAAGGACAACAGGCGTTCCCTCTTTTCCAAATGCTGCAAAATACCCCTAA
Organism: Senna tora; assembly: GCA_014851425.1. Taxonomy (NCBI): domain Eukaryota; kingdom Viridiplantae; phylum Streptophyta; class Magnoliopsida; order Fabales; family Fabaceae; genus Senna; species Senna tora. The sequence goes on along the minus strand of CM026272.1, from coordinate 7,868,426 downwards.
CTGGTATTCACCAAGAAGGAGCAATTTTCCAACTTAGTCTATACTAGAGAGTCGCTTGTCAAAAAGGAACACATTCCGTTATGGTTTGGGCACTTACCCAAAAGGGCGGGTGTTCAGACCCGCTAATCGATGTGGCTCTTAAAATTAAAAAAAGGTGGAACCAAAAACTAATCTAAATTCTCACACTTGGTTATGGTTCGAGAACTTACCCTAAAAGGGCAGGTGTTCAGACCCGCTAGCCAATGTGGCTCTTAAAATTAAAAAAAAGGGGGGGGGGAATTGAAGGCCAATCTAGATTCCCATAGTTGGTTATGGTTCAGGCACCTACCCCACAAGGGCGGATGTTCGAGCCCGCTAGTCAATGTAAAAGACCCTGTTGGCTTTCAAATAAAAAGGGTTAAAGCCATGGTAACTTGAAAATTTCTTGTTATATCCCCGCAACGGATGACGGGCTTGTCAACTTGCCCATTTCACACCTTCTTGGCAAGAGAACTCTGGTATACATTAGGTTGAAAAATAAGATTTGCAGAGAGCCTTGTAACCCAAGGGCACATTTTAAACTCACAAAGGCCTCGCTGAAGTATAGCTAACTCAAATGCTGATTTAAGGCTAAATAAAAAAATACCCTACTAACTCCTCACATTAAAACACTCATTATCCATTTAAAACTGGAGGATCCACCTCCCCGAGCAGATTTCCCCTTCATCTTGTTATCCTAAAAGGATTCTGCATGTATACTTATGGTAACCCATCACTACCAATCAGGTCGTCAAGGCTATCACTGAGGGTAATTCAAACTCTCACCTTTTCAGTTATATCAGGAATTCTTTCCTCCATCGGATTTACTATTCTTTCACTACAAGAACACCTCACTCTACTCCCGGAGTATGATTGAAAAATTCACAGACCTTCACAGGTCACTTGGGACTCATGGCTTTGTCCTAGTATGGTTTTAAAATCAAAATTAAATTCACTTTTTTTCTAGCTGTAATTCACTTTACCCCTTAATTTGAGAGGAGGGTCTCTTGGCAAGATATAAGGGAAAATCAATTCAAGGATTGACCAATCAAGAAGCCTCTAAGGCTAAAATTTTTTTCAAAGATAATTGACTTAAAGGAAAGCTTTGTTAAAAAGATAAGAATTGGTGGACCATCGAACAAAGGGAGATTCAGGGATGGGCCAAATTTGCCCTGCTAGAAAAGGGAAACATCCAGGTAAGTATTTTCAAACACATTTCTCTACTTGTAAAATCTGGCTTGGACTGGGAAACGAAGAACTTATTTTCAAAGGCATTATCTACCTGCAAAGTCTAGGTCTGACCGAGAAGCAGAAAACCCTCAAAATGTCTGTAAAGTCCAGCTTTGCCTGGGAAACAGGAAATTAGTTTCAGTTGCCATTGTCTTTGCATGTGTTGTTGCTGCATTTGAACATGTATCCATGCTTGCATGTCTTTGCATGATTTTTACAGGTATCTGTATGATGTCCCCATTCTTGGCATGTTATTTGCATAAGCATTTGCATGATCCACATATGTATTTGCATAAGTCTTTTGAACCTGCTAAACCCAAGTAAGTTGGAGTAGCAGGAAAATTCTTTTAAACCTGCTAAACCCAAGTAAGTTGGAATAGCAGGAAAAACATTGTGCATAAGTCTTTTAAACCTGCTAGAACCAAGTAAGTCGGAACAACAGGAAAGTCCTTTTAGTCACCTGTGATACTCAGGCAAGCTGGGAAATAGGAAAATCTTTTTAACTTGTAAAGTCCAGGCAAGCTGGGAAGCAGGAAAGTCATTTTAATCACCTGTTAAGTCCAGGAAAACTGGGAAGTAGGAAAATCCTTTTTAATCACCTATGATACCTTGGCATACTGGGAAGCAGGAAAATTTTTAGTCACCTGTGATGCCCAGGCGTATTGGAAAGCAGGAAAAACTTTTTAATCACCTATGAAGTCCAGGCAAGCTGGGAAGCAGGAAATCCTTTTTAATCACTTGTGATACCCAGGCATACTAGGAAGTAAGAAAGTTTTAATCACCTATGAAGTCCAGGCAAGCTGGAAAGCATGGAACTTATTTTCAAAAGAGTTTTTCTACCTGTATAGTCCATGTTCAGGTTGGGGATTTGAATGTTTTTAAAAACACCTGTGAAGCAGGTTCGTTTCAAAAGGTAATTTTTATTACATTTTTATCCCCTAGGAATTCTTGCCCATCAAAGAATTCTGCATACTATAATAGTGTCCACCAAGAAGCCAAAAAGGTTTGGCATCTATATAACTTTTGGGGACTTTTGAGATCCCCAAGGTGATCGGTTCTCGGTACTCATGGATTGCCATCGAGTGCTTTGAGAATCTAACACCCATAACTTTTGGGGACTTTTGAGATCCCCGTGGTGATCGGTTCTTGGTACTTATGGATTGCCATTGAGTGCTTCGAAAATCTGACAACCATAACTTTTGGGGACTTTTTCAGATCCCCATGGTGATCGGTTCTCGGTACTCATGGATTGCCACCAAGTTCTTCGAGGGTCTGACACCTATTACTTTTGGGGACTTTTGAGATCCCCGTGGTGATCGGTTCTTGGTACTCATGGATTGCCATCGAGTGCTTTGAAAATCTAACACCCATAATTTTTTTGCACTTTTGATATTCCCGTGGTGATCGGTTCTTGGTACTCATGTATTGCCATCGAGTGTTTCGAAAATCTGACACCCAAAACTTTTGGGGACTTTTGAAATCCCCATGGTGATCGGTTCTCGGTACTCATGAATTGCCATCGAGTGCTTCAAAAATCTGACACCCATCAATTCTGGGGACGTTTGAGATCCCCGTCTTGATCGATTCTCAATACTCATGGATTGCCATCGAGTGCTTTGAAAATCTAACACCCATAACTTTTGGGGGCTTTTGATTTTCCTGTGGTGATCGGTTATTAGTACTTTTGAAGAGGGTTTATATCTCCACCATTTGATGCACATAAGTTCCCAGTCAAGAAGTCTTTTAGGCTTGTAAGATTGCTGATGGAGGCCAAATATTTTCATCCTGTTTAGAAAGAAGGAAAGAAATTGCAAATCCAATGGTGACGTAGAAATCCCCAAGTGTTACCCCAGATAGGCATAATTCCAACCTTCAACCTTTTCTTTAGAATCTTTGAGCTTGGATACTTTTCTTAATTCTTATTTACTTTTCTTTTTCTTTGCATCAAGCTTTTCACTATATATATTTTTCTTTTCTCTCTCTTTTTCATAAGTCCCTTTGGGACCTATTAGATTCTCCACTAATTCAAACACTAAGGGAGGTCAGAATTTAAATAGATGGCAACACCCTGGTTCTTTTCCTTACCCATGGACTTACCTATTTAGGCTAAAAGAGGGTGACTAGGGATACATCTGTTTGGGCAAAGGGTTACAGGAAGAACTACCTCTACCGTCCCAGGTCCTTGTGTGGTAGCACAACCTCAATTAACACCCACAGCAAGTTTTATAAGAAAATAGGTTAAGCAGTTAAAACACTCAATAGATGTATATGTGTAGATCAGTGTTGGGCTTATCCTTCCAACAGGGTTATAATCTATCCGACTTCCTCAAGAATGTATTAATTTGCTCAAGCAAACAAGAATATCCTACATGGCATAAAGAAATTTTCTAATTGGGTTAACGCCCTAAAAGTCTTACTAAATCAAGAATTTTCTAGTTCTAAATTTCCTAAGTTCAGTTTGGAAAGCCTAAATGAGGTTCGTTGATTTTCAAAAAAAAAAATATTTTAAGAAAAACATATTAGTTAATTTTTGAAAAAAAAATTAACTGCTACATGCTAGGTTTGATTCCTAAGATATTAATTTCTTTAAAAAAATTAACCCAATTTTTTATTTTTTGGAATAAAATAATTAGGAGGACCCTGAAGTCTTAAAATTTTCACCTGGAGTGATTCCCCCCTCCCACTGTTAAAACAAGTATTGTCCTCAATGCTTTAAGAACAAGAAGTTTTAAGACGAAAGGGTACTTAGCAAGACAAATTCAGCAGAAAATAATGTTTAATTTGGAGAGAGATATTGTGGCGTAAAATGATGATGGCTCAATCAATGGGTTTAAAAATTTAGAATAAAAAACAAAATCGATAAAAAGAAAAATTGAACAAAAATGAAAGTAAACAAAATTATCGAGTTGTAGAACTTTTAAAAAAACTTTTAATGGTAAGTTAATTCTCCCCCTACACTTATTTGACAGTTAATATTTTACCCACAATAGACCAGGTAATTGGGTAAAGAAATACTTACCTCGCCGCTCAATGGGGTTAATGAGACTCCTTGTCTAGCTCAAGGAGGTATCGTTGGAGGCGTAGGACTTTCTTGTGGGCTTCGTCCCTACTCAGTTGGAAAAGTGTTGTTTTCTTTACTAGTAGCTCTTCCTTTTTAAGTTTATTCTTTTTGAGTATTCGGGCGATAAATTTGGTTGGGGTGGTTACTCTTGTTTTTTCTATGCTCGTCTCGGTTGGGCTCCCCCACCCTTTGTTTGTGAGTCTAGTGGTTTCTCTTTTCGCTCCTGTAGTGGCGTGCCACTGTCTATTGTTTTAGGTGCCTTATTTCCTTAAATGTTAGTTGGGCCCTTGGTGACCAAATCAACAGTTATATCATTCAAAGATATGGAAGTAGTGGTAATGTCTATAAGGTTTACTTCTTGGTTCTTAGGTGGTTGTGTCATTCCCTCATAGAGTTTGAATTCAATTTTGTCTTCTCCAACCTCCATAGAGATCATTCCTTCTCTCATGATGACCCAATATCTAAGACATAAAAGTATGCAGGCATTCAAAGCCCTTTGACTTGTACCAACAAGTCTTCTATTAGTCCTTCAGGGTGGACTAGAGAGTTATCAGCGAGCTGCAATACAACCGAAGTTGGTTGCAGGGTTTTGACACCCAATGTTTGATAGATGGATTTGGGCATCACGTTTATCGCAGCTCCTAGATCAAATAGTGCTTGTTTAATTGGTACTTTTCTAATTGTGCAGGGTATAGTGAATGACCTTGGATCTCGACACTTTTCTAGTATGCTAGGTTTGAAAAAGGCAGATACATTTGAACAAACTGGCACTTTTATACTAGGCTTAAATTTTCTTTTGTTTGTGCAGAGTTCTTTAAGAACCTTGGCATAGTTAGGTAGCTTCCTAAAGTTACTTTTCAAAAGGTGGCGACTAAAAATGTTGTCACTGAAAGTTACTTTTCAGTGGCGACTAAATAAAGTCGCCACCATTTATATTTCTTATATATTTTTGGTGGCGACAAGAGGAAGTCGCCACCCAATGTACAATATTCGGTGGCGACCTTGAAAAGTCGCCACTGAAACCTCTAACCCTTCATTACATTCGGTGGCGACCTTGCAAAGTCACCACCGAAACGTTTAACCCTTCAACACATTCGGTGGCGACCTTGAAAAGTCGCCACCGAAACGTCTAACTATCATTACATTCGGTGGCGACTTTCTGAGGTCGCCACCGAAACATCTAACCTATCATTACATTCGGTGGCGACCTCAAAAAGTCGCCACTGAAACATTTAACCTTTCAACACATTCGGTGGCGACCTTGAAAAGTCGCCACCGAAACGTCTAACCATTCATTACATTCGGTGGCGACCTTGAAAAGTCACCACCGAAACGTCTAGTCCTTCAACACATTCGGTGGCGACCTTATAAAGTCGCCACTGAAATGTCTAGCCCTTCAACACATTCGGTGGTGACCTTAGAAAGTCGCCACCAAAACGTTTAACCCTTCAACACATTCGGTGGTGACTCTAAAAAGTCGCCACTGAAACCTCTAACCCTTCATTACATTCGGTGGCGACCTCAAAAGGTCGCCACCGAAACGTCTAGCCCTTCATCACATTCGGTGGCGACCTTGAAACGTCGCCACCGAAACATTTAAACCTTCAACACATTCGATGGCGACCCTGAAAAGTCGCCACCAAAACGTCTAACCCTTCGTTACATTCGGTGGCGACCTCAGAAAGTCGCCACTGAAACGTCTAGCCCTTCAACACCTTTAGTGGCGACCTTGGAAAGTCACCACCGAAATGTTTAACCCTTCAACACATTCAGTGGAGACCTTGGAAAGTCACCACCGAAGGTAGAAAACATAATAAATATATTAGAATGAAATTATATAACAAAAAGTAATATATGGCTCAGTGGTTGCTGTGGACACTACTATGCATCATGTCCTGCCTTCGAATCTGTCCATGCGCTATTTTTAAAAAAATATAAGGTGGTCATGAAAGTGGAGATCCAGCGGCCGGAGGCGGAGGTTCGACAACCGGGGACGGAGGTTCGGCGGCCGGAGGTGGTGGTCTGGCGACCAGCGGCGGTGGTCCAGCGGTCGGCGAGCGATGGTAGAGATCTTCACCGGCCATTGAAACATGTGGTATCTTTCAGTGGCGACCAAAGTCGCCACTCAAACATGTCTTTCAGTGGCGACATAAGTCGCCACTGAAAACTATACATTCAGTGGCGACTTTGGTCGCCACTGAAAGACATGTTTCAGTGACGACAAAAGTCACCACTGAAAAGTATATATTTGGTGGCGACCACATTTAGTCGCCACCGAAACTTTCGGTGACAGACTTATAGGTGGCGGCCTTGTGGCGACCTAAAAGTCGCCACCAAAGATTTTTAGTGGCAACTATTAAGCATTCGGTGGCGACTTTTGTCGCCACCGAATGTCAGATTTTTTATAGTGTAGATCAAATAGTGCTTGTTCAATTGGTACTTTTCTAATTGTACAGGGTATAGTGAATGAACTTGGATCTCGACACTTTTCTGGTATGCTAGGTTTGAAAAGGGCAGATACATTTGAACTAACTGGCACTTTTATACTAGGCTTAAATTTCCTTTTGTTTGTGCAGAGTTCTTTAAGAACCTTGGCATAGTTAGGTAGCTTCCTAATTAATTCTATTAAGGGTATATTTACTTCTACCTTTTCTAAGAGTTCAAGGATCTCCTCATCCTGTTTAAAGTTATTGTTAGTCTTTTTATCGTGCATTAAAAAGGAACGGGGAAAGGGTAGTTTTTCAATGTCAACCCCTCTAACTTTAGGTTTGGGGATTGTACTTGTTTCATTGCCATTTTGCTCTTCTCAGAGGCGGAGGTATTTCATTTTCGTTTGTAGTTCTTTCTCTTTTCCGCTCTCACTTTCTACTCTTGGGCAGGAGGTTGTTTTGAAATTATCATCGTCCTCCTCTTCTTGAGTGATAGGCATTGTTGGTCCCTCATAGCCTTTGCGACTCTACAAGGTGATTGTGTTCACAGCTTTAGGGTTTATTACAGTGTCAGAGGGAATATTTCCTCCACTTTGTGCTTGATGTTCACTCATTTAATTGGACAATCCTTTTACGAATTCAACTATGTTGTCGCTCTTAGTGTTTGAGCCATTCACCTTAGATGCTAGGTCATTGAGTTTAGCGTCGAATTGGGTGACGATTGCCTGTAGTTGGGAGTTGGTTATATTATGCTCATGGACTAACTGTTCTCTTACTCCTAGAAATCCCTTTTCTAATATTTGGTTGAGCTCTCTTACTTCATAACCTAGACTCCCTTATTTAGTATTTGCTAGGGTGGTGGGGTTGGCTTTGATTAATTGGTTAAAAGGGTCTCTTTAGAAGTTTTCTATCCTATTTCCTTGGTTGGTTTGCCCAGGGTCCCTCCACCTAAAATTCGGATGGTCTCGCCATCCGAGGTTGTATGTGTTTGAGAACGGGTATCGCACAGGATACATCCTAGGTCTTAGCTGAAACATAGCATTGACCTCTTCCACTTTGTGTGGACAATCGCTAGCTGTGTGCATTATGGATTCACAAACGCTGCAGCTTGTGGCTACGAGAGCCAGATGCTCTATTTGCTGATATGGGTCTTGTAAGGCCTTGACAGCTTGGGTCAATTCAACTATGTCCCTAGTGATTTGGGCTAGTTAGGGTTTGGATCATGCCCTAATTCTTCAACTAGATGCACGTCTCTAGGGGATCTTCTCTTTTTAGTCATTCCACATTTTTTTATTCGACCTTAGGCCTCGACAAGGGTGAGGTCTTCTAGTGCACAATTGATTGCGTCCACTAATATGTCAAATTCCGCAGGGTTTAGACCATCTATAAAGCTATTTACTAGTTGGGCCAGAGAGAGATGGTGATTAGGGCATTTAGTCATCAAGTCCTGAAGGCGGACCCAAAAATTATAGTAGTTTTCATATCTCTCTTGCTTAATAGAAGTGATTTCTTTTCTAGTGGTTGAAACTTTGTTAGATGGGAAGAGCTTTTTGAGGAAGGCACTCCGGAGAGCATTCCAAGAGAGTAAGGATTCATGGGATTGGGTTGGTAGGTGTAAAAACCATTCCATGGCATTTCCTTCCAATCTCATTCGGAAAACCTTCCACATGACATCCTCTACTTGAGTGCCTATGGGTTTGAGTGTTGTGCTGTGCATGTGTAGAATATTTAAGTGCATATAGGGATTATCACCTGCCAATTCATGAAATTTTGGCAGGGAGTTCAGCACTGGTCCCTTCAGTTCAAAATCATTCTCAAAAATTGGGATTAGGTTTTGAGAATTTCATAGGAGAAGTCAGCTTTATTTAAGTCTCTAAGGGTGACCCTTTGGTCAAAAATTCCATCCCCATGATCACCCATGGTTATGGCGGAAATGTCTTCCCTTGTTTTCTCTCTCCTAATGTTACTTAAAGTCTGCTCGATCTCTAGGACTAAGAGAAACAAGTCTCCTTTAGATGTCCAAGTCATAAACTAGAGGATGGCCCTTTTATGTTGCCACACTTGTTGTGGTGAGTGTGGTGGCAAGCAGAGAGTAGTTTGCTGCTGCGAGCAGAAAATAGCTCATTATGGCGAGCTTGGCATCAAGCACACGACGAACCAAAGTAGGAAAAAAGAAAGAAAATTCGATAAATAAAGAGAGAACGGGAAAACAAGAAGAAAAGTGAGAAGAAAGAGACAAAAGATCGAAAAAGAAAATAAAATAAAAACAAGTAACTATTCGTTGAAGATGTAATCGACCTTTACATCAATCCAATGATTCCCTGGCAACAACGCCAATTTGATCGCTCACTTTTCACGAAGTCAAATTACTTTGAATCGAGGTTCCAACCAGTCGTCACGGTTGTGATCAAATAAAAACCTCAAGTAGCATAGGGTGCAACCCAAGGGTCGAGTCTCTCGCGGAATCTTCATATTAACCTGCAGTCGGTTAGTATCTTAAACAAGTTGGTATTTGCAGAATAAGTAGGGAGTTAATGGTTTCAAGGGTGAAGAATAAAATGAACCAGGATCCGAAGAAGAATACAACCAGACAATCATGGCCAATCAGAAAGTATTCAGGTATAATTAATTCATTCAAAATTTATCCTATTCATGACAATCATGCATTACGAAAGCCTATCTAATTATGAATGTTATCCTTGATCGGGAACATCAATAACATGCATCAAGAGATTTATAATATTATTAAACAAACTAATGCCCGACCGGGTTAATCAATTTAATCTAATATTGTCGCAATAAGAGATACAAGCAATCAAGAACTCGAACAATAGAATTATATTGAATTTCGGAAACCATAAGTCATAAATAATTTTTCCATATAAATCAAGCCTTTACTAATTCGTTATGAAGAATATAGAGCTTTGTACACGTTCGTTCATGGTTCAATGTAGCAAGATAATGACATAAGCAGTTCATATTCTCTCTACACTCTAGACTATACTAAATATGTGGGAATTACTTAATGCATTTTCAACCTTGTGAGACGTCTATTTATATTGCTCCGGGACCTCCAATTTGATTAGGAATAGGATGGAGATAACAGTTAATTGGTATAGAATTTAATATTTGAATTCAACTCCTTTGATGACTGGGATCCACATTAAACTCGCTTATTAAGGTTACTGCCATGTCATTGCCTTCTCCATGTTACACACTCACTGTGGTGAGTTGTTTTGCTCGCTGCAGCGAGCTATGCATCCTTGCTCTCTAGGGCGAGCTGTTTTGCTCGCTGCAGCGAGCTATGCATCCTTGCTCTCTAGGGTGAGCTATTTTGCTCGCCATGACAAGTGCTCTGCTTCATTCTTGCTTAGCTCTCTTTCTGAGCCTTTCTACGAGTTCATGCTTTGGATCCGGTTCCCTTACTTGGAGTATGTATTCCCATTGATCCCTGTTAAGCCTGCAGCACTCAACAAACATCAAAGTGCACCTATCCAATATTCCATGGGTTTCGCGGATTGATCGTCACTTAATTACTCTGAATTTCTTCGTAGTCGAGGTTCCATCCGATCGTCACGGTTGTGATCAAATAAAACCTCAGAGTAGCACAGGGCTAACCTAAGGGTCGAATCTCTCGCGGAATCTTCGTGTTAATCATACAATTGGTTAGTGTCTAAAGCTTGCAAGTATTCGCATATTGAGCGGGGAGTCAATGGTTTAAGGGGTTAAGAATAATATGAAACAGGATCCCAAGAAGAATAAAACTCAGCAATCATAGACAATCATAAAATATTCAGGTATAATTAATTCATTCGAAATTTATCTTATTCATGAAAGTCATGCATTACGAAAGCCTATCTAAATATTCATGTTATCCCTGACCGAGAACATCAATAACATGCATCATGAGATTTTATGATCTTATTAAACAAACTAATGCCCGACCGGGTCAATCAATTTTATCTAATACTATCGCAATAAGACATGCAAGCAATCAAGAACCCAAAGAATTGAATTGTATTGAATTCCAAAAGCCAGAAAACCTAAGTACCCCTTGTATAAATCTGGTCTTTACTAATTCGTTATGAGGACTCTAGCATCTTTGTACACGTTCGTTCATGGTTGAATGTAGCAAGATAATGACATAGAAAACGTAGCAAATACAATTGTAAACTCGAAGAGGATAAATACAAAAGCTGAATGAAATTAATAAACCCTAATGAAGAGCAATCGGCTCATGCCTACGCTAGTTCTCCTTGGAAACCCAAGAAGAACTTAGTCACTCATATTCTCTCTACCCTAATCTATTCTAATATATGGGAATCACTGAATTGTTGGATGCCTTTCCCACCTTGTGAGACTTCTATTTATAATACTTCCAGGACCTCCAATTTGATTAGGAATCAGATGGAGATAAATATTAATTGGTAAGGAATTTAATATTTAAATTCAAACCAATTTAAAACCATCTCCGACTCCTTATTTGTCTAGAAGTCCTTTAAAATTCGTCAATGGTTGCTTGTACACGTCATCATGCCTTGTTAGTTTTGGGGACTCGCTGTGGCAAGTAATATTGCTCGCCATAGGGAGCTGGGCTGCTTTGCTTGCTACAACGAGCTCTGTAATCTAGCTCCACTCCTTTCTTGTTCTATTTTCTTCCTGGATCTTGCTACGAGTTCTAGCTTTCATTCCGGTCCTTGTACTTGGAATATATCTTCTCATTGATCCTTGTTAAGCCTGCAGCACTCAACAACCATCAAACACACCTATTCGATATATATTTTCCGGATAATCAAGAATATCAATAAATAGGGCTTTTTATGAGCATTTTATCACATTTTTAGTTCTATTCCTTTTGTCAAGATATTCAAACTGTTTGGGGTAAAATCACACACACACACACACACACACACACACACACACACACACATATATATATATATATATATATATATTGTGCTATTTAGTACCCTAACGTCAGGTTGATTTTGGGTGTGATCAAATCCCCCACACTTAAACCTTTGTACTCGTGGACAAAGAAGATCTAAACCTAGAGCATTCAAGATCAAGCTAACTTAAAGGGTTAGTGCTCCCAACCAGAAATAAAAATCTACCATGCAATTACTCAAGTAAATTTTGATCCTAGGATCACTTTGGCCAATTTATCATGCATGAGAATTTCTTCAAGAATATTTAGGACCAACATAACAATGTCCTCATTGCCTCACCAATATATTGGGGTAAGATTTCACTGATAACATACTTACCTATCTCTTACCATAGGCTCGAAGAGGGTCTCTATCTCCACTGTTTGTTGCACACAAGTCCCTAGTTAAGAGGTCTTTTGGGCTTGTAACATTGGTGATGGAGGCTATATATTTTTACTGTTTAAAGAAAGAAACAGCATAAGCCTCTTATGCATAAATACTAAGTCCTGATTGTTTGAAAACTAATGTTTTTCTTCTTATCCTTCAACCTTATACATGCCCTTGGGTTTACTTTTGTGCTCGTGCACTTTAGTACTTTTGTACCTTCATTATTATTATACTCTTGTACTTTGGTACTTTTGTACCTTCTTTTATTTTTTTACTTTTCGAATAAACCATTTGGTTTACCGAATCCCCAAGGTTTTTCACATTATTGGGAGGACAAGAAGCCTTTGACCTGAACAATCAAACAATTAATATTAATAAAATACACTAGGAGAATTTGCTTATGTAAGGCTCAAAACAATGTGATAGGGTTATATATATATATATATATATATATATATGCTTGTGTTTGGGCATTGGGTACAAGACCCTCAATCTTCATAGGTTCTTGTGTGCTAGCCAGCCTCAATTAAGACCCTCTGCAAGTTCTAGAAGAAAACAAGTTAAGCAGTTAAAACACTCAATGGATATATTTGTGTAGATTAGTGTTTAGGCTGATCCTTCCAACAAGGTTAGGTCACTTAGATTGGTCTTTCAATAATCCTTCAAAGTCTCTCATCCATGTGTTATTTTGCTCAAGAAAACAAGAATATCCTTTATGGTAAAAAGAAATTTCTAGTTGGGTTAACGCCCTAAAAGTATTACTAAATCAAGAACTTTCTAGTTCTAAATTTCCTAAGTTCGGTTTGGAAAGCCTAAATGAGGTTCCTTGATTTTCAAAAAGTATCTTTTAAGAAAAGCATATTAGTTAATTTTTTTTAAAAAAATTTTCTAACTGGTACATGCTAGGTTTACCCCCCACAAATTAGAATCAAGCATTTTATGTTCAGGTGTAGGTGGTATTTAGTCCACCATTTTCCTTTACTTGTTTATCTCTGTTTTAGGGGTTGGACACTTGCTTACAAAAATATTCATAGCAATTCAAAATATTAGCCATCAGTAGCATTTCGTTAGACAACATTCATCATTCAGTTATACATAGTTATTCAGGTTATGTCAAAAATAAATAAATAAAAAGGAACAAATGACTCAGTCGAAAACTGACAAAATTTAAAAATTACTACTACTGGGAGGTTTCCTCCCCCAGATTTTTCCTAGAAGGCTACCAAAATTAAGGATAAGGTGATGAATGAAGTAGCCAGATGGTCAATCCAGCTTCAGATTCTCCTTCAAAAGTCAGAGTGGTAGTAGGTACCTATGCTCCAGGGAACTTTCAGTGTTCCCTTTTACCTTTCCAAGTCGCAGATTCTTTTTGAATATTTTATAAATTATGGGGAAACTTTTAGTCTTCCCCTTCGACTAACCAATGTGCAGGTTCTCCATGAATATTAAAAAAAGTAGGAGAAACTTGCTTTTCGGGAAACATTGAGTATTCCCCCCTCTATGTTTATCTTACCCTTCGATCATCCCTATTGCTAAATCTACTTCACCTTGATCTAAGATGGTTTCAATTTTAGGGCTTCTATCCTTTATACCTATATCACAAACATTATTTGTCTTACGGATAAAAGATGGAATATAAATTTCTAAGGAAGGGGCAAGGGGTGTTTGCTTTTGGATTTCGGGTTGTTCTATTTTCTTTTTGAATGAAGGAATGGCTCGCAAATGTGGACAATGGTCCTCCTTTGCCTCCAGGTTTCCTCCTATGGTAGTCTTGCCAAATGTTGCTTTTTCAATTTCCTTGGTCTCCTCGTCTTCTTCAAGTTTAAACCTTACGGTTTTCTTTTTATACTCACAAAGAGGAGAGGCAATTGAAAACGTAATACATTTATCTTCCATGTTTTTCATAGAACTTTTGGAATTTATGGAATAGGCAAGTTGCATGATTTCTGTTTCAAGACAAGCCTCCTTCTCTTCTATTTGTCTTTGTTGTTCGCTTAGACTAGAGAGGCATGAATTCACAATTTCCCACCATGCATGCATTTACCTATCCACTTCAGCTCGATTCTCTTTGAATTTAACGGATATGTTCGTAAATCCTTTGAGAAATAGTTGTTTAATTTCGATGAGACTATCCATTAGATGTTCGGACCCTTGCTGGTGCATGGTCGGAACTCTTTCATAATAATAGGGATAGTAATCGTCCCCATATTCATGGATTGGGTGGAAATATTTATCCATAGGTTTTTATCATTACTTGAAAAGAAAATTTTTACAACTTGAAAAAAAAAATATATATATATAGATATATATATATATATGTGCAACTGTCATTTTTGGTTTAGACAATTCATAATTGAAAATAAGGACTGCAAGGGGTCATAACCTTGGGGGACTTGTCCTTAGGTGATTACCTAAGTGCCTACGTACCCTTGTTAAGGGATCAAAGTCCACGTAGTTCGAAGAGGAAACATCCATAGGAGCCATTAGGCAGGAATATTACCCGTGGTCGCCGTGTGCGACTAGGACGTGTATGCTGCTCCAGGCGGGAGAGCCACCTGTTGGGGGTAGGTGGTAAGTGATGGGTAAGAGAATAGGGGTCCTGATATAATAATATGAGCAAGAGGATAAGTTTACTGTGAGTTATGTTGATTAAACTTCGTTGATTCCCCCAAATGAGGGGTATTTATACTTCGTGTAGTGAGAAACGTGGTCGCCCTACATTCCTATGGATCATGCTCGAGCCATGTTCCACGATCCTCCTCCTAATCTTTGTTTACGAGGGAGTCTGAGGGGATCGTGGTATGAGGCATGTATGAGGCCATCGATCGGTGCCACGTGTTACTGATATGAGGTCTGACTAGTATTCTAGAAGACTAGTGCCACGTGTCCATAGGAGGGAATATTATGGAATTACATAAGTCCCCCAAGTCTATGGATGATGTGCGCCCGTGGACTTAAGTTGTTTTTGACAAAGTATTGGGGGCAAGATCGCCCACCTTGAGTTGTTCGTGGAGTTAGGCCGACCTGCTAATCATGGGGTGAAGGCAGTCGAGCGTGCATCCAATAGGACTTTGAGTTTTTCTAGGAGTTACTTTGAAGGAGTGGACAGCCATGGATGCCACGTTTCAAGATCTTGTCGGCTGCTGTCGCTTTATATGTCTCGTAATCTTCTGCGAAGCCATTTTCCTTTTTTATTTATTGTCCACGTATTTCCAAGGGGCGCCATAATTAGCCTCTGCCTCAAGTTTCCTTCATATACCCTTTGAGTCTTTTGGAAGACCTTCAAACTTTAAGGGTCTTTTCTCGATGTGGATCGAGGACTTCGAATCTGCGCCGTTCTTCTCTAATGTGTGTGTACTTGGATTGGATGGTTGTAGCCCCGAGTTAGTTTAGTTGATAATTATTTCCTTCCTGTTGCAGGATTCAAGGGTGGCTGAGATTTGAATCGTCGAGCCTTCAGATCCCTATAAATACCCCGAAGAATGAAAAGAAAGCTCTATTTACCTTTGAGTTCTCTGAATCCGATCCTCCATCTCCGAGTGTCTTTTGTTTATTGCTTTCGAATCTTTTCGCCGTTCGTTGATTGCGTTTCTCCGTCGCCAATGAAGATGAAAGTGAGTGTTGTCTCCTTCTTCTTGCTTCTTGTCTCCTGCGCTTTTTTCTTTCCCTGATTTTAGGATTTTCTATTTCAATTTTCAAGATTATATCCCATCGGTTTCACTGATTTGGAAGACATCTCTCCTCCTCCTCTAAATCGCACTAGGGATAATCAAAGCAAGGCAGGGTTCTTGTCCCAGCCAAGAGAGGGCTGCCGAAGTTTGTATTGAGGTTCCTGAAGGAGGCAGGAGAGTAAAGAGAAGGCAAGGTTCTTCTCCTACTTTCGATAATACTGGCAGAGATTGTCTTCATCAAAGAGAGGATCTCCAAGGGAAAGAAAGGAGGAAAGAAAGAGGAAATCCTAAAGAAAAAGAAGGGGACCGAAGAGGCATGTCAAAACGGATTCACGACTTCTTTCCCAGGTTCCTTCGTCTTCGACGGGACAACAGAGGGCTACTCCGGTGGAGGCCAGAGTTGTCGCTTTGGTTGAAGGTACTTTTTCGTCTTTAGAGCCAACTCACTGTTAGTCCTTGAGGGTGACTCTGTCAAGCTCTCATTCTTCTCGTTCCACCGAGCCTGCGGTCCCGGGTTCTACTGGGAGTGTGGAGGAGTCGGTGAGCAAGAGGGTTCGAGTAGAGGGGGCGATTGACTAGACTGATGTTGTTGTTGCTGAAAGCGGGGCTGAGGCTCCTACTGAAAGGTTGGTCGCTGTGTAGAAGAGTGCTTCGGCGAGGGCAGGCGACCAAAGTGAGCTCGTTGCTAAGAATGTAGTGGTGAGTCAAGTGGCTACCACTACGTCTGGAGATGCAGATATGGTGATTCATTCGTTAGAAAATTTTGGCTTGGACCCTTCGCAAGCTGCGCAAGGGCCATGGGGGGAGGAGGTGCTCATTTTTGCTCAGTGGCCCTTGGTAGCCGTTTTCCTATGGATCTAACTGAGAGGGCTGCTAGGGCAATAGATACAAATTCTGTAGACATTGCTCTACGAGCTTTTAAGGGTGCTGCCAATTCTTTGGCTAACTTCCACCAAGCTGGAGATATGTGGCGAGTGAAATTGGTTAGTATTAATATTTGAATTCTCTTTGAGTTATTTTTAGAGTAAGATTTTGAGTACATGACCTTAAAGTGATGATCCTTTTTTTATGTAGCTGGGCTTCACTTGGAGTGAGAAGACTTGACCTCAGCTCTTAAAACAAAAGACAATGTTCTCGAGCGCACGAGAGAGCAACTGGAGGAAGCGCGCGAGAACTTAGCAGTTAAGGAGAAGGAGTGCGAGAGGATGGGTCGTGAGTTGGAGTCTATAACTCACTAGGTCTCTCGCCTTCGGGGTGAAAGTGGTCACCTTAGAGAGGTCAAATTCTTGTGATCGGACTTTGGGAAGTCTCGCGACGAATTAGCTGCCCGTCGAGAAGTTACGGAGAAGCGTCTGCAAGAACTTCAATCTCTTTGCGAGGTGTTGAGGAATGCTGAGGCTCGCGCGCATGAGAACATGGTGGGTTGGCTGGAAGCTAAGGGTCGGATTGGGGATGTGGCCGATCGTCAAGCGAAGAGGTTGGCCGAGAAAATCTATGGGATGCTCTTGGCGGTCGAGCAACTCACGCGTCTTCGTGGGGAGAGGTTTTATGCTGAGTGGGTGGCCTCTCTTCACCCTTCCTTCGAGCTTTTCGATGGCAACCTTAGGGGTTGGCTTGCAACTAATCTGTCCGTGGATTTTACTGGCCATCGCCAATTGGCTAAGCGTCCTTTGAGTCATCATCTCCTTTCTGTGAGGGCCGGACGTGTCCCCAAGATTGGAGTTATTTCTCAGCCAGTAGTTTAGAGTGTAGTGAGGGAGCCGTCGGGAAACATTGGCGATCCTGAGCTCAGCGAGCCCCTGACATATGTTGACCTTGGGGATGCCTAAGTGTAGATTGTATTTTATAGGTTTTTTGCCAAGTGTAATAGGCAGTTACTTGACTTGATATAAATGAAATGACTTTTGTCTAGTTTTGATTTACTTGTTTTTCTCTTTTTACTTCTGGGTAAAAGGATTTCTATACAAGCACCGTGTGATCAAGACGGTTTTGCATGAATTAGGAAATTTTGCTATCGTAGTTTGTTCATGAAAGTTCATTTAAGACTCCATGTGGAGTATCTACCTTTAGAGGCTATTTTAGTGTTCCAGAGAGGCTATTTGGACAATTGACACCCACTACAACAAAACATGGATTTACCCATGGAATATATTCCGTGGGTAATCCGCGGGGAATCTATGGGAAAACGGGGAATTTTTTTTTCTTCAAAATTACCCACGGGGGTTTAGCCACGGATTGGATTCCATGGGTAATTTCATAAAATTACACATGGATTAGCCACGGATTTACAATCGTGGCTAATTTCCGTGGGTAATTTGTCAATTAGCCACATATTAATTTTTGTGGGCAATTTCTTGGAATTAGCCATGGATTTACAATCCATCGGTAATATCCGTGGCTAATCCGTGGGTAAATGTTTATTATTTAAATTTTAGATGTATATATATAAATTGTTTTATATTAATAAAACAACAAGTGATAAATGGCCTAGTGGTAATTCTAAATATTACCATGCATGATGTCCTCTCTACGAATCCTCTACGGACTATTTTTCAAAAATATAATGCGATTTATGGAGGAGGAATTGCCGGCGGCCGGTAACCGGAGGGGTTGCGGCGGCTGGTGGTCGGACGGTGATCGGAAGGGTTGCCGACGACCGGTGAAGTTCACCTGCGGCCGATCGATTCTATGAAATTCCCCACTGAATAATCTGTGGCTAAAATTAAAATTCCGTGGCTATTTCCCCACGGACTCAAAATTCTGTGGGTAATTTTTTACCCACACCATTTTTACCCACGGATTGTGTCCGTGGGTAAACTCATTTACCCACGGAATAACACAGATTTACTCACGAATTTATTCGTGGGTAAATCTGTGTTTTGTTGTAGTGACCATCTCCGTGAGGGAACCTTTGCATGATCTTGGTAGCTCTCCAAGTATCTTTTGGGGCGGTCGATCCCTTTTGCCTTAGAAGGGCTTGTTGCAAGTTGACTTTGCAGACTTAGTTTTTATTTTGTTATGGCTCTTGTCTTTATCCGAAAAAAAGAGTCGATTAATTGTAAACAAAAAGGGTTATATACGAAAACCTATGGACCATAGAAGGTCTATTCTAAGAATGATAAATCCTAACCACATAGGGGTCCGCCTGAGCATCATGCTTGGTAAACCTTCTTTTGCACACACACACTTGTATGTCACTAAGAACTACGTTTGGCTCTGATCCCTTGTTTAACAGGGTACGTAGGCATCAGAATTTCACCCAGATTTTACTCACCTTCTGTTGTTTGATAAGATTTACTTAAGGCCAAATACATCTAAATTTAGGGTTTTATGGGGTAACTATCGTGAGATGGGCGACGAGGGGTGCCTAACACCTACTCCTTGACATAAGCAGTCTTCCGAACCCACGCTTTCATCATTTTCGCCATTTTTATTAATTATTATTTCATTTGAACTCATTTTTGAAAACCTTTTCCAAGTATAAGGACAAGAAACTTGATGGAGACTCTGTCACAAGAGGCGATCGTTACACCTAGTAGTCATCACATTCAATATTGTTGGACACGATGTTGTGACGGCCATCTACCGTACCCAGAGTGAGGGTTCAGGTCGTGTCACAGGCGGAAGAGGTGATCGGTTTGGGGAGTCGCCACCAAGTTTTAACCTCTCAAAACTTGAAAATGGTGTAAGTTTGAAAATACAGTGAGAAATGAAGTTTGAAAGTAAAAATATATTGAAATAATACTTTTATAAATATGCTTTCGAAATTAAATTGAAATTAATTTCCTAAAATAAATAATTGATTTTTATTTAAGAAGTGCATTTAAAATCATGGCGGACCGGTCTATGACCAAAGATTCAAGTTCGGGAGTCTCTTTGAGCCAAGGGGAAGGTGTTAGGCACCCCTCGTCTCCCGTCCGTGGACGAGGTTAGCCTATAATGAGAATTCAACTTGATTTGGCCTTTTTAAGAATAATTGGGTTCTATCAGACAAATGCAGTGTTGGGAACGAACTAGGATGAAACTGATCACACCCAAAATGAACCTAACTTTAGGGTGCAAATAGCTTAAGAAATACATAAATATATATATATGGTTTTGCATTAATTAGGTTGATTATCTTGACGTAGGGAACCAACTAGAAATGTAGCTAATTCCCTGGTTTTAAACATAAATATATTAATTCTAATCATTCCTGAATTTTCGTAATATCTATTCAATATTAGAAATGTTATGTTTAATGTTTGTTCAAGTGTTTCAGGCTTGACCCAGGTTGATTAGTTGAAGTTCTTCCAAGTCAGGGACCAGAACACGGAATCAGAAGATAGAAGCAGAGCATAATTAAAAAGGCCAAAAGGCAAAGCGAGCAAAATAGGATATTTAGGACAAATATTTCGGAATTTTCTTTTTCTCTCTTGGACTCACAATACCTTTCTCTCAGAGTATTCCTCGGCTCACAGTGCTCTCTCCGGTATTTTTCGTGTCCTGAACAATGTGAACGATCCCCTATTTATATTGGTCGTGGTGGTGCTGAAAAAGTGAAGCTGACTCAACTCATAGCTAGCTAGGGGTAGCAACCTTAGAAAACCCTAGAACAGTCATTTATGGCCATTAATGCACCAGGGGTCGCGACATCGGGTCCCTTGATTCCCGGGATTGAGGATGACGCGGCTGTTGGTGTCATGAAGACGTCATGTCAGGGGTCGCGACCCTTGAGTCCTATTTAAAATTTTTTTCTATTTTCCTTATTTTCTTGGTTTCTTTATTTTCTTATCTTTCAAAATATTTTTACATCGGGCGTCCATAGATTCCCCTCTTTACTTTTTTCTTGAAAAATTACATCCTTTATCATGATTGGGAAAATAAGTAAAGACAAAAAAGAGATATGGTTTTGTTAGGGATTTTTTAAGGACAAACAAAATGGGGTGTCCACAGTGGCTAAGTATTGTAGTTTGTCCTAGGGTTTCTATGTAATTCGCTTGAGCTATGCGCTCTTAAATTAGGGAAGTTAGTTTTGGTCGATGCAGTTAATCTACCTTTGATCATGACCCTGGAACATATCGGTTGTCTGATTCAAGACTCATGATTGGATTAAATGGACCTAGCGGTTGTAGCTTCGGGTAGATCGACTCGAATTATATACATTCCTTTGTATATTTTGGATTTTTATAAATTAAATATATTGCTCTAATTCTTTCAACACTATCTTAGTGCGAGTGCGATATTTCTCATTTAGATATGCACCAAGGTCCTTAGGCAGTGGTCGGGACAAATTTCGGATGAAAAGGTTTGATAAAGTGCTTCCAAAATATCTTTATCAAAAATCTGTTTCACTTAGCAAGGATAGAAAATTTACAAACAACCCGAAGGATAATCTATTCTTCCTAGTTACTCATTTTAATCATCATATCTTACTACTGTTACAATCTTGCTTAATTGCTTTCTTCAAGATATTTCCTGAATACTTATCTCAGTTTAACTATTCAGGCATGGTTACTGCGAGGTTACTAAGGGTCCGTTTGGTAAGAATGCACTACAGTACAATCATGGTGTTTCACGACTCCCAAAAAAATTACATCATATTTTATACATACCAAACATACTTTTTATCATACTTTTTCTCTCTATCTCTTTCCTTACTTTTGTCTACAGTACTTTCCTTTATTCTAAAGTACTTTACTCTACAGTACTTCCTTTACAGTACTTTACATCCGTGCATTTATACCAAGCGTGCCCTAAAGGTTATGTGAGAGAACGAACCTTGGTTGTGCATTATACTGCAAAACTTTAGGTTTCATTTGATCCTAACTTTATGACGAGTTAGGGGTATAAACTTACGTTTATGTTGTTCGTCACCTTCTTTGACTATCATTGGTACAAGCAACCCCTATGCCTGTCATAATGCCTCGTTCTAGAGAGGGACCCTCTTCTTCCTTTGTTCCTTGTCAGCCCAAAGTCAACTAGGGACACACGTTCTCCCATTAAACTCCTTCGTATAGGTTTGCTTCCCTTAGCATATGCACCAAGAAAGGACTCCTTGGCCTTTTATGGCATACACTCTGAGTGTCATTTGACTCCATGAGTCTCCCACACACTCATTTTGAATTACGTGGATTTTGATCCCTGCGGAGGGGTACATAGGCCCTAGGCTCGTATCCTAAGTCAAGTCCTCCCTTTAAAAAGCCCTAAAAACACATGTATGTTCAAAAATGGTAATATTGACCAAACATAAATTACTATTTTTATTCTAGGGGAAACTGTCCTATAGTCGGAGGGTGAGGTGTGTCAAACAGTTTTCCTTTGTCATTAAATAGACTTCCGAGTCCGTTCTGGCTCGCGCACCAATTTTCAAACATGAAAGCCTTATCCTTTCATTTTTTTTTCAAAAGTTACTTTTGAAACCTTTTCCAAGTTTTTGGAAATATTTGGTGACCACTCCAATCTTTTTGAAAAATAAAACACCTATCTTTAAAAAAGTGGTGCGCCATCTGAGAGGAGAGTATAAACCTTCGAGGAAATACTCACAATAGCTAATTTATTATTATTTTATATTATATTTTTTAAATTAAAGAGTAAATTTCATGCATGTATGTACATGGAAAATCTCTACATATGATAGGCTTGTTAGGTTTTAGGTCATTGGTGTAACAAAAAACCTATTTTTAATTAAAAAATACAAAAAAAATTAATAAGAGGTGTAACTGTCGTTTTTGGTTCAGACAATTAATAATGTCAACTAAGGACCGCAAGGGGTCGTAGACATGGGGGACATGTCCTTAGGTGACGACCTAGGTGCCTACGTACCCTTGTAGAGGGATCAAAGTCCACGTAGTTCGAAGAGGGAACGTCCATGGTTGCTGTTAGTTAGGAATGTTACCTGTAATGGCCGTGTGCGGCTAGGACGTGTGTGTGTTCTCCGGGTGGGTGAGCCACCTGCTGGAGGTACCTCGTAGGTAGATGGAGCGAACAGGGGTCTCTGGATGCTGTTGAGAGCGAGAGGATGAGTATATCCTGTTAATGGAGTGAATGTGGGCTGATGTCTGTTAGGTAGACTTCAGTTAACGATGATCTCATGATATGCTTTGTATTACGAGCACTGTCTTGTTTGCTTCTGGGTTCTCCCCTGTTTTAGTCCCCCAGGTGAGGGGTACTTATACTCGGGGTAGAGGAGAACATTGTCGACCCACGTTCTTGAGCCTGGAGCTCGACCCACGATCTTGGCAGTTCACCCATGTCTCCATTGCGGGAGAGTACGCGGGTGATTGTGGGGAGAAGCCACGTCTGGGACCATCAAGCTGTGCCACGTGTCAGTGATCCGTGGTCCAGTTAACCTTCTAGAAGGCTAGTGCCACGTGTCCTTAGGAGGGCATATTATGGAAGTACATAAGTCTGCCATATCTATGGGTGTTGGGCGCCCGTGGACTTAAGTTGACTTTTGCAGAATGTTGGGCGTTAGGTCACCCGCTATGAATTGTTCGTGGGGCCAGATTGATCGCTAAGCATAAGAGATGAGGTGGTCGGTTGTGCATTCGAAGGAACTCGCATTTCCTTGGAGATTGTCAGGAGCGAGTATTCAAGGATACCACTCGTCCGGATCTAGACGGTTAATCACTTGACTCAGCAAGTTTCTCGAGCCGTCTCTGCAGAAACGCTCGCGTTTTTTCGAGGAGACATCATCATTGCAGAGAAGATGAATTTCCAGAGATGCCCTTGGAGGGCTTCGAGGGGATTTGAAAGGTCATGGGCTTTTTGGACATTTTCCTGGGCGCGACGGTTGACACGTGGAACAAGCTTCGTCTAATTAGAGCGAGATCGACTGCTAATTGTCGCGATTGGGGGTGGTCGAGTGTGTGCTCGGGAGGGCTCGTGTTTCTCTAGAGATTACCTAAAGGGGTGGTGCCACGCATCAAGATCCTATCTGCTGCCGTCACTTTGGATGTTTGGTAATGTTACTTGTGAAGCTGTTTTTCTCCTTTTAAGGTAGACGCCATCATTAGCCATTGCTTTAGAGTTCCGTGTTTACCCTTGGGTCCTTTTGGAGGACTTTGGGGCTTCCGAGGGTGTTTAGGTCTTTCTGATTGTGGCTTGATGACTTTGAATATGAGTCGTTCCTCTTGGCGCGTATTTGCTGGGATCGGATGACTTCGACCTTTATTTAATGTAGGTGATAATTACTTTTTTTGTTGTGGCTTTCGAGGGAGGCTGTGATTTGAATCGTCACGCCTCTAGCTCCCTATAAATACTTCCAAGATTAAAAAGGAAAAGGCTCTGTTTACCTTCAAACTTTCTGATTTTTGACCCTTTGTCCCCGAGAGTCCCTTCATCTCCGAGAGTTCTCCATTTCTTTCTCTGCGTTTAAGTTTCTTGCTTACTTGTTTGTATTTTGCCCTGGCCAACGAAGATGAAAGTGAGTGTTGTCTCCCTCTGATTTCTCCTTTTGCGTTTTTTCCCCTCTCTGATTTAGGGTTTGCTGATTGCAGGGTTGTACCCCTTCGACTTTACTAACTTAGAGGATCTTTCTTCTCCGTCTCCTTCTCCTCTTAACCGCGCTAGGAATAGTAACCTAGGTAGGGAGAAAAGGCCAAGACAGGGTTCTTCTGCCAACCGAGAGAAGGTTGCCAGATTTCATATCGGGACATTTGAATGAGGTAGGAGGGCTGAAGGGAGACAAGGCTCAGATAACCCCGCCGGAGGTGATGGGAGGCAAGGCTCAGGTGCCACCACCGGAGGTCCTTATCAGTGGAAGGAGGATCTCTAAGGGAAAGAAAGGAGGAAAGAAAAAAGGAAAGAAGGAGGAAATCCTAAAGAAGGGGGGTCCAAGAAGATGGATTCTCGGCTTTCTTCTCGGGTTCCTCCATCTTTGGCGGTGCATCAGAGGGTTCCTCTGGTGGAGACTACAGTTACTGCTTCAGTGGGGGGTACTTTTCTGCCTTCAGAGCAGACTCATCACTCAGCCTTGAGGGTGGTTTTGTCGAGCTCTTCCTCTCCACGTTCTGCAGGGGGTGCCCAGGAGCTGGCGAGCAAGAGGCTTGGAGTGGAAGGAGCAGTTGGACAGGATGTTGCCATTGCTCTTGAGGCTCCTCCCGCAAGGTTGGTTGCCGTGGAAGAGTGTGCTTCAGCGGCGGGTGGCTATAGTGGGCTTGTTGCTGAGAATGTAGTGGTGAGTCAAATGGCTGCCACTGTTTATGGAGATGTGGCTTTAGAAGGTTTTGCTTCGGAGGATCCTTCACAAACTGTCCAAGGGTTTTCGGGGGGAGGAGGTGCCCTCTTTTGCTATAGTAGCCCATGGGACGAAATTCCCCGTGGATTTGGGGGAGAGGGCTGCTAGGGCAATTGACTCAAATACTCTAATCGTTGCTTGGCGAGCTTTTGAGGGTGCGGCCAACTCTTTGGTTGACTTCCATCAAGCCAATAACATGTGGGAGAAGCAAGTAGTAAGCTTTTTACTTTGAGTATCCCAATTTTGTTTAGCGTATCATCCTTTGCTATCACATTCTTTCTCTCTTATTTTCTACGCAGGTTAATCTTCGCAAGGATCTGGATAAGCTAGTTTTGCTTCTTGATACAAGAAATAAGTCCCTGGAGCATTCGCAACTACAACTCAAGGAGGTGCGCGCGAATTTGCAGGGAAAGGAGAAAGAGTGCGAGGGCATGGATTGTGAGATATGGTCTCTGACTTGCCAGGTCGCCCATCTTCGTGCCAAAGGTGATTAACTCACAGAGGCCAGACTTCTGTGATCGAATTTGCAGAGGTCTCGTGCAGAGCTAAGTGATCGGCAGGAGGATGCGGAGAAGCATTTGCAAGAGCTACGTTCTCTTCACAAGGCTTTGAAGAATGCCGAGGCTCGTGCTAATGATAACATGATGGCCTGGTTGGACGCTGAGAGTAATATTGGATTTGCGGGTGACCGCCAGGAGGAGTTGATGGCTAAAAGGATGTATGGAATGTTGTTGGCGGTTAAGCAGCTCACACGTCTTCGTGAGGAAAGATTTCCTGCTGAGTGGGTGAGCTCTTTACATCCTGCTCTAGAGCTCTTTGATGGCGAGCTTAGGGTCCGACTTTCGACTGATCAGCCCGCATATTTTGCTCTCCTTTCTGTTATGGCCGAGTGTGATCTTGAGATTGGAGCTACTTATCAGGAAATGGCTGAGGTTGCGATAAGGGAGACGTCGGGGAATGCTAGCAGTCCCAAGCTTAGGGAGTCCCTTATTGATGCTGGCCTTGGGGATGCCCAAGAGTAGTTTGTATTTGTAGGGTCTCTATTCTTTTTTGCCAAGTGTAATAGACAATTGCCCCCCTTTTTGTACATTAATGCAGTGACTTTTGTCTTTGAACTTTTTTGTTCTCTTTTCACTCGTGGGTAAAAAGGTTTCTCTTTTAACTTCTGGGTAAAAAGGTTTTTGCATAAGTATCGTGTGATCAAAACGGCTTTGCATGATGATTGCTAGCATGGTTTATGTTTGAACGTTTGTTTAGGACTCCTTGTGGAGTTATTAGATTCTAAGAGGTTTACTCGGTAGAGTGGAACCATCTTTGTGATGCGAGTTCTAACTTTGCGAATTTGTTTGTGGCTCATTTCTTTATCAAAAGGAAACTTCGATTGATACTATGCAAAGTGGTTACATTCGAAAACCTAAAGACCTTGGGAGGTCTATTCTTCTAGGAATGATAAAGAGGCAAAGATGAGTTTAGCCAAAATGCCTAGCGGGCGAGATACGAAATTCGGAAAGGAGTTCAAGTAGGGACTTTGTTCGGACGGGCGAACTTCTCCAGTTCTTATTGTTCTATATGATTATTGCGCAGTTCTCTGGGGCTAGGGTGAGCGACCTTGATGGTCTTTGTTAAGCTAGCTGCGCAGAATGCTCGCGCTAAGTTTTGGTCCGCCATGATTTCTCTGATTCCCTGTGGCGTCGGGAACTTCATGGTGAGTTGTGTCGTGGATACAATAGTTCTGAGCCTGTTTCGGGACGGTCTCCCTAAGTTATCATTGTATGTTGTTGGTGCCGTGATGATGATGAAGTCAGTGTCAAGGCTTGCTACTTTCGACGAGCTGCCTACTGATGTGCGGTCCGTTATGACTCCTTCTGCCGGGACTTTGGCTCCAAAAAATCTGATGAGTGTGCCGAAAAATAGCCTTATGTTTTCCTCGCTTAAGACAAGTTTCTTGAAGGTGTCAAAATATAGGACGTCCACGGAGGATCCTTGGTCTAATAGGACTCGTTTTACCTCATAGTTTGCTATGATCGCCATTATAACCATGGGCTCATCGTGAGTTGGTCCTTGCAGATTCGAGAGATCGAACGTGATTGGATCCTTTTGCTCTTCATCTTTCTTTCTCTGTTTGAGGAGATAATCGAGGGTAAGTATGGAATGTTCTAGCCTCTTCTTGTTTTGGGGTTGCGAGGCAGTCCCCTTTTGTAGTCCTCCCGCAATGACATTAATGACCCCTTGAGGGGGTTGCTGTCCACTTATCCTTCAGTCGTTCCACGTTGGGGTTATCTATGTCCTTTATGTATCTTCCCAGCTACCCTTTCTGTATTAATTCCTCGATCTGATCCTTTAGATGTATGCAATCATTAGTCTCGTACCCATAATCCTTGTGGAACTGGCAGTATTTGGACTTGTCTACGGGTTTTCCAGTTTTTCGTCTCTTCATCTTGGGAGAGAAACTGAGCATGTCGGAGTTGTAGATTTCCTCTAGGACTCCAACGTAGGACTTGTTGAGGGGTGTGTAACTAGTGAATCGTCCCTTGGGGGGTGAACGAGGTCTTGGCGGTGAGCGCTTTCTGCTACTCTTCTCCTTCTGGCTTTGGTTCTTGGTAGTTCCTTTTTCTTTCTTCTTTTCCAACCACTTTAGGTTAGTTCGGCTTACCAGGAACTTTTGCATCTTGTCTTTTGCTATCTGGGCATTTTCCTTCTGGATGAACAACTCTGCCCTGTCCATTAATTCTTGTAGAGTGGAAACTAGGCATCTGTTGAGTTCACCGTAAAATTGCGAGAACCTAAGGCCTTGCTTGATGACAAAGATGGCGACCCCTGACTTGGTGTGAGAGTTTCGTGAACCGTGCCAGGAAGGCTTGCAAGGTCTCTCCTTCTTCTTGGTGAAAATCAATGAAGGAATCTTCATTTCTCTAGTACTCTTTGCTACTGTCGAACATAGTTAGTAATTTGTAAGCCAGCTGCTCGAAACTGTGGATTGAGTTCGTAGGTAGCAGTGAGAACTATCTTAGTGCTGCTTCTTTCAGGGTGGACGAGAAAACTCGACATTGCTATCCGTCCGTCATGCTGATTATCGAAATGGCTGAGTTAAAAGTATTGAGGTGGTCCCGTGGGTCTGTCTCTTCTCCATATGGCTCTATGTGGAAGGGCATTTTGAAATCCATGAGTACGTGCTCGTTCATAACCTGTTGAGTGAAAGGATGTCATCCTCTCCCTTAAAAGTCGAACTCGGTTCATTGATATTGGCCTGGGTAGACCACAGATGTCCCATAGGGAGCATACAGGTTATAGCCGCCTGTCCATGGCATATGTAGGTACAAGTCTGGCGAATAGTTTGGGACAGGGGGTCACGAATATTCAGTGGGCGGTCGTACTGCTTGTCCGACAACCATTGTTGGCCCTGGTTGGATGATTAGTGGAGGAGCTTGCATTGTGAGCGATAGCCAGGCGAACTCTATCGGGAGAATTCCAAATTGTATGGAGGGTGCTGGTGGCAGGCTAGCAGCTTCTGGTGCCATTATGCTTGATAGGCCTGCGGGAACTGGCACCGGAGCGTTGTGCAGCGTTGCTGGGCTATTTTATTTTCGCGTGAGGCCCTCACTAGGTTTACTGGTCCCTAAGCGCTTCCTGGCAGGCATGGATTATGCGGCATGCCATAGGGGTGTTAGGAGCACGTTTCCACCACAATTGTTGGTGTTTGGATAACGTTCTCCGTGATGGTCAACTGGTATGCTAAGACATTGGGCGATTGACTTGTGGCCGAAGTTCCTGCTTCTGTCAGAGTGGTGTCGGTCGTTCCCTGTTTGTTCCGCGTGCTTCTCCTCGGGGCGCTTGCATCGATTGTGGCAGTGAGTGCGTTTGATTCAGCCATTTGTAGAAGCTACCTGTAGCGAGACTGTAATGAAAAAAAAAGGGAAAATGGGGTTTTGAGTTAGGTGTATACTCCTACTCCCCGAAAAGAGACTTACATTTAGCGACGAGATGCGCAAGGCATTATGGTCTGAGAAGGACTACGGTGGGCGCCAATGTAACTATTGTTTTTGGTTGAGACAATTCATAATGTTAAGTAAGAACGGCAAGGAGTCTTAGCCTTGGGGGACTTGTCCTTAGATGAAGACCTAGGTGCATACGTACCCTAGTAGAGGGATCAAAGTCCACGTAGCTCGAAGAGGGAACGTCCATGGTTGCCGTTAGGCAGGAATGTTACCTGTAATGGCCGTGTGCGGCTAGGACGTGTGTGTGTTCTCCGGGCGGGCGAGCCACTTTTATGAGGTACCTCGTAAGTAGAGGGAGAGAGCAAGGGTCTCTGGATGCTATTGAAAGCCAGAGGATGAGTATATCCTATTAATGGAGTGAATGTGGGCGATGTCTGTTAGGTAGACTTCAGATAACAATGATCTCGTGATATGCTTTGTGTTACGATCACTATCTTGTTTGCTTTTGGGTTCTCCCTTATTTTAGTCCCTCAGGTGAGGGGTATTTATACTCGGGGTAGAGGAGAACGTGGTCGACCCATGTTCTTGAGCTTGGAGCTCGACCCACGATCTTGGCAGTTCACCCATGTCTCCATTCCGGGAGAGTATGCAGGTGATTGTGGGGAGACACCACGTGTAGGACCATCGAGCGATGCCACGTGTCATTGATCCGTGTTCCGGTTAACCTTCTAGAAGGTTAGTGCCACGTGTCCATAAGAGGGCATATTATAGAAGTGCAAGAGGGATAGAAAATAAATATTGTAGATAGTTATTAAAAAAATAAAAAATAAATAAATAACTTCTCATTATTTAATTTATAATTTTAAGATATAAATAATTATTATATATTATATTAAAAAATTAGCAAATATTTAATTTCATATTATTTTAAATTATATTTTTTAAAAAAATTAAAAATAAAATGCATGCCAAAGCTCTGGTGTATATATATATATATATATATATATATATAAACTCACATACAACTATACAACTATACGCAAACGCCAATGAGCGTTAATTACTCGACAAAACAGATATGGCTAACGGTGGTAGCTCTGATCAAGACTTGCCAAAGTTGGAGGTGATCAGGCGCTAACTCCGCCGAGTCAACCAACTTTCTCGTTGTTACAGGCGCCACTACTGGGCGCTTATGAACCAATTCAAGTCCAAGTACAGAAAGTATTACTGGACTTATGACAAGATCGCCTTCGAGAATGATCACAATCACAATAACAATAATGGCCTGAACCAGAATATTGTAAGTAATCCGTCTGACAACGATAAGGTTTGTGTGGGTTCTAATGGTGGTCTTGGGGTTGATGATTTCGTGCGATGCGCTTTTAGCGGTTGTAAATCGAAGGCCATGGCGTTAACCAGCTATTGTTACAATCACATTTTGGCGGATTCAAACCAGAAGCTCAATCGAGGTTGCAAAGCTGTTTTGAGATAGTAAATCCCCTGTTTCTCTAATTCGTCCTTTTACAATATGTTTTTGTGGTTGCTTGTTTGCTTCAAGAAGGATCCAGATCTTTCTTTAGGGTGTCATGATAATTCTGTTTCTTGCCATTTCTTCAAAAATAGCGAGTGCTTCTAGCGTTTGTGGAAAGTCCGCTTGTTCTTGATAATGGCTCCGCTTGTTCTGGTTTATGAGAACAATTTTTGTTGGTTCCTTGTTTTCTTTGTGGATTTATGTTTTTATTTTGGTCATGTATTTTCTAAGTCTTTATCCAAATTTCTTGTGGGGCTTGTCTTAGATAACAGGAAATCAGGTATAAATTGTTGAATTTTATGTTTTTCATGGTGGAAAGTGTGTGCTAATTATGGGTTTACATTTTATGAGGATTAGTGTACTTTGAAGTTTAATGTTTACTCTTCAGACACTTGCAAATTTACCACTGTCAATTTTGTCTTTAGAATATGAGGATAAGTGTTGAATGTTGAATGTTCACTGTTGGCTATTAATATTAGGATTAAATTTAGAAAAGATTCTTTGGATATCTGCAATAAGGTTTTTTAATACAAATAAAATACATTGTCATGATCAATCATGATAGAAAAAGAATATAGAAAATCATATTTTATATGATCAATCATAAAAGGAAAAGAGTATAAATAAAACCTTTTATTATCATTTTCCATTTGAACATGACATATAAATAAAGCCTGTGGAATAACTTCTCACAAAACTTTTGCCATTGTATATATGCCGACCTCTAGGCTTTCCTCAGTTCTCGAACAAAAATAAGGTCAAAACCAAACAGTAATATTCAGTCTACCTTATCGTTGAGAATACTACAACAATCAAAGCCTTTTGTTTTCACTAGGTGGGGTCGGATATATAGTTCAAACGACTCTAACGTGTTTTATCTTACTCATTTCTATAATTAGGTTATTAATAACTAAATCCATTCTAATAGTTCGTATTATTGTTTTCTTTGGTCTTCTCCTACATTTAGTTATTGGGCTATCTTTATCTGGTTAACACTACATACAAGAGCCTCTACGGCCTTCTTTATACATGACTAAACTACTTAAGCATATTTCAACTAACTTTCCTACCAAACTTATCATTGAAATTCAAAAAGAAAAGATTTTACTTATGAAATCCATAAAGAGATACTACCAATTATAAAGCACGATAAAAGATTTTACTTCTGAAATCCATACAGAAATCCATACATTATAAAGCATGATAAAAACAATTATTAATTAAACCTAACATCGTACTTTATACTAATAATTCGCACGATAGAGTAAATTTATGGAGAATCGCAATTCAACATAGTTTAGCTGAAACAAACAGTTTCCCTAACTAAAACCTTAACTTTTCTTAATCAAATTGTAAGCAGAAAACATGAGAACCTGACATGCAAACACTATTCCATTCTTTGTATGCAAAGAAACAACCGGTAAAAACAAGAACAATGACCATCGAATATTCAACAACAAATTGATAAAGCGAAATCCCCTATCAAGACCTCAAACCAGAAATCTTCACGCAGATTTCATTCGATTAATTTTCCCAAAGAAAAATTAGTTGACGAAACTCTATACCGAATTTAGAGAAGTAAGTATCACAAATCAATGAATTGGAGACCTAGAAAAATACACAATTAACAATTCAATAAACAAAAGAAGGAGAACC
Organism: Senna tora; assembly: GCA_014851425.1. Taxonomy (NCBI): domain Eukaryota; kingdom Viridiplantae; phylum Streptophyta; class Magnoliopsida; order Fabales; family Fabaceae; genus Senna; species Senna tora. The sequence continues at coordinate 7,836,360 of CM026272.1, read as the reverse complement.
ATCAAGAGTTCCCTGGAGAGTTGTCTGTCACACTACCTGAACTTTCGGCTCTGTAAATGTGAATACCGTCCCAAAAATTCCAGTATAGCATCACGGAAAGCTAAAAGTATTTTCAATATGGCTCGAAAATATTCTGTTTGAAAACGAGTTAGGACTTGCCACCAAGTTTTCCTCAAAAATTGGAAAAGGATTTTCAAAATGAGCTTTGAAAACAAGAAAAAATGGATAAGGCTAAATTTAAAAATTGGTAAGTGAACTTGGTCTAGATTCGGGAATCTATTTAAGGAAAGGGGAAGGTATTAGGCACCCCTTGTCTCCCGTCCATAGGACAATTATCTTAGAATGCAAAATATACTTTATTTGGCTTATTATTTCCACTTTATCAAACAAGATAACACACCAAAAATAGGGTTTTAGCATTTTGGACTTGACTTAGTATAAGAACCAAAGAGTCTACCTACTCCGATGGAGGGATCAAAGCCCAACGTAGTTCAGAACTTTTGTAATGTTGAACTCGACCTAGGATGGAAGCGTAGGTCCTACGTACCCCTCCACGAGGATCAAGGTCCATGTAGTTCTGTGAGCATGCAAATGTGTGTGAATGGCAGTACTACGAAAAGGAACGGATCCCGTTCATGGTAATTGTGTGCAGGCAAGTAATACAAGCAGATACATGAAAATGGTAGAGCCAAAGGAGATGATAGGTCTCCCTTGTTGACCTACTGGGGATCCTATGACCAAGGAGGGAACATATCCTCTCATTGCCTTCCTCGTTGGCCTACCAACAATGCAATGTTCAAGGAAAGATCGAGTCCTTCACTTGATTCGTATCAGAACTAGTCTGCAGTTAATGTAAATAGCATACAAGCATACATGACATACAGGAAAACATTAAAGAATAAATTCTATGGGACATGCGTGCCATGCATGTCTTGAACTCTATCCCAGCATATCTAGAGAATCAATGTTTTCCTTGGACATCGGGAAGTAAGTGACTTATACATTGTGACGTTTATCCAAGTTTTCATTCAAAAGTTGCAACGTTCTTGACATGAACAGCTCCTCTAATTTTGATTTGTTGGCCTATTTGTTCAATGAAAATTCATGGATTTTGAATTCCAATGCTTTCTGAGGCCTTCCTCTTATATTTAGACATGAAAAAACTTGTATATGGCTTATGGAATCCACCCAAGACTCATGGGTCGAGTCCTGGGTAATGCCCTCACCGCCAAAATTAGTTCCAATGGAAAATAAATTATGAATGATAAATGACGATAAAATAATATCTAGCACCTAGGGATTAAATACACTTGGAATACAATGAATTAATGTATGCTGTGTGATGTAAGATCAAAGGGATGGATATCTAGGTTTTTAGATCCTTAGCTTTGGACACTGAGAGTTACTGAGGCGGCAAGACTTCAAGATCGAATTTTTAGGAGTATTCAGAGTGTCAAAAGACTAAGAATGGGCAAGACTTCAAGATGGACTTTTTCAAACGGAACCCTTGTGCTTCGCTGGCAAAAGATTACTGGCCAAGAAATTTTGCCAGTTCTTAGTCATGTGATGGGTGCCGAAAGAGACCGTTTGAAAGGACCAATGCCCGGGTGACACGTGGGTGTGGGTCGCGACGTATGATTCCATGGGTCGCAACCCATGATGGTCAAACATGCGATAGTTTAACTTACCCATGGGGATGCGACGTACGTCACATTATGCCGTGACATACATGAAATAGGTCGCGACCCATTCATGAGGGTGTCGCGACTTAGTCCGCCTCTGGACTCTTTGACAGTCGTGATTTTTTGGATGCCATAGACGATCTTACGACAAGAGGGGGAAGATCTCGGCAAGCGAGAGTCCCTAGAAAAGTCATGGGTGATAGGTTTTCGAAGCACTCCATGGCAATCCATGAGTACCGAGAACTGATCACCACGGGGATCTCAAGAGTCCCCAAAAGTTGTGGGTGTCGGATTCTCGAAGCACTCCATGGCAATCCATGAGCACCAAGAACTTATCACCATGGGGATCTCAAGAGTCCCCAAAAGTTATGGGTGTCAGATTTTCAAAGTACTCCACGGCAATCCATGAGTACCGAGAACCGATCACCACGGGGATCTTAAGAGTCCCCTAAAGTTATGGGTGTAATATTTTCAAAGCACTCCATGGCAATCAATAAGTACCGAGGACCGATCACCACGAGGATCTCAACAGTCCCCAAAAGTTTTGGGTATCTAATTTCTGAAGTACTCCATGGCAATCCATGAGTACTGAAAACCAATCACCAAAGGAATCTCAAGAGTCCCCAAAAGTTATGGGTATTAGATTTTCAAATTACTCCATGGAAATCCATGAGTACCGAGAACCGATCACCATGGGGATCTCAAATGTTCCCATAAGTTACGGGTGTCAGATTTTCGAAGCATTCCATGGCAATCCATGAGTACCGAGAACCGATTACCACGGGGATCTCAAAAGTCCCCAAAAGTTCTCGATTATCTTCTTGATATTTTTGTTTGCGACTTCCACAGCGCCGTTCATTTGTGGGTGATATGGTGCCGGATTATGATGGGTTATCTTAAACTCTTCATAAATCTTCTGAACTTCAGATCTATTCAGATTGGACCCAGTGTCGCTGATGATTCTTTAGGGAACCCCATATTTTTATATGATGTTTGCCTTTAGAAATCACACAAAAGTCTTCTGTGTTATGCTTGAGTATGAGCCCGCCTCGATCAACTTGGTAAAGTAGTCGATGGCCACCAAAATGAAGCGATGACCATTAGAGGCCTTAGAATTTATGGAACCAATGATATCGATTCCCCACATAGCAAAAGGCCAGGGAGCGACCATATTATGAAGTGAAGCTGGTGGGGCATTGACCCTGTCCGCATAGATCTGGCATTTATGACATTTGCGAACATACTCAATGTAGTCATGTTTAACCATAATCCAAAAGTACCCCACTCGTTGAATCTGGCGTGCCAAAGTGTGTCCATTAGAATGGGTCCCACATATTCCTCCATGTATTTCAGCCAAAATCTGATTGGCTTTGACTGCCTCCACGCAACGAAGAAGGACCCCATCTAGTCTTCTTTTATGCAACGCATCCCCATTAACGAAGAAGTTCATAGCCAGCCGCCAGAGGGTTCTTTTCTCATTCTCACTTGCCCTATTTGGGTATTCTTGTTTCTCCAGATAAGTCATGATATTGTAGAACCAAGGGAGACCATTGGGTTCCGACTCTACTATTGAGCAGTGGATCTCATTGTTTCGGCATTCAACTCTGATGGGTTGGAGGTGGACTCCGCAATTGATATCAAGCATCACTGGCAAGGTGGCGAGTGCATCAGCAAACAAATTTTTGCATCGAGGTATATGATGAAAGTTGATGGATGCAAATTGGTCACTTAATTCAGTGAGGAACGTCTAATATGGGATCAGTTTGGAGTCCTTGGTTTGCCATTCTCCCTTTGTTTGGTAAATTATTAACGTGGAATCCCCAAAGACTTCTAGCTATCTGATCCCCAATTTTATGGCAGCTTGCAACCCACATATAAAAGCTTCGTACTCAGCCAAGTTGTTGGTGCACTCAAAGTCGAGCTCGACTGCGATGGGAAATTGTTTTCCATTTTGAGAGATGATGATAGCTCTGATCCCATTCCCTAATACGTTCACTGCTCCATCGAAATTCATTTCCCAACTCTTTACAGCTTCGACGACATTCAAACCTTCGTCAGGAAATTGATAATCTAAGGCACGCTCCCTTTGATTGATTTCTGCGTGACGTATTTGACGTCATATTCTGCCAAAACCAGTTGCCATTTAAAGACTCGTCCTGATACATGAGGGCTTTTGAAGATATAATTGATGGGATCCATGTGAGATATGAGAAGAGTCTCATAATAAAGCATGTAGTGCCTCAAGCGGCGCACAGTCCATATCACTTCACAGCAAGTTTTTCTCAATCAAGTAGTATCGAGATTCGTTGGGATCGAACTTTTTGCTCAAATAGTACACCGCTTGTTGCCAAAGAATGACCCTCATTGATTCTTCTAGTACCGTCATGTACAGCAAAAGTGGTCTCCCTGGTGTGGGTGGTACCAACACCGGCGGATAAGACAAATATTCTTTGATAGTGTCAAAGGCCTGTTGACATTCTTCATTCCACTATGTGGATTGGTTCTTCTTAAGAAGCTTGAATAGAGGAGCACAAGTTGCTGTCAAATTGCGTATGAAGCAGGCAATATAGTTCACTTTGCCCAGGAAACTTCTTACTTGCTGCTCAGTGGTGGGTGGTGGCATATCTCGGATAGCCCTGATCTTGTCTGGGGCTACCTCGATCCCTTTTCGACTAACAATGAAACCTAGGAGTTTTCCAGATTGGGCCCTAAATGTGCACTTGCTTGGATTCAATCGTAATTTGAACTTTCGCAATCTCTCAAATAGCTTCCTTAGGACTTCGACGTGGATCTTATCTCCAGTCAATTTGTCCACCATGTCATCCACGTAGACTTCAACTTCTTTATGAATCATGTCATGGAACAAAACTACCATAAATCACGGGTAGGTGGCCCCAGCATTTTTCGACCCAAAAGGCATGACCTTATAGCAATAAGTCCCCCACGGTGTAATGAAAGTGCTCTTTGCCTTATCCTTAGGGCGCATAGGTATTTGATTGTAACCAGAGTACCCATCCATGAATGAGTAGCGGAAGCTACCAGTGGTGTTGTCCACCAGAACATTTATGTGAGGAAGCGGGAAGTCGTCTTTAGGGGAGGCCTTATTGAGGTCTCTGTAAACTATGCACATACGAACCTTTCCATCCTTCTTTGGGACATGGACTATATTTGCTATCCATTCTGGGTAGATGGATACTTCCAGGAAACCAGCATCCCATTGCCTTTGAACTTCCTCCTTAATTTTGAGGGACATCTCAGGCTTCATGCGCCTAAATTTCTGCTTCTTGGGCTCCATGTGGGAGAAAGTGGGTATCTTATGGGAGGCGATCCCAGGGTCTAGGCCAGGCATGTCTTGATATGAACACGCAAATACATCCATATACTCTTTTAGCAGTGAAATTAGTTCTTCCCTCTCGGGATTGTCGATAATCTTCACCTCCTTTTTGTCCTCTTCAGTCCCCAGATTTATGAGTTCGATTGTCTCTTGGTAAGGGACCAACCCTTTTTCATCGGACTCAACCATTTTGGTAAATGCGGGAGGAACATCCTCATCATCAGAGGCATACTCATAATGCATATGTTCAATACCCAGGGATTCATAAAAACTAGGGATCACCGCATTGGGCGGGATCTCTGAGAATTCTAATTCCCTGAGGGTAAGATAAAAATGAAAATTAAGAGTAAGACAGGAGAAAGGGGAGAAAAAAGAGCACACAAGTACTAAAGATTTGGTAAAATGCAAGTCACTTTTATTGAAAGATTGAAAAATAACAACTGATAAGCTCATAAATGCATTATTCTTTGGCCTAAACCTAGAGCTTGGTTTTAGACCAATCACAATTCAAACTTTACTTGGAGCTATAAATGGACAAGACCCAGCCAGCCTCCCAGTTGTCCAAGCTAGTGCCTTCATCATAGCGCCAAATGAGGAAGTCCCTACGATCAAGTGCTTCCTCGTTAATTGCAGAGACATGGTTGTCTTCCTTCGCTGCTTTGGCAGGCACATATAGCTGAGATAGGTGCAGGCGTTTCTTGTGGCTACTCACATTGTGTCTCAACCCAGTATAGCCAAGTCTAGACTGAGCTTCTTGCTCTTTGGGTTCAAGGCATCTTGGTATTCCAGCTAACGCAGGGCCCAAACCTCGCCCCTGTTGATACCCTTGCTTGGCCATGATTCTCACAGCCACACTATTAATTTGAAAGGTCTCTTTGGGCTCCTCTTCCAGCTCAAGCCCTTGGAATGAGGATTTTAGGGATTCCTCAGCACTGTCAACGAAGGGTATAGGAAGTTAATCTTTTGATGGAGAGTGGAGGGCACCGCCTTGGCTTCATGAATCCATGGCCTGCCCAGCAACATAGTGTAGGCTGCGTCCACTTCCAAAAGCTAAAAGGGGATGTCAAACCTGAATGGCCCAATTTCTATAGGGAGGGTAACTCCTCCCATGGCCTCTCTCCTTTTTCCATCAAAAGCACGAACTATCATGTTGGTTGCATCGATGTGTGTTGACTCGACTGGCAATTGTTGGAAAGTGGCAACAGGCAGTACATTGAGGGCGGACCCCCCATCCACAAGGATGTTTGCTATCATGAGGCCATAGCCCTTGACAATAATATGCAAGGCTTTTGTCCCAGGACAAACCTCTTCATCAAAGAACGATAGGATTGATGCGTGTTTGACGGCGTCAACCAAGCTCACCATGTTTTTAGGTGTAATCTCTGTAGGAACATGGGTGTTAGCCAGTACTTTCAGAAGAGCTTGGCGATGTATCTCTGAATTAAGCATGAGGGAGAGCATTGAGATCCTGGAAGGGGTCTTTTTCAACTGTTCCACAATATCGTAGTCACTTTTCTTGACCACACTGAAGAATTCTTTTTCTGATTCAGCTCCAACTTCAGGAACATATTTCTTTTTATGGTTCTCAAGAACTCATTTTTCTTTCTCAACCACAGGGGTGTCTTTTGTCGCCTTTGGTGGGTTCCTTGCATATATTCGTCCGCTTTTAGTGAGCCCTTCCCCTTAAGTAATGTTAGCACTTGTGAGTGTCTTACTAATCTCCACCTTCTTGCCCCCAACATCTGCTGCAGCTTCGTACCTCCATGGGATTTCCTTATCAGAGACATGAGGCATTGGCCTTGGCGGGTAGATAGTTGTCTGTGGGTGCAAAGGGCTCTGTTTGCTGGGCTTGTTGATAGTGAAAAGCGGAGAATATTTGGATGATGATGTAGCATGCAGGTAGATTTTTGCACCAAGAAAGTTAATTGTGAAAGGCAATGTTTTTCTTGCTTTCTCTTCATTAGAGGCAGCGCACATGTGAAATTCATGCCTCCCTTTCTTTATGCTGACAACCCCCAGGTGAATATAATGTTGAACTAGTCCCATCCATTGTGCCCATGTATTAATGGTGTGCCCATCACATTGGTGATAGTGGCAAAAATCATCATGGTCTGAATGCACATAAGTGACATGGCCGACAGCAGCTAGGGCTATGTAAATTTCCTGTGGAGTAAAGGAGGTCTGAGTGATGTCCTTAAATAAGGACTTATCTTCCTCTATAGCATTCACCCCATGCTCAGGTTAGGGGTTCTTAGTGATGCTTGGGAGATTGATCCACCCTGCGTCAATCATTTGCAGCAAATGGTTCTTGAAATGGTCTCATGTGTCAATAGAATGCCCCTTGGTACCTTGGTGGTATATATAGGATAGCTCTGGCTTGTACCATGGTGGATAGGGTTGGTCCCATACCTTTCCATGCCTAGCACACATCATTTGTTGCCTTTTCAAGTATTCGAAGAGTTCTACCCTGGTGAGTTCAAGCTCAGGAAATTCCATATTTCTTCTGTTATGTCACCTGTTGTTATTGTTCTCTTGGGGTTGATTCTATTGAGGGTTTCCTTGATTCCCCATAGCATTGATGGAAAAGGTTTGGGGTGTGCTTTGCACAAAGTTCGTGCTTTCTTCCTTCTTCTTCCCATAATTTGGAGAATAGTTCTTCTTAGGCAGTGGTGCCTCTTTGCTCTTGGCATCAATATCTTCGCCTATTGTGACAAGGTCAGCAAAATCATGATATCGCAATATTGCCAAGACATCATAGGCGGGATCATTCAGTGCTTCAAAAAAACGACATGTTTCCCTCTTGCTCATTGGTGGTTGGACATCAACATATGCCTCTTTCCACATACAGGTATATTCGCGGAAAGTTTCGCTTCCTTTTGAGCACGACCATACTTTTTCTTGTCATTTCACTATTAATATTATGCTTGAAATTACTACGAAAGGCTCTTATCATGGCTGGCCAAGACTTCATTGTTTCATTTCCTTGTTTCATGAACCATTTGTAAGCAGCCCTTTTTAAGCTGTTGCGGAAATGAGTTAGGCAAAAACCAGGCTCTGAGCTATAAGTGGCCATCGTAGCACAATATCCCTTGACATGGTGGTCTGGGTTGGAGGACCCATCATATGTCTCGAAATGAGGGATCTTAAATTTAGATGGTGCCTGAATCTTAGGGAAGTCAAAAAGAGCGACATCATCTTCATCCTCTGTTTGGGCAGCCATCTTGAGGGCTCGACTCACTTCTTTGGCGATCTGTTCCCTTATTCCTTCAATAGTTTGCTCCTCTTGGAGTCGTTTTCCTTTTTGTGCTTTTAGGGTTGCTAGAACAGCGAAAGCATTAATGGAGATGCCTCCATCTTTCTTTAGTGGTTCTTTTGCAAGTATATCCTCATCATTCTCTTCTTCACTATCCACAGGGATTGTGGTTATGACGTGAGATGCCTTCTTTTCTTTAGCGGTCTTATCTAAAGGCTCAGCTTGATCTTGGTTATTCTTAGTCAAGAATGCCATGATCTGGTCAATCTTGTCATTCAGAGTAGCCACTTGAGTATTGGTGGCGTTGAGACCTTTCTCCATGTCAGCTATTCAAGCAGCAGACTCTTCAGCTTGGGATTCCATGCGAACTTTTCGAGCACGAGTGTAGTATTGATGAATAGGTTGCGCAATCTTAGTTACACACCTGTCAAAAGAATGTTTCCATTAATTTTGAATTTTTTTATTGATTATTTTAATAATGCCAATAACTTTGTGCCTTGTGACCTCCCTTCGACCTCTCCATAGGCTAGAGCACCTAATGGGAAGTGAAGGTTGATAAACTTGCTATGGAAACAAAGTTTCTCTTGCAATTATCGTGACCAATGAGCCTTTGATTTGGGAAGTGTACACTGAGAGAGTAAAAAAAAAGATACTTTTATTTATGTGAAAGTCATTATTACAAAAGACATGGTTCCATTAACATATATTCCTAAGGAAGTCATATATTTCTTTCTTTATATTTTGAATTACATGAGTAATCCTACTACTACTTCCTAGCAGCCTCCCTCATTTCTTTGTCCTAAGAATACAGCTTTTCCAAATCCGCCCAACAACACATCTCGCAATAATCACTAAGAGAATTGTGAGCTTGGCACATATCTTCTTGGTGCTTCAATTCAGATATTTCCATTTTGAGGATTTGGTTTTCCTCTCTCAGTAGCTTCAACTCTTCTTTTTCTAAAGCATTTCTTCTAGCCTCTAGATGGGCTCAGGAGCTCTCTAGTTCATTGGTCACATTGGTCTTGGCTGCCATATTACTTACATTAATAATATAATCTTTTGCATAAGTCAAAAATGAAAACAATAAAGAAAAGCAATAGACAATAAAGATAGTCATTTTATTGATTAATTTGAAATGGCATTCAAAGCTTCCAAATTTCCATCCATAAATACAAGATTCAATGGTGGAAACTAGTTGATAAAATGTGTTGCGACAGCCATAAGCTCATCGCACACCTATCCTAGCCTTTTATTTACCAATGACTACGTCCTCGTCATTGCATTCCAACGGCTGATCAAGATTCGACTGAAGATCATAAGCTCCTCCAATTTTGGTGGTATTTGTGGTAGGTGAATCTGCCTTTTTTCCCTCTTGAAAGCTTCAACAAAGGAGAGTACCGATAAGTTGATAAGTCGTACCATCTGTTCTAGCTTATCATGGACTCTGACGACTTCTTTTTTCCATGGCTCTCTTTCCTTCTCGAGCTCTTCTATGACTTGAGCTCTTGCTTCACACTTCTTTTGCAGTTTCTCCATTGCTAAGCCCGTTGCTGGTAGCTGACGAAGAACCCTTCTAGCTGTTCTTTGGCGGCAGTATCATTATTGAGCATCTCTGTTTGCAAGTCGTGATTATGAGATTCCAACTCAGTGATATGAGCTTCAAGTTCTTGAGCTCTCAATTCTTTGGCTTGGACCTCGGTTGTTAGTTGTCTTCCTCATTCTTGTTCCTTCTCAATTAGCCTATCTCTCAAGCCCTGATTTTCTTCTTTGAGGTTCTTGTTTTCTACAAAGATTGGGGAATTTTTCCGGACATTGTCGCTATCCCTCTTTACAATGGCATATTCTTTTTCTGCCTCGTGGATTGCCCTTACTTTTATCTCTCTCTGGGTATCCAGGTTCTCCAAGGTATCTTTGTGTTCATCAATCTTGCGCTTTAAAGCCTTTTCGATCTTCAGCGTATCATTCCCTTGAAGTGGGTCTAGAGAGGCAAATTTCTCTATGATCTTGTTATTGAGCCTCTCTTTCAGCCAAGCCTTGAAGTCACAAGTTGGCGCTAACCCTCTACTTCCCAACTCAGCTTTGCCCTTGAATAGCATATTATCTTAGGATCTAGAAATTATTCTCCCTTGAGTTGCCTCAGGTCCCTTGAAAGAGTAAAAGAGTGGTCGAATCAATTCTTCAGAAGGTACCCTCTGGCGATATGTCAATTGAGGTGGGCCAAGGAGGGATTGTAGTTAACTGGCACTCTCGGTCCTACCAAAGGATCATTTGGGAATTGATCACAACTATACAACACATCATCTTTCAACCACCTTACTAACTTCCACCGTATGTCATGCTCTTCAGCTCGTGCTAAGAAGCTTACCCAACTTTCTAACTCTGTAGGGTCTTGAGAATTGGGACTATATAGACGATGTCCTTCACAGCGGGAAATATCTCTGAGTGGGTAGTAAACCATGTCAAGAATGCCTCCAGTTGAATATCCTTTCCCAGAAATATGGTTGGCTAGCCATACAGTGAGGAGTTGGAGGCAGCATTGCAGTTTCTTCCCCTTCCCTGCTAGGCAGTAGGTGAGGGACCCAAGAGTTTCTGCTAATATGGCCAGCATAGGATTGACCCTATGTTTCTCCACTGCCATGAAAACATTGACTGACAGTAGGCTGACGACATCCAGAGCAGACGGAAAGATCACTAACCCATAGATAGCCAAAGCCAAGGTTCGACTAAAGGTCGCCCATTCTTCTTTTCTCTTCATGGCCTCCATGTGATCTAAGAGAAACTTTGAGGATAAGATTTCCCCTTGTGAGGGCCTCTTGATAGCGACATTCTTTAAGGGTAGCCTTAGCAAACTGGCAACCTCTTCTTGCGAAGGTACAGACCCAGAAAATTTGTTTACATGGCTTGCTTGTGTGAGTGGATCCCTCATGAGCCCTGCATATTCTTTAGGTACCAAGGACAAGATGAAATTTGGGAACACAAAGGCCCTCAATTGATTGTCCCAGAATTGTAGGAGTGCCTAAAGTGCATCTTGAACTACCCTGATATCTAGGAGGTCTAAAATATCCCCGTAGTGACCATGAAACTTCCTCAATTCTTCTCTAGGCAGATACGCCCTCATCTTGATCAAACCTTCGACCGGATTGGCTTGAATCTTGACTCTCATCCGCCTCCCAGTGAAGGCGAGACTCGTGGGTGAACTAAAAGCCATGTTAAGTTCTGATGCCATTTCATATTTTCTTTTAAAGTGTGACTGTGATAAAAAGAAAGAGAATATATTAGTGTAGAAAATAAAGAAATGGATTTATGTACAATGCTGAAAGCGATAAAATTCATGCCATGTAATGTGTGCAATGAGGAAGTTTGCTCCTTGTGTCCTAAGGGTTAGCCTCTTAAGGTCTGAAAAAACTGGCTGACATAACAAGGGTAGGCCTTATGGTCAACTTATACATGGTTTAGCTTGGGATCTAGAAATCCTAAAAGGCCCCCAGATTGTCTCCACCAAAGGTGGAGACCCTGACTTAAGAGAGGATCCTATCACAGAAAAGTCTACGTGTATCAACCCTTAAGGCAAGTAATAATCTAAGTGGGATAGATAAGTCAACCTCTGTAGGCCGAAGCCCAACAGGGAAAGATTCTCATACCCTTACTAACTATTATGGACTGCTTCAGGCATAGAAGTGAATTAAGGGTGGACAGGAATTTAGATTTGTAACACTTTGTGATTAGGAGCATCCTAACTACCCTTCCCTTCCACTTTAAAGTGCAAACACTGCAAAAACAAAAGAAAAACAGATATAACAGATATATACAAACAAACATTCAACATTAAAGGCCAAAACGGTTTAAATATCAATTTTTAAAGAAAGGGGCTTGACTCTCTAAGTAGTCCCCAGCGGAGTCACCAACTTTGAAGATCGCATCTTTTGGCGGGCTTCGTGGAGTCGCCACCAAGTTTTCAATAAAACTTGGAAAAGGAAAAATGGTTCAAAAATGTGATAAAAATGGGTTTATAGAAGAATTGGGTTTGAGAGTCTGCTTGAGATGAGGAGCAGGTGTTAGGCACCCCTCTTCCCCCATCTGAAGACGGTTACCCCAAAATCTAATACTTAAATCATTTGGCCTTAAAAGAGACTTGGAGAAGAACACAAAACACAAAACATAGAAGAAAGCAAGGATTGACTTCACCTAGGGTAAGAGTCTAGGGCCTACGTACCCTCAAAGAGGGATCAAAGTCCACGTAGTTCATGTGGCACGCATGTGTGTGGGTGTGGGGGTTCTCATCAAGCAGAGGCTCTGATGGCATCCCAGTGCAATGTGCCTAAAGAGACAAAGGCCCCTTGGCACCTATCTACCCTGCATTCATATTCAATCAATATAAGGCAAAGTGTGTGTGTGGTACTCATCAGGCAGCACACTCAGATGGCGTGAAGACTAGTGCTCCTATAGAAGTAAAGGCTCATTGGTGGCACTAGTGTTACACATGTTAAGAAAATTAAATAAAATAACATAAAAGGGAAAAGAAAATAGCAGAAGAGGCAAAAAACCAGAATTTTTAGTCTCTGCAAGGAAAGGGGGTTGCGACCTATAACAGGATAGGTCGCGACCCATGGCCTTGGGTCAGAGTCCCGAGGCCAGTGACAATTCGTGGGTCGCAACGTATAATAGGATATATCACGACCCACAACATCAGTTCAGAGTTCCAAGGTCAATGATGACTTGGGGGTCGCGACGTATAACGAAATACGTCACGACATACGTACCTTTTCTGAAACACAGCAAGAAGCCAGTGCCCAAAAATCAGAGAATGCGTCGTGACCCACAAAAGTCAAAGGGAGGTTTAAAGAAAATAGAGGCTTTGGACCATGGATCTAGGACATAGAGGGGATCTTAGTCAACCCTCGGAGTGGCTCAGGTCCTGGCTCCGATCCTAATGGATCCAAAAGATATTTTTATTCAAAAAAGAATTGTATGTAGAGGATGCAAATCAAAGGAAAAAGACAAAAGAGTAGAAGAAACCCTCACCAATCCCCTTACAATCCAGCAGCCTTTCGGTACTCAAAATCTTGATCCAGTCAACTGAGGCAGAGCCTCCTATTTATAGTGATCGAACGAGCTTTAATCCAGCAAAGAATATTCGGCTATTTATGACGCATGGGTCGCGACCTAAATGTCACGGGGGTCACGACATATGCTTGATTTCATATCCGATTAGATCTTGCCATAAATGAAAAGGGGGCCGTGACGTACATGTTCATATGTCGCGACCCACTTTGACCTGGTGCTTGGGGGTCGCGCCCCACAAGTTTATGGGTCGCAACACATAAGCTTCCATATCCTGCTTTTTTTTCTTCTTATCTTTTTTTATTTATATATATTTTTTACTTTATATATTTTTTGTATTTTTATTATTTTTGTTGTTTTCCCTTTACTTAGATTGCACTTTTTCGAGGACGGACAAAATGTGGTGTCCACACTAACCAACTGGTGTAGGCATTGAGAGGCTAGCATTATCTTAAGGGAGGCCTGAAACTCCAAGTGGCTTTTGGGAAGGCCTCCCTCCAAGGCAGGTCCTTTGCAAAGGTAATATTTATTTTACGTGTATGATTTTCGTTTAGTAACTTGCCTTTCAGGGATCCATGCCTGCCTTGGATGTCGAAAGTCTTGGGGATCCATTCCCGCCATGGATGTCAAGAATCTCTTTATTTACCTTTCGGGGATCCATGCTCTCCTTGGATGTTGAGAATCTCTTTACTAACTTACTGTTTGGGGATCCATGCCCGCCTTTGATGTCGAAGGTCTTGTGGATCCATGATCGCCATGAATGTCGAGAATCTCTTTATTTACCTTTCGGGGATCCATGCTCGCCTTGGATATCGAAAGTCTCTATGATCCATACTTGCCTTGGATTTTGGGAATCTCTTTACTAACTTACCTTTCGAGCATCCACGCCCGCCTTGGATGTCGAAAGTCTCGAGGATCCATGCCTGCCTTGGATATCGAGAATCTCTTTACTAACTTACCTTTCAGGGATCCACGCCTGTCTTGGGTGTCGAAAGATTTCAATTCACCCTAAGCACTCCTAAAAAAAAAGTCTAGGTCGCGACCTCCAGGTTCAGTGGGTCGCGACCCCTCCCATTATAGTCGTTAAGCGGTTTCTCATAGGGGCATATTTGCATCTGGGTACATTTTTTTTCTACCTTTCTAGAACTAGTGACCTATCCATTGTTAGACCTCACCCTAATCAATCTGCCTCGTCTTCATCATAGCAGCTAGCCCTTGAGCCAGAGGTGCCCTTGGAGCGATACCAGAGGGCTATTCGAGCCAGATCAATAAACCCATAAAGGAGTATGGCCAAGCTGGATTTGAGTCCCTCATTCAAGGAAGGGATTCAGCAGTATGGCCTCAGAGCTTTGCTGGAGCTGGTCAACCAGAGGAATGAGCCCTTGGTGTATGAGTACCATGTGGCATACGCCAGCACCCACAGCCCATCCTTCATATTGAGAGACACCTTGATCCCCACAATCACGCCGTAGACCTTCGTGGAGATGTATGGCCTAAGGATGTAGCCTGATTGCATCCTTGCCAAGGCACTTAGTGACCCGTACCCCATGGAAGAAATAGAAGAGGCTTTGACATAACCAGAGCGGGCAAAGTAGGAGGCTAAAAGCTCCCTCTGCCAGGGAGGAACTCACCACATGACCAATAACTGGTAGAATTTCTTGGTCAACAATGTCTTACCGGCGAAGCACAGAGGTTACCTCAAGAAGAAGCTGAACCTCCTGATCTACTTGATTATGAAGAGAGAGCCTATTTTCTTCCCCACACTCATGTACCAGGTCTTCCATCGCAATGTGAAATATTTTAAACTCTTTCCAAGGCCAAAGTACTAGCCAGCGGCGATCAATTTCTCCCCCCAAGTTTGTTACGGTTTTCTGTGAGCTCCACCACGTACCTCCCTAGGGCATGGATTATTATGAGTCTGCCACCACCTATAAGATGAAGGAAGACCAGAATATGGTAGATTTTCCACGGCCTCAGACCTTCAACCTTGAGGAGATGCTTTATGATATACCCTTTCCCCCACCTCATTAGCAACATAACTTTGCAGCAGGGAATGTAGAGGCGGCGATGGATCCAGAGTTTTTGGCCCAATTTAGAGATGAAATACAGGCCAAGGATAGGGCTATTGAGGGTCTAACGCAAGAGGTCAGAGAACTGCGGGGAGACGTAAACAAACTGAAGGGCGGGATGAGGGCCTTATTGAAGCATTTCAAGTTGGTCGAAGAAGGAGGACCTCCTCCAAGGCGGGCACTGCCTATATTAGCTTAGGAGGGCGATGATGGGGAGGATGATGAAGACAAGGAGGATGAGAATGACAATGAGTAGCCGCGCACTCATTTAGTAGCCCTGTAGGACTTTCTTTATTTTGTTTTTTTTGTTCTACTTTGTTTGTTTTGTTTGAAGACTTGTACGAACAAAATGGTTTTAAGATTAATGAAAAAATGTGGTTTCTATTCTATGTCTTTACTTGTTCTTTTAAATCTAAAAAAAAGAGAAAGCAAAGAGGGGACTCTGTGGACACCATATTTTGTCCGGCCCCAAAAGGTGCAATCAAAATAAGGAAAAAGTGAGAGGAAAGAAAAATATAGGGTTAAGGGAAAGAGGGTTACAACCCATGACCTTGTGGGTCGCGTCCCCCAGGCGTAAATTCGTAGTGGGTCACGACCCAAGGGTGCTAGGGTCAAGAAACCATTATCATTTATGACAAAATCGAATCGGATTTGAAATGAAGCATGGGTCGCGACTCCTATCATAAATGATCGGATTTTCTTTCCCGGAATAGGGCTTTTTCAGTCTCCTATAAATTGAAAGCCTCATTCCGTTCAAAAGGATGAAATTTTGGTGATCTCGAGAGGCTATCGAATTAGTGAGTGAACTAGACTTGGTAAGTGAACACCTCTGTGACCTTTCACCACATCCATATTTGACATAGCATAGGACATCCTTCCCTCCAATCTTTTCAGATTAATGGGATAGGAGCGAGGCCTTGTGCCACTCCGAGGGTTGACTATGTTCCCCTCAAGATCTCAGATATGAGACTTCAAGCTCATCTTCGTCTATTTCTGATTTTTTCTGTTAAGAGTTGCGACCCCTGTTTATTGTGCACCATTTTTCTTGCTCAATTCTCTCTCTTCTCTGTCGTTTTAAGTCTATGGGTTGCGACTGCCCAGTTTTGGGTCGCGACCCGCATACGCACAAGGGCTTAGAGTCACGACCCTCTCTGTTATGGGTCGCGACCCCTCTATAATTCTGGGCATAATACCTTATTCTTCTTCCTGGTTCTATTTTCTTGATTATAACCTCTCTTTTATTTATTTATTTATAATAACTTAAATCCATGTTTCCAAGGGGTCTTTGCCTCTATAGGGACATTGGATCTTACATGCCACCTAGGTATGCTGCCTGGTGAGCATCACACACGCACGTTTTCTTGTTGTGTCTATTGTTTGCCTAAATGCATGGTAGATAGGTGCCGAGGAGCCTATGCTCTTTTAGGTACATTGCACAGGGATGCCACCTGAGCCTTTGCTTGGTGAGCATCCCCACACCCACACACATATGTGCCTTCACGAACTATGTGGACTTTAATCCATCTTGGAGGGTACGTAGGCCCTAGGCTCTCATCCTAGGTCAAGCCCGCCTTTTCCTCTTTTCCATGTTTACTTGTTTCTTTTTAAGGCCAAAATATGTTAATTATTAATTTTGGGGTAACCGTCTTCGGACGGGGGAAGAGGGGTGCCTGACACCTTTCCCTCATCTCAAACAGACTCTCAAACTCAATCATTTTTTAAACTCTTTTTCATCAAATTTTGAACCATTTTCCTTCTCTAAGTAATATGGAAAACTTGGTGATGACTCTGTGAAGCCCGCCAGAGGTGCGGTCTTCACAGTAGGGACAAGCGAGTCATAGCTGACATAGGGTGGCAAGGTGCTCGTATGTCACTGAGATTGTGACAGGGACGAATGGAGGTGTAGACTCATTGCATACCAACTGGGTTTGGCAGAGGTGAGTGAGTCATAGTTAACATGAAAACTCCAATATAATATTCTAAGCAAAAATGGTTAGAGACATAAATGTTTCAAAATTCGTGCTAAAGTTAAATAAGTACAAGAGATAAATAGTTCAAACAACAAGGTGCCTTAACACTAACAGACCATCCTATCCCTAAGTCATAGCCATAGGGCCATGTTCATCACCGTCTGAGGCAAACTCCTCTTCCTCAGACGCTAGTGGCTTTACTATCTGCCAACGTCTAGATGACATAACCCATAGCTGCTTTAGTGGCCAGCAGTATTTGCGCCAATGTCTTGTCTCCTCTGTCTACCTCTAAGAGATGCATGTTATTTCCCACTCCATGGCCACTTCTCGCAGCTCCATCATTGTGAGAGATCTCAGGATTACGTTCGTGAATTCCTCTAGAGGTAATTATAGCTACTTTGACAAAGTTGACAGCTGATCCCACTCGACTAGTAGGGATAGAGGCTGTTGTACTGGAATTCTTGAGAATATTTTTCCTACAGGGGGCCGAGCAGCTGTGGGTCTCATGATGTTAAAATGTCTCATAGCATGGTGCTGCTACCCTGCCATTTGGCATACTCTGTGCATCTCGCAAAAAGTCATGATGAGGTGGGGGAATAGATATTCCTCCCTTTAACATTTAACATCACCATATCTTGAATTTGCTTGGTGATGATGTTCTCTAGCCTAACTAGCTACTCTGTGTAAAGAAGATAAATAAAGGGGGACTCTAGCTAGCTCAATAACATCATCCTTTTGACTGTCCATGATTATGTTATCGCAAACATAATGGCAGAAGCTCCTGGCACGCCCATCCAAAATGGCTCGATGTAGTCGTGGGCCAACAAACTAATATTCCTTAAAACATAGAGCTCTAGCTATCTTCTCTCTTAGGTATACTTCCTTTGGGTCCATGATGGCCTAGTAACGGCACTCCGAAATGGCGGGCAGGTCATAGTTCGTCTCGATCCAGGTAGCCTCTATGGAGGTAATAGGCATTCCCTGCAGAGTCATTTGTGTGCTTAAGGTGACACAAGCCTCTGTGTAATGATCCTTCACCAATGCGTCGCACTTCTTATTAGTCGTCCTGGGTAGGGAACTCATGAAGCCTCTGAATGTGGGGTAAAAATCACGGATCAGGGTCTCCCCTAGTGTACCTATTTGGGTGGACTTGTCTTCCCCGAATCGCAAGAGCAATCTCCTATCACCTATGATCATCATGTTTATGCTGCTGCAGATCGGGTGGTGGAGGAGAAGGTACTACAGCAGAACCCTTAGAGATGCGGATCCTTACAATGACTCTATACAAGGAGGTATCTATTAGTTCTAAAATACTAAGAATGTTACCTAGCATGCACCTCTTTTTGAAAATATTTTAAAAGAGGAAAATAGATTTCTAGCTTGGCACATCACGCGTTCACCTTATTGACGTCGCAACGTTGCTCGAAAATTCTCCCTATGTTGCGACGTTTGAGAAACCAATGCCGTGACTTGTGTTCAAAAAGCAATGAACATCGCAACGTCAGTGCCACAGACGTCGTGACTATCATGTTTTGTAAGCAAAAAATCCATTTTTCCCTAGCATTTTCCCCAACTTGGCTATGACTTTACCCATTATATGCAAATAATGAATGAACAAGAGTAAAGGGTGAGGAATTACCTGGTTTTTGTTGAAGAACTAGAAGAGGAAGAGTGAAAAGTGTCAGATTTGCTCATGAAGAGGGTGGAGAGAATTATAGAAGATTTTTGGCATGCTAGGACATTGTGACGACATCTAGTTCTTATAGACATTATCAATTCCCGCACACTCACATCACAACGTTAGGTGGTGACGTCGCGACGTATTTCATGTTTTTGGAGACGTCGTGACATGACCATGCATACGTTGTAACATGTGATTATTAAGTGGATTTTCCAAGGGGGAGGGTCATTCAAGCCATTTTTTAGCCTGAAGGTAATGGGATGATTTCTAAAGGCCTCTCCCTAGTTTAATTACTGGGAGAGGGGCCTATGTTAGTTATGGCTTAGGTGTGCAGAGCATAAAAAGGTAAAAGCTAAGTCCAAAGAGTGTGCTCGTGAATTAGTCGTGCAAGGCACGATGAGGCGATGCTAAGTCACATTGATCACGGCTTAGTTGTGATAGGTAGGCGAAACTGAGTTACGTGGTGTAAGACTCAAGCATGCAAGGGCACATCGAGGCGGAACTAAATCTAGGGTTGTGATCGTGATGACTTAGTTGGGCAGGGCACAGACGAGGCGATGCTAAGTCACATTGATCATAATTTAGCCATGCTAGGCAGGCAAAACTAAGCCCTTATAACTTAGCCATGTTGGGCAGGCGAAACTAAGTTATGTGGTTAAGACTTTCGGTGTGCAGGGTACACTGAGCCAGAGCTAAATCCGGGGGGTGTGATCATGGTTTAGTCGTACAGGGCACGATGAGGCGATGCTTTGTTAATCACGACTTAGTCGTGCTAGATAGGTAAAACTAAGCCCTTATAACTTAGCCATGCTTAAATAATAGAATTATTAATGAATGACGCTATTGAATATAACGTCAGTTATTAACAAAATGACGTTAAATAACTAATACTAAAATTAATTTTTGTTATAGTGTCCGTACATGACCTTCAAGAAAATTTGTGCATTTTAACCATTTAAAGCAAAGTAGTGTTCAATATCTATATAAATAATATTGGTGGATGGCACTAAAATGGCAAATCGATCCTAATGTCATATTACATTGACCATTAAGTACTAATGACTAGCTATATTTAATTACTTCTAATTTTTTATATTTTTATTACTTATTAAGTTCTTCCATTAAAATAAAATATATTAATAAAATTCTAAAAAGAACAAATAATAAACTAGATCAATTTAATAAATTATATACATATCAATCTATGATGAATGAATTCTTCGACAAAAATATAAAATTGTCCCAAAATCTTATTACCTCATATTAAAGCTGAAAAATATGGTTGGAGCGTGGGATATTAATAAAATAGGAGTGCAATAACGCAATAAAGGATCATGTGCGCACGTCCCTGTTATGCTGGGTGGTAAATGGGACAGCTGACTCAATCCCTTACTTTTCATGCCCTCTTGAGGTTAATCAATGTTGTTTAAGTGTCCATTTCCTGTTTCAGTTTGGAGATATATCTAAATCTCTCTAAATCATTCAATAGTATACAAGTACTCAAAAGAGAAAGAGACTTAAATTACTGTACCAAAAGAAAATCCCTTAAATATGATAGGGAGAAAAAATAGCACACTTCATTTACTTCAAGTTTTATGAAAATAAATAAATTGCACTTTTTAGGGGAGTTTTTGGTATTGTTGCCAGTTTTTAGATTTTTGTTTTTTGAAAACTGAAATCTGTGGTCTGTTTTTTTGTGTTTTGTTTTCTATTTTCTATTTTTTGTTTTATATCTTCAGTTTTCTATATTAATAAAATAACAGAAAATAAATATTTATTGAAGTCCAAAATATACTTACGTGGATGTTTTGAGAGTAAGAAGATTCATGCACATTCATGGTAGGTGGTGGATGTTGGTGGCGGTACGCGGTGGTGGTTGGTCGACGGTTGATGGTGGTGGTGAGTGGGTCGGTGGTGGATGGTCGTGGTGGTGGGTGGTGGTTGTTGGTGGTGGTGGACGTGGTTGGTGGTGGTGGCAGGTGGTGGGTGGTCGTGGTGGTGGGTGGTGATTGATGGTGATGGCGAGTGGTCGTGGTAGGTGGTAGGTTGTCATGGTGGCGGGGTGGTTGGTTTTGGTGGCGAGTGGTGGTGGTGGACGTGGTTGGTGGTGGTGGCAAGTGGTGGGTGGTGGTGGTGAGTGGTGGTGGTGGGTGGTCGTGATGGTGGTTGGTAGTGGCGAGTGGTGGTGGTGGTGGACGTGATTGGTGATGGTGGCAAGTGGTTGGTGCTCGTGGTGGTGGGTGGTGGGTGGTGGTTGATGGTGGTGGTGAGTGGTGGTGGTGGGTGGTGGTGGTGGACGTGGTTGGTGGTAGTGATAGGTGGTGGGTGGTGATTGATGGTGGTGGTAGGTGGTGGGTGGTGGTTGGTGGTGGTGGTGAGTAGTGGTGGTGGACGTGGTTGGTGGTGGTGGCATGTGGTGGGTGGTGGGTGGTGGTTGATGTAGTGGTGAGTGGTGAGTGGTGGTGGTGGGTGGTCGTGGTTGTGGGTGGTGGTGGCGAGTGGTGGTAGTGGTGGACATGGTTGGTGGTGGTGGCAGGTGGTGGGTGGCCGTGGTGGTGGGTGGTGGTTGATAGTGGTGGTGGTGGTGGTGGCAGGTGGTGGGTGGTGATTGATGGTGGTGGTGAGTGGTGGTGGTAGGTGGTCATTGTGGTGGGTGGTGGCGAGTGGTGGTGGTGGACGTGGTTGGTGGTGGTGGGTGGTGGTTGATGGTGGTGGTGAGTGGTGGTGGTGGGTGGTCGTGGTGGTGGGTGGTGGTTGGTGGTGGTGGTGGTAGACGTGGTTGGTGGTGGTGTGGTGTGGTGGGTGGTGATTGAAAAAAAACTGAAATGAAATTTGTGGAAACCATATTTTATGGTTTCCTATATGGTGTTTTATGTTTTTATATTAAGTCCAAAATTGAAAATAAAACTGATTTAGCCAAACAAGTTTTCAGTTTTTTTTCCAAAATAAAATAGAAAACAGAAAATCGCAACAATACCAAGCACACCCTTAAGTGTCCATTTCCTGTTTCAGTTTGGAGATATATCTAAATCTCTCTAAATCATTCAATAGTATACAAGTACTCAAAAGAGAAAGAGACTTAAATTACTGTACCAAAAGAAAATCCCTTAAATATGATAAGGAGAAAAAATAGCACACTTCATTTACTTCAAGTTTTATGAAAATAAATAAATTTCACTTTTTAGGGGGTTTTTGGTATTATTGCGTTTTTTGGTTTTCAGTTTTATTTTGAAAAAAATTTGAAAATTTGTTTGGCTCAGTGAAATCGGACCGGACCGACCGGTCAGATCGGAAAACTGGTAAACCGCCTGCCAGTCCGGTCCGGAATAACCAAAGAACCGGTCAGATATAAAACCGATCAATAACCGGAAAAACTGGTCAAGAACCGTCCAAACCGGTGGTTTAGACGGTTTGACCGGTTGTTCTTTTTTTTAAAAAAAAAAATTGTGTTATTTATGATTTAGTATTTATTGAGAATTTGTAGTGACTTGTAGTTGTAAGGATTGTTCTATTTCAGTATTTATTGTTTGGTTTGTGATAAGACTTGAGACTTAAATATGTTGATCCTTGAACTTATTTGAAGAGTTTAATATGATATTGTGGTAATTTGCAACTTGTTCTATTTCTTATCATGTTTAGATCGAGATTGAGACATATAATTATGAAGTATATAATTTTTTTATGATATATTTTAGTATATTTAATTAAAAATATATATTTTAAATGCCACCGGTTCGACCACGATTCGACCATTGAACCGTGAACCAGTGCCTCGACCAGTTCAATGACCGGTCCGATTTTAAAAACATTGCATAAAACACCATATAAAAGTCACAAAAATGTGGATTTTTCAAATTTCATTTCAGTTTTATCCAAATTTCACCATTTCTTTCTTCAATTCTTACTTCTAAAAATTATATTTTTGTCCCAAATTTCATATATCGCCCATATTTTTATTTTTCTCCCGATTTTAACTTTTCAAAATTATAGTTTTGCCCCAAGTTACATTTTAGTCCCGATTTTCATTCTTTTTTTCATTTTTTACCCAGAAATTTCCCATATTCATATTTTTCCCTTATCCTAAAATTTCCAGAATTATAGTTTGACCCCAATTTTTGTAATAATTACATCTTTGGCCCAAATTGCATTTTAGTTCTTTCATTTCTTTTTTTTTTATAAAAGTTCTTTCATTTCAATTTAAGCCATAGAAACTTTTCAAAACTGCATTCTGACCCTAATTTTAAATTTGTAAAAATTACATTTTGTGCCCGATTTTTATAGTAATTGCATTTGGGCCCAAATTTCTACCAAAACAAGTCCTTAACCCTTTTTTACACTAATTTGTAAATTCTTCATCCTTAATTACTTTTTAATCACATTTTTTTAGCATTCTTGTCATATTTTGAATCAATAAAAATCTCCTTTCCAAGTTTCAGGGATTTCAAAAGAAAACTTGATGGCGACTCCCTGTCACAATATGATAAAAAGGGGTCTCCACTCTTGTGGTCCATTCCCCGCCGCCCCGCGATCAAGCACGAGTATCCACATCAGCTATCATATATTTATATTTTCACTTTTATTTATCATCTTTATTTTATTTTATGTTATTTTATTAATATAGAAAACTGAAGATACAAAACAGAACACAGAAAAATAGACCACATATTTCAGTTTTCAAAAAAACATAAATCTAAAAAATGGCAGATATACCAAACACACCCAGGAAATGTGATTTGGTTTAGGGTAAATTAATCCCAAATATTTAATTTATTTAAAATTTTAAATATAGGACTTTATTTTATATCGGTCAAAATTAGTAAAATTTGATTCTTTTTCTTTTAAAGGAGAATGAGAATTGTAATTTACACATTTGAAAAGAAATGGAAGTAATTTTTCATTTTGATATTTGCTCTTATTTGTGATTTAAAAGTTTACATTTTGATTTCTGGTGATAACAAAATATATTTTTTGTTTTATACAAATATATTCTTATTAGAAAGCAATCAAGATATTGTTGAACATTAAATAATTTTTAACAAATAATTGAATTTTAGTTCGCCATATTGTGAGGAATTATTCTTACACTAAACTCAACATTACCCAGTATAACAATAATTTGAACATTTGTTCTTCAGAGTCCTAGTTTGCTTATAATTATAAATTTATTATTATCCACTTTTGGTTACAACAATAATTTTTCAATTGGTTAAGAAAGAAAATTTGGCCTTTATTTTGTACAAAATTAGACATACAACAAAGAAATATCATTTGGACAAAATTATATATAAGAACTGTAACTGTCATTTTTGGTTCAGACAGTTGTTATTTGTAATTAAGGACCGCAAGGGGTCGTAGCCTTGGGGGACTTGTCCTTAGGTGAAGACCTAGGTGCCTACGTACCCTTAGGAAGGGATCAAAGTCCACGTTGTTCGTCATGGTGACGTCTATAGGAGCCGTTAGGCTAGGTGATTACCTGTATCGGGCCGTGTGTGGCTAAGACGTGCATAAGGTACTCTGGGCGGGCGAGCCGCTTGTTGGAGGTTTCCTTAGAGTGTGAGAGAGCTTGAGTCTCTGGGAGCTGTTAGGAGCTCTGTTGGTGGAATACTCCGGGATGGAGATGTGTCTGCCGGTGGCTGGACCCGACGGTGCTGTAGGCAAAGCTCGGGGATGTGTGATGTGAGTTGGGTAGGAGGATGTTTGAATGCCTTCAGAACGACTGCCGAAATGGTTACAGATAATGTTCTCTAAGTGTTCAGATTCTGATGATCTGATGATCTCATGTCCCCCGGGTGAGAGTCTTTTGTATGGGGCCCAACAAGTGGTATTAGAGCTTTGGTTTCGGCCTAGGGAGAAATAAGGGAGAAAGAGCAAGAGGAAGGAGTCATCATCATCTAGTCAGCACCACGACAGCAATTTGAAGAGAGGTTGGCTCTGGCTTATTTTCTCTTTTTTTTTTTCAAGTCAGATTTTTTTTTTAATTTGGGCTGTTTGTGGTGCCGGTTGGTTGGCTGTGTGAGTGGAAGTATTTAGCCAAGAGTTGGGTTAAATACAATGAACACCCTGAAATTTGAAGTTTCATTGTTTGATGGGAGAACGGATTTTACACTATGGCAATGCACGATTCAAGATTATTTGGTCCAGCAGGATCTTGACTTAGCATTGCAGGATGAGAAACCGAGTGAAATGAAAGAGTCAGATTGGAGCACAATTTAGAAAAAGGCTGTTAGCTCAATTCGGTTGGCACTAGCCCCACAGATAAAAGTGACTGTGCTGAAGGAGACATCACCGAAGAAAATGTGGGACACGTTGGAGAGCTAGTTTGCGTCGAAGACATTGACCAATCGATTGATGATGAAGATGGATTTCTACTCATTGAAGATGGAAGAGGGAGGTCACATTAACAAATTTAATGAGATGATATCTAGACTGTTGAATGCAGGGGAGACTATTTAGGATGAAGAGCAAGAGCTGCTTCTCTTGGCTTCACTACCGAGATCCTTCAAGCCTTTAGTCTAGTCAATGCTAGCAGGAAAGAGCACACTGAAACTAGATGAAGTGATGAGTACCTTGAAGGAGAGTCAGAGGATGATGGGTGGTGAAGAGTCTTTCAGGGACAGTCATATACTAGCAGTGGATAGTGACAGAAAGAAGAAGAGTGATCATCTTGGAGGAAATTCTCGATCGAGAGAGATGAGCACTGTTGAGTGGCATTATTGTGGACACTTGGGTCACATGCAAATGAGATGCCCATACTTCAGGGAGGACTTGCAGAGCATGAAGGAGAAAAGGAGCAGATCGAAGGGAGCTTCTTCTGCTAATGTGGTTTCTTATGAAGATGAGTTAATCTGAGGATGTTAGAGAATTCTGCAGCAAGGGAGGATCACTGTAGAAACTGAGTAAGTAAAAAAAAAAATTAATAGGAGAGTTTAGTTTTTTTAGAGAGAAATAATGCAGGACTTTGGATTAAGGGAGGATTTGTTGTATTTATTCCAAGTTCCACATCGGTGGGTTTGTAAAATGAGAGGGTGAGGAACTTATATAAATAGGTGTGTGTTATATAGGTTTCTACATACATAAGAATACTAGCCTATAACCATTGGGTGTATTGGGTTTTAGGTATTTTTGTGTATTGAGGAGGGTTTGTAATTTTTTCGCTAAAAAATTACAAGTAGAAAAGTTTGTCCCAGTGGGGACCGTAGTAGTAGGTCTTGAGGCACCGAACCACGTTCAAATTTTTATGTGTTCTTCTTTCTCTTTTCCTTATATTTTTGTGTGGGGCCCAACATTGTGTACATTCTCTATTTATAAGGTTAATGATGAAGGAACTTTTACGATTGAAAAAGAATGCTCCTTGTCTCGTCTCAAGTTAAGATCAAATAATACCTAGGAATGTAGTATATAACAAACCTAGGCTCGAATTATGTTGAATCTTCAGTAATTCATAAATAACTATGCCTTTCAAGTAATCAAATCGGGTTAAAAAATCACGAAGTATTTTCAAAAGCAAGTAAACAATTGAGTTGTGGAAATAGGTTGTAATTAGAATAACTAAGTAAAGTAAATCGCCTTTCCGGGGTCTATGTAATTTGTTATTCCTGCTAGTTTTCGAAAGATAAATAGAAGTATTTAGAAACACCTTATCGGAACTTTTTATCCGGAGGTAACCCCGGCGACCGCCTCATAGGGCTTAGGTACACATCAAATCAATGATGTCGCACCCACATTAAAAAGGTGTATGCAAACTAGAGGAACACATTTCATTTCGAAAAATCAAATTATATTTATAAAAATAAATATAAAAAGGCGGTACTTAGTTTGAGCTGATCAATCCAGACTTGCGATCAGGAGGTCTATTTAATCCAATTATAATTCCTAAATCCATTGACCGATGGGATCTAGAACCATGACCAGAGGTTGATAAACTATAAACTTATCAAGAACTTCCCTAAAATTAGAGCTCATAGCTCAAGCAAATTACATAGACTACCCTAGTGATAACTTAGCAGGCTTTGCTACTCATGTTATAGAAAAAACAAGGCTAAGTCTGAGAGAAATTTAGGAATTAATTCTCAATAGAAACAATCAAGATATTGTTGGGCATTAAATATTTCTTAACAAAATATTGAGTTTTAGTTCGCGATATTGTGAGGAATTAAGGGTCTGTTTGGTAGGGCCATTTCCTGTTTTCATTTTCACTAAAAACAGAAATTAATTGAAAAAATGTGTTTGGTTAGAATTTCTGAAAATAATTTTCAAAAAACATTTCTTAAAATTGACTAATTTTTGAAAATACCAAAAAGTTGTTTTCATTGTTTCCTATACAAAACTTTAAAAATTGAAAATGGAAAGTGAAAACACGGTGGCAATTTTGTAATTAAATAGCAACATGGTGTCCACGGTTCGAGAAGTCATCTGGTACTCATGAGGTATTCTTCTTCTCTTTTTTTCTTCCTCTTTTGAAACTATGAGGTGGGAAAATAGGCTATTCTTATTATTATTATTTATATTGTCGATATGATTGATTATGATAGATTAAACTATTATATTAATAAAAATTATTTTATTAATAGTTTTTTGAGGAAATTTTATTATTATAATATAATAATAACAATTGTATTATTATCTTATTTATTATATTATAATATAATAACATATTATCTATATAAATAATATTATTATTTACCTTATTTTAGATTTTTTTTCCAAGGTATCCTCTTATTGGAAGCGATCTTGTACGAGGCACTGTCGGACACTAAATGTGGGTACCTCTTCCAATAAGGATTTGAACATGAATTTATCACGTTGTGAGGAACTAATCCTTTTCACTAGACATAACATAAATATGTCATATTTTTACTTTCAATTACTTATTAAATTTCTTAGTATATATTTTGTGTTTATTTTTACAGGTATATTGTTATTACTTTTGAACCAATCAATATATCAATAAATAGATCTACAAATAATTGAGGCACTAAAAATAGTATTATTTTTCTATTTTATTTCCATCCTCATCATTTTTCTTTATTTTTCTTTCCTCCTCCCTTTTCTCTATTTTTATTTTTATTATTATTGTTGTTATTACTATTTATATATTTTTATTTATTTATCATTTTATTGTTATTTATTATTTTTTTGTCTTTTTTATACTTTTATGCTCAAACAAAATGGAGTATTCAAAATTTTCAAACCAAACGTATTTTCATATTTTTTTATTTTCTGAAATATATTATGACTTTACAAACCAAACACATTTCTTAAATTTTAGAAATTAAAACATGAAAATTGTTTTCAAGAAATGAAAATAGAGATTAAAAATAGAAAATATTTTCTTAAACCAAACGCACCCTAATTGTTCCACTAATCTCAATACTACCTAGTATAACAATAGTTTGAACACTATTTGTTCTTCAGAGTCCTAATTTGCTTATCATTATAATTATCCACTTTTGATTACAACATTAGATATTTCAATTGATTAAGAAAGTAACTTTGGCCTCTATTTTGTACAAAATTAGAGATACGACAAAAGAAAAATCATTTGAGCAAAAATATATATAAGAACTATCATTTGAGGCTAATTAAATTTTAGAGACGATATTATGTTATGAATGTTAAATTTGAGATTGCAATTGGTTAAACAAAGAAAAAAAGGTTTTCAATTAAGAATTTCATATATATGACAAAAAAGGAGTTAGAGCAAATATTTAACCAATTTATTTTTTGTATGATTCTTTTTGACATTGAGGAATCTTTAAAGGGAATTAAAGACCGCAAGGTGTCTTAACCTTGTGGGACTTGTCCTTAGGTGAGAACCTAGGTGCCTACAAACCTTTATTAAGGGATCAAAGTCCATGTAGTTCGATAAGGGGGATGTCCATAGGAGCCGTTAGGCAAGGGTTGTACCTGTAAATGCCGTGTGCGGCTAGGATGTGTGCAGGAATGGGTGAGTTGGGTCACCTGTAAGTTGTTGATGGCGGTTGATGTAAGTGTTGCAATGGCAGAATGAGGTGTATGCATTCATTTGTTTAATGGCCGTAATCCCCATTTGTTTAACGACCGTAATCCTTGTGGAACTGGCAATACTTGGACTTGTCTTCTGATTTTCCGGTTTTCCTTCTGTTGGATTGTGGGAAAAAACTGAGCACATCTGAATGATAGATCTCTTCGTGAGACTTGTTCAATGGGGTGTAACTAGTGAATAATCCTTTAGGGGACGAGCGAGGACGTGGAGGCGACCTCTTCCTACTTTTCACCTTTTGGCTCTGGCTGTCTGCCACGCTCTTAGTATCCTTCTTTTTGTCTGTTTGGTCTATACTTCTAAGGAATTGTCGCATTTGATCCTTCACAAGTTGGGCATTCTCTTCCCTAATGAACAACTTCGGTCGGTCTAGCACCTCTTGTAGAGTGCCTACTGGGCACCTGTCCAGTTCTCCATAAAATGGCCACAGAGTCCTGGAGACCTCTTACTTGCAGGGAATGCTTCGTGAATCAAGCTAAAAGAGCTTGTAGTGTCTCTCCTTCCTAGTGAAAACCTATGAAGGCTCCCTCATCCTTTTGCTATTCTTTGCTGCTGGCGAACTGAGTGAGGAACTTCCTTGCTAGTTGCTCGAAGCTCTGTAAGGATTTGGAGGGCAACAATGAGAACCACCTTAACATAGCTCCTTTTCATGTTGATGAAAAGAGCCTGCACTACTGTCCATCAGTAATGCCCAATATAGACATGGCGGAGTTGAAGGTGTTTATCTGGACTTGAGAATCGGTTTCTCCTCGGTAGTGCTCAACTGCGAAGGGCATCTTGAACCCTATTGGAACGTGCTCGTTTTGATTAGTTGTACAAAGGGGTACCTCCCTCTCGCCTGAAAATCAACTCCATGCCTCAGATATTGGCCTTGATAAGCCGCGGTTGCCCCATAAGTTGACTAGGGGTTATACCCATTGGTCCATGGTTCATGCAAGTAAGAACTTAACGGATAATTTTGAGATGGCGGAAGTGGTTGATAATCAATGGGCGGGCAGATGCATGGTTCTGCAGTGGCGAGTGGTACCTGCTGATTCTGGACGGTAAGCACTGCCGGTGGTGTGTTTAGCGACAGGTGGGAAAATTCCATCAGTAGGGTTCCGAAGTAGATTGTGAGTGTTGGAAGTGCTTGTGTGGCACTTGGGAATGTGCTTGTTCTGCGGGTCTGACTAGTTACTGGCCCTAGCAGGGCTATGTGCGCACCATTCTGTACCACGGTTCATACCTATGTGCCATTGCTGAATCGACAAAACTTGTGCTGCTTGAGGCTGATTCATCTAGTATGTTAGATGTTGGCGAAACCATGCCAACTCGTCTCTTAATTGCGCATTTTCTTCATCGTTAGTAGTTGTTGGCGGTTGGTTTGTTTGGCTAGGATTTTTGCTGGCGAGGTACGAAATATGGGGCATGCCAAAAGGATGTTGTGGGTATCTTTTTTCTTGAGCTCTAGGTGCTTGAGGGATTTTTTCTGTGGCTGTCGTTTGGGACACGGTGGTGACTTTCAACTGGATAACATTGGAATTGCCTGTTTCTGTTGGGTTCACCTTGGGGCACTCGTGTCGGTTGTGCCGGTTGGTGCATTTGTATCAACCATTTGAGAACGTGAAAGTTACCTGTAAGTAAAACACAAAAATCTTTTCCTGAATAATTGTATAGTCATATACTCTTACTTACGAAAAATAGAAGCTGTTTAGCGGCAGAATGCTCAAGGCATTGTGATCTGATAAGGACCGCGGTGGGCACCAATGTAAGATTCATTTTTTACATTGAGGAATCTTTAAAGGGAATTAAGGACCGCATGGGGTCTTAACCTTGGAGGACTTGTCCTTAGGTGAGAATCTATGTGCCTATGTACCCTTATTAAGGGATCAAAGTCCACGTAATTTGATAAAGGGATGTCCCTAGGAGCCGTAGGGTAAGGGCGGTACTTGTAAGTGCCATGTGCGGCTAGGACGTGTGCAGGAACGGGCGAGTTGGGTCGCCTGTAAGTTGTTGATGGAGGTTGATGTAAATGTTGCAATGGCAGAATGACTTGCAGTGATCGCCTAAGATATAACAGGTGTGTATTGAGTTAAGTGTGTGTATTTGATCTCCCCGAATCCTCATATTGAGGGCCTATTTATAGTCTTTATTGGATGGAGAACGTGGGACAATAATGTGGGCGTTCCACGTCCTTGCAGCCAAAGGAGTTATGCTCCACGGCTTCCTACTGGGAGTGTTTGAGGGAAGTCGTGGATTAATGTCATTCGTGGTGTGGCCCCGTGATGCCACGTGTCCTTAGACTGGTATCTTATTGTAAGATGAGGTTCGTGGTGCTACGTGTGACAGGATGGAATATTCGATAATTACATTTTTCATCATCACCTTTTAATTTAATTATTGAATAAAGTATATATAGGACCATTTGATATGCATGGTTGCTTTGTGCATTTGGCATCATTAGTCTAGCTACTTTAAGTTTCACCTCTCTTAGCTATCCATCATGGATATTGTAAGTATATGGGCCAGTCTATCCTTGGTGGATTAGACCTAAGCCCAATTGGTATTGGGGCAAATTGTGCAAATAAAAATTAAGTGGGATTCGAAAATATAATTGGTTCTTTAATTGAATTAAAAATATGGAGGGAACAGTTTTTTGGGTGTGGAAGTTGAAAACAACAATTTGTGGGTTGAGGGCCACATTCATCTTATTCAAAACACTTTCCTGGAAACGTTTTCTCTCTTCTCTCTACTATTTCTCTCATCTAGTGTGCATTTTCTGTGTACTTCAATTTGCGTTCATCATAATTGGATCCCCATGTGGCTACTTGAAAGACTCCAACATTTAGGTATGCCTGAATTCTAATAGTGATATCAGAGCCCTGTTTGATTATTTCCACTGTGCAAAACTGAATGGATGATATATATATATATATATATATATTACTTCATTGATCACCATATAATTCTTCAGAATAAAACAAAATCATCAGCGCATAGGAAACAAAACATGATCAACTACTTATATATATATTCCATGTGAAATACGTATGTGCTTTTTACTCCTACATGTCTTCTGTTGATAAATTATTCATATATATATATATATATGTGTGTGTGTGTGTGTGTGTGTGTGTGTGTGTGTGTGTGTGTGTGTGTTGTGACGACCGCCTCTTTCAACGGAGTCGCCACCAAGTTTCTCGTCCTTAAACTTGGAAAAGGTTTTCAAAAATAAGCTTTGAAATGTAAGACTACGGGCTTGAGAGACTGCATATGCCAAGGGGAAGGTGTTAGGCACCCCTCATCTCCCATCTTACGATGGTTACCCCATAAAACCCTAAATTTAAATGTATTTAGCCTCAATAAGATCCTATCAAACAATTAAGGATTGGCTAGAACCAAGGTGAAACCTTGACGCCTACGTACCCATTTGGAAAAGGGATCAGAGTGACGTAGTTCTCAAGGCATGCAAGTGTGTGTGTGTGGGTGTGCAAAGGGTTTCACCAAGCTTCAATGGTCAGATGGACCCCTAAGTGAGGTGAGGTTCACCAAGCTAGTGCCTAGGCGGCCTTCTATCTACCATACATTCAAACAAAGCAAGGTTCGCCAGATTACGAATCTAGACGGCCTTGGTGCATACCTGATAGAACATGTAGGTTCTTGGAAAATGACGTTATTGCACAAGTTACATAAATATAAATATGTAAACAAAGCACAGGTAAAGTAAAAGGGTTCGTGACCCAGAGAAAGCTAGGTCGCGACCTTGTACTCTGGATGCAAAAATATAGAAAAGGAAAATATGTGGGTTGCGACCCAAGGGACCTAACAGCAACAAGCAAATTAACGTAACAGTGTGCCGAGACCATAGCAGGGGTCGTGATCCAACCAATGATGGGTTGCGATCATGAAGGTTAGCATAGAAAGAAAAACAAACATCATAGAATTCAGAATATAGGGCACTGAAGGGAGGTTGAGACCCAGGTATTCAACGGTCGCAACTTGAATTTGTCCATTATACACAAAACCCAGAATAATTACACAACGAAGGGTGCGGGTTGTGACCTACGAGAACCAAGGTCGCGACCCCCTGGCTCAAACTTCACTGAGAAACACTCGTAAGTCCCTCGATGGACCCTCCTAAGACCCCTAGAGTCCTCTACGAAGGGGTGCTTAATTCGAATCACCCTTGGTTAATTATTTTCTCTCCTTTCCCCCTCTTTTTCCCCTCTAATCTCCAGCCCCTTCTCAAGTGCTCTGAGGTCTCATTTATAAGCTCTCTCACGTTCTTCTCCAACAAGAAAGTTGACCCCTAAATCGTCATTTAATATCATTAATCTCAGTGATGCGAAATTCAATTCTGGTGCGTGATTTGCGACGAGACGTTGAGCCCAGGTCGTGACCCTGGCAGTGGGAAGGTCGCAACCTAGGTTGCCCTAAAGTGGGTCGGGACCCATGTTTTTCTTGGGTCGCAACCGTCAAACCTGACCCTATCTTTTTTTGAGCTTGGATCGCGACCTAAGTCCTGCAGGTCATGACCGCAACCTTTAGGGCAAGCAAACTTAGGTGTCCACAGGTTCCCTTCTTTACTTTTTCTTCAAAATTTGGAAGGAACAAGTAAAGACCGGATGAAGACCTAATTTTGACATAATGCAGATCCTAGCTCTCCTAGTTTGTGCTAAAAAGCTAGAAAATCTACCCGACTATGGTGCCTTTTATTTATTGTTATGTGTTTGATCCCAAGGTCAATATGCCTTGTTCCACAGATTTTAAGAATTAGGGGTCTTAATGCCCCATCGATCTCAAGGTCTAGATGCCTTGTTCCTCGAATTAGTAATCCATGCCTCAGGGAGGTATGTGGTGGAGCTCGCAAAAAGCCATGACGAAGTGAGGGAAGTAGATTTCCGTTGGCTGGTACTTCGGCCTTGGAAAGAGTTTAAAATCTTTCACATTGCTATAAAATTCCTGGTACTTGAGTGTGGGGAAGGAAATTGGCTCTCTCTTCATAATCAGGTAGATCAAGAGGTTCAGCTTCTTCCTGTGGGAACCCCAGTGTTTCGCTGGCAAGACATTACTGACCAAGAAATTCTGCCAGTTCTTGGTCATGTTGTTGGTTCCGCCCCTAATGAGGAGCTCTTAGCCTCCCACTTTGCCTGCCCTAGATATGTCAGAGCCTCCTCTATTTCCTCCTTGGGATATGGATCACTGAGTGCCGTGGCAAGGATGCAATCAAGCTCCATCTTCATGCCGTAAATTTCCACGAAGGTCTGTGGTGTGAATGTGGGGATCAGGGTGTCTCTCAATATGTAGGACTGGTTGTTGGTGCTAGCGTATGCCACATGGTATTGATACACCAAGGTGTCATTCCTCTGGTTAACCACCTCCAGTAAGTCTTCGAGGCCATAGTGCTGAATCCCTTCCTTGAATGAGGGACTCAACTTCAGCCTGGCCATGCTCCTTTCTGGGATTATCGATCTGGCCCGAAAAGCTTTCTAGTATTGCTCCAATGGCACCTTCGGCTCACGGGCAGGCTGCTTTGATGAAGACGAGGTAGATCGGTTAGTATGAGGTCTCTTGTTGCTGCGACTAGCCATTTTCCTATAAAATCAATGGACAGGTTATTAGTTCTAGAAAGGTAGAAAGACGTACCCGGATGCAAAAATGTGCCCCATGAATTAGGTTGTCACCCAAAGAGCTATGGGCCGCGACCCAACGAGCAATGGGTCATGACCCTATGCGAGAAAAACAAAGGCCATACTTGGAGTTCTGGCGGCGGTGGAGGATATTCTGAATCGGTGGCAACAATGCCAGAGATGAGCTTTTCCATTTGATCAAAATGATTTCGGGAGGCAGGTACTGGGGAGTCAGAGATCTGAAAGAGAAGAGAGGGTTGTGGAGGGCATTGTGAACCAAAAATAACTCTGACCCCACTTAAATGCAAAAGTGTCCTTGGGGGTCGCGACCCCAAACACATGGGTCGTGACCCCTGGCATTAATGTGGCCGTTTGAATGAACCAACATGTGAGTGACACGTGGTATGGGTCGTGACCCATGTTGGAGAGGGTCACAACCCAAGACGGTCAATCTGGAGACCGTTTGACTTGAAGGGGTTGCGATCCAAAACTGACACGGTTGCGACCCAATGCACCAACAAGCCATTTTTGTTTCACGAGGTTCTAAGTTGGCAAGAACCCCCAAGATATAAATCAGTGATTTGACATTTTTTAAAGAGGTTCTGAGCTCCAAGGCGGGCATGGATCCTTGAAAGTCAAGTTAGTAAAGAGATTCTCATCATCCAAGGCAGGCATGGATCCCTAAAAAATAACTTAGTAAAGAGATTCTCGGCATCCAAGGTGGGCATGGATCCCCGAGACTTTTGACATCCAAGGCGGGCATCGATCCTCGAAAGATAGGTTAGTAAAGAGATTCTCAGCATCCAAGGCGGGCATGGATCCCCGTAAGATAAGTTAGTAAAGAGATTCTCGGCATCCAAGCCGGGTATGGATCCCCAAGACATTCGACATCCAAGGCGGGCATGGATCTTCAAAAGGTAAATAAAGATGTTCTCGACATCCATGGTGGGCATGGATCCCCAAGACTTTCGACATCCAAGGTGGGCATGGATCCCCGAAAGGTAAATAAAGAGGTTCTCAACATCCATGGAGGGCATGGATCCTCGACACTTTCGACATCCAAGGTGGGCATGGATCCTTCAAATGTAAATAAAGAGGTTCTCGATATCCATGCCAGGCATGGATCCCCGAAAGGTAAAGAAAGAGGTTCTCGACATCTAAGGCGGGCATGGATGCTCGAGAGGTGAGTTAGTAACCGAAAATCATAAACGTAAAAGGAATATTACATTTGTGAAGGACCTACCTTGGAGGTAGACCTCCCCAAAAGCCACTTGGGGTTTTAGGGTTCCCTTGAAACAATGCTAGCTTCTTAGTACCTACACCAGTTGGTTAGTCATAAGTAAAAATGAACGATTTGATAGATGCACGCATTCTTAACCATTGTTCAAAAGCAATCAATCAATAAAGGAAGACTTGCATGGATGTGAGAAAAAGAGTAAAGAGTCTTATTTGATCAATAAACTCTTTGTTGTAACATTAGAATGCAAACATTGGTACAATTTAAAAAGATTAGAACACAGGAATCTATAGTGGCCAATTCCACAATTGTTGAAGGAAAGAGCCCCGCGATTCTTCTCGGAGGATTCATCCAACTGGCATATAGAACATATGCATTTTTTAGATCTCTCTTTTAGGCGAAGAATTTCTTGAGAGAGTCCAAATTGGTGAGACGAACGGATTTAGGCCCATCCACGTCTTCGAGAATTAACGCCCCACCAGAAAAAGCTTGCTCGACAAAAAAATGACCTTTATAAGCTAGGGCCCAGTTCTCCCTTTGGTCTTCTTGGTTAGGCAGTATCTTCTTAAGCACGAGATCTCCCTCTTTGAATGTTCGCGGGTGAACTTCCTTATTGAATTCCCTGGCCATTTTGGCTTGATATAATTGTCCATGGCATATGGCTTCTAATTGCTTCTCATCAATTTGGTTGATCTAGTCATATCGATCTTGGACCTATTGCTCCTCATCTAGACCCGCCTCTGCTATCACTCTAATAGATCAGATTTAGACTTCTATTGGCAGTACAGCCTTCACCCCGTACACTAAGGAGAAAGGTGTTGCACCTGTTGATGTGCGCATTGTTGTGCAATAGCCATGCAAGGCATAAGGCAACATTTGATGCCAATCTTTGTAAGTGATTGACATTTTCTAAATTATCTTGTTAATGTTCTTGTTTGATGCTTCTACAGCACCATTCATCTGTGGGCGATAAGGTGAAAAATTATGATCGGTGATCTTGAATTCTTCACAAATCTTTCGAACCTCAGAGCCATTTAGGTTAGACCCATTGTCCATGATGATCCTCTCAGGAACTCCATATCTGCAGATGAGGTTTGTCTTTTAAAACCGCACAAATGTTTTCTGCATAATGCTGGCATAAGAACAAGCTTCGATCCACTTGGTAAAGTAGTCGATGGCGACTATGATGAAGCAGTGTCCATTCGAGGCTTTTGGGTTGATGGGGCCAATGATGTCAATTCCCCACATAGAGAATGGACATGGGGCAGCCATGTTATGCAATGGAGCTGGCAGCGCATTGATTCTATCAACATAGATTTGTCACTTGTGACATATGCGGACATACTCCAATGCCATCCAGAAATATCCGGCCCTTTGAATCTGGCGAGCTAGAGTATGCCCATTGGCATGGGTTCCATAGACTCCCTCATGTATTTCGGCCAATATTTTGTTGGCTTCTATTGCCTCGACACAATGGAGCAATATTCCATCCCGCCTCCTCCTGTATAGAACATCCCCGATGATGAAAAAGTTCATGGATAGACATTTGAGGGTTCTCTTCTCATTCTCATTGATGCCTGCCGAATATTCTTGCTTCTCCAGGTAGACCTTGATGTCATGGAAGCATGGCAAGTCATCTGGTTCTAGTTCTACCACTGAGCAATAGATCTCAGTATGTTGACACTCTACCCTGATAGGTTGTACATGAACTCCATAGTTGAGATCAACCATCACCACCAAGGTTGCTAAGTCGTCTGGAAATAGGTTCTTGCATCGGGGCAAGTGGTGAAAATCAACATGTTTAAATTGGCCACTCAGCTTGGAGAGGTTTCTTTGGTATGGGATTAGCTTTGAATCCTTCATCTGCCATTCCCCTTTAACCTGGTAAATTATTAGGGCAGAGTCCCCAAAGACTTCCAGGTTTATGATCCCCATTCTTAACGTTGCTTGAAGTCCACATATACATGCTTCATACTCGGCCATATTACTGGTGCATTCAAAGTCAAGCTTGACTGCAATTGGAAATTGCTCTCTGCTTGGGGATGTGAGGACAACACCAATGCCATTTCCGAACACATTCACGGCCTCGTCAAAGTACAATTCCCATTCTTTAGGAGGTGATTCTTGTTAAATCATATTGAGACCCTCGTCCGAAAATTGATAGTGTAGAGGATGTTCCTCATCTAGGGGAATTAAAGCCAAATAATCTACAATGGCGCTCCCTTTGACCGATTTTTGTGTGATATGCTTGACATAATACTTGCAAGGACGACCTGTGATTTCAAGACTCGCCCAGACACATGGGGACTCTCGAAGATGTACTTCAATAGGTCCATGCAGGATATGAGAAAGGTCTCATAGTACAACATGTAATGCCTTAAGCGTCAAACCGTCCATATTAGGGCACAGGGTGTCTTTTTCAATCAGCGAATACCGAGACTCATTATGGTTAAACTTCTTGCTTAGATAATATATGGCTTCCTGTTTCCCTGATACGAGATCAGGCTGCCCTAGGATGGCTCCCATTGACTCGTTGAGGATGGTCAGGTCTAGGAGTAGTGGTCTCCCCAGTGTTGGTGGCACCAATACAGGTGGGTTGGTCAAATAGTCTTTGACTGCGTCGAAGGCTTGTTGGCATTCACTCCATCCCATCGACTGGCTCTTCTTAAGTAATTTGAATAGAGAAGTACACGTTGCTGTTAACTTGCGTATGAAGCCAACGATGTAATTTACCTCGATCCCTTTACAACTAACTATGAAGCTCAAGAGCTTTCTAGATTGCGCACCGAATACGCACTTATTCGAGTTTAACCTTTACTTGAACTTTCTAAGTCAGTCAAACAATTTCTTGAGGACTTGGACGTGACTTTTGCCTTCTAATGATTTAGCCACCATGTCGTCCACGTAGACTTCGACTTCTTTTTTAATCATGTCATGGAAAAGTACTACCATAGCCCATTAATATGTGGCCCTAGCATTCTTTAGACCGAAGGGCATGACCTTGTAGCAATATGTTCCCAATTGAGTGATAACCGTCGTTTTCACTTTATCTTCTGGATGCACGAGTATTTGATTATAGCCTGAATATCCATCCATAAAAGAATATCGAAAGCTA
Organism: Senna tora; assembly: GCA_014851425.1. Taxonomy (NCBI): domain Eukaryota; kingdom Viridiplantae; phylum Streptophyta; class Magnoliopsida; order Fabales; family Fabaceae; genus Senna; species Senna tora. The sequence continues at coordinate 7,797,328 of CM026272.1, read as the reverse complement.
CCAGTAGTGTTATCAACCAGAGCGTCAATGTGAGGAAGGGGGAACTCATCCTTTGGAAATGCTTTGTTGAGATCTCTATAATCAAGGCACATGCGTACCTTCCCATCTTTCTTTGGTACCGGGACTATATTTGCCGTCCATTCTGGGTGGATGGATACTTCTAAGAAACTAGTGTCCCATTGCTTTTGGACTTCCCCTTTTATTTTGAGGGACATCTCTGGCTTCATGCGTCGTAGCTTCTGCTTCTTGGGCTCCACATGAGATAGAATGGGTATTCTGTGAGAGGTGATCTCAGGATCAAGGCGAGGCATATATTGGTATGACCAAGCGAACACATCCATATAATTTTTAAGCAGGGCGATCAATTCTTCTCGTTCAGGGTTATCCACAATCTGCACTTCTCTCTTGCTATCTTCAATCCCCAGATTTATGACCTCAACCATCTCTTAGTGGGGGACTATTCGTTTCTCGTCAGATGTCACCATTTTGCCAAAAGTAAGAGGAATTTCCTCGTCGTCAGATGTATCTTCATCATGCACATGTTCAGTATCCAGGGATTCATTCAAACTGGGGATCACTGCGATGGGCAGAATCTTCAAGAATTCTAATTCCCTGAGGGCAAAGTGAAAATGGAAATTAAGAGAGACAATAAAAAAGCGACAAAAAGAAAGCTTGCGAACTAATATTTGGTAAAATGCAAGTTCCCTTTTATTAATTTATTGAATTTGAACAATTGAAAAGCTCACAAAATGCATTATCCCATTTGACCTAAACCTTGAGCTCGATATTAGGCCAATACATAATTCAAAATATTACTTGGTACAACAAATAGATGGGACCCAATCAGCTTCCCAGTTGTCCAAGCTAACCCCTTCATCCAAGTGCCTGATGAGTCAGCTTGCCTTGGCAGGCGGTTCTTCTTCTATTGCAGCGATCTATCCTTCATCCTCTTGAGCTTTTGTTGGCACGAATAGCTGCTCCAGACGTAGCCACTTCTTATGACAATTGATATTCCATCTAGACCCTTCATACCTGAAGCCAAATTGCGTTTCCCGCTCTTTTGGCTCGATGCATCTTGGTATGCCACTAAGAGTATGGCCCAGTCCTCGCTCCTGTTGGTAACCCAATTTAGTCATCATTTTTACATCCACACTGTTGATTTGGAAAACATCTTTGGTGGTTTCTTCCAACTCCAGGCCTTGGAAAGATGATTCAAGAGTTTCATCCGCATTGTCAATGAAAGGAATAAGAGTAGGATGACTGATCAGCATACTCTCTTCCCCCTTTATCGTGATGATCCTACCACCACGGACAAATTTGATCTTCTAATGAAGAGTAGAAGGGATTGCTTTAGCCTCATGAATCCATGGCCTACCCTGCAACATGGTGTAGGTGGCGTCCGCATCCATGAGTTGGAATGGGATGTCGAAAGTGACAGGTCCAATTTCAATAGGAAGGGTAAATCCTCCCATAGCTTCCCTCCGCGTTCCATCGAATGCACAAACGATCATGTTACTGGCATATATGCAAGTTGATTCGACTGGTAGTTGTTGGAAAGTAACAAGAGGTAGGACGTTGAGAGCTGAGCCTCCATCAATCAATACCTAGGCAACAGTAAAGCCATAACACCTGACAGTGATGTGTAGGGCTTTTGGCCCCGGTCATACTTCCTCATATGAGAAAGACAGGGTCAACGCGTGCTTAACTGCATCGACTAGATTCACCATCTTTTTAGGGGTAATCTTCGATGGTACATGGGCACCTTCTAGGACCTTCATGAGGGCTTGTCGATGGGCATCGAAGGTGAGCATAAGTGCCAGCATGGATATCTTTGACGGAGTTTTATTCAATTTTTCGACTATATCATAGTCGCTCTTCTTAACTATACTCAGAAATTTTTGCTCTGTTTCAGTCTCAATCCCCGGCACGTCCTTTCCTGCTGCTTTTTCAGAATTATTCATGCCCCTTGAAGTTTAAGGGATACCCTTTTCGTTGTCCTTATCAAGGGTCTCCATTTCTTTTGTAACCTCAAGAGTGTTTTCTTTTGTTATGCCATGTGCGTTTCTTGCATATATACGTCCACTCCTTGTGATTCCTTGTCCTTGGGAGATGTTTGCATTGATTAAGGGTTCTTTGACCTCTTCGCTCTTGTATCCGCTTTTATTTGCGGTCTTATATACCCACGGGACTGCCTTGTTTGACAATGGCTGGGAAGGATAAATAGATACCCTGCAAGGATTGGCTCTTGACATCCCTGGCCAATTGATAGTTGAAAGTAGGGACGGCTGAGCCCCTTGAGCGTCTTGCGGGGCAGTTTTTCTGCCAGGGAAGTTGATTGTGAAGGGCACTTTTTGCGGCATCTGCATGGAACTGCTTGATCCTTCATCATTGGTAGCCGTGCACGTATATTCTTCTTTTGCAGCCTTCTTTGCAGACACCCCCTAGATGAATGTATCACTGCACGACTTTCTCCTGTTGCAGGCATTGGTTGGTGTGATGCCTTTCTTCTTTGTGATAATGGCAAAATTCTCCTGGGGCCAATTGTACTCAAGGTACATGTCCAGCTAGGGCCAAGGCCTAATAAATGTCTTGTAAAGTGAAGGATGTTTGGGAAACTTCCTTTAAAGTGAGATCATCTTTTCCCATGGCATTTGTCCCACGCTCAGGCAAGGGATTCTTGGTAATGTTAGGCACGTTGATCCAACCAGCATCAATCATTTGTAAGACACGATTCTTGCACTAGTCACATGTGTCAATGGAGTGTCCCTTGGCGTCCTGGTGGTATACACATGTCAGCTCTGGTTTGTACCATGTTGGGTAAGGAGGGTCGCATACTTTGACGGGGAAGACACATATCATCCCCTTATCTTTGAGATAATAAAAGAGTTTTTCTCTATTCATGCCCATATCAGGAAACTCCCTTTTCCTGTAGTCGTTATCCCCTTTACCCTTGTTGTTTTGGGATGGACCTAACTAAGTGCCCCCTTAATTAACCAACTGCATTAACAGAGATGGTCTGCGAACTACCCTGTACGTAATTTGTGCTTTGTTCTTTCTTCTTTCCATAATTAGGGGTATAATTCTTCTTCTGGGGCGTGTCCTTGCCCTTGGCATCTATGTCTTCACCTATGGTAACCAACTCGGCGAAATCATGATGAGGTAATATCGCCAAAAGGTCATATGCGGGGTCATTCAGAGCTTTCACAAAATACCGACAGGTCTCCCTCTTGGTCATGGGGGGCTGTACTTCTACCGACGCCTCCCTCCACCTCGAGGCATATTCACGAAAGGTCTAGTTCGGCTTTCTTTTGAGGGCTACTATAGTCTCCCTCGTGATCTCACTCTGAATATTTATGCTTGAAGTGTTCGAGAAAAGCTTTCACCATGGCTGACCACGATCTCATCATCTGATTCTCTTGCCTCATAAAACAACTTGTATGCGCCTCCTTTTAAGCTATTATGGAAATGTGTCAACAAGAAGGCCAGCTCTGTGCTATAGGTAGCCACAGTCGCATAATACCCTTTGATGTGATGATCTTGATTGGAAGTCTTGTCATACTTTTCAAAGTTTGGAATTTTGAGTTTAGGGGGGCCTGGATTGTAGGAAAAGAGAAGAGGTTGATATAATCCTCTGGTTCGGGCTGCATAGCCTCTTTGAGTGCCCTACTAACTTCTTTGGCAATTTGTTCTTTCAGCCCTTTGGCAGCTTCTTCCTCTTGTAATTGCTTATTTTGTTGGGCCTTCAGCGTTGCTATTATGGCGGCAGGATTTTTTCAAATGCCTCCACCTCGGTCCTTGGGTGGGTCCTCAGCTGGGATCTGCTCATCTTCTTTGCTTTCCACAGTAACCAGGGGAGTTTCGGGGATGGGCCATTTTTCTTTGCTAGTCTTTGATGGACCTCCATGATTTCTACCACTCTTGGATAAGATTGTCATCATCTGGTCAATCTTCTCATTCAGAGAAGTGACTTGGGCGTTGGTGGCATTGAATCCCTTCTCCATCTCAGTGATTCTAGCAGCAGATTCAGCAGCGTGGGCGTCCATGCGGGCTTTCTAAGCTATTGTGTAGTACTGGTGTGTATGTTGCGCAATTTTGTACCTGTCAAATTGGATTCATATTAGCTTTATTTTCTCTTTAGTTGGTTATCTTATTAATGTCAGTATTTTAGCGCTTTTATGACCCCCTTCAGCCTCTCTATAGGTTAGAATACCCAAAGGGAGATGAAGGATGATATCTTGCCATGGGAACTAAGTTTACCATGCAAGTATCTTGACCAAAGATCTCGCAATTCAGAGGATACACACCAAGAAATTCAAAAAGGAAACTTATTTTATTCATTATGAAAATCACTTTTACAAGTAAAAATGCTTCCACTAACATTTGTTTCCTAAGGAAGCTCCATCATCATTCGAATTACATAAGTAATTCTAATACTAATTTTTGGCAATCTCGTTCTGAGCCTTGTCTTCTGAATACAGTTTCTCCAAATCCGCCCAACAGTACATCTCACAATATTCTTGGAGAGAATGGTGGGCTTGGCACTCATCCTCCAGATCTTCCTTCTTTTCTTTTCGACCATGCGCTCCAATCCAGCTATTTCTCTTTTTTGGACATGGTTTTCCTCTCTCAGCAGCTTTAACTCTTCCTTTTCCAGAGCATTTCTTCAAATCTCCAGCTGGGTGCGACAACTCTCTGGCTTGTTGGTCATATTTTTGGGCGCCATTTATTGACATTAACATTATAACCATGAATTTTTATAAAATAAAAAAGCAGCAGTTAATAAAAACCCTTTTTATTTATTAGATTTGAAATGGCGAATCAGAATTATTTAATTTCTATCCACAAATACAAAGATTCAATGGCAAAAATTAATTGACAAAGACGTTTTGCTTAAGCAAAGGCTCACCTCACAACTATCCTAGCCTTTTATTCATGAACTACTCTTGTCTACATCTTCATCATCGCAATCCAACGGTTGATCAGAATCTTCCCAAACACTAGGAGTTCCTTGATCTCTGGTGGGATACGTGGCAGGGGAATTTGCCACTCCACCCTCTTGAATGCTTTAACAAATGCCGGTAGTTACAGGTTGATGAGTCGTGTCATTTACTCAATCTTGTCATGGACCCTAACCACCCCATTCTGCCATTGTTCCAATTCTTTTTGCAGGTCTTCTATAACTTGAGCGCTTGCATTGCATTTCTTTTGCAATTTATCCATCTGTAAGTTCGTAGCCTCGAGTTTACAGAGAGCCTCACTGAGTTGTTCATAGATTCCCTGTCACTAGCACCCCTTTCGATCTGCAATTCATGATTGCGGTGCTCTAATTCGGCTATGCGAGCCTCAAGCAGTTGAACCCTTGCTTCAACGGCTTCAACCCCTCTCCTCAAAGCATGTAAAGCAACATTTAAACGAGATTCCCACGTCTGCTTTTCCTCAGCCATCTTATTTCTCAATTCTTGATTCGTTGCCTTGAGATTCTGATTCTCCAGAAGCATAGGGGAATTTTTTCATACATTTTCACTATCCCTTTTTACTACCACATATTCTTTTTCCGCCTCTTGAACTGCCTTCATTTTCCTTTCTCTTTCAATTTCTAAGTTATCCAGAGCATACCTGTGTTCCCCAACCTTGCGTTTCAGGGCTTTCTCTACTTTTAGGATGTCATTTGCCTAAAGAGGGTCCAATGGAGCAAACTTCCCCACTACTTTCTCGTCCATCCTCTCTTTTAACCATCCCCTATATTCTACTGTTGGTGTAAGTCCCCTGCTTGCCAACTCTGTTTTACCTTTGAATACATCTTTCCCCAAGCCTCAGAAAATCCCCTTCCTTGAGCAGCGTTGGACACCTTAAATGAGTTGTAAAAGGGCTGAATCAGCTCCTCAAAAGGAATTCTCTGGCGGTATGTTAATTGAGTATGGGCTAAGGATAGGTCGTAATTGACTGCTATTCTTGGTCCCACCAGAGGCACATTAGGAAATCAGCCACAGTTGTACAAAACTACCTCTTTAAACCACCAAACCAATTTCCAGCGTATTTCATGTTCCTTGGTGCAAGCTAGAAATTGACCCACCCTTCCAACTCTTTAGGGTCTTGAGGATTGGGGTTGTGCAAACTCAGTCCTTCGCAACGTGCAAAATCCCTCAGTGGATGATGAGTCATGTCCAAGATACCACCGGAGGAATACCCTTTGCCAAATAGATGGTTTTTCAACCATACAGTGAGGAATTGGAGACAACACTGCAATTTCTTCCCTTTTCCTCCTAAACAAAAGACAAGGGATCCAAGCGTCTCTGCTAGAATAGCAGGCACAGGGTTCACTACTATAAAGACACTGATAGATGGTAGGCCGATGACATTCCATTTAATTGGGTATATCACCATTCCATAGATGGCCAGCGCTAGCACACGTGAAAACATTTTCCAATCACCTTTCCTCTTCATGGCCTTCATATGGTCTATGAGAAATTTGGCAGACAATTTGTCCACATGTGCTAGTTGTCTGATGGGCACATCTTTTAATGGTAGACCCAACTACTCGGTGACCTCTTGGCGTGTTGGCTCATTCCCAGGAAACTTATAAACTTGGCTCTCTTGGGTGAGTGGATCCGTCAGGAATCTTGCATATTCCTCCGGTATTAGAGATAAAACAAAGTTTGAAAAGGCAAAGTCTCTCAACTGGTTGTCCCAGAATTGCAGAAGTGCTTGCAGAGGGTCTTTGATCACCTTCACATCAAGGAGGTCTAATATATCCCCATAGAGTCCTATGAATTTTCTTATTCCTTCCTTTGGTAGACATCCTCTCATCCTGATCAATTCCTCCACGGGTTGATTTGTATCTCGACGCGGATTCTTCTACCAGTGAAAGCCAGGCTAGTAGGTGAATAAAAGGTTGTGTCCAATTTTGATGCCATTTCATTTTTTTTGTTTAAAAAATGAATATAATCAAAGGAAAAATAGCGAATGAAAAAGTGTTAGTCCAAATGAAAGAAAAACTTATATATAGAATTAAAGAATGCATGTTATGCAATGACATGAGGAGATTGCTCCTTGTGTCCTTAAAGGTCAGGTCCTTCGGGTTTCAAAACTGGCTGCCTTATATGGGTAGGCCCTATGGTCAACTCATACATGGTTTTGCTTGGGATATAGAAACCTACAAGGTTCTTTGATTTCCCCCATCAAAGATGGACACCCCGACTTAAGAGAGGACCCTATCACAGAAAAGTCTGCGCGAATTGTAAAATCCTAGTTTCTTAAATTGTCTTTTAGTGCGGAATTTAGTTATTAAAGGTAACTCTTAAGAAAAACCGGGTAAAATTTTTCTTTTCTTTTTGTAAGAGTTACGTCCTCCCAAGGATCGCTCACTTCGGGTTGGTTTATTTAAACCTAAGAAACTAGAAGTTATATTTTCGCTCTCACTCTCCTCGATACATATAAATAGTATACATGCACCCTGTATATTACATAAGCTAACATCATAGGGTTCTAGTATACATACATAACATTCATCAGGTCGTCTAAGTGTATGGCAGATAATCATGTAAAAACAAGTTAGAAAAGGCACGCATGCCATAGTCAGTAAGGCAAGCTTGCCATTTCCAAAAAGCATGGCGCACAAGCCACAGCCAAAAGATTAGCTCACAGACTGATAGTTAGTATACCACTATAGCCAAAATATTATTACTGCTCCCAGCTCTATGGGATAGGTATGTCCTCCACTAGCATGCAAAAGATGATGATCAAAGACTTCATCACCAAGAAGCTGCCAAGGACGGCTCCTCTATCGACTCCGCCCCAATCCCCAATAGCATGTGATACCTGGCATCTGAACACACTAACGTAATGAGATATAAAATCCCAGTAACATAAAATTACCATTTTTCAATGTTTCGTTAGTGGTCCTGCTGTATTACTCTGAATAGAGAAAAAACTTCCTCTTTTTCATTTTCAATCATATGCAGATATAGACAAGCCAGAATACAGCAGAAAAGGTCATGTATATCCATCAATTGCAAGATATTTCTGCTAACAGACAGGGTAATTTCAATAGGAATTGACAGATACTTAAAAATCAGCATATATGTATGTATCACAGGCATACATTAATAGAATTAATTCAAACTTACTGTATACAAGTTATATTCCATCAATACCATCAATCAAGATCCATCTCAGACCTGTTCAACAAATATAAACCATTACCAGAATCAACGTCACTCAGGATAAAACAATCTTATGAAACAGGACAATCTGACTTACCAATAAAGTAAAGTCTGCCAATAAGGCATAGGAAGAATTACCTAACATCCCAGGGCATCCCCCGGTGTGCGCACAAGTTAGAACCTCAGGATCACCAGTCCCGGACTGGAATCTTTCCTCACTAGTTGCTAGACAGCTATGTCCTGGATGCATTCCTAGCCAACCCAGTGTTTCCTTTCCATCCAGATCATAAATATAACAAATTTTTCATGGTAATGTTTATTCAATTGTTTCCATCAGATTGAACCCACTAGCCAATTCTTTAACATCCTAGATGCCAAATATTTTTAACAGTGCCATATGCACTTCTTATGCATGATTTTCTCACATTTATCTTACAAATGATCATGCATTTATCATCATATACATGGATGCCAAACACTTGAATGAAATTATAGCATTTAAGTCCACTTAGTTGCCAAGTCAAAGAAAAGTCAACTCTTTCTTGCATCACAAGCAACTAACATAATATCACATATAGGCATCCTAAATCATGTTCTCAACCATAAATAGGCATCATTATCCTCTAGACTAGCCATTACAACCCAAGCCAAGTATTAAGAATTTGCAATTCATGCCCAAAGAATCAATTTATATCATTTCGGTCCCTAACAAGACCCCTTTTCAAACTTGACTATTCTTTGTACCAAAAGAACTCATGGCAATCATTGGATAAAAAATTCTAACATGATCAGCAAGGTTTATGACTTAGACAAGTCAGAATCATAGCAATTTTGCATATAAAACTAGAAAACATGAATATAGTGCATATAAGTCCCTATGCATGCCAAATTCAAGTTAGGATCATTTCTGGACTTCCACAGGCTCACAAAATAGTTTAGAATAGTAATTAAGAACTGTATGGTAAGATTTCAGACTTATACCAGCTCAGAACACCATGGTAAGATTTCAGACTTATACCAGCTTAGTACACCATAGTTTTACTGAGAAATCTATAAAATATAATGTGATTAGAATAAGGTCCTTGAGCATACAAAATTCAAGCTTGGTTAAGTTTTAGGCCTTAGAAACATTAAGACATACTCTTATAAACTAAGTGAACTTTCCCCATTAAGTTTCCAGTTATCACAGAATTGGAAATTCTTAACCATTGGTCTCATTTTATCATATTATTTCATTCTAGTCCCCTAAATACCAATTTTTATGATTTCAACCTTGTTAATCAATTCTAACATATCTCACCTAAGCCTTATCATCATACACATAGCAAACAATTTTAGAAACACAGTAGAAACACAATTTTAGCCCTTTGACTCGAATGAAGATCATTCAAACACACATCATTTCATTTCTACTTCAAGTGCCCTTCTATCAATTTTCCAAAACTTATTTGCATAACCTAGTCACTAAACATGTGATAAAACATAGTTCAACAAGTTCACAATCCATTTCAGCCATAAATCCACAAACTCAGCAAGAACACATAGAAAATCATCATTAAGAAACAAAAGAAATTCAATTCTATCCCCTCGATTTTCAGCTCTATTTTTACTAAATTAAGGCACTATTTTTCATCAATTATTTTCTTTCATTTGTTCATCTAATCACCCTTTAGAATCCCAAAAAATTTCAAAATATCAGCCCTCATAAAACAGAAATTACAGCACACATGATTTCAGAAACTCAAAACAGATTTCATGCAAGAAACAATGGATTTCGAGGCTGATAACCTCTATACGGCAGCCTCTGATCATACATGCATTTTGGGATTTCTAAATTACATTGGAATGGCTTTCCAATTGCACTGAGTTTGTGAAAATCCATTCAGAAACGAATGAGAAATTTCCATTTTAAGACAGGATGCCAAATCGAAACAAAACAGAATTGGAGATGAATGAATGTAACATTAAGGCTTATACCATCTAAATAGATGGATGCTTCTCATCATAGAACTTAAGAGGATAACCCTACGTTACCTTTATTTTCCAACAAAGAAAATGAAGCAATCTTTTCGATTCCTCTCGGGTTTGAAGCTCAAAGCAACAATGGAGTCTTTGCCTCTAGCTCTCGGTTTCCCTCCTTCTTGCTTCTAGGTTTCTAGCTCCAAACCTCAAGTCTCTCTCTCCCTAACTTCTGACCTCTCTCTCTCTCACTCTTCTCTTTAGCAAGTTCAAGTTTGGGTGCTGGTTGTGTGTGTGTGTCTCGGGTTTATAGTGTGTGTGGGTAGTGATTCTTATTAATAGGTAAGTGGGATTAATCATGAATTTGCATGCAAAATGTGAGGTGTCTATCCTTCCTTTCTCCTTCATTTCGTTTAAGACACCTAGGCTAATGACTAATTCGGAGTTTAGGGCGTGTTTGGGTGGCTTAAAGTGGGTTTTTGTGGCTTTAATTAGGTATAGGGTGTCTTAGTCTATTTTTTTAATTTCATACAATTTGGTTCCTAAATTACTACTGGAGAAAATGTGGGGATTTAGGGTTCCTCTTAGGGTTGGGTTCCCTCATTTAGGTCTTAGGGTGTCTCTAGAATGTCCTGGATTACCAAAATTTGGGTTTCACCAATCTCCTCTACCCAACTTGTTCATTTTATTTCAAAAGGCTTTAGGAATAGTTCCCCTTTCAATTCAGTCCCTATGACTTAAATTAGGGTTTTTCAGTCTATCTTTCTTCATTTCCAAGTTTCTCTCCCCTCCTAATTAGGGTTTCTAATCCTAACTTTTAGCAAACACACTCACTTAAGCAATTAAACACAAAAATCAAATAAATCCAATTAAGTAATTTAGGAAATTGATTTTAAATTAGGGCAGGACGTTACATGAATCAACCCTTAAGAAAGGTAACAATAACAATCTAAACGGAGTAGATAAGTCAACCTCTGTAGGGTGAAGCCCAACAGGGAAAGATTCTCATACCCTCACTAACTATTATGGACAGCTTCGGGTATAGAAGCAAATGAAGGGTAATTAAGTATATACTAAGTGCACAATTGTGTAGGAGTCTCCTAACTACCCTTCCCTTCCACATAACTGGAAACACTGCAAAACAAAAGAGAAAGCAAATATGGCAAATAAATTAATATTCACACACAATAAAAGGCCAGAACAATGTCAACTATTAATTTTAAAGAAAGGGGCTGGACTCTCTAATGGTCCCTAGTGGAGTCGCCAACTATGAACATCGCGCCTTCGGCGAGCTTCGTGGAGTTGCCACCAAGTTTTCCATAAAACTTGGAAAAGAAAAATAGTTCAAAATCTGATTAAAATAGGTCTCCAAGTTTATTGAGCTCGGGAGTCTGTTTGAGATGAGGGGAAGGTGTTAGGCACCCCTCTTCTCTCACCCCGAAGACGGTTACCCCAAAATTAATAATTAACATGTTTTGGCCTTAAAAATAAACAAGCAGACATGGAAAAGAAAAAAGGCAAAATTGACCTAGGATGAGAGACTAGGGCCTACGTACCATCCAAGAGTGATCAAAGTCCACGTAGTTCGTGAAGGCATAGAAGTATGTGGGTGTGGGGATCCTCACCAAGAAAACGCTCAAGTGGCATCCCTGTGCAACGTACCTAAAAGAGCATAGGCTCCTCGGCACCTAGCTACCATGCATTCCGACAAACAATAGACAAAACAATAAAACGTGTGTGTGTGATGCTCACCAAGCAAAGGATCACATGGCGTGTAAGATCCAATGTCCCTAAAGAGGAAAAACCCCTTGGAAACATGGATTTAAGTTGTTTTTAATAAAAAAAGGAAGTAATAATCAGGAAAATGGAACCGGGCAGAATTTGGCCTTCTACCCAAAATTACAGGGGGTCGCGACCCAGAGCCCCTGTGCATATGTGGGTCATGACCCCAAAGCTGATAGGTCGTGACCCATGGGTTGAAAAAGGCAGAGGAGAAGAAGAACTCAACAAAAAGGTGGTGGTGCTCGACAAACATGGGTTGCGACCCCTACACCAGGGGGTCGCATCTCTTAACAGCAAGAAATAAGAGGGAGACAAAAATAAGTTTTGGGATCTCATATTTAGGATCTTGAGGGGAACATAGCCAACCCTCCAAGTGGCACTAGGCCTCGCTCTTATCCCATTAATCTAAATGTCTCGGGAAGAAGGATGATCTATGCTACATGAATGTAGTGGTCACTCACAGGTATGATCACTTACCAAGTTAGTTCGCTCGGTAGTTCGGTAGCCTCTCAGGATCATAGAAATTCATCCTTTTGAACGGAATGAGGCATCCAATTTATAGGAAACCAGAAACGCTCTATTTTCGAAAAGAAAATCTGACCATTTATGACAGGGGGTCGCGACCGACACACTTTTTGGGTCGCGACCCATGCTTGATTTCGGATCAAATCCGATTTTGTCATAAATGACATGAGGGGTTGTGACCCTAACAAACCTTAGGTGTCGACCCACTCTGTATTACACTTGGGGGTCGCGACTCTGTTTCCCTTAACCCCACATTTTCTTTTCTCTCACTTTTTACTTATTTTGGTAGCACCCTTTTGGGGTAGGACAAAATATGGTGTCCACACTATATATATATATATATATATATATAAGAGGTATGAAGAGAGATAGGGGTGAGTGAAGTGGGGGAGTATGAATGCAGTGCAGATTTAAACCATGCAAATAGAAATATTTAAACTTGCAGAAAAATAAAAGCTTGAAATAAATGGGGACCTATGCCGGCGGTAGTCCGCACTGGTATAGGTATAGGAAAGGGAATGCAAGGAAAATGAAGAAAATTGGATTGTATTCAAGAAAGAAAACTTACAAAGACTTTCCTTCTATCAGTATTCTCTCTCTCTAACTCTCTAAATGTAGCCTATTTGTAACCTTGCATTCATACTCCCCCACTTCTAACCCCTGTCTCTCCCCATCCTTTGATCCTCCTGCTCTCCTTGGTATCAGAGCCTGAGGGGGAAGTGGGGATGTAAGAGTTGTGGAGGATGGATCTGAGTATTGTATGTACATTACTTTAAATTTTGCTTCTTGTCAATATAGTTATGTTTTAAAAAATACTATCAACTAAACTGATAGTAACTTTAGTATGAACAGTTTATTCATTCGTTTTTCTAAGGCAATGGATGGTAAGACCACGAGGAAAGTGGCAACATGTCCAGAAGCCGCTTGTTTGAATGCCTGTTCATTTTGTTTGGCTAAGTTTAGTTGATTAGTCTTCAAAAAAAAAAAAAAAGAGTTTTTCTGTTTATTTTCCACTCAGATTCATCCAACACACTCTGCATCTTTACTGAACCTAATGAAGGTAATGATATCATGGGGATAATTACAACCATGCTTAGCCGTACTTTCTCATCGTTCACCAGACGTTCCTCTATTCCCGACTCCTCTTCCGTTTCTGAAGAAGGATCTTCTTCTTCCAATCCCTCTTCAAAACAGATTTTCAAAGAAGAAATCCATTTTGAAAATCTAAATCAAAACTTTGACAATTGGACCATTCCCAAGGTCCACGAAAGAGATCTTTACAAACCTGAAGGAAAATTCTTCACTATTTCTGATTTTATAATCAAAACTGCTGAAGAGACAATCAATATAGATGGTGACAAAGAGGATATCCCTTTACTGTCACAGAAATCTTTAAATCTTCACAAAAGGAAATATAAATTTCTGCACATCGGATGTGTTCAGATAACTTTAAAACCTCTGGTCAGAGATGGCTTGAAGTTCTCTGCTCTTGTCTGTCTAAGGGATGCTAGACACATCCAGTTTACAGACTCAATTCTAGGAGCTGTTGAAGTAGGCCTGCATGCAGGACCGGTATACTTCAACTGCTTCCCAAATAGATCTGTAGCCTTAGGAGATGCTAACATCTTAGATGCCCTAAGACTCAATATTCAATTAAACGGACTAGATATGAAGCCAGGATCTATTCCTGTTGCACTCATATACAGAGTCAAATACAAAGTCATGAATTCTTCTGCTTCAAAAGTATCTATTCCTCAAGAAAAGGGTTATACTACCCTATTCCTCACCGACGCCACAAAAACAAACGTCATGATTCCTCAAACTATCCGATGGGAAGATGTCGATCTCCCTGAAGAATGGATCATACAAAGAGCAGCCCCTGCTCAACCAGATCCTACACCCGTTTTACCCCCAACTCACATGGAGGTAAGACAGGATGTAAATGGAACTGTAGGGATATCTTTTAGGAGAAATTCTTTCAGTATGTCCGGAACTAGGTCAATTAGGTCTAGTGAAATCTTTAGAACTGCAATTGAGCCATCTAGGCAATCTTGCTCTTCAATTCCTCATACAGTAAGGACGGCTCCTTCTGTAATTCATCTTCAAGGATTAGATACATCATCTAACCTTCCAAGACCAATTTACCAACCTCCTCAGGAAGAAGACCAAACCTCTGTCCAATCCCCAACATATTCAGACATGGTAGAAAATACCATTAATGTCATCATTCAAGACTTCCAATTAGATAAGGAATCCTTAAGGAAGGATTTCTATTCTGAACAAAATTCTGAAAAAAGAAAATGGTTTTTGGAAAGATTACGATCCAAAAGCTAGAAAACCAATCCAAGAAATATATTACAAAACTTTAGATAAAGTCTGTAATAATATTCCTTTCTTTGAATGGTTTAATGCTTACGCAGAATACCATTCTATTAATTACCCTTTCAAAACTCCGATTCAATCTGCCGGGATTAACGTCACCTGGCAAACAAAACATGGTGGTTCTATCCAAGCTGAACTACCTCCAACACAAGCTTACTTTGTCCCCAATGTAACAATTAATGAAAGCTCTGTAGTTGCCTCTCCATTTAAGGCCAAAGATACAACCAAAGAAGTAGATTCCAAAGACATCTCTAGTCTTATGGAACAAAATAATTACACAAATTCCTATTTACAAGCCTTAGGAGAAAACACTAAAAAGATTAGTGACCAACTCCTTAGTCAGCCCAAACTCACGAAACCCATCATTCACCAACAACCTATATTTAAACCTTTTGAGTCAAGTCTTAAAAAACCCCTTTCACAAATAATTGATGAAAAACTTAAAAGTTTAACCATCCTTAATACACCCCAGAAACTTAAAACTCCAGTTTCAGGTGACACACCTCAAGCTCCCCTTAAAATCTTAGCTTCAGGAACTTCCTCCAGCAAAATTCCCTTAGGAATCAACACCCTTGATTTTCCTAAAGAAATTCCTCGAAGCCAAATTAATGCAATTATGCCCAATTGGAAGCATTCCACAAAACTTTACTACCCTAGAGCCACTTACCCTGATATGGCTTTAGAAGAAAAAAATCTTTCCCCAAAACATTTTGATGCAAGCCATATCTATGCTTGGAATATAGATGGCCTAGCTGAAAATAATATTTTGGAACTTCTCCAACAAATGACCATGGTCAGTACGGCCTATTCAATCTATCACAACTGTGATGAGCATTCCATTGCTCAAATCCTCATAGCCGGATTCACTGGCCAACTCAAAGGCTGGTGGGACTTCTATCTTTCAGAAGAACAAAAGGCCCAAATCCTAGGGGCAATCAAAACAACAAGCGATGGTGAGATTATAACCAACAATGATGAACCAATACCAGATGCTGTCAATACCCTCATCTATAAAATTACCCAAGATTTTATAGGCGACCCCTCCTTATGGAGAGATAAATCCGCAGAATTACTGTCTAACCTTAGGTGCAAAACCCTAGCGGATTTTAGATGGTACAAAGATACTTTCCTAATCAGGGTTTATACTAGAGAAGATAGTAACCACCCTCTATGGAAAGAAAAATTCATTACTGGCCTACCTACCTCTTTAGGAGATAAAGTCAGAGAAAAATTAAGAAGCCTGTCTGGAGACAACCAAATCCATTACGAAAACCTAAGCTATGGCCAATTAATTGCCCTAGTCCAAAAGATAGCACTCAAAATATGTCAAGATGACAAAATCCAACGACAGCTTAACAAAGAGAAAGCCCAAAACAGAAAAGAATTGGGGTCCTTCTGCGAACAATTTGGATTCCAACCTTGTAAAAAGCCCAAATCAAAACAAAAGGGTCAAAACCATTACCACAAACACAAAGATTATCAAAAGACAAAAAATTATTACAAAATCCCTAGGAACAAGCACCCTAGGAACCTGTCCAAACATGTCTCCTCAAAAAACCCAATAGATTTACCCAAAACCAAAGTCAAATGTTTTAGATGCGGTAAAGAAGGCCATATGGCTAGATACTGTAGGCTAAACAAAAAGATTAGGATGCTGGACATTGAAGATCCAGTCAAAGAACAAATCTTCAGTCTCATGGCCCAAACATCTTCTGAGGAAGAAACTGGGGAGTCTGATCAAGGTATTAACCATATCCTGAATGATGACATCTCATCTTCATCCGAAGAACAAATCTGCGAAACTAATTTGATAGAAGAAGAAGAAGATCCTCTCCTTATCAGTGTAATAAACACTGAAGAGGATATTCTCTCAAAAGCCCTTGACTCTTTTAAATCTGAAGAAGAAAAGGTCCAATTCCTTCTCAAAATAAGAGAAAATAAAGCCTCATCCAGTACCTCAATCCAACAGCCTAAAAGATATGATTTTACTGAGATCATCAAACGCTTTGAAAATAAACCAAGACCTGTAACCATGGCAGATCTTCAAAAAGAGGTCAATAGTTTAAAAAATGAAGTTAAGGAATTAAAAGCCACTCAAAGCCTACATTCCTTAATTATAAGCCAAATCCAGAATCATGAAAACCCTGAAAATAGCAAAGAAAGTGTTGATGGGAAGGAAGAAGATCTTCCTGACGCCTTCCTAAACCTAATCACTAGAGTTTCAATCCAAAAATGGTACATACCCATTCAATTAGTTCTCAAAAACAATTCTGCCTACGATGTCACTGCTCTTTTTGATACAGGAGCATCCCTAAATTGTATCAAAGAAGGCATAATCCCAACTAAATTTCTGGAAAAAACCACTGAATCACTCCACAGTGCTAATGGAGCAAAGTTAAATATCACTTACAAACTTTCCGATGCTCTAGTAAAAAATGAGCATTTAACCATCTCTACTCCTTTTATCATAGTAAAAAATCTTGCCTGTGATATTATCTTAGGAGCACCATTCATTGACCAAATTATGCCTTTCTCTATCTCTAGGCAAGGGATTGAGACTGAATATTTTGGCAAAAAAATTCTTTTCCCATTCTCAAAACCACCTTTTACTAAAACCATCAATTATATTCAAAATAAAGAAAATCAAATCAATTTTCTTAAAGAAGAAATCTCCTACAAAATGATAGAATCCCAATTAGCCAAAACCGAAGTAAAAACTAAGGTTAGGAAAATCCAATCGGATATAGAAAAGTCAATCTGTTCCGACCTTCCAAATGCTTTCTGGGAGAGAAAGAAACATGTGGTCTCCTTACCTTATGAAAAGGATTTTGACGAAAGAAATATCCCTACAAAAGCTAGGCCAATCCAAATGAATCAAGAACTCTTAGAACACTGTCAAAAGGAAATCAAGGATCTTCTTTCAAAAAATTTGATCAGGAAAAGCCAGAGTCCCTGGTCTTGTTCTGCTTTCTATGTCAATAAAAATGCTGAGCTAGAAAGAGGGACACCTAGACTTGTAATAAATTACAAACCCCTTAATGACGCTCTCCAATGGATAAGGTACCCAATTCCCAACAAAAGGGACCTTCTTAATAGACTGTTCCAAGCAAAGTTGTTTTCAAAATTTGATATGAAATCAGGATTTTGGCAAATCCAAATTCATGAATCAGATAGGTATAAAACAGCGTTCACTGTCCCTTTCGGACAGTATGAATGGAATGTCATGCCTTTTGGTTTAAAAGAATGCCCCCTCTGAATTTCAAAGAATTATGAATGAAATCTTCAATCCTTACACCAAATTCATCATTGTATATATCGATGATGTGTTAATCTATTCTGATTCCATAGATCAGCACATAAAGCATCTTCATATCTTCATAGGAGTAATCAGGAGAAATGGCCTGGCCATCTCCCAATCCAAAATCAGTCTGTTCCAAACAAAGATTAGGTTTCTTGGTCATGATATTTACCAAGGAACAATTACCCCAATTCATAGGGCAATTCAGTTCGCTGATAAATTCCCAGACCAAATTCTTGATAAAAATCAATTACAACGATTCTTAGGTTGCATAAATTATGTCGCCGACTTTATTCCAAATCTTAGTAATATTATTAAGCCCCTTCATGAAAGGTTAAAGAAAAATCCCCCCCCTTGGACAGATGATCATACTTCCGTAGTCAGACAAATAAAAAAGTATGTCCACAATCTCCCTTGCATGTATCTTCCTGACCCTCATGCATTCAAAATTGTTGAAACCGATGCTTCCGATATTGGTTATGGAGGCATTTTAAAACAAAAAATTCATGACAAAGAAGTCTGCATTGCATACACATCAAAACATTGGAATAGAACCCAACAGAACTATTCCACCATCAAAAAAGAAATGCTAGCCATTGTTTTAAGCATTAATAAATTTCAAAGTGATTTACTAAATCAAAAGTTTTTGGTCAGGGTCGATTGCAAAGCTGCTAAAGACGTTTTCAAAAAGGATGTAAAGAATTTAGCATCAAAACAAATTTTTGCCCGTTGGCAAGCAATTCTTAGTATCTTTGATTTTGATATTGAATATCTAAAAGGAACCTCAAATTCTCTCCCAGATTTTCTAACCAGGGAGTTTTTACAGGGAAAATAGATGCCCCCCAAAAAGAAAGATAAAGGGAAGGGAATTGCCCTTTCAGATGATTCAAAGTCCCTCTCTGGGCAAAACCCACTTCAGGTTCAACCTGAAAAATTCTTCTTAGGGTCTTCGACCCTTGGGTCTTCTACCCAAAAACCCTTAGGGCCTTCTGCCCTCAAACCTAAAATTGAGCCTTCCGCTCATTCAATCCAAAGCCCTAGTGATTATGCAATCCCCATAGAAACCCTCCTTGCTCTTCAATCCAACCAAAAACTTGCCAAGCTCCCTACAAAAACCTGGGCAGATATTGCCGAAGAAGAAGATCTTAACAAAAATCTGGCCTTAACTATTAGCAATAGGTCCAAATCCTCTTCTAAAGCAGGAATCTCTTCTCCTACCTTGAGCCAAACTAACACCAATTCCCAAAAGTCTTCCTATGTCCAGAAGGCCAGTAAACCCATGGATTTATTCCAGACAGAAAATTCTTTCTACCCAATTAATCCTCAAACTCTAGCCTCAAAGGTTTTTCCCCCAAACTTCCATTTTGTCCCTCCTTTAAAAACTAAAACCCAATTATTCTACGAATTCATTCTTGTGGACACCAAGTCTGCAAGCATCAAACACTTCCCTGACAATTCTGAAAAAGGAGCTCATGCTTACTCCACCATCCAGATCCTTAAAGTCATCTCCCCAGCTGAGTGGGGTAATGACCTAAATAAAATTACGAAGTTTTCTCAGCCTTTTGATCCAATCGGTTTCAATTACTGGGACTATCGTAGTGCCTGGTTCAACACATTTTGGTATCAAAACAAAAAATTTAGTCATTCCTGGCTAATTCTTTTCAAAAATGGTGTTCACTACCAATTTTCACAGTGGTTTAATTCTTGGTGGAACTACTTCGGTCCAATTCAAGAAATTTTCCCACAAAACGTGACGATAGGTTTTGAATATTTTTCTAAAAAAATCAATCTTTCTGATGATCCTCACCCAGCGGATCTCCATTTCTTTTCAAAATTTGGTTTAGCCTGGGTTTTTAAATGGCAATATAAGTACGGAGAATCCCGTTTCCCGAACAATTCTCCCATGCTTCAAAGGCTACCCTCTGTCAAATGGTGGCCAAAGTTCGAAGGTTCTGAGAGAGTCTCTCCTGGCTTGATTAGAAAATGGTTCGCAAAGAACCCTAAATTCCTTCTGGCTGAAGACAAGGAAACATGCATCTTCCTCAACCAGAAGTCAAAAATCCAATCCTGTTTAGCCTCTTCAACTAACAAGAAAGATCTGGCTCAACAACTCAACAATATTCTTATGCTGCTCCAGACTGAAGAAGTAGCAGGTCCTCCGAAGTCTCCGGCTTCAAAATCAAACACCTCTTCTGATGACTCCTCTTTATCTGGGTCATTACAAGGTAATGAAGATGACTGTTTTGGCATCAACCTTAGCGACGACGAGTAAAGAAATTTTACTATAGTCCGGCACGCCAAACATATTCCTCTCTAGCTATCGTTGGTATCTTTCGGTGGCTGTCCATCTGGCTCCTGTAGCTGTCAATCTCCTACTACTTTAGTTCACATGTGCAAATACTGTACAAGAAAATTATTGTAATTTTACTATTCAGGAATCTGCTTTTCCTGTTCAATCTTTTGTCTGGTTGTTCCCTCAACTTTCTATTTAAAGGCCTCTTGCCTTCAGTTGCAGGCAGGTCACAAATAGGCTACATTTAGAGAGTTAGAGAGAGAGAATACTGATAGAAGGAGAGTCTTTGTAAGTTTTCTTTCTTGAATACAATCCAATTTTCTTCATTTTCCTTGCATTCCCTTTCCTATACCTATACCAGTGCGGACTACCGCCGGCATAGGTCCCCATTTATTTCAAGCTTTTATTTTTCTGCAAGTTTAAATATTTCTATTTGCATGGTTTAAATCTGCATTGCATTCATCCTCCCCACTTCACTTACCCCTATCTCTCCCCATACCTTTGATCCTCCTGCTCTCCTTGGTATCAGAGCCTGAGGGGGAAGTGGGGATGTAAGAGTTGTGGAGGATGGATCTGAGTATTGTATGTACATTACTTTAAATTTTGCTTCTTGTCAATATAGTTATGTTTTAAAAAATACTATCAACTAAACTGATAGTAACTTTAGTATGAACAGTTTATTCATTCGTTTTTCTAAGGCAATGGATGGTAAGACCACGAGGAAAGTGGCAACATGTCCAGAAGCCGCTTGTTTGAATGCCTGTTCATTTTGTTTGGCTAAGTTTAGTTGATTAGTCTTCAAAAAAAAAAAAAAGAGTTTTTCTGTTTATTTTCCACTCAGATTCATCCAACACACTCTGCATCTTTACTGAACCTAATGAAGGTAATGATATCATGGGGATAATTACAACCATGCTTAGCCGTACTTTCTCATCGTTCACCAGACGTTCCTCTATTCCCGACTCCTCTTCCGTTTCTGAAGAAGGATCTTCTTCTTCCAATCCCTCTTCAAAACAGATTTTCAAAGAAGAAATCCATTTTGAAAATCTAAATCAAAACTTTGACAATTGGACCATTCCCAAGGTCCACGAAAGAGATCTTTACAAACCTGAAGGAAAATTCTTCACTATTTCTGATTTTATAATCAAAACTGCTGAAGAGACAATCAATATAGATGGTGACAAAGAGGATATCCCTTTACTGTCACAGAAATCTTTAAATCTTCACAAAAGGAAATATAAATTTCTGCACATCGGATGTGTTCAGATAGCTTTAAAACCTCTGGTCAGAGATGGCTTGAAGTTCTCTACTCTTGTCTGTCTAAGGGATGCTAGACACATCCAGTTTACAGACTCAATTCTAGGAGCTGTTGAAGTAGGCCTGCATGCAGGACCGGTATACTTCAACTGCTTCCCAAATAGATCTGTAGCCTTAGGAGATGCTAACATCTTAGATGCCCTAAGACTCAATATTCAATTAAACGGACTAGATATGAAGCCAGGATCTATTCCTGTTGCACTCATATACAGAGTCAAATACAAAGTCATGAATTCTTCTGCTTCAAAAGTATCTATTCCTCAAGAAAAGGGTTATACTACCCTATTCCTCACCGACGCCACAAAAACAAACGTCATGATTCCTCAAACTATCCGATGGGAAGATGTCGATCTCCCTGAAGAATGGATCGTGCAAAGAGCAGCCCCTGCTCAACCAGATCCTACACCCGTTTTACCCCCAACTCACATGGAGGTAAGACAGGATGTAAATGGAACTGTAGGGATATCTTTTAGGAGAAATTCTTTCAGTATGTCTGGAACTAGGTCAATTAGGTCTAGTGAAATCTTTAGAACTGCAATTGAGCCATCTAGGCAATCTTGCTCTTCAATTCCTCATACAGTAAGGACGGCTCCTTCTGTAATTCATCTTCAAGGATTAGATACATCATCTAACCTTCCAAGACCAATTTACCAACCTCCTCAGGAAGAAGACCAAACCTCTGTCCAATCCCCAACATATTCAGACATGGTAGAAAATACCATTAATGTCATCATTCAAGACTTCCAATTAGATAAGGAATCCTTAAGGAAGGATTTCTATTCTGAACAAAATTCTGAAAAAAGAAAATGGTTTTTGGAAAATTACGATCCAAAAGCTAGAAAACCAATCCAAGAAATATATTACAAAACTTTAGATAAAGTCTGTAATAATATTCCTTTCTTTGAATGGTTTAATGCTTACGCAGAATACCATTCTATTAATTACCCTTTCAAAACTCCGATTCAATCTGCCGGGATTAACGTCACCTGGCAAACAAAACATGGTGGTTCTATCCAAGCTGAACTACCTCCAACACAAGCTTACTTTGTCCCCAATGTAACAATTAATGAAAGCTCTGTAGTTGCCTCTCCATTTAAGGCCAAAGATACAACCAAAGAAGTAGATTCCAAAGACATCTCTAGTCTTATGGAACAAAATAATTACACAAATTCCTATTTACAAGCCTTAGGAGAAAACACTAAAAAGATTAGTGACCAACTCCTTAGTCAGCCCAAACTCACGAAACCCATCATTCACCAACAACCTATATTTAAACCTTTTGAGTCAAGTCTTAAAAAACCCCTTTCACAAATAATTGATGAAAAACTTAAAAGTTTAACCATCCTTAATACACCCCAGAAACTTAAAACTCCAGTTTCAGGTGACACACCTCAAGCTCCCCTTAAAATCTTAGCTTCAGGAACTTCCTCCAGCAAAATTCCCTTAGGAATCAACACCCTTGATTTTCCTAAAGAAATTCCTCGAAGCCAAATTAATGCAATTATGCCCAATTGGAAGCATTCCACAAAACTTTACTACCCTAGAGCCACTTACCCTGATATGGCTTTAGAAGAAAAAAATCTTTCCCCAAAACATTTTGATGCAAGCCATATCTATGCTTGGAATATAGATGGCCTAGCTGAAAATAATATTTTGGAACTTCTCCAACAAATGACCATGGTCAGTACGGCCTATTCAATCTATCACAACTGTGATGAGCATTCCATTGCTCAAATCCTCATAGCCGGATTCACTGGCCAACTCAAAGGCTGGTGGGACTTCTATCTTTCAGAAGAACAAAAGGCCCAAATCCTAGGGGCAATCAAAACAACAAGCGATGGTGAGATTATAACCAACAATGATGAACCAATACCAGATGCTGTCAATACCCTCATCTATAAAATTACCCAAGATTTTATAGGCGACCCCTCCTTATGGAGAGATAAATCCGCAGAATTACTGTCTAACCTTAGGTGCAAAACCCTAGCGGATTTTAGATGGTACAAAGATACTTTCCTAATCAGGGTTTATACTAGAGAAGATAGTAACCACCCTCTACGGAAAGAAAAATTCATTACTGGCCTACCTACCTCTTTAGGAGATAAAGTCAGAGAAAAATTAAGAAGCCTGTCTGGAGACAACCAAATCCATTACGAAAACCTAAGCTATGGCCAATTAATTGCCCTAGTCCAAAAGATAGCACTCAAAATATGTCAAGATGACAAAATCCAACGACAGCTTAACAAAGAGAAAGCCCAAAACAGAAAAGAATTGGGGTCCTTCTGCGAACAATTTGGATTCCAACCTTGTAAAAAGCCCAAATCAAAACAAAAGGGTCAAAACCATTACCACAAACACAAAGATTATCAAAAGACAAAAAATTATTACAAAATCCCTAGGAACAAGCACCCTAGGAACCTGTCCAAACATGTCTCCTCAAAAAACCCAATAGATTTACCCAAAACCAAAGTCAAATGTTTTAGATGCGGTAAAGAAGGCCATATGGCTAGATACTGCAGGCTAAACAAAAAGATTAGGATGCTGGACATTGAAGATCCAGTCAAAGAACAAATCTTCAGTCTCATGGCCCAAACATCTTCTGAGGAAGAAACTGGGGAGTCTGATCAAGGTATTAACCATATCCTGAATGATGACATCTCATCTTCATCCGAAGAACAAATCTGCGAAACTAATTTGATAGAAGAAGAAGAAGATCCTCTCCTTATCAGTGTAATAAACACTGAAGAGGATATTCTCTCAAAAGCCCTTGACTCTTTTAAATCTGAAGAAGAAAAGGTCCAATTCCTTCTCAAAATAAGAGAAAATAAAGCCTCATCCAGTACCTCAATCCAACAGCCTAAAAGATATGATTTTACTGAGATCATCAAACGCTTTGAAAATAAACCAAGACCTGTAACCATGGCAGATCTTCAAAAAGAGGTCAATAGTTTAAAAAATGAAGTTAAGGAATTAAAAGCCACTCAAAGCCTACATTCCTTAATTATAAGCCAAATCCAGAATCATGAAAACCCTGAAAATAGCAAAGAAAGTGTTGATGGGAAGGAAGAAGATCTTCCTGACGCCTTCCTAAACCTAATCACTAGAGTTTCAATCCAAAAATGGTACATACCCATTCAATTAGTTCTCAAAAACAATTCTGCCTACGATGTCACTGCTCTTTTTGATACAGGAGCATCCTTAAATTGTATCAAAGAAGGCATAATGCCAACTAAATTTCTGGAAAAAACCACTGAATCACTCCACAGTGCTAATGGAGCAAAGTTAAATATCACTTACAAACTTTCCGATGCTCTAGTAAAAAATGAGCATTTAACCATCTCTACTCCTTTTATCATAGTAAAAAATCTTGCCTGTGATATTATCTTAGGAGCACCATTCATTGACCAAATTATGCCTTTCTCTATCTTTAGGCAAGGGATTGAGACTGAATATTTTGGCAAAAAATTTCTTTTCCCATTCTCAAAACCACCTTTTACTAAAACCATCAATTATATTCAAAATAAAGAAAATCAAATCAATTTTCTTAAAGAAGAAATCTCCTACAAAATGATAGAATCCCAATTAGCCAAAACCGAAGTAAAAACTAAGGTTAGGAAAATCCAATCGGATATAGAAAAGTCAATCTGTTCCGACCTTCCAAATGCTTTCTGGGAGAGAAAGAAACATGTGGTCTCCTTACCTTATGAAAAGGATTTTGACGAAAGAAATATCCCTACAAAAGCTAGGCCAATCCAAATGAATCAAGAACTCTTAGAACACTGTCAAAAGGAAATCAAGGATCTTCTTTCAAAAAATTTGATCAGGAAAAGCTAGAGTCCCTGGTCTTGTTCTGCTTTCTATGTCAATAAAAATGCTGAGCTAGAAAGAGGGACACCTAGACTTGTAATAAATTACAAACCCCTTAATGACGCTCTCCAATGGATAAGGTACCCAATTCCCAACAAAAGGGACCTTCTTAATAGACTGTTCCAAGCAAAGTTGTTTTCAAAATTTGATATGAAATCAGGATTTTGGCAAATCCAAATTCATGAATCAGACAGGTATAAAACAGCGTTCACTGTCCCTTTCGGACAGTATGAATGGAATGTCATGCCTTTTGGTTTAAAAAATGCCCCCTCTGAATTTCAAAGAATTATGAATGAAATCTTCAATCCTTACACCAAATTCATCATTGTATATATCGATGATGTGTTAATCTATTCTGATTCCATAGATCAGCACATAAAGCATCTTCATATCTTCATAGGAGTAATCAGGAGAAATGGCCTGGCCATCTCCCAATCCAAAATCAGTCTGTTCCAAACAAAGATTAGGTTTCTTGGTCATGATATTTACCAAGGAACAATTACCCCAATTCATAGGGCAATTCAGTTCGCTGATAAATTCCCAGACCAAATTCTTGATAAAAATCAATTACAACGATTCTTAGGTTGCATAAATTATGTCGCCGACTTTATTCCAAATCTTAGTAATATTATTAAGCCCCTTCATGAAAGGTTAAAGAAAAATCCCCCCCCTTGGACAGATGATCATACTTCCGTAGTCAGACAAATAAAAAAGTATGTCCACAATCTCCCTTGCATGTATCTTCCTGACCCTCATGCATTCAAAATTGTTGAAACCGATGCTTCCGATATTGGTTATGGAGGCATTTTAAAACAAAAAATTCATGACAAAGAAGTCTGCATTGCATACACATCAAAACATTGGAATAGAACCCAACAGAACTATTCCACCATCAAAAAAGAAATGCTAGCCATTGTTTTAAGCATTAATAAATTTCAAAGTGATTTACTAAATCAAAAGTTTTTGGTCAGAGTCGATTGCAAAGCTGCTAAAGACGTTTTCAAAAAGGATGTAAAGAATTTAGCATCAAAACAAATTTTTGCCCGTTGGCAAGCAATTCTTAGTATCTTTGATTTTGATATTGAATATCTAAAAGGAACCTGAAATTCTCTCCCAGATTTTCTAACCAGGGAGTTTTTACAGGGAAAATAGATGCCCCCCAAAAAGAAAGATAAAGGGAAGGGAATTGCCCTTTCAGATGATTCAAAGTCCCTCTCTGGGCAAAACCCACTTCAGGTTCAACCTGAAAAATTCTTCTTAGGGTCTTCGACCCTTGGGTTTTCTACCCAAAAACCCTTAGGGCCTTCTGCCCTCAAACCTAAAATTGAGCCTTCCGCTCATTCAATCCAAAGCCCTAGTGATTATGCAATCCCCATAGAAACCCTCCTTGCTCTTCAATCCAACCAAAAACTTGCCAAGCTCCCTACAAAAACCTGGGCAGATGTTGCCGAAGAAGAAGATCTTAACAAAAATCTGGCCTTAACTATTAGCAATAGGTCCAAATCCTCTTCTAAAGCAGGAATCTCTTCTCCTACCTTGAGCCAAACTAACACCAATTCCCAAAAGTCTTCCTATGTCCAGAAGGCCAGTAAACCCATGGATTTATTCCAGACAGAAAATTCTTTCTACCCAATTAATCCTCAAACTCTAGCCTCAAAGGTTTTTCCCCCAAACTTCCATTTTGTCCCTCCTTTAAAAACTAAAACCCAATTATTCTACGAATTCATTCTTGTGGACACCAAGTCTGCAAGCATCAAACACTTCCCTGACAATTCTGAAAAAGGAGCTCATGCTTACTCCACCATCCAGATCCTTAAAGTCATCTCCCCAGCTGAGTGGGGTAATGACCTAAATAAAATTATGAAGTTTTCTCAGCCTTTTGATCCAATCGGTTTCAATTACTGGGACTATCGTAGTGCCTGGTTCAACACATTTTGGTATCAAAACAAAAAATTTAGGCATTCCTGGCTAATTCTTTTCAAAAATGGTGTTCACTACCAATTTTCACAGTGGTTTAATTCTTGGTGGAACTACTTCGGTCCAATTCAAGAAATTTTTCCACAAAACGTGACGATAGGTTTTGAATATTTTTCTAAAAAAATCAATCTTTCTGATGATCCTCACCCAGCGGATCTCCATTTCTTTTCAAAATTTGGTTTAGCCTGGGTTTTTAAATGGCAATATAAGTACGGAGAATCCCGTTTCCCGAACAATTCTCCCATGCTTCAAAGGCTACCCTCTGTCAAATGGTGGCCAAAGTTCGAAGGTTCTGAGAGAGTCTCTCCTGGCTTGATTAGAAAATGGTTCGCAAAGAACCCTAAATTCCTTCTGGCGGAAGACAAGGAAACATGCATCTTCCTCAACCAGAAGTCAAAAATCCAATCCTGTTTAGCCTCTTCAACTAACAAGAAAGATCTGGCTCAACAACTCAACAATATTCTTATGCTGCTCTAGACTGAAGAAGTAGCAGGTCATCCGAAGTCTCCGGCTTCAAAATCAAACACCTCTTCTGATGACTCCTCTTTATCTGGGTCATTACAAGGTAATGAAGATGACTGTTTTGGCATCAACCTTAGCGACGACGAGTAAAGAAATTTTACTATAGTCCGGCACGCCAAACATATTCCTCTCTAGCTATCGTTGGTATCTTTCGGTGGCTGTCCATCTGGCTCCTGTAGCTGTCAATCTCCTACTACTTTAGTTCACATGTGCAAATACTGTACAAGAAAATTATTGTAATTTTACTATTCAGGAATCTGCTTTTCCTGTTCAATCTTTTGTCTGGTTGTTCCCTCAACTTTCTATTTAAAGGCCTCTTGCCTTCAGTTGTAGGCAGGTTACAAATAGGCTACATTTAGAGAGTTAGAGAGAGAGAATACTGATAGAAGGAAAGTCTTTGTAAGTTTTCTTTCTTGAATACAATCCAATTTTCTTCATTTTCCTTGCATTCCCTTTCCTATACCTATACCAGTGCGGACTACCGCCGGCATAGGTCCCCATTTATTTCAAGCTTTTATTTTTCTGCAAGTTTAAATATTTCTATTTGCATGGTTTAAATCTGCACTGCATTCATACTACCCCACTTCACTCACCCCTATCTCTCCCCATACCTCTTGATCCTGCTCTCCTTGGTATCAGAGCCTGAGGGGGAAGTGGGGATGTAAGAGTTGTGGAGGATGGATCTGAGTATTGTATGTACATTACTTTAAATTTTGCTTCTTGTCAATATAGTTATGTTTTAAAAAATACTATCAACTAAACTGATAGTAACTTTAGTATGAACAGTTTATTCATTCGTTTTTCTAAGGCAATGGATGGTAAGACCACGAGGAAAGTGGCAACATGTCCAGAAGTCGCTTGTTTGAATGCCTGTTCATTTTGTTTGGCTAAGTTTAGTTGATTAGTCTTCAAAAAAAAAAAAAAAAGAGTTTTTCTGTTTATTTTCCACTCAGATTCATCCAACACACTCTGCATCTTTACTGAACCTAATGAAGGTAATGATATCATGGGGATAATTACAACCATGCTTAGCCGTACTTTCTCATCGTTCACCAGACGTTCCTCTATTCCCGACTCCTCTTCCGTTTCTGAAGAAGGATCTTCTTCTTCCAATCCCTCTTCAAAACAGATTTTCAAAGAAGAAATCCATTTTGAAAATCTAAATCAAAACTTTGACAATTGGACCATTCCCAAGGTCCACGAAAGAGATCTTTACAAACCTGAAGGAAAATTCTTCACTATTTCTGATTTTATAATCAAAACTGCTGAAGAGACAATCAATATAGATGGTGACAAAGAGGATATCCCTTTACTGTCACAGAAATCTTTAAATCTTCACAAAAGGAAATATAAATTTCTGCACATCGGATGTGTTCAGATAGCTTTAAAACCTCTGGTCAGAGATGGCTTGAAGTTCTCTGCTCTTGTCTGTCTAAGGGATGCTAGACACATCCAGTTTACAGACTCAATTCTCGGAGCTGTTGAAGTAGGCCTGCATGCAGGACCGGTATACTTCAACTGCTTCCCAAATAGATCTGTAGCCTTAGGAGATGCTAACATCTTAGATGCCCTAAGACTCAATATTCAATTAAACGGACTAGATATGAAGCCAGGATCTATTCCTGTTGCACTCATATACAGAGTCAAATACAAAGTCATGAATTCTTCTGCTTCAAAAGTATCTATTCCTCAAGAAAAGGGTTATACTACCCTATTCCTCACCGACGCCACAAAAACAAACGTCATGATTCCTCAAACTATCCGATGGGAAGATGTCGATCTCCCTGAAGAATGGATCATGCAAAGAGCAGCCCCTGCTCAACCAGATCCTACACCCGTTTTACCCCCAACTCACATGGAGGTAAGACAGGATGTAAATGGAACTGTAGGGATATCTTTTAGGAGAAATTCTTTCAGTATGTCCGGAACTAGGTCAATTAGGTCTAGTGAAATCTTTAGAACTGCAATTGAGCCATCTAGGCAATCTTGCTCTTCAATTCCTCATACAGTAAGGACGGCTCCTTCTGTAATTCATCTTCAAGGATTAGATACATCATCTAACCTTCCAAGACCAATTTACCAACCTCCTCAGGAAGAAGACCAAACCTCTGTCCAATCCCCAACATATTCAGACATGGTAGAAAATACCATTAATGTCATCATTCAAGACTTCCAATTAGATAAGGAATCCTTAAGGAAGGATTTCTATTCTGAACAAAATTCTGAAAAAAGAAAATGGTTTTTGGAAAATTACGATCCAAAAGCTAGAAAACCAATCCAAGAAATATATTACAAAACTTTAGATAAAGTCTGTAATAATATTCCTTTCTTTGAATGGTTTAATGCTTACGCAGAATACCATTCTATTAATTACCCTTTCAAAACTCCGATTCAATCTGCCGGGATTAACGTCACCTGGCAAACAAAACATGGTGGTTCTATCCAAGCTGAACTACCTCCAACACAAGCTTACTTTGTCCCCAATGTAACAATTAATGAAAGCTCTGTAGTTGCCTCTCCATTTAAGGCCAAAGATACAACCAAAGAAGTAGATTCCAAAGACATCTCTAGTCTTATGGAACAAAATAATTACACAAATTCCTATTTACAAGCCTTAGGAGAAAACACTAAAAAGATTAGTGACCAACTCCTTAGTCAGCCCAAACTCACGAAACCCATCATTCACCAACAACCTATATTTAAACCTTTTGAGTCAAGTCTTAAAAAACCCCTTTCACAAATAATTGATGAAAAACTTAAAAGTTTAACCATCCTTAATACACCCCAGAAACTTAAAACTCCAGTTTCAGGTGACACACCTCAAGCTCCCCTTAAAATCTTAGCTTCAGGAACTTCCTCCAGCAAAATTCCCTTAGGAATCAACA
Organism: Senna tora; assembly: GCA_014851425.1. Taxonomy (NCBI): domain Eukaryota; kingdom Viridiplantae; phylum Streptophyta; class Magnoliopsida; order Fabales; family Fabaceae; genus Senna; species Senna tora. The sequence goes on along the minus strand of CM026272.1, from coordinate 7,766,359 downwards.
CCCTTGATTTTCCTAAAGAAATTCCTCGAAGCCAAATTAATGCAATTATGCCCAATTGGAAGCATTCCACAAAACTTTACTACCCTAGAGCCACTTACCCTGATATGGCTTTAGAAGAAAAAAATCTTTCCCCAAAACATTTTGATGCAAGCCATATCTATGCTTGGAATATAGATGGCCTAGCTGAAAATAATATTTTGGAACTTCTCCAACAAATGACCATGGTCAGTACGGCCTATTCAATCTATCACAACTGTGATGAGCATTCCATTGCTCAAATCCTCATAGCCGGATTCACTGGCCAACTCAAAGGCTGGTGGGACTTCTATCTTTCAGAAGAACAAAAGGCCCAAATCCTAGGGGCAATCAAAACAACAAGCGATGGTGAGATTATAACCAACAATGATGAACCAATACCAGATGCTGTCAATACCCTCATCTATAAAATTACCCAAGATTTTATAGGCGACCCCTCCTTATGGAGAGATAAATCCGCAGAATTACTGTCTAACCTTAGGTGCAAAACCCTAGCGGATTTTAGATGGTACAAAGATACTTTCCTAATCAGGGTTTATACTAGAGAAGATAGTAACCACCCTCTATGGAAAGAAAAATTCATTACTGGCCTACCTACCTCTTTAGGAGATAAAGTCAGAGAAAAATTAAGAAGCCTGTCTGGAGACAACCAAATCCATTACGAAAACCTAAGCTATGGCCAATTAATTGCCCTAGTCCAAAAGATAGCACTCAAAATATGTCAAGATGACAAAATCCAACGACAGCTTAACAAAGAGAAAGCCCAAAACAGAAAAGAATTGGGGTCCTTCTGCGAACAATTTGGATTCCAACCTTGTAAAAAGCCCAAATCAAAACAAAAGGGTCAAAACCATTACCACAAACACAAAGATTATCAAAAGACAAAAAATTATTACAAAATCCCTAGGAACAAGCACCCTAGGAACCTGTCCAAACATGTCTCCTCAAAAAACCCAATAGATTTACCCAAAACCAAAGTCAAATGTTTTAGATGCGGTAAAGAAGGCCATATGGCTAGATACTGTAGGCTAAACAAAAAGATTAGGATGCTGGACATTGAAGATCCAGTCAAAGAACAAATCTTCAGTCTCATGGCCCAAACATCTTCTGAGGAAGAAACTGGGGAGTCTGATCAAGGTATTAACCATATCCTGAATGATGACATCTCATCTTCATCCGAAGAACAAATCTGCGAAACTAATTTGATAGAAGAAGAAGAAGATCCTCTCCTTATCAGTGTAATAAACACTGAAGAGGATATTCTCTCAAAAGCCCTTGACTCTTTTAAATCTGAAGAAGAAAAGGTCCAATTCCTTCTCAAAATAAGAGAAAATAAAGCCTCATCCAGTACCTCAATCCAACAGCCTAAAAGATATGATTTTACTGAGATCATCAAACGCTTTGAAAATAAACCAAGACCTGTAACCATGGCAGATCTTCAAAAAGAGGTCAATAGTTTAAAAAATGAAGTTAAGGAATTAAAAGCCACTCAAAGCCTACATTCCTTAATTATAAGCCAAATCCAGAATCATGAAAACCCTGAAAATAGCAAAGAAAGTGTTGATGGGAAGGAAGAAGATCTTCCTGACGCCTTCCTAAACCTAATCACTAGAGTTTCAATCCAAAAATGGTACATACCCATTCAATTAGTTCTCAAAAACAATTCTGCCTACGATGTCACTGCTCTTTTTGATACAGGAGCATCCCTAAATTGTATCAAAGAAGGCATAATCCCAACTAAATTTCTGGAAAAAACCACTGAATCACTCCACAGTGCTAATGGAGCAAAGTTAAATATCACTTACAAACTTTCCGATGCTCTAGTAAAAAATGAGCATTTAACCATCTCTACTCCTTTTATCATAGTAAAAAATCTTGCCTGTGATATTATCTTAGGAGCACCATTCATTGACCAAATTATGCCTTTCTCTATCTCTAGGCAAGGGATTGAGACTGAATATTTTGGCAAAAAATTTCTTTTCCCATTCTCAAAACCACCTTTTACTAAAACCATCAATTATATTCAAAATAAAGAAAATCAAATCAATTTTCTTAAAGAAGAAATCTCCTACAAAATGATAGAATCCCAATTAGCCAAAACCGAAGTAAAAACTAAGGTTAGGAAAATCCAATCGGATATAGAAAAGTCAATCTGTTCCGACCTTCCAAATGCTTTCTGGGAGAGAAAGAAACATGTGGTCTCCTTACCTTATGAAAAGGATTTTGACGAAAGAAATATCCCTACAAAAGCTAGGCCAATCCAAATGAATCAAGAACTCTTAGAACACTGTCAAAAGGAAATCAAGGATCTTCTTTCAAAAAATTTGATCAGGAAAAGCCAGAGTCCCTGGTCTTGTTCTGCTTTCTATGTCAATAAAAATGCTGAGCTAGAAAGAGGGACACCTAGACTTGTAATAAATTACAAACCCCTTAATGACGCTCTCCAATGGATAAGGTACCCAATTCCCAACAAAAGGGACCTTCTTAATAGACTGTTCCAAGCAAAGTTGTTTTCAAAATTTGATATGAAATCAGGATTTTGGCAAATCCAAATTCATGAATCAGATAGGTATAAAACAGCGTTCACTGTCCCTTTCGGACAGTATGAATGGAATGTCATGCCTTTTGGTTTAAAAAATGCCCCCTCTGAATTTCAAAGAATTATGAATGAAATCTTCAATCCTTACACCAAATTCATCATTGTATATATCGATGATGTGTTAATCTATTCTGATTCCATAGATCAGCACATAAAGCATCTTCATATCTTCATAGGAGTAATCAGGAGAAATGGCCTGGCCATCTCCCAATCCAAAATCAGTCTGTTCCAAACAAAGATTAGGTTTCTTGGTCATGATATTTACCAAGGAACAATTACCCCAATTCATAGGGCAATTCAGTTCGCTGATAAATTCCCAGACCAAATTCTTGATAAAAATCAATTACAACGATTCTTAGGTTGCATAAATTATGTCGCCGACTTTATTCCAAATCTTAGTAATATTATTAAGCCCCTTCATGAAAGGTTAAAGAAAAATCCCCCCCCCCTTGGACAGATGATCATACTTCCGTAGTCAGACAAATAAAAAAGTATGTCCACAATCTCCCTTGCATGTATCTTCCTGACCCTCATGCATTCAAAATTGTTGAAACCGATGCTTCCGATATTGGTTATGGAGGCATTTTAAAACAAAAAATTCATGACAAAGAAGTCTGCATTGCATACACATCAAAACATTGGAATAGAACCCAACAGAACTATTCCACCATCAAAAAAGAAATGCTAGCCATTGTTTTAAGCATTAATAAATTTCAAAGTGATTTACTAAATCAAAAGTTTTTGGTCAGAGTCGATTGCAAAGCTGCTAAAGACGTTTTCAAAAAGGATGTAAAGAATTTAGCATCAAAACAAATTTTTGCCCGTTGGCAAGCAATTCTTAGTATCTTTGATTTTGATATTGAATATCTAAAAGGAACCTCAAATTCTCTCCCAGATTTTCTAACCAGGGAGTTTTTACAGGGAAAATAGATGCCCCCCAAAAAGAAAGATAAAGGGAAGGGAATTGCCCTTTCAGATGATTCAAAGTCCCTCTCTGGGCAAAACCCACTTCAGGTTCAACCTGAAAAATTCTTCTTAGGGTCTTCGACCCTTGGGTCTTCTACCCAAAAACCCTTAGGGCCTTCTGCCCTCAAACCTAAAATTGAGCCTTCCGCTCATTCAATCCAAAGCCCTAGTGATTATGCAATCCCCATAGAAACCCTCCTTGCTCTTCAATCCAACCAAAAACTTGCCAAGCTCCCTACAAAAACCTGGGCAGATATTGCCGAAGAAGAAGATCTTAACAAAAATCTGGCCTTAACTATTAGCAATAGGTCCAAATCCTCTTCTAAAGCAGGAATCTCTTCTCCTACCTTGAGCCAAACTAACACCAATTCCCAAAAGTCTTCCTATGTCCAGAAGGCCAGTAAACCCATGGATTTATTCCAGACAGAAAATTCTTTCTACCCAATTAATCCTCAAACTCTAGCCTCAAAGGTTTTTCCCCCAAACTTCCATTTTGTCCCTCCTTTAAAAACTAAAACCCAATTATTCTACGAATTCATTCTTGTGGACACCAAGTCTGCAAGCATCAAACACTTCCCTGACAATTCTGAAAAAGGAGCTCATGCTTACTCCACCATCCAGATCCTTAAAGTCATCTCCCCAGCTGAGTGGGGTAATGACCTAAATAAAATTACGAAGTTTTCTCAGCCTTTTGATCCAATCGGTTTCAATTACTGGGACTATCGTAGTGCCTGGTTCAACACATTTTGGTATCAAAACAAAAAATTTAGTCATTCCTGGCTAATTCTTTTCAAAAATGGTGTTCACTACCAATTTTCACAGTGGTTTAATTCTTGGTGGAACTACTTCGGTCCAATTCAAGAAATTTTCCCACAAAACGTGACGATAGGTTTTGAATATTTTTCTAAAAAAATCAATCTTTCTGATGATCCTCACCCAGCGGATCTCCATTTCTTTTCAAAATTTGGTTTAGCCTGGGTTTTTAAATGGCAATATAAGTACGGAGAATCCCGTTTCCCGAACAATTCTCCCATGCTTCAAAGGCTACCCTCTGTCAAATGGTGGCCAAAGTTCGAAGGTTCTGAGAGAGTCTCTCCTGGCTTGATTAGAAAATGGTTCGCAAAGAACCCTAAATTCCTTCTGGCGGAAGACAAGGAAACATGCATCTTCCTCAACCAGAAGTCAAAAATCCAATCCTGTTTAGCCTCTTCAACTAACAAGAAAGATCTGGCTCAACAACTCAACAATATTCTTATGCTGCTCCAGACTGAAGAAGTAGCAGGTCCTCCGAAGTCTCCGGCTTCAAAATCAAACACCTCTTCTGATGACTCCTCTTTATCTGGGTCATTACAAGGTAATGAAGATGACTGTTTTGGCATCAACCTTAGCGACGACGAGTAAAGAAATTTTACTATAGTCCGGCACGCCAAACATATTCCTCTCTAGCTATCGTTGGTATCTTTCGGTGGCTGTCCATCTGGCTCCTGTAGCTGTCAATCTCCTACTACTTTAGTTCACATGTGCAAATACTGTACAAGAAAATTATTGTAATTTTACTATTCAGGAATCTGCTTTTCCTGTTCAATCTTTTGTCTGGTTGGTCCCTCAACTTTCTATTTAAAGGCCTCTTGCCTTCAGTTGTAGGCAGGTTACAAATAGGCTACATTTAGAGAGTTAGAGAGAGAGAATACTGATAGAAGGAAAGTCTTTGTAAGTTTTCTTTCTTGAATGCAATCCAATTTTCTTCATTTTCCTTGCATTCCCTTTCCTATACCTATACCAGTGCGGACTACCGCCGGCATAGGTCCCCATTTATTTCAAGCTTTTATTTTTCTGCAAGTTTAAATATTTCTATTTGCATGGTTTAAATCTGCACTGCATTCATACTCCCCCACTTCACTCACCCCTATCTCTCCCCATACCTCTTGATCCTGCTCTCCTTATGGTTTTTGGAAAATTACGATCCAAAAGCTAGAAAACCAATCCAAGAAATATATTACAAAACTTTAGATAAAGTCTGTAATAATATTCCTTTCTTTGAATGGTTTAATGCTTACGCAGAATACCATTCTATTAATTACCCTTTCAAAACTCTGATTCAATCTGCCGGGATTAACATCACCTGGCAAACAAAACATGGTGGTTCTATCCAAGCTGAACTACCCCCAACACAAGCTTACTTTGTCCCTAATGTAACAATTAATGAAAGCTCTGTAGTTGCCTCTCCCTTTAAGGCCAAAGATACAACCAAAGAAGTAGATTCCAAAGACATCTCTAGTCTTATGGAACAAAATAATTACACAAATTCCTAACAAAAATCTGGCCTTAACCATTAGCAATAGGTCCAAATCCTCTTCTAAAGCAGGAATCTCTTCTCCTACCTTGAGCCAAACTAACACCAATTCCCAAAAGTCTTCCTATGTCCAGAAGGCCAGTAAACCCATTGGTTGTATCTTTGGCCTTAAATGGAGAGGCAACTACAGAGCTTTCATTAATTGTTACATTGGGGACAAAGTAAGCTTGTGTTGGAGGTAGTTCAGCTTGGATAGAACCACCATGTTTTGTTTGCCAGGTGACGTTAATCCCGGCAGATTGAATCGGAGTTTTGAAAGGGTAATTAATAGAATGGTATTCTGCGTAAGCATTAAACCATTCAAAGAAAGGAATATTATTACAGACTTTATCTAAAGTTTTGTAATATATTTCTTGGATTGGTTTTCTAGCTTTTAGATCGTAATTTTCCAAAAACCATTTTCTTTTTTCAGAATTTTGTTCAGAATAGAAATCCTTCCTTAAGGATTCCTTATCTAATTGGAAGTCTTGAATGATGACATTAATGGTATTTTCTACCATGTCTGAATATGTTGGGGATTGGACAGAGGTTTGGTCTTCTTCCTGAGGAGGTTGGTAAATTGGTCTTGGAAGGTTAGATGATGTATCTAATCCTTGAAGATGAATTACAAAAGGAGCCGTCCTTACTGTATGAGGAATTGAAGAGCAAGATTGCCTAGATGGCTCAATTGCAGTTCTAAAGATTTCACTAGACCTAATTGACCTAGTTCCGGACATACTGAAAGAATTTCTCCTAAAAGATATCCCTACAGTTCCATTTACATCCTGTCTTACCTCCATGTGAGTTGGGGGTAAAACGGGTGTAGGATCTGGTTGAGCAGGGGCTGCTCTTTGCATGATCCATTCTTCAGGGAGATCGACATCTTCCCATCGGATAGTTTGAGGAATCATGACGTTTGTTTTTGTGGCGTCGGTGAGGAATAGGGTAGTATAACCCTTTTCTTGAGGAATAGATACTTTTGAAGCAGAAGAATTCATGACTTTGTATTTGACTCTGTATATGAGTGCAACAGGAATAGATCCTGGCTTCATATCTAGTCCGTTTAATTGAATATTGAGTCTTAGGGCATCTAAGATGTTAGCATCTCCTAAGGCTACAGATCTATTTGGGAAGCAGTTGAAGTATACCGGTCCTGCATGCAGGCCTACTTCAACAGCTCCTAGAATTGAGTCTGTAAACTGGATGTGTCTAGCATCCCTTAGACAGACAAGAGCAGAGAACTTCAAGCCATCTCTGACCAGAGGTTTTAAAGCTATCTGAACACATCCGATGTGCAGAATTTTATATTTCCTTTTGTGAAGATTTAAAGATTTCTGTGACAGTAAAGGGATATCCTCTTTGTCACCATCTATATTGATTGTCTCTTCAGCAGTTTTGATTATAAAATCAGAAATAGTGAAGAATTTTCTTTCAGGTTTGTAAAGATCTTTTTCGTGGACCTTGGGAATGGTCCAATTGTCAAAGTTTTGATTTAGATTTTCAAAATGGATTTCTTCTTTGAAAATCTGATTTGAAGAGGGATTGGAAGAAGAAGATCCTTCTTCAGAAACGGAAGAGGAGTCGGGAATAGAGGAACGTCTGGTGAACGATGAGAAAGTACGGCTAAGCATGGTTGTAATTATCCCCATGATATCATTACCTTCATTAGGTTCAGTAAAGATGCAGAGTGTGTTGGATGAATCTGAGTGGAAAATAAACAGAAAAACTCTTTTTTTTTTTTTTTTTTAACTAATCAACTAAACTTAGCCAAACAAATGAACAGGCATTCAAACAAGCGGCTTCTGGACATGTTGCCACTTTCCTCGTGGTCTTACCATCCATTGCCTTAGAAAAACGAATGAATAAACTGTTCATACTAAGGTTACTATCAGTTTAGTTGATAGTAATTTTTAAAACAACATATACAAGAGGAAACGGAAAGTAAACAGTAATAATGTACAGTACTCAGATCCAACCTCCACAACCCTTACATCCCCACTTCCCCCCCAGGCTCTGATACCAAAGGGAGCAGGAAGCGTGGTTTACTGTTTAAAGAAAGAAAGAGTAGACGTCTCTCGCATATATACTAAGTCCTAAATTTTTGAAAACTAAGGTTTTTCTTCTCATCCTTCAACCTTATTTATGCCCTTGGGTTTTATTTCACTTTTGTACCCTTGTACTTTTGTACTTTTGTACCTTTTTTTTCACTTTTCGAATAAGTCTTTTTGGCTAATTGAGTCCCTTGGGCTTTTCGCATTACTAGGAGGATTAAAAGTTTTCGACCTGTACAATCAAACAATCGATATTAATAAGATATGCTAGAAGAGTCTACTTACATAAGGCTCAAAACAGGGTGATAGGGGTATGCATATGCATATATATAGGCTTGTGTTTGGGCACTAAGTACAAGAAACGAATGCCTCAACAGGGTTAGGACAGTCAATTAAGACCCACTGCAAGTTCTAGAAGAAAACAAGTCAAGAAGTTAAAACACTCAATTAATGTGAATGTGTAGATCAGCGTTTTGGGCTTCTCCTTCCAACAGGGTCAGGACACTCATATTGGTCTTTCAAGGATCCTTCCAACTCTCCCAAGCATGTGTTAATTTTTTCAAGCAAACAAGAATAACCTTCATTGTATAAAGAAATTTCTAATTGGGTTAACGCCCTAAAAATCTCATTAAATCAAGAACTTTCTAGTTCTAAATTTCTTAAGTTCAGTTTGGAAAGTCTAAGTAGGGTTCGCTGATTTTCGAAAAAAATATCTTTTAAGAAAAGCATATTAGTTAAATTTCAAAAAAAAATTCTAACTGCTACTGCTAGGTTCGCTACATAAGTTATTAAGTTTTTTTTTTTGAAAAATTCACCCATTTTTAATGTTCCGAAACAAAATAATTAGTAGGACCCGGAAGTCTTAAAATTTCTAATCACGGAGCCCCCCACTTAAAACGAGCATTGTCCCCAATGTTTCAAGAACAAGAAGTTTTAAGATGGAAGGGTACTTAGAAGATAAAAGCAGACATAAAATAAATTATTCATAATTTAAAGAGAGAGTTTGCAGCATCAAGTAGCAATGGCTCAAAGGGTTTAAATCAAAATTTCAAAAATAAAATCAATCAAAAGGAAAATTAAAAGATAAACAAAATTAATCAAAAGTGCAGAAATTTTAAACAAAATTTTCCAGGTAAGTTATTCCTCCCCCACACTTTATTTGGCAATTAATATTTCACCACAAAAAATCGGGTAATTGGGGAAAGAGATACTTACCTTGCCCAAAAAACTATGACTAAAAAATGAATGGTTTTGCTGATTCTCGTATTATTCTAGAATCACTTTTCTTTCTCTTTCTTTTCTACTGGGTTCGCTGTGGCGAGTCCTCTCGCACTCGCCACAGCGAATGGTCCAAAGGACCTTTTTCTGCATATGGTGACTCGCCATGGTGAGCTTGCTCATGGCGGGTATGGCAGAGTGGGCTTAAAGCCGTTGTTATGCTTCTTTTCATTATATTTCCACTTGTAGATTCAATCAGAAGCAATACCACACAAACATTTATCAATTAATTCTACGATTTCCCTCCCCCACACTTTAGATTCAAGCATTCCATATCCGAGTGTGGGGGTTTTTAGTCCATCCCTACCTTTTACATCTTTTTCTCTGTTTTGGATGTTGGATACCTGCATATAGAATTATTCACAGCAATTCAAAACAAGGGCCATCAGTAGCCTTTACTTTAATCAATATTCAGCATCTCTACAGTCATTTAATTATACATAGTCATTCAGGGCATGTTCAAAAGTAATAAAGAAGAAGAAGCGAAAATTAGAAGTAAAATATATAGGTAAAGGATTCTAGAAATCTTATGACGTTCCGTCTTCCATCTCTTCATCTTCATCCTTCGAATCAGGGATTACAATATGCTTTTTTTCCTTTCTAGAGTTGCTGGGGATGTCTGCTGGAGCTATTGGTTGTGGTTTAGTGAAGTATAGCAGAGAAGTTTCCTTTAGAGTGTATAATTCTTCCTCTTCCATTTGCAGCTGGTTCCTGTATAGGAACTGGAAGGCTTCACGGGTCTCCCTCCTATGCTCCTCTTGTCTCCTCAATAGCAAGTCCATTTTCGTAGCCAAATCTCCAATATCAGTCTCAGCTCCAGCTTCTCTAGTAGCGCACTTACCCATACTGCTTTTCATGAGTTGTGTACCCCTTGCAAGTATAGGCTCTGCAAATTCTAACCGGTCCACGTTCACGAATCCGCAGGGCTAAAACACAGGATCTTGCTTCTTGTTTCTTACATTAGCCTTCTTGTAGAGATTGAAAATGAGGTGTGGGAACATCATCCTTTCCCCTTTTGTTCCACAAAGGGCCACCTCCTTGATGGAGGCAAAGATTGGGGCGGAGTGATGTCATTGGAGTGATATGAGGGCATAAGATTGTAGCTGATGAAGCGGAGCCAAATGCGGGCATTGTTGTTGCGGTCTTTCTTGTAGATGTAGATCTGGCCGTCCTCAATGGTCTTGGTTTCCCATCCCTTCTCTGCAATGCACAATGGTTTTACAATTTCTCCATAGAGGATAAGGCTGTTGTCTTTTTCCCCCTTTACGTATGCACAAGTGGGATGGTCGGGCAGACTATAGTGTTACCCGATCGCTTCGGAGTCTATTTCTCGGAGAAGCTGTCACCGGAAGGTGGGATTGTCCACCCTTCCATACAGCATTGCCTAGAAGTAGAAGTCTTTCACGAAGGCCAGGTTTCCCTCTGAACGTGGCTGTAATAGCTTGAACAACCCTGAATCTTTTACCTGCTGGTAAAATGGGAATGCTCTGTTCTTTGCCTGTCTTGATCTCCTTCTTGGACTGCCTACAAGTTCTTGTTTTGGTTCCAGTTCTTGTGCTTAGAATATATCCTTCCCATTGATCCCTGTTAAGCCTGCAACACTCAACAAACATCAAGCGCACCTACCTAATATTCTATAGGTTTTACAGATAATCAAGAATATTAAGAATTGATGCTTTTTATGGGCATTTTATCACATTTTTGACTTATTCCTTATGTCAAAATATTCAACCTTTTTGGTGTAAATTCATATATATTTATCTATTATTTATGCTATTTAACACACTAAAGTTAGGTTGATTTTGGGTACAATCACCATTTTCCCTTCCTTTCATCGATCAAGTGCTTGAACGGTTAGTGGGGAAATCCCACAATTGCTTCCTAGATGGCTTCTCAGGATACTTCCAAGTAGCAATAGCACCGGAAGACCAGGAGAAGACCACATTCACATGCCCTTTCGGCACATTTGCTTATCGAAGAATGCCCTTTGGACTATGCAATGCACCTGGAACCTTCCAACGATGCATGATGTCCATATTCTACGAAATATTTGGAAAATTGTATGGAAGTATTCATGGATGACTTCATAGTTTACGAAAATTCGTTTGACTCATGCCTCCATGACTTAGAAATGCCATTTTATGGTTAGACAAGGGATTGTACTAGGGCACCTAATTTCAAAAAAAAAGGGGGTAGAGGTAGATAGAGCCAAAATAGAAATAATCTCGTCTCTCCCATACTCCACAAATATAAAAGAACTAAGGTATTCTTGGGAGACGCTAGATTCTATAGGAGGTTCATTAAGGACTTCAGTAAGATCGAACACCCACTATCCCAACTACTACAAAAAGATACGGAGTTTAACTACAATAAGAGCTGCCAACAAGCATTTGATAACCTCTGAATGCTATGTTAGGACAAAAAGAAGGTAGAAACCCGAGAGTAATAGCATATGCCTCGAAAACCTTAGATGCCGCACAAGCTAACTACACAACAACAGAGAAGGAGCTTTATGCGATAGTATTTGCCTTGGAGAAATTCAGGCAATACCTTCTAAATTCTAAAGTGTTAATCTACTCAAACCATGCAGCGGTAAGGTATCTCTTCAGCAAACCGCAAACTAAACCAAGGATACTTAGGTGGGCACTATTGTTACAAGAATTTGATATTGAAATAAAAAATAGAGCAGGGGCCAAAAACTTCATGGCTGACCACCTGATCCAACTACTTGAGAAAACAAAACGGGTGGAACCATCGAACCTAGTCTAGGACGTCTTTCTTGATTCAATGTTGTGCACCATCAACCCATTAGAACCTTGGTACGCACACGTCGTAAACTATATTATGGGAAGGTTAATACCACCTTCCATGCCCACCTTTCAAGCTTCGAAGCTTAAAAAGGAGAGAAAATATTATGCGTGGGACCCCCCAAACCTCTGGAGGCTATGCGCCAACCAAGTAATAAGAAGGTGCATCCCTAATAAAGAGGAACAAACAGTCCTCAATGCGTGCCATAGCCTAGAATATGAGGGACACTTTAGTGGGAAGAAGATTGCTAGAAAAATCTTGGACTAAAAATTCTATTTGCCCACCTTAGTGAGGGATGTCGTAGAATTCTGTCAACAATGTGACAAATGCCAGCGATTTGGAAAAATATGATGGAGACGCCAAATACGCCAACACCCGATGCTATTCTACGAACTATTTGACGTTTGGGGGTTAGACTTCATGGGCCTGTTTCCACCATCCCGGGGGTAAACCTACATCTTCCTAGCTGTAGACTATGTCTCTAAATGGATAGAAGTCATTCCAACACAAAGAGACGTTGCTCAAACTATGTCCAAATTCATCAAATCCAACATTTTATTCAGGCTTGGAACACCTAGGGCATTGATCAGCGACAGGGGTACACATTTTTGTAATAGACTAATCACCAGTTTACTACACAAACATGCAGTGCAACATAGAATTTTCACCGCCTATTGATCGCACCCAAAATCAACCTAACTTTAGGGTGTTAAATAGCATAAATAATATATATATATATATGAATTTACACAAAAAAGGTGGAATATTTTCTTAGAAGGAAAATGTCAAAAAAGATGATAAAATGCCTATAAAAAGCATCATTTCTTTGATATTCTTGAAACCTATGGAATATTGGATAGATGCGTTTGATGTTTGTTAAGTGCTGCAAGCTTAATAGGGATTAATGGGACGGATATATTCTAAGCACAAGAACCAAAGCCAAAGCAAGAACTCATAGAAGGGCCAAGAAAGAGACCAAGACAAGCAATGAACAGAGCATTCTCCATGGCAAGAAGAAAGGCTCGCCATAGCAAGTAGAAGAAGACTGGCCGCAACGAGTAGAAGGAGGCTCGCCACTGCGGGCACAATTGGTTTGCTACAGTAAGTGGCAAGGTTGACGTGGCAGATGATGTGGACAACAGCTTAATGAACAAAAATAAGAAAGGGTCCAGTCATACAAAGAGTTGGAGAAGCATTTAAATTGGTTTCAATTGAAAAGTGAATCCACGTATCAATTATCACTTATCTCCATCCTAATCCCAGTCAAACTGTGACTCTCGGAGCATTATAGAAAGGCTTCATAAAGTTGAATAGAAGGTGTTAGACACTCCATAGATTCATTTAGAGATTAGAGAGAATATAAGTAACTAAGTTCTTCTTGGGTTTCCAAGAAGAACTATGGTAGGCATGAGCCGATGGTTCCTCATTAGGGTTTATTAATTCATTCTTCTTTTTGTATTCATCCTCTCCGATTCTTACGTTTGTATTTTCTCCGTATCACATGTCATTAGTTTATTTGATTCTTCCATGAACGGGCATATACTTTGTCTGCTAGATCCTTCATATCGGTCGGTAATGATTGATTTTGTGGTAGGGTACTTGTAATTTTTGTTTCTTGAATTCGATACATGGGATTTTCCCAAATTGCCCTCCTTATTATTAGATTGACTTGTAAGAACACTCCATTCAAATGGTCACCATAGTGCGAAGCAAGTTTTCAAACTCTGAAGGATAAGTTGACCACACCACTTGTACTCACCATACCTGACCTCTCAGAGCCTTTCGAAGTATACACCGATGCCTCGATGAAAGGACTTGACTGTGTGCTTATGCAGAATAAGCAAGTGATAGCATATGCATCACGAAAACTCAAGCCAAATGAGAAGAACTACCCTACCCATGACCTGGAATTAGCGACTGTGATCTTTGTAGTGGAAATTTGGAGGCATTTACTTTATGGAGCTAGGTTTACAATCCACTGTGATCAGAAAAGCCTTAAGTACCTATTTGATCAGAAGGAGTTGAACATGAGATAGAGGAGATGGGTAGATCTATTAATAGATTATGATTTTGAGTTGAAGTACCACCCCGGGAAAGCCAATGTAGTAGCCGATGCTTTGAGTAGGAAATTGATGCAAGTAGCTCATCTAATGGTAGAAGAGATGAAATTGATTGAGAAATCTAAGGATTTACGCTTGAACGCAATCGTGGCTGGTGATAAATTAGAGATGAGTGAATTTTGGATAGAGTGTGACCTTAGGTTTTAATTAAAAAGGCACAAGAAAGAGATGAGATCTTAGTTACCCTAAAGAAATAACAGGATTTCCATGAAGCCGAGGACAGAGTGTTAATGTTTAGGGAGAGGATAGTAATCCCTAGTAACCCAGACTTGAGGAATAAGATACTAGGTGAAGCCCATAGGAGCCTATACACTGTTCATCCCAGTATAACCAAGATGTACCAAGGCCTAAGGAAAAGATTCTAGTGGCCATGAATGAAGAAAGATATCATAGAACATGTGGGTAAGTGTTTGAGTTGTCAACAAGTCAAGATAAAACACCAAAAGCCCTCAGGAATGTTGTAACCTCTAGCTATACCTGAGTGGAAATGAGATTAAGTCACCACAGACTTTGTCGTAGGATTGCCCCGAACCCCTTCAAACCATGACTCCATTTGGGTAATTATGGATAGACTCACGAAGTCTGCTCACTTTCTTCCCATAAAAATCACTTTTTCCTTAGAGAACTTAGCCTAACTCTATATCTGAGAGCTAGTGAGATTTCACGAAGTGCCTGCTAGCATAGTATCCGATAGGGATCTTAGATTCACTTCACAATTTTGGCAAGCCTTACAGGGAGCATTAGAGTACAATTGAGGTTTAGCACGACATATCATCCTCAGACTGATGGTCAGTCTAAGAGAACTATCCAAACTCTCGAGGATATGCTTCGATCTTGTGCACTTCAACAAGAAGGTACGTGGGATGCCTGTTTGCCCCTAGTTGAATTTCCCTATAACAATAGTCACCATTTCAGTATAGGCATGGCACCATATGCAGCCCTATATGGAAGAGAGTGTAGATCACCCCTGTGTGGGATAGAGGTTGGACAAGAGATATTGTGAGGACCTGACATAGTTCGACAAACAACAAACCAAATCCGTATGATAAGGGAAAGATGAGAGTTTCCCAACAAAGAAAAGAGCATTATGCCAATCAAAGAAGAAAACCCATAGAGTTCAATGAGGGCGACCATGTATTCCTCAAGGTTACTCTAATGACAGGCATAGGCAGATCATTGAAAGCACGAAAATTGCATCAATGATTCATTGGACCCTATCAAATTCATAAAAGAATTGGTCCCGTGGCATATCAAATAGCCTTACCTCCTAAACTGTCTTACCTCCACAATGTCTTTCATGTATCTCAACTTCGGAAGTATGTCCCTGATCCTTTTAATGTACTAAAGACCGAGGCAATAGAATTAAAAGAGAATTTAACTTACCTATCAGTCCCTGTAAGGATCCTTGAGTTTGAACAAAGGCAACCCTAGAGTAGAAGTTGTTCCACTAGTCAAAGTGTTGTGGCAAGACGTTTCAACTCAAGACATGACTTGGGAACGAGAGGAGGACATGAGGAAACAATAGCCAGCATTATTTGCAGGTATGTCTAAAAAATTTTGAGGACAAAATTCTTATTAGGAGGGGAGAATTGTAACATCTCGCCCGAATTTAAAATAAATTTCCTAAACTAAATTAATTGTGTTTGTTTGATTGCTTGAGTGATTGTGGTTGCTAGAAATTAGGATTAGAGACCCTAATTAGGAGGGGAGAGAAACTTAGAATTGAAGAAAGTTAGGTTGGAAAACCCTAACTTCAGTCGTAGGGACTAAATTAAAAGGAAAGTTTTTTTAAAAACCCTTTGAACTTAAATGAACAAATTGAGTAGGGAAGACTAGTAAGACCCAAATTTTGGTAATCCAGGATACTCTAGGGATATGCTAAGATATAAATAAGGGAATCCAAACCTAAGGAGGATCTAGAATCCTCACATTTTCTCCAATAGAAATTTAGGGACTAAATTGTAAGAAAAAAGAATTTTACATGATCACCTCTAACTCTCATTAGAACCCGACTTTCTCCATTCTAACCACCCAAACACGTCCTAAATCCCTCATTAGTCATCAGCTTAGGTGTCTAAGGTACAATTAAGGAGAAGGGAAGGATGGACACATCAAAATGGGCACACAAACTAATGATGAAAATCAACTTGCCCACTAAGCCATTTCACTTCCATATTCCCCTCTCAAAATGGAGATACACACCCTAGACTAGCAAACCACCACTTGAACTTGCTAGATAGAGAAACTAAGTGAGAGAACCAAAAATAGAGAGGGACTTGGGGGCTTGAGCTCGAGAATTAGAGGCAAGAAGGAAGAAAGACCCAAGAGCTCATAAAGGGAAACACCATCACTTGGTAGCTGGGATTCGAGGAAATTGGAGGAGTATTTCTCATTTTTTTAAGCTGGAATTCCAAGGTAACGTGGGTTTACCCTTCCTCTTACTCTTTATGATGAAAAGCATCCATCTATCTAGATGGTATAAGTCTTATTGATGATTTCATTCCGCTTCTCAAATTCTGTTTTCGATTTTGGACTGTGAATTGTTGAAACCTTGTTTTGTGACATGCTTAGTGATTAGATTATGAAAATAGATTCTGAAAAAGATGAAAGATGGTCACTTGAAGTAGTGATGAAATGATATGTGTTAGAAAGATTTTCATTTAATTTAAGTTGCTAAATTTTGTGTTCTTACTGTGAGATTCAAGTGAAATCATAAAATTGGGCCTGTGAAATATGTGTATGATGATAATGTGTGGATGAAAGTAGTAAAAATTGAATAGGAAGGTTGTAATCATAAAAAGAGAAACTTAAGGGACTAAACTGAAATAACTTGACCAATTGAGACTAATAGTTAAAGATTTTCAATTCTGTGATGTTTTAGGTGCTGGAAACTTGATGAGTAAAGTTTATTTACTGTATAAGTAAATGAATTGAGGTTTTGGAAGATTAAAACTCAATAAAACTTGAATTTGGTATGCTCAAGGACTTTATTGTAAGCAAATTCTATTTTATGGTTTTCTTGGAAAAGCTATGGTTTTCTGAGCTGGTATTAGTTTGAAACATTACTGTACAAGTCTTAGTTACCATTCTAAACTATTTTATGAGGTTGTAGAAGTCCAGAAATGATTTTGACTTGAATTTTGCATGCATAGGGACTTATATGCACTAGATTCATCTTTTCTTGTTTTGTATGCAGAATTGCTATGCTCTGACTTGATGTGGTCATGAGTTTTTGCTATGCTATTAGTTCTTTTAGTTCAAAGAATGGCCAGATTTGAAAATGGGTCTTATTAGGGACCAAAATGAAAAGAAAACTAGAATTTTCTATTTGATCTTGTTTTGATGTTAATTCTGGAAATATTGCTTATGTGAGTATTGAACGTAGTATATATAAATGATATATGCTTTGGTTTGTGAACCTTGAATGAATTAGAATGTAGAATGATGAAATTGCCTCGAAATTGAAAGAATCAATGGTAAAGGACTAAATTGAGATAATTTTATTCTTTGGGCATGAATTGTAAATGTTAATACTTGACTTGGGCTGTGATAGCTAGTCTAAAGGGTAATGATGATTTTTTGTGGTTGAGAACATGATTTAAGATGCCTATATGTGATATTATGGTAGTTGTTTATGATGCAAGAAAGATTTGATTTTTCTTTGACTTGGCAACTAAGTTGACTTAAATGTTGTCATATCATTTAAGTGTGTGGCATCCAACTATATTGTCATTATGCATGGACATTTACGGATGAAAATGTGGAAAGTCATGCATGGAAAAGTGCGTATGGCACTATATATGTATATACATGAGAATGTATGACATCTAGGATAACGTGAGTTTGCTAAATGCAATTGAGTGGCCGGGGGCCAATCGGATAAATGATATTTACAATTGAATAAACATTACCATGGATATTTTATATATAATCTGGATGAAAAGGACACACTAGGCTGGGTAGGAATGCGTCCGGGACGTAGTTGTCTATCAACTAGTGAGGAAAGACCTAGTCCGGGACTGGTGATCCTAAGGTTCTAACTTGTGCGCACACCTAGGGACGCCTTGGAATGTTAGGTAATTCTTTCTGTGCCTTATTGGCAGACTTTACTTTATTGGTATGTCAGATTGTCCTGTTTCATTAGATTGTTTTTGTCTTGAGTGACATGGATTTTGGTAATTGTTTATATCAGTTGATCAGGTCTGACATGGATCTGGATTTGTGACACTATTGGTTTTAATGAATCTGAGATGGATCTGAGATTTGTGGCACAACTGAATTAATGAAATATAACATGCATACTGTAAGCTTGAATTATTTGTGTTAATTCTTGATATGCATGAGTGTGGTACATATATATATGCTGATTACTATGATTAAACTTGTATCTGGCAATACTTGTTGATCTTACCCTGCCTATTTGTTGAGATATCTTGTAATTGATGAATATGCATAACCCTGTATGTTGTATTGTGGTTTGCCTATACTTGTATATGATTGAAAATGCAAAGGGGACGTTTTTCTGTATTCAAAGTAATGCAGCTAAACCATTAATGGATTTTTAAAACGTTGGTAATCATCGTTATTGGGATTTTATATCTCATTACGTTAATGTGTTCAGATGGTCAGGTATCACCTTATGCTGGAGATAGAGGCTAAGTGGGTGGAGGTATCCTTCCTGGGCAGTTTTCTGGTCATGAAGTCCTTGAACATCATCTTCTCCTTGCCTGTGGAAAACCTGCATTTCCCATTCATGTAGAGTGGAAGGCAGTAGTTACATTTTGACTATAGTACTAACTACTAGCCTGTGAGCTGAGGTTTTCGCTGTGGCCTGTGAGCCATGCTTTTTGGACACGGCCTGCAAGACTTACTTACTATGGCTTGCGTGCCCATATTGATTCATATATACGTACTTACCTGCTCTAGACTTATCCTATCTGCTGCATGTGATGTATGGATGCTAGAACTACATGCTACTAGTTTATGTGATATATGAATGCTAACTATTTATATCGGGAAGTGTGTGAGCAAAAACGTAACTTCTAGTTTCTTAGGTTAAATAACTAAACAGAAGTGAGTGATCCTTGGGAAAGTTGAACTCTTATAACAAAAAAAAATATTGGCCCGATTCTCCTTAAGAGTTAAGTTTAATAATTAATTTCGCACTAAAAATCAATTAGGAAACTAGGACGTTACAACTTCCCGCCGCTATAACCGCCGTCTTCCACCACTAAACACATAAGCACCACACCTACGACAAAACCTACCATTTTTTCCTTCCAAACACCTTCTATTTCACCTTCTCCCAGCCAAACCGAAATCCCAAACCACAGTACCATCACCAGAGCCTTGGCCGCTGGTAAGGCTCGCCACCAGTCATGGGGAACGTGCCAAACTTCCAAAACAATTAACTTAATCCCTAAGCCCAACCTAAATCAACCTCAAAGGTATTTTCTCCAATTTCCTCTAATTCTTAATTTTCCATTTTTTCTATTTTCTATTTGATTAATCCTCTGTTGCCTGAATTGTAGTTGTATGATTTGGTTGCTTACAATTGAAGCATAGGGCACGATTAGACTAGAGCAAGTGGCATCATCACCATAGGCTATGCATGAGCAAAATTCGAGTGAATTCTATGATACGTGCTAGGATAAGAAATCAACACATGTCGCTCCAAGAAAGACACAAGTGGACTCACATGAAAAATTCTCACATACTTTTGTCTTCCATATAAACCATAAGTAGGCATAGCACATTCCATGAAAAATTAGTATATGCATCTCTACACCTAAGTGAAATAGGCCAACTTTAGTAATCTAGATCTTGCTCACACACATCACTCACATCATTTGAGCATACTGGCATGACACTTAGTTGATAAAACAACATTTTGAGATCTTCTGGAACTTGCTGGCTATATTATCTATTCTGCTGCTGTATTTTAAAACCTTCCATGCAGGAAACATGTCTTAAAAATGCGAGTGCACATTAGCCCCGAAGAAGGTGACAGCTTAAGAAGTCAAAGAGCATGTGGAAGGAAGAAGCATTCTTCAAGAGCGACCCTTCTAGCTAGATAATAGGTTTCCTTTCTATTAATAGATTGAAGACTCAGGGTTGTTAAGGTTAGTGCAACCGCGTTCATAAGGGAATTTGGCCTTTTTCAAGGATTTCTATTACCAAGCCAAGCTGTATGGTAAGGTGGACCACCTGACCTTCAGAGACAAGCTTCTCCTGGAAATAGACCCCAAGGATATCAGAGAACACTATGAGCTCCCCAACCATCCTATATGTGCATATACAGCAGGGGAAAAGGACAACAATCTAGTACCCTACGGAGAAATTGAGAAGACATTGTGCATTATTGGGAAGGGATGGAAGACCAAAACCGATGAGGAAAGCCAAATTTACATATACAAGAAAAGCCTCAACAACAACGCCCGGATCTGGCTTCGCTTCATCAGCCACAACATCATGCTATTATCCCACTCTAGTGACATCACTCCATCCGAAGCTCACCTGCTTTACCTCCTGATCCAAAAGAAGTTGATAAGACTGCAAGACTTCATCTTTGCTTCCATCAAGGAAGTAGCCATGCATGGAAGAAAAAGGGCAAGGATGATGTTCCCACATATCATATCCGACCTCTACAAAAAGGCCAAGGTGAAGGCCAAAAAGCAGGATCCAGTATTTTAGGCTTATGGATTCATGAACGTAGATCGGCTAGAGTTTGCAGAGCCCGTACCAGCAGGAGGCACGCAACACAGGACTAGCAAACAAGGTAAACGTGCCCCAAGAGGAGGAAAAGCAGGGGATGATGTTGGGACATTATCTAAAAAGATAGATCTGCTGCTAAGGTGATAAGAAGATTATAGGAGGGAGACTTGCGAGGCCTTCCAATTTTTATACAAGAACCAACTGCAAGTGGTGGAGGAAGAAAAGTACACTCTCAAAGAAACTCCACCACTATACTTCACAAAGCCATACCCAGCAGCTCCTGCCGATGTCCTTAGCAGCTCTAGAAAAGTCAAAAAGACAATGTTTGTCTCTAACACCGAGGATGATGATGAGGAGATGGCAAAAGGTGAAAAAGGACTTTTAGGACTCTTTGCCTTACTTTTGACTTTTTCTTTTCTGTTTTCGTTATTCTTCTTAACCATGCCTTGAATGACTATGTATAAATAACTTTATCGATGCTTAATATTATTGAATCAAAGGCTACTGATTGTCTTCATTTTGAATTGCTATAAATGTCTCTGCATGCAGGTGTCCAACCCCTAAAACAAAGATAAACAGGTAAAAGATAAAGGTGGACTAAAACCCCCTACTCGTGTACGGAATGCTTGAATCTAAAGTGTGGGGGTGAAAATGTCATGAAAATTAGCTAATAAATGTTTAATCATTGAATTCTTAGATAAATGTACAGGTGAAAGCAGAAAGAAAAGTGGCATAACAAGGGCTTTGAGCCTATTTTGTCACACTCGCCACAAGCATGCTCGCTGTGGCTAGTCAACAGAAGCAGAAAATGGTCTTCTAGACCATTCGCCGTGGCGAGTCAGCTGAGAAAAAGGGGGGGGGGAAGCGATTCAGAATAATCAGCAAAACCATTCATTTTCAGTCATAGTTTTCAGGCAAGGTAAGTATCTCTTTCCCCAAATACCCGGTTTTCTGTAAGTGAAGTATTAACTGCCAAATAAAGTGACGAGGAAGAATAAACTTATTTAGAAAATTTTCTTTAAAAGTTCTGCACTTTCAATTTATTTTGTTTACTTTCGAATTTTCTTTTTCATCGATTTTATTTTATTTTTGAAAATTTGATTTAGATCCTAGGAGCCATCACCACTTGATACCGCAGAGCCTCTCTTAAAATTATAAATATTTTATTTTCTGTCTGCTTTTATCTGCCAAGTACCCTTCGATCTTAAAACTTCATGTTCTTAAAGCATTGAGGACAATACTTGTTTTATATGGGGAAAGGGGGGTAGAAATATTAAGACTTCAGTGTTGATAACTCCATAAAATGGAGTTATTTAAGTGTTCATTACAGGCAAATTTATTGCTTTAACGGTAATTAAGTTGCACTTTTGGTTGGGTTGTAGAAGAATTTGTGATATTTAGTAATTTGTGATGCGTTGCTTGAATGTTGCGAATATTAGTTAGTTTTCTAGTGTTTTAATCATGCTTCGACATAGTTTTGAAAAAGTAATAATATTCTAATCTTGTTTTTAGGCAACAAAAATGCAAAGCAAAAAGGTCTCAAAATATTTTGGATGCTCGGGAAGCAATTGGAAGCGAAGAGGATCAAGTTTGGAAGGCTTTGGAGTGATTTTAAGCACACGGGACAGAAGAACGGCGCCATAGCGCCATAGCAGAAAAGTAGCAGCAGAGGAACAAAACCACGGTGTTATAGCGCCATGGAATGGCACTCTAGCGCCGTGTTGCTGACTTTCACTTAAAAGAATGGCGCTATAGCGCCGTAAAACAGCGTTGTAGCGCCGTGTCCCGAGGGTAGCTTTGGAAGTTCGCGTTTTCACTGATTTAAAAGGCCTGGGCTGCATGAAATCGACGATTCAAAGCCGTAATTGAAGTATGAAGTTGAAGGTTTGCTAGGGTTCGAGAAAGATACATTCGGGGATCAATTTTCGGTAGTTCCGGAGTCGAGCAAGGAGTTGATTTGAGCTTGGAAGCGGAGTTCTTTCATTCTTTTTTCTATTCTCTTTGAATTTTCTGATGTTTAATTATGGTATTATGTTTTCTTCAATGACAATGCTAGGCTAGGCTTTTCTATCATAGGGTTATGGTGTTCTAGCATGGATATTGTTTGTGTGACAATTTTTATAGTTAAGTTCAATGTATTTGTTATTTATTCAATTTATGCTTAAACTCTAATTGTCTGGCCAACACTTAGGGTAATTTGGAGGATTGAGGTGACCTTGAAAGAGGCATCTAGATTTAGTCCTAGAATTGAATACTGTTAGATCTAGGTTAATTAATCGGATAATTGCTTAGATTTACCCGACAAATAGACATGTACCTAAGGGCCTAACGGAGTCAAATTTAGCTTGATCGAATAATGCAACTCTATATTTTGAATTTCTCCATAGACATATGAGAAGACTAGTATTGGGTTAGGGCTTGTATAGGATCGACAGACCATAGAACGATATTAGGGACTAAGATTAATATCGGTATTTTGAATTTGACTGTTGAAAAGAACCAAACAACATAATTGAAGTGTTAGGATTAACCATAACCCTAGCAACTCTTAAGACTTGATTACACTCATTTTCACTTGCTCTCACTTTAATTCTGTTTAACCAATTTCAAACCCCCCCCCCCTTGGTTACTTTAAACTCTTTTTCACTACGTTTTGGTTATTCAAAAAGCACTAGAAATCTCCCAATCCCTATGGGTTCAACCCTACTTGCTTTATACTCAAGTTTGTCTTTAATTGAAAGTAGGAAATAATTTCTTATATTTATTTGATTACGCTCGGGATGCATCAAGTGTCCTACGAATTATTTTGTTCCCAAAAATTAAATGGGTGAATTTTTAAAAAATTAATATCTTAGGTAACAAACCTAGCATGTAGCAGTTAGAATTTTTTTTTTCAAAATCTAACTAATACGCTTTTCTTAAAAGACATTTTTTCAAAAATCAATGAACCCCATTTAGGCTTTCCAAATTGGACTTAGGAAATTTAGAACTAGAAAGTTCTTGATTTAGTAAGACTTTTAGGGCGTTAACCCAATTAGAAATTTATTTATACCATGTAGGACATTCTTGTTTGCTGGAGCGAATTAACACATGCCTGAGAGAGTTGGAAGGATCATTAAAAAACCAATATGAGTGACCTAACCCTGTTGGAAGGATAAGCCCCAAACACTATCTACACGTTCACATCCATTGAGTGTTTTAACGAATTAACTTGTTTTCTTCTAGAACTTGCAATGGGTCTTAATTGAGGCTGACTAGCACACAAGGACTTGGGAAGATTGAAGCATTCGATTTTTGTACCCAGTGCCCAACCATCTTATATATGCATATGCATACCCCTATCACCCTGTTTTAAGCCTTATGTAAACAAACTCCTCTAGCATATCCTATTAATATTGATTGTTTGATTGTCCACGTCAAAAACGTTTCTTCCTCGCAGTAATGTGAAAAGCCCAAGGGACTCGATGGGCCAAAAAGGCCTATTCGAAAAGTGAAAAAATAAGGTACAAAAGTACCAAAGTATAAGGGTACAAAAGTGAAAAAAGAAGAAGATACAAAAGTACTAAAGTGCAAGGGTACAAAAAAGTGACATCAAACCCAAGGGCATGAATAAGGTTGAAGGATGAGAAGTAAGTCCTTAGTTTTCAAACAGTCAGGACTTAGTATATATGCAAGAGGCTTTTGCTCTTTCTTTCTTTAAACAATAAAATATATATATATATATATATATATATATATATATATATAGCCTCCATCATCAATGTTACAAGCCCAAAAGACCTCTTGACCAGGGACTTGTGTGGAATAAATAGTGGAGATAGAGACCCTCTTCAAGCCTATGGTAAGAAACAGGTAAGTATGTTATGAGTGAAATCTTACCGCAATTTATGGTGAGGCTATGAGTGAACTGATCCTAAATGATCCTGAAGAAATTCTCATGCATGATTAATTGGCTGAAGTGATCCTAGGATCAAAATTTACTTTAGTACTTGCATTGTAGATTTTTATTTTTGATTGGGAGCATTAACCATTTAAGTTAGCTTGATCTTGAATGCTCTAGGTTTTTATCTTCTTTGTCCAAGAGTACAAAGGTTTAAGTGTGGGGAATTTGATCGCACCCAAAATCAACCTAACTTTAGGGTGTTAAATAGCAATAATAGATAAATATATATATGAATTTATACCAAAAAAGTTCAATAATTTGGCATAAGGAATAAGTCAGAAAATGTGATAAAATGCCCATAAAAATCATCAATTCTTGATATTTTTGAAACTTGTGGAATATTGGATAGTGCGTTTGATGTTTGTTGAGTGCTGCAGGCTTAATAGGGATAAATGGAAAGGATATATTCCAAGCACAAGAACCGAAACCAAAGCCAGAACTCTTAGCAGGGCCAAGAAAGAGACCAAGATAACCAAAGAACGGAGCATTCGCCATGGCAAGCAGAAAGGCTCACCACAACAAGCAAAAGAAGACTCGCTGCAATGAATACAAGGAGGCTCGTCACGGCTAGCACAATTGGTTCACCACAGCGAGTAGCAATACTAACGTGGCAGATGACATGGACAACAGCTAAATGAACGAAAATCAGAAGAGGTCAAGTCATACAAAGAGTTGGAGAAGCATTTAAATTGGTTTGAATTCAAAGGTCAAACCACGTATCAATTATTACTTATCTCCATCCTAATACCAATCAAACTGTGACACCCAGATCATTATAAAAAGGCTTCATCAAGTTACAGAGAAGGCGTTAAAGACGCCATAGATTCATTTAGAGATTAGAGAGAATATGAGCAGCTAAGTTCTTCTTGGGTTTCCAAGAAGAACTAGGGTAGGCATGAGCCACTGGCTCCTCATTAGGGTTCATTAATTCATTCTTCTTTTTGTATTCATCCTTTCCGATTATTGCATTTGTATTTGCTTCGTATCACATGTCATTAGTTTATTTGATTCTTCCATGAACGAGCATGTACTTAGTCTGCTAGATCCTTCATATCGGGTCGGTAATCATTGATTATGTGGTAGGGTACTTGGAATTCTTGTTTCTTGAATTCGATACAAATTTATTAATTGGGTTCTTGATTTCATGCATCTCTTATTACGATAATATTTGATTAAATTGATTGAACCGGTTGGGCGGTTGTTTGTCTAGTAATATCATAAAATCTCTTGATTCATCTTATTGATGTTCTCGGTCGGGGATAACATAATCATTAGGTAGGCTTTCGTAATGCATGACGATCTTGAATAGGTTGAATTTAAGAAGGAACTAGTTGAACCTAAAAACCTTTAGATTGGCTATGATTGCTTGAGTTCTATTCTTCTTGGGACCTGTCTAATTACTTAATGAATCTAATAGCTTGATCTTATTATAATCTTCATTTGCCCCTTTCATTCTGCGAACACTTGCTTTGCTTGGATCACTAACCAATTGTAGGATCAATCTGAAGATTCCGTGAGAGATGCGACCCTTGGGTTACACCTTGTGCTACCCTGAGGTTTTTATTTGATCACGATTGTGACGACCAGTCGAGACCTCACGGTTTGAAGTAATTCGATTTTGTGGCAGATCACCTACCATCCACAAACAAATGGATTGGCCAAAGTGTCCAAAAGAGAAATAAAAAAGATTATAGAACGGATAGTCTAACCATCCAGAAAAGACTGGAGCATAAGACTGGAAGAAGCACTTTGGGCTTACAAGACCGCATACAAAATCCCAATAGGAATGTCTCCATACCGTCTGGTTTTCAGCAAGGCTTGCCACTTGCCCATAGAACTAGAACGTAAGGCATACTGAGTACTACGAAATTGCAATTTAAACATGGAAGCAGTCGGTGAAGAAAGGAAACTACAATTGCAAGAATTGGATGAAATGAGGTCAGAGTCATACGAAAACACTAGACTATACAAGGAGTAAACCAAGAAAATCCATGACAAAGGCATCTTAAGAAACACCTTCAATATAGGCGACAAGGTCCTCAAATACAAAGCACGATACAAATTCGCAGAGGGCAAATTGAAAACCAGGTGGGGTGGCCTGTACATAATATCAAAAATAAATCCCTACGAAGCCGTAGAGATCAAGGATGACAATTGAAGACTAGACCTGGTAAATGGTATCTCCTTGAGATATAGAAGGAGTATTTTGAACCCCCTTGAGGGGCAAGGTAAGTGTTCTCTCTCCCCAGTTACTCGGTCTTCTGTGGGTAAAATATTAACTGCCAAATAAGTGTGGGGGGAGGAAATTTACTTAAAAATTTTGTTTTTATGAGTTCCACATCATCGATTAATTTTGTTTATTTTTGTTTCTCGTCTGAATATTTTCAATTTTCTTTTGATTGATATTTTTTTGAATTTTGAATTTTCTCTTTCGTTTTAACCTTGCGAAACCATCTTTACTAGAAGCCACTCATGGTTCCCAAGCTTATTATAATAAATTGTTATTTTATTTTTGTCTGCTGAGTTTATTTTTCTCCACTAGGTGCCCATCTTAAAACTTCTTGTTTTAAAATCATTGAGGACAATGCTTGTTTTAAGTGTGGGTGGGTGGGTGGGTCGGGGGGGGGGGGGGGCGTGATTAGAAGTTTAAGACTTCAGGGTCCTGCTAATTATTTTATTTCGAAAATTAAATCAGGGTGAATTTTTCAAAATAAATAAATATCTTAGGTAACGAGCCTAGCATGTAGCATTTAGAATTTTTTTTTTGTAATTTACCTAAGACGCTTTTCTTAAAAGATATTTTTCGAAAATCAATGAATCCCACTTAGGCTTTTAAACGACTTGACTTAGAGAATTTATGACTAGAAAATTCTTGATTTAGTAAGATTTTTAAGGCGTTAACCCAATTAGAAATTTTCTTATACCATGTAGGATATTCTGGTTTGCTTATGCAAATTAACACATGCTTGAGAGAGTTAGAAGGATCATTGAAAGACCAATTTGTGTGTCCAAACCCTGCTAGAAGGATTAAGCCCAAACACTGCTTAAATTGAGTGTTTTAACTGCTTAAATTATTTTTTATAGAACTTGTAGTGGGTCTTAATTGAGGCTGACTAGCAGACAAGAACCTTGGAAGATTGAGGCATTCGTTCTGTAACCCTATGCCCAAACACAAGCCCAAACAAACTTATCCCTAATCACCTACTTTGAGCCTAAATAGGTGAGCCCATGGGTAAGGAAGAATCCAAGGCATTGCCATATTATTTAAATTCCAACCTCCCGTCATGTTTTGTTTGTAGAGAATCTAAATAAGTCCAAAAAGGACTTATGAAAAAACAAGAGAGATATATGCAAAGAAAAAGAAAAGTAAAGAAAAAAATCAAGAAAAGTATATAAATTAAAGATTCTCAAAGTTATTATAAAAGGTTGAAGGTTGGAATCACGCATATTCAGGGCAATATAATGGAGAATTCCAAACTACCCTTGGATTTTCAATTTCCTTTCTTTAGATTAGGACAAAAATATTTGGCCTCCATCAGCAATGTTAGAAGCCTAAAAAGACCTCTTGGCTGGGGACTTGTGAGCAATAACAATGGAGATAGTGACCCTCTTCAAGCCTATGGTAAGAAATAGGTAAGTATGTTATGAGTGAAATCTTACCCCAAATTATGGTGAGGCTATGAGTGAATTGATAAATTGGTCCTAAATGATCCAGAAGAAATTCTCATGCATGATTAATTGGCTGAAGTGATCCTAGTATCAAAATTTACTTGAGTACCTGCAGGGTAAATCTTTATTTTTGATCGGGGAGCACTAACCCTTTAAGTTAGCTTGATCTTGAATGCACTAGGCTTAGATCTTCTTTTTCCAGGAGTACAAATGTTTAAGTGTAGAGGGTTTGATCACACCCAAAATCAACCAAACTTTAGGGTGTACAATAGAAGTTAAATAATATAAATATCCATGAAAATACACCAATTAGGTTAAATATCTCAACATAAGGAATAGATTATAAACATGATAAAATGCCTAATAAAAGACACCAATTCTTGATATTCTTGATTATCCGCAAAACATGTTGAATATTTGATAAGTGTGTTTAATGTTTGTTGAGTGCCGCAGGCCTAACAGGGATCAATGGGAAGAAGACACTCCAAGTGTGAGATTGGAACTGGAGCTAGAACCAGTAGCCAGGCCAAGATAGGGAACAAGACAATCAAGAACGGAACCATTCACTGCAACCAACCAAACTAGACTAGCCACAGCGAGTAATGGCCTGCTTGCTATGGCGAGCACAAAACCACTCGCCACAACGAGTGTACACTGATAACGTGGCGATGAAGTAGGCAGCAACTTAATGATTGATTTTAAGAAGGATTCCAATCATTCGAAGAAGCAGAGAAGTGTTCAAACACATTCAAATTCAAAAGTTAAACCTAGAATCACTTATTCACTATCTCCATCCTAAACCTATTCAAACTGCGACTCCCGAAGCATTATAAATACAAACTTCATCAAATTGACAAAGGACCGAAGAATTACACCATCAATACTTAGAACAGAGAGCTTGTGAGATCATGAGCGGCTAAGTTCTTCTTCGGTTTCCAAGAAGAACTGGTGTATGTATAAGCCGATGGTTTCGCATTAGGGTTTAGATGATTTTGTCTATGTATTCGTTCTTTTCGATTCTTATAATTATGTTTCCTTCGATTCATGTATTTAATATCTTGCTATATTCACCATGTTAGAGCATGTACAAAGTTGCTTGGTTCTTCTTTACGAATTAGTAGGTATTGTTTATATGGAAGAGTACTAGGAGTTCCAAGTTCTTGGAATTCAATATAATTACATCTATCAAGTTCTTGATTTATCTGCATATCTTAATTATGATATTATTCGTTTAATTATCTGTTCCTGGTCAGGATATAGTTTTGCCAATAATATCATAAACTCTTGTGATGCATCTTACCAATGTACCCACTTGGGAATAACATAATTACAAAGATAGACCTTCGTAATGCATGATAATCTTGAATTGGATGAATCTTAGAATGAGTTAGTTAAACCTGTAGATGTTTAGATTAGCTGTGATTGTTGAACCCATCTCTTCTTGGAACCTGTTTGGTATAATATCTTTAATCTTCTCACTATAATTACTACCTTCCTTTTCATTATGCAAGTACCTGTTTGTTCTAGATTACTTACCAATTGCAGGATCAATCCGATGATTCCGTGAGAGATTCGACCCTTGGGTTACACCCTATGCTACCTTGAGGTTTTAATTTGATCACGACTAGTCGAGACCTTGACTCGAAGATATTTGAAGAGTTTTGGACACCGATCACAGACATGGAAGAAATGGATTCCTAATATAGGTGTCCTATAGCTCAGACAACACTGATGACAACAACATTTGCCGAGTTAAGTCTTGGAGCTTAGGGCAGGTCAGAGGCATCCTCGAACCTATCTCTTGTGACAACCAGACTCGCTCTTTGGGCCTCATGATCCCCAAATGCCATCCAAATGCAAGTATAACTTGTGTATGCAATGCAAATACAGAAACGAATAAGAGATTAACCAAAAGGTGTGAAAGTAAAAATGTCTAGGGTCCCTTTCTCACGACTTCTCCACTTGACTGACTCTTTTTTTTTAAAAAACAAAAAAGTGTTCAATTTTAATCTTATTTGAATGCAGGGATTCAAGATATACAAGGGATTTTGCTCCTCATGACCTAGAGGCCGATTCTTAGGGTTAAGAACTAGCTGCCCTATGACGGGTGGTTACTAGGGTCTATTACCATGCAGGGTTAGGTTACACTACAACAAAACTTGGATTTACCCCTAGAAATTTACTCACGAAATAAATTCCGTGGGTAATCCATGGGAATTTCGTGGGGGAATTCGTGGCAAAACAAAAAGAAAAAACAAATTAATTTTTTGAAAATTAGCCACGGATTAACCCTCAGTGTAGTGACTTCATCATGAAAGAGAACCTTGCATGGCAGATGCCAGTGCGAATTAACCCTCAGTGTTAGGTAACAATCAAGGCGGGGTCGAGCAGTCTTCTTCCATAGGCTAGAGCCCAATGGGGAAGTCAGTTAGACCCATTATAACTAATAAAGGTGGGCCTCGGGTATAGAGGCAATTGAGTGTGTGAGACGAAGCCCTAAGGACTACCCTCCCTCATCCACGAAGTGAACTCATTGCAAATCAAGCAAAAATAGATATAGACAAATAGGGTAAACAAGCATGTTATTCACCCTAGCTCAAACAAGAACCAAATCATAGGCCAAATAAAATTTAAATTTAAGATTTCAAAAAAATAAAAGGGGCTTGTTCCTCATTAAAAAAGGTTTTCGAAAATAAGCTTTAAAATGTAAGAATACGGTCTTGGTATATTGCTTACGCCTAGGCAAAGGTGTTAGGCACCCCTTGTCGCCCATCTTACGATGGTTACCCCATAAAACCCTAAATTTAAATGTATTTGGCCTCAATAAGATCCTATCAAGCAATTAAACGTTGTCTCGAACCAAGGTGAAACCTTGGCACTTATGTACCCTTTTGGAAAAGGGATCAGAGTCACGTAGTTGGCGGCCTCCTATCGACCATACATTCAAACAAAGCAAGGTTCACTAGATTATGAATCTAGACGGCCTTGGTGCAAATCTGACAGAATATGAAGCTCCTCGGCAAGTGACGTGAATGCACAAGTTACAGGAATGTAAATAGGTAGACAAAGCACAGGTACAGTAAAGAGGGTCGCGACCTAGAGAAATCTAGGT